>OX276377.1:21751174-22376174 GCA_946251855.1 Alsophila aescularia
GGCCTATAATTTTTCAAGAGGGTTTTATCACTTTTCTTTAAGAACAAAACGACTAAGCTCTTGTGCCACGCCTCTGGCGTAGTACCCTCGAGGATGACGGAGTTAAACAGCTTCTGAAGGACTTTAAGTACCGGTGTTCCACCCGCTTTCAGTAGCTCTGTCGCTATTCCGTCCTCCCCTGGTGCCTTGCTGCTCTTAAGCTGTTTGAGAGCTGTTCTGATCTCGTACAGGCTGACATCTGGGATATCTTTGGTATAATGTCGGGTCAAACGGGCTCTTGCATCGCTAGTCGTGCTTGGAGGACTACTTGGTGTATAATTGTTCATAGAACTTCTCGAGCTCACTCAAAATCTCTGGCTCCGACGAATCGTGTCGCAACAACTTGGAGATCTGTTTATTAGGCAAGCTGTAACTCGACATATCCACTGAAGAATGCAGCCTGATCTCGCCTCGTTCTGCCATAAGTTTGAGTGTATGCTCAGACGTGTTACTTGGGTACTATTATTTATTCTGTGACTGGATGTGGGCCCAAACTTACCCTACATCTGGCTGGGTTAACATTTTTCATGTCTAATATGGGTACTGGACTGTTTTCTTCTCTTGGTATCTCGAAAATTGATACCATTGTTCAGTAGGAATCAATATAACTGAACGATTGATCAGAAACATTTTTATTATAGAAATAAAAATTCCGAATGTTCCAAAAGACCTAAGAAGGTACATAAGTACAGGAAAACACCATAAACTTAGATTGTCAGGTAATCTAGTTGATGGCCTAAGACTGTGATCGCCACTTTTCAGTCCCGGGGTTTCCCTGAGTTTTCCAAATACAATGACTAAAGTGAGGTTTAATAAGGTATCTGATGAACAATAAGTACGGGTAAATAATTAATTATTATTGCTTTGCATGGCTTGTTAGTTAACCGGTTTATTTGGTCAGTTATCTAGATAACAGACTCACTTCGCAAAATGAAATTACCTTTCCAAAATATGGAGTCATGAGTTCAGTTATACTATGTAGTCTGGTTATCTTTAATCGACTTCTAAAAGAAGTTCTCAAGTCGTCTGTTTTTCTTTTAGATAATATGTCTGTTGAACTCGCCGAAAGAGCCGAATTTAAAATTATTTGTATGAAATGCTATGAAACTCCGCGCACCTATCCGAGCCGAACGCGCCGAATCGCCAGAAGGATTCGGAAATGGAATTCTTTCGGCGCGTTCGCCTCCGCATAATGCGCGTTCAGTTTTAGTTGAAGGTAGGTAAAATTAAACCATAATGAGAAACAAATTGAATTCACGTAGTCGCAGCCAATCTATATGATTGTGAAGTTAGGCTCTGTGAACGATTGCGCAGGTACTGCTGCGGGGATAAAACAGCATAATGTAAGAGTAAAATAGAATATGCGAAAAAAATAAGCGAGTGAGCGAGGCAGTCATACAATGCTGTCTTCACTTTCAACTTTGGATTGCGCCTGAAATATAGCAGTTTGCGCAGCTACTTGTAAACAACTTCCGAGACACATACTTCTGCTGCGACTACTTAAATTGTATTAGGTATAGGTTTTTTCGTTCGACCTGTCGCAGACTTAATCTGAACAGTGGAAGAGTAGAACGGAGGGAAGAGGCGAGGCAGCTTAAGTTTGGGAGATGAAGACTCAAAGGGCTCGCCTTATTCTTTCTTGTTTAAGAATATCTAAGTACTTACTCGTACATTACAAGAAGAAGAATATATGAAGATCGATGATATTTTATAATAGATGTGTTATTGTCATACAAAAAAATAGTAATCCTATTCAATTATCTTCTTATTTTGAAGGTTATATTATTTTGTATTTATTTTAGTAATAATTATTACTAAAGTCATGTAGAGGATATCTTTTGATAGAGGATATTTGTCTGATGTTTTTTGTGAACGCCAATTAAAATGATGGGTACCTAAATATTTTTGTGATTCTGATCGTCATTTGCACAATTTAGTATGTAATTGGAATCAGAAAAAATATTTTGCCACTTAAACGTCATATCATTTGAATAAATAAAGACAAGGTAAACCTCAATTCAGATTTTCTTAGTGCAGTTAGGTACTTAAGTAATCAACGCTTGATAGGTGCCTAAATGCCTATGCAATTATATCGGGATAATTTTCGTTCGATAACCATTTCCGACAATAACCTCCTACCTATTTATGTATCTTTGTTTCAATTTGCATCACTTGATCCAGGCTAGCAGAACTCTACTTGGTACGAATGATTTTCGGCTTACTGACCAACAATGTGTACTGTTATTTATTTTATTTGATTTTTAGAACAATATCGCGAGCGAATACTGTCCATAGTTCGGTTATACCTCCTCCGACCGGATTCGGACTATTTTGTAGACCAATGTTTTTTCTTTTAAATTGTTTTATTGTTATGTGCTACAATCATAGACAACTGCATTATTACTCACGTACATACTCTAGACAGGCTTTTGACGAACGTTGCAATGAGAGCATTTGATTATCGCCATTTTGACGCTGATAGCAGTAGTTTGGCAGTAGTGAGCGTCCACGGAACTAACGTAATGGTACTATTATTAATGCTGTGACTAACGTCAGGAGATGAAACAGTGTAAATTTTAGTTCTATGGATGCTCGGTGGTGAGCTTTGAATCGGCAGAAAAGAAAGTACGGCAAAGCCAATCATACTCGAAGATATAGAGATCAGCGGCTACAATGCAATACAATACATACACATATATTATATAGGTACCTACTTAATTGTACACCATAAAACAAGACGAAATTAAAAATTTGTTTGACCCCTAACTAAGAAGCATCTCGATCACTTGCAAACTTAAAAAAACAGCCAAGTGCTAGTCGGACTCGCGCTCTGAGGGTTCCGTACAAACTAGTAGGTGTAAATATGTTAATAGTTCGTCCACCACGGGAATCGAGTCTCGCAGACTTTTTTTACATGTTTACGTTTTTCAGATGTTCCCCTTTACTTGTGCTTTAAGACATTGATTCTTGCCAAATTTCATGAGTCTAGGTGAACGGGAAATACCCTATAGATTTTGATTCCCTTGCACTGACTTTATAGGAATGGGGGGGTTAGATGTTTGATTTTGTCACAGATCTAAGGGATTGCAGATCTGAGTATTTGAATTAATTGATACCTCCACGTACTCCCGAGAAAAATACTCTTGACAGACAGACAGATAGATGGACAGATGGACAGACGGATGGACGAACAACAAATTGAACCTATAAGGGTTATTTTTCCTATTGAGGTACGGAACCCTAAAAATTGCATCAAAATCGGTCCATTCGTTTGGGATCTATGATCATAGATATAATAGTTATAGATATAATCGTCATAGTTATAATCTATATTATAGATAAGAACCATCTCGATCACATCAGCATTCAAAACAGAAAAAGGCATCAAAATCGGTCCATTCGTTTGGGAGCTACGATTCCACAGACAGACAATGATACATACATTACATACATACACCCCCTAAACTTACAAACCCCCCCTCTGTTTTGAGTTCGGGGGTATACACGCAAGGATACAAATTAAATATTTAAAAGTACAATAAACTACAATTGATTGTTTTATCACTAACAGCGATCAATTCCAGACACATCTGGACTGATGGATAATGGAAATATTTGCAATTAATTAAAGAAGACTACAACTTATAAGTAGTGCGAGTACCTAATATAAAAGTAGAAAATTATTCACCTATTCAAAGTACACAAGGAAAAGAGTAGATAAAATCAACCGGAAGTGCACTAAACATGACTGAATGTTGATGAAGCAAAAGAGTTTTTGTTAGGATAGAGTCAAAAATAGTAATAGTAAAAAATAAGCTCCGAAAAGTAAATTAAAAGGAGTATTCAAAAAATAAGTGGGTAGGTGTTCTACCATAATTACCCGTTGTGCCATTGCTGTTTCACCATTGATGGGGACAACGAGACGAAGAATTTATAACTGGATACTTAGATCCGAAAACATTAAGAAGGTATATTGAGAAGTAATGTTACCTTTTTTGTAGGCTTAATTATTGTAACATATTAACATTGAATTATATGTAAGTAGTCTACGTCTTACTAAAGTATGATTTTCTGTTCAACGTGCTAATCTAACGTAGTATTTATATACTCTTTGGTGCTAATATTTATTCAGTGACCTATCTAACCTTTGTGGTCGAGTTCGGGTTGTAGGCGAGTTGGCGCGCGGCGCCCGGACTCGGTGCATTCGGTGAAATCGATATTGAAATAGTATTTCTTTCTAATATTTGAATCCTATGATTTAGTACTAGCTTTCCCGATCGTGACTTCGTCCCCACGGACTACCGTTTATTGCGAAAAAACAGAATCCTATGTTCTTCTAGGATATTAAAATCCATTGCAAAAGTTGGTATAGCACCAATGCTCTTGATGTTTTTTGACATACTTGTTATTTACTTACAATTTTCCAAGATAAAAAGTATCCTATGTTTTATTCCAGGGTATAAGCTACCTTCAATCCAAATTTCATCAAAATCCGTCCAGACGTTATCGCGTGAAAGCTCCCCAAACAAACAAACAAACAGACAACGTTACACTTTTATATATTGGTATGGATGTGTCTGAGTTTCGGACGTTCAGTATTTTATTCGTAGGTTCCTTACATAGATGTTATTGGGGAGGTTCAGTCTACATTATAATCTAAGTATATCTACACTTCTACACTATTATTATAAAGAGTAAAGATTTAATTGATTAGATACTTGTTTGTTTGTCTAAATCTGGAATAAATTTAAAAATACTGAACCGATTTTAAAAATCCGTTCACCTATAGAAAGCTACATTATCAAGGTATCTAAAATACATAACGCAATGACATGTTGCCATGGAAACGAAATAATAACAAGTCTGTCAAATACGTGAGTAGTAATGCAAAAGTTTTCTATGGTCAAAAACACAACGATCGTTGCTGCCAAAGATTTTGAATTACGCTTACTGGCGTATTTGTTTTTTCACAGACTTGTTATTTCGTTTCCATGTGCAACCGTTCCTTACAGAGAGTAATCAACATTTTCCAGATTTCCCGTGGAAACTTACAATTTTCCGGGATAAAAAGTATGTTTTATTACAGTGTATAAACCTCCATTCCAAATTTCATCAAAATCTGTCCAGCATTTATCGCGTGAAAGCACCCCAAACAAACAAACGAACAAACAAACAACATTTCACTTATATATATTGGTAAGGATTTTGTTCGCTCTTTTATATTTATTTTGTGTGTTAAAACTTTCATTGGGCTTTTTTCGCTGGAAGTTCACTTGTAATTTTAATATCCCGAGTCAAAATGAAGCAATTTCTCTAAATATGTATCTAGAACTCTTCGATAATTGAACTACTATTTACGGATAAATTGAATAATAATAACTTACCCTCTGCACAAAACTGCAAAAATAAATACGAATCTATACATCTTGTTTTATTTCACTTAACACCTATGTCTATAAATCTGAACTAAATAAAATATATCACTGAATTATCACTTTAGGAAAAGGTTTAACAATTATTTAAATTAAATAAGTTAAAATTACTTCTTTAGTACATTTGGTTGATCGTAATAATTTAGAGAACAATATTTTGAAATTGTTTTTTTATGGACGTGCAACGCACGCGGATGGTTAGCGCGCACTGGTCTCGCAGCTGTCTTGATCACAATCACAATGTAGCACTGTCGTACTAAACTGTAGCAAAACCCAGTGTCAATTTAAGTGGTGGCAGTGATAAAGCAAGTACGATGTCGTCACTCCGCCTGCTGAGATCAGGTGTCTGTATACCGCGTCGCGTTGGCGGACTTGAACCTGGCTGGCGTTTAGAGGCTAGCCGATAGAAATATCACGGCAAAAATCTACATCAGTGGAAGGATTGGTAGCAGAAGACAGCAAGAGTACGTCTGGGAAAGTACCACACACCTTTGTCAGATATTCAACCGCCAAGCAGTAATGTACAAACATTACTGTACTCCGGGCAATGTTTACAGCGAAATTACTTGAAAATCAATGGCATCAACCACCTTACTTTTTTTAAATGCTGATTCATCATCATCGTCATCATCATATAGAGCTCATTTCCGCCCTCTTACGCCAATCATCCCGGTTTGAGCCAATCTTGGACAGGTAATTCGTGCCAATTTTTCTATGTCAATGACCCATCATCGTGCCAAAGGTATTCCGTCACTGCGCTGTCCTACACGTGGCCACCATTCTGTCAGGGAGCTACTCCACCTGGTCACCACATCTTGCCAAGTGTCCTGCCCATCGCAACTTAAGATTAATTATACGGGATATGATGTCTTCCACATTGGTTGTCCTTCGGATCACCGTATTTCGATCTCTGTCATTGAACGTGACGCCTAACACGGAGCGCTCCATGGCCCACTGCGCGACTCTCATCTTGTGCACAGTTTATTTAATAGTGAGCGTCCATATTTCGGCACCTTACAACAGACCTTACGTCATTAAGGATAAGACACATTGGTTACAAAGACGGGTCTTTAGGCATTGCGGCATTTTTCGGTCCCTTAGTAGGTATGTCGTCAAGTTTGCCGAACGCAGCCAGCCAGCTTAATGCCTTTGATCTCCGTGTGCCTATACTCTCTACCAAAAGATAAACAGTGCCCAAGATAAACTTAATGAGTTACCACCTCACATGTCTCACTCCCAACCTTAATGTTGGAAGTGAGGCCCAGTGCTCAATGCTATCAAAAGCCTTTTCGTAAACTACAAAAGCAAAGCACAAGGGCCGGATGAATTCGTCACACTTCTCCATCGCTGCTTCACGGTATGGATGTGATCGATAGAGGAATATCCGCTCCAAAAACCTGTATGAATTGGCCAGGGCTAGCGGGGCTGCTGGGGACTGAGGGACTTGTATTTTTGGCGTATTCATGAACGAGGAGTGTTGATAGCCGTATAACCCCACGCTGGCTAGTGCGTCTTGGCGAGTCTTCCTGACACGTTTGCCTTCAATGTACAAAAACGAGATCGTTTTCTTGTTTTTGTACATCCAAGTTATCGGATGGCACCGCAGGGAGGTGTGTGCTTGGAAACGAGAACACTGATAATTGACTGATAAATTTCTAAAATGCCAATATACTTACCAACATTGACAAAAAATCCTTCAGCCGACAAAAAGTTGATTATCGATTGTTCGGCTTCTACTCATTGGATTGAGATACCGAGTAACCCAGTTTTTAAGTCAAACCCCTAAGCTATGCAACAGTGAATACCGCATCGCAATCGGTCCAGTAGTTTTTACGTGATGCGCGAACAAACATACAGACAAAGAGACACGACTTTTAATAATGTTATATTATTGTAGCTTATTTTATATAAGTAACCTAGACAATATTTTTTATAATAAATTATCTGGTTTGTACAGACTTTTTCGTACAAATTGCTTTATTATAAGTATAGATATATACAGAACTGCGTCATTCATATTCCTGTAGTTGTAAACAAAATTGAATTCGAAGTAGCAGTGAATGTTTCAGAGCAAATCATTGTAAATATACGGAAAATCGCAACTCAAGAAACATGAGGATAAACCATACTTCTTGTTTTAGGTACTATGTACAGTACCATCCCACGTAATTCCACCTGCATATCTCCTCCCGCGCGGGAATTACCTTAAATATGTGGTGAAAATTAATCACCAGAGGAAAGGGCGACCTGAGTGCAGTCGCAGTAAGCTGCTCGGAATTCCCGTGACTAAACGTGTGCCATGATGAGCGCCACGTGTGCCATGATGGGTACAAAAACTGGAGAGGTCCACCAACACCATCACACTCATATATGGATTTGGTAGTGTAGGTACCACACTCATCGACGTTTCCTTTAGTTATCATTTTCTGACAATCGCTGTTTTAACAAGTATTAAGTACTAGCTGATGCCCGCGACTTCGTACGCGTGGTCTTTTCTCTGGGTTAAAAGCACCCTATGTGCTATTCCAGGACAATACCAATATACCAACATTTGATAAAAAAAAAAACAGCCGTCAAAATTGTTTTTATCGATTGCTCGGCTCTACTCATCGGATTGAGATACCAAGTACCCAAGTTTTTAAGTCAACCCCTAAGCAATCCAACAGTCAAAACCCTATGCAATTGGTCCAGTAGTTTTTACGTGATACGCGAACAAACATACAGACAAACAAACTAACAAAAAAACAAACAAACAAACAAACAAACAGACAGACACTTTTATTTTTTTTATTTTTGTTCAGTTGCTTATTTAAACTGACTTTTTCGTTCTTATTGCTTTATTATAAGTATATATGTATTAAGTACTAGCTGTACCCGCGGCTTCGCACGCGTGGTTTTTTCTTTAGGTTCAAAGTACGATAATGTGCTATTCCAGGACCAATATTCCAACATTTGAACAAAATTTCTTCAGCCGTTAAAAATACTTTTTAGAATTGCTCGATTTCTAACTCACCGGATTGAGATACCAATTACACCAGATTTAAATCAAACCCTAAGCTATCTAACAATGAAAACAGCAGTTCAATACCTTTTTTAAGCACCCAAGTTTTTTTTTTCATTTGAATTCATTTAGTAGTTTGGGTGCGATGCGCGGTCAAGATACGGACACCAACAGACAAAATTAAAAAGTAAAACAGTTTGGCTTCAGTATCGAATATAGAAAACCATACAAAAAATATTTTTTATTTCTTAAATATTTACATAACTTTTTATTTTTTACTTTGGACCCATATCCCCCAGAAACCCTCTACTTTTTCGGGATAAAACGTATCCTCAATTTTAACCCATCATATAACTTAAGACAGTGCCAAGTTGCATCAAAACCCATCCATTAGTTTCAGCGTGGTAAGTGTTCTTTTAAATAACATTCAACCCCTATCCTGCGAGAACCCATAATTTTTTCGAGATATTCTATGTCCTACCTCGTAGTATGATTCATACATATGATTCATGCGTTAATGCCCGCGATTGAGCAAGTTATAAAAATGTTTCAGCCTTTGAAAAACTATTTTCTGAGTATCGACAAATGCCCAAATATTTTAAAGACGCTTTTCAATAATCCCAGCTCAGAATTATGGTTATATTTTTTGCACGCACAAGCAGCGACCTTTCTTGAAGCTGTGTTGAAAATCGAAGGGCAAAATGTGTCGGCCATATAGTCAGCCAAGGTAATTAATCGTCTCCGAGATAACCTGGCACTAAAAGAGAATACGATTTTCCTTCCCCACATCCTCCGTAACCTCCTTGTAAAGTTACAAGAAAGCGAAGCTGCTGTTGACCAGCAGAATGTAAAAACTGCGGCGGCCGAGTTTTATAAAACAAGCAAAGAATACTCGGAGCAGTGGTGTCAATTCAACACAGAACTGGAAGTGTTTGAATGGGCAAACTTAACAAAGGTACCTACGTGGGAAGAGGTGCAGAAAGTGATGGATTTACTGATCACGCAAGGGTTTATTAGCAGCAGCCAAGATACGAAAGTCTTTGATGAGTTTACATTTATTTCCAACTATGCGACAGATGAAAAAATCTCTGGCTGGAATGCGAAGAATGCATCTACTGAAAACAAATACAAAAATACGACTTAGAAATCACGCCACTACTGGGGGCTTAGTCAGTAAGTCATGCCAACTTAACTATTTTGTGTTTAGAGCTTTGATTATTTTGTGTTATTCTATCTTCTATAATAAAATACTTGTCAAACACTAAAAACTTTTTTTATTATATATTTCCGCAGATGTGTCCCGGTCTGACAAAATAAATAAATGGTCACGTTAAGTATAAACTCAAATCATACCAAGTTTCATTTGACTTCATCCAGTAGTTCGGCGGCGTGATGCGCGGCCAAGATACAGACAGACAGACAGACAGACAGACAGACAAAAATGAAAAAAAATACAGTTTTGGCTTTAGTATCGAATCCAGAGTAAAGTCTTTTGGTATATTGGTATTTTAGGTCTTGTAATAGCATTTAGTGTACTTTTAACCTAGAGAAATGACCACGCGTGTGAAGCCGGGGGCACAGCTAGAACAAAATTATAAGCTACCTACATGCACACACACATAATCACTTTATATATACTACTGTAGGCATTCCGCAAAGATCTTCACTCTATCCTTGGCTTCGTACTTGGAGTTTCCATCCCTTCCAATGAGCGGTCTGACAGGCTGTGGGGTCGTCGATATCTGATGGCATAGGCGATAAACTGAGGGTTGCCTATGGCTCGTACGTGTTCCTCTCACGATTCAGCTGCATGTTCTTGTAGGGCTGCTCTGACGCGCTCCACCAACGCGTTCATATATTTGCTTTGCTCTTGGACAGCGCGCTTGTTGACACAACTTCCTCATCTCCTTTTTTGTTACGGATCAGTGTTCTAATCCACGTCGCAAAGGGGTCGAGACGCTCACCCTGCGAGGAGGTGTGTGAAGTTGCCTCTAAGGAGATTTGGATCGTTGCGGTCAACTCGCCTGTTGCCCGATCTACGTATTCACGCTTCTCGATGGGTGTGTCAGATATTCCTCTTCCTTCTGGCAATGGCAAATTTGCTGGGGAGCTCTTTGAAGATCTTCGGCACGGGCCTGTGGTCGTGTAGATCGGGCAGCACTGTCAGCGATGGTGGTGACAGTGCTGCCCGATCTTTCCTCGCATGAGTTTGGAGCGAGCTTCAGGTGCAACATGTTGGTGAATATACAATTTCCTGTAGCAAGACTGGATGTGCTTCGTTTAGGCAGGCCATTCACGGGACTCGGAGCAGTGGACTTGTGTTTGATTGTACTCGCAAAATGTGAAAGGGGCTTCCTTCCTTTCCTCTAACGTTACGTTAAAAAAGTTGCCGGAAGTCACGAGGAAGGCGAAACACTTCACAGATCAGGAGTGGAGTATCCAAAAAACATGACACCGGAGGTGGTCGGAGAATTTAAGATGATCTACTGGGGCAAGAGTGTTGGCGATGTCTCATATCTCTTGTTGGTTCGTAGACCTCGGGGATAAGAATCTCATGTTTTTATACGCTTTATATTAGCTTCACTTGTATGTTTGTAACCGACTTCTTTGGACGCTATTTTGACCCACTTTAAACGATCAGATTTCATTCAAATTTTGCACACCTGTCAAAGACCGATAACAATGAAATAATTCGAAAAAAAAAACCCTCTTATAAATAAACCAAACTAAAAAGTATAAAATAAATAATAGTTTAAAAAAAACTAAAAAACACGCTTTATATAGAAAACCAAACTAAAAAATAGAAAATAAATTTTGATGATAAAATGATAATCCTTCTTCTCATATCTGTCAATGAAATATTTATAACTATTGACCCATGCACCCCGAATTTCGACGATTTTTTTGAAATAAAACATTTTTTTCTTATTTAATTCAAAATTATTACCCACAGTGAGTCCACACACCCTCAATGTAATGATTTTTATTCACGTGTAGCTGTACCCGCGGTTTCGCACGCGTGGTCTTTAGGTTCAAAGTACCATAATGTGCTATTTCACGATAAATATACCAACATTTGATCAAAATTTATTTAGCCGTCAAAAATACTTTTTCCAATTGCTCGGCTTCTAACTCACCGGATTGAGATACCAATTACACCAGCTTTTAATCAAACCCTAAGCTCAGACAGACAGACAGACAGAGCGAAACGTTTATAAAAAAAAAGTGTTCAATGCCCTTTTTAAGCACCTAAGAGCCTTTTTTTATTTATCTTCTTTTTACTGCCTTTTTCGTACCTATTGCTTTATTATAAGTATATATATATGACTGTGTCAATTTGCATCAAAAAATCCGTCTAGTATTTTCAGCATGATACGTGTTCTTTTTAATAACTTTCAACCCCTATATTGCGGAAACCCTTTAATTTTTCCTTTAACCCTTTAATGTCCTACGAGTACCTCGTAGTAAGAACTCAGATCATACCAAGTTTCATTTGAATTCATTCAGTAGTTTCTGTGCGATGCGCAGTCAAGATACGGACAAACAGACACACAGACAAAAATAAAAAGTTAAACAGTTTTGCCTTCAGTATCAAATATAGAGATCCATCCAAAAAATATTATTTATTACTTAAATATTAACATAACTTTGGACCCATATCCCGCAGAAACCCTTCAATTTTTTGGGATAAAACATGTCCTCAATTTTAACCCATCATATAAATTAAGACGCTGCTAAGTTGCATCAAAACCCGTCCATTAGTTTCAGCGTGGTACGTGTTCTTTTAAATAAGTTTTAACCCTGCGAGAACCCATTATGTTTTCGGGATGTAAAGTATCCTATGTCCTACCTCGTAGTATGAACTCAAATCATCATCATCGTCATGTCAGCCTTTAAAAGTCTACTGCTGAACATAGGCCACCCCCAAAGAGCGCCATGACGAGCGATCTTGTGCCACCTCCATCCACCGACTTCCTGAGATGGCTACAATGTCAACTCAAATCATACCAAGTTTCATTTTAATTCATCCAGTAGTTCCGGTGGCGTGATCCGCGTCCAAGATACAGACAGACATACAGATAAACATGAAAAAACATACAGTTTACGCTTCATTATCGAACATAGCGTAAACTCCAAAAAAAATATTTAACAATATCTTTAATGTACAGAATGTGGACCCATAACCCTTTATTTTTTCGGGATAAAAAGAATCCATAATTCTTGATTGATATTGTTTGTAAATCGCCATTTGCAGAAAGGGCAGAAATATACGATTAATAAGCCGGTAAAACAGAAGAAGCCGGTAGAAGAGAAATACCTATAAAACAGTACTTTCGTTCGTGGTTGCTTTCATCCGTATTGTTATTATCACAGACTTTTCGTACTTCAACGATACGAATTAAAACAACCACGAACGAAAGTACTATCATAAATATATTTAAAGGACTCCAGAAGTAATAAACTTATTTAGGTATTTTATAACATATTATTTCGTAATATGTTCCAGTTTTTGCTCATCCAATGACAATATGGGAATGACAGGTTATTTGAATTTTGAATTAATAATGACAAACTATCAAATGGAATGAAATGGATTATGAAAGAATTAAGAATTTATGAAAGATGTTTCACATCGTCACATAGTCCAAAGCCATGTTAAGCAAGAAGTAATTTAAAATTAAATAAACTAAAATACACGCTTTATATAGAAAACCAAACTAAAAAATAGAAAATAAATTTTAATAGTGTAAATAAGAAAAAAATGTTTTATTTAAAAAAAGCGTGGGGTGCTTCTCATATCTGTCACTGAAATATTTATAACTATTGACCCATGCACCCCACGATTTTTTTGAACTAAAACATTTTTTTCTTATAGCACATATAGAAAACCAAACAAAACATTTTTAGTTTGGTTTTCTATATAAAGCGTGTTTTTTAGTTTTTTTAAACTATTATTTATTTTCTACTTTTTATTTTTATTTTATCTTTTTTTTTCGAATCGATTGTCATCGATCTTTGTCAGGTGTGCAAAATTTGAATAAAATCTGACCGTTTAAAGTGGGTCAAAATAGCGTCCAAAGGAGTCGGTTACAAACATACAAACATACAAACAAACATACAAGTGAAGCTAATATAAAGTGTATAAAAACGGAGTGTACTCTGTATTCAATACTGAAGCCAAAACAGTTTTTTTCTGTCTGCCCGTCTGACTAATAAAACTAATAAATGAATTCAAATGAAACTTGGTATGATATGAGTTCATACTACGAGGTAGGACATTGGATACTTTTTATCCCGATATTTAGCATTGTTCCCCTGGGAGAGGGGATGAAAACCAAAATGTTTACTTAGTTGTAATTCATTAACTCGTAGTCCGATTCATTATTTTTTTTGTAAGAAAAGAGATACTTACTTTAAATATTGTTATGTAAATATTTCACGGTTATTGGGTTTGTAGTTCAGGAATTATAGACAGCACAACCCTCAGTCATATGTCCAAATAACTGAAACCCGAAATGTACAGGACCGTTTAAACGTACGGCTAATCTTAAGCTGGCCGTCGCACTTTATCATATAGGATTAACGGTCACCGTAGACACAAACACAACGTAGTGTGGGACGCCCGCCGGCCATTCGAGATGACTTTCGAAATACAGCTGGCAGCGACTTGATGAGAAGAGCCGAATATCGGGCTCAGTGGCGTTCATTGGGAGAGACCTACATCCAACAATGGATGGAGCTGATGATAATGATGATGATGATTATGTAGACATAAAACTCGCGTTAGGATTATTCTGTGGTAAGTTTGCAAAAATCTGTACCATCCTATTTTTTGAGATGTTGTTAGGATGGATAACAGTAGTGTAAAACTAAATTTGCAGCTTCAATAGAACTGAGCTAATTTCGTGGTGCTTGAAAAACATCTAAATTTTCGGACATTTGTCAGATATTGGCTTATAACTTCTAAAAAGTACTTCCCACGGAAAAGTTATCTACAATACATAGGAAGAAAGCAAAATTTTCTATCATATACCTACCGCAGCTCTGTTATTTTTTGTAAAACCTGAGGTGCAGATACTTCAAACATTGGCCATTTTTCCTAAGTTCGAAATTATAGTTTTAGCTGCCATCCGAGCAGAATATCGGCTATAATATTCATTCTACGAAGAAAAACATGAGAAAAAGTTGTAGAACAGTTACATACATAATATAAGCACAAGTGAAACTTTGTACGACCAAAAGTTCCCCTGTAATCTGGACAAAACGAAAAATTAAAGAAATCGGATTTTTCACGAAATGTAAATTGTTATTAGTATTGCATAGTTATCCGCCCATTGTACTTTATTTAAGTTAAATGTTTATTCTTGTGTATGCTTTATTTGGTGTGCAATAAAGCGTTTATCTATCTATCTATCTATCTATTGTAATGTTATAAAAATGACATCACATTTATAAATTTTATTTATTTTTAGTATATCATACCTACATATAACAATTTTTTAAATTGTGTATGTATGTTTGTCTGTTTATCTGCGTCTGTTTGTTTGTTCACGCATCACGTAAAAACTACTACACCGATTGTGATGTGGTTTTATCTGATGGATAGCTTACGGTTTGACTTAAAAACAGGTGTTCTTGGTATCTCAAAATAATGTGTAGAAGCCGAGAAATAGATAAAAAGCTTTTTTGACGGCTGAAGGAATTTTGATTAAATGTTGATATATAGGTATTCTATATCCTAGAATAGCACATAGAGCACTTTTAACCTCGAGAAATGAACACGCGTGCGAAGCCGCGGGCACAGCTAGTTATGTACTAAAACCACATCGCATAGTTAAAAAACACATGACCAGGACATGGAAGGGTTTTTACCGGTCAGGTAGCCGTCCTTTTTGGGGTCAGGTTAATTGCTCTTTGCAAGGCAGCTGTTGTGGCTAAGGTATGTGTTCATAGCTTAGCTATTAGGATTTTCGGTAACCTCGTTCTCAACAATAAGTCTAGTAACCTAGAATCGTCCAGTCTCGGTAGAGAAAATGTTTTGCTCTGTTTTCTACCACTTACACGGCTCAGGCAAATGCTCTGAATAACTGAGTCATTGTTCTTCCACCTTCCCCATAGGGAGTAGTAGTGTTTGGCTTCAGGCTTTCTCTCGACTAGCCCAGCAAAATGCCCAGGTCTGGGGAATACGCCGGCCGCTGGATATCGCCCAGAATTATTTGTCTGACGATTCTTCACAGAAAAGATATGTTCTTTGAACCCCTCCATTGATCTAGATTTCTCTGCGATTGTACGCTTCGTCTGTTCTATGTAAGATATACCAAAGCTGCAGTCAATTTCATGCTCACCGCTCTGTTTGGAAAGGGATTATGCCATCCTAACCTGCTTTGATACAGATAACGCAGTGTATTAGCGCTATCTAATCTGTATCGGCTTTTATAACGTTATTGTAGTCAGCTTCCCTCTGATATATGCGTCAATGATGTTTTCTGTTCAATTTATAGACGTTTCGTTCCATTTTCTCCTGAACAAGGTGCGTTTTAGATGTTTATTTATTCTTTAGCATCCAAATACAATGTACAAGGAGGACTTAATGCTAAGTAGCATTTTCTACCAGTCAACCTGAAAGTGCAAGAAAAATGGTAGCGGTGCAGTAAAAAAATAACGAAAGTGAAATAGGTAGCAATAAACTAAAATTTTAAGAGTAAATAAAACTAAAGCTATATAATACATAAGAATATTATAAGTAATACACTAATACATAAAAAATATATATATATATATATATTATCATTTATCATTATGTACCAAAGGTGAAAAAAAGAAGATAATTAAAAAAAAAGAAAACAGTTTCTAAAGAATCCATACTACATCTAGGAACAAATAAAATAAAAAAAAAAAATGTGAGAAATTATGAATGATGAACCTTTTCGACATAAAAATTGCGAACTGGGCGCTTGAACATACCCTTAGAAGTTGCCTTTTTTACGTCTATTGACAACGCATTCCACAGTCTTACCGCTACAACGGAGATGGAGTTATCCAGAAAGGGGGAAAGGTGCTTAGGACTAGCAAGAAGTAGGTTACTGGAGGACCTAAGATGATGCTCGTGAGTGTTACTAAGGAATTGAAAAGATTCTTTGAGATACCTAGGAGTATTGGGATCATTAGGTACCGAAAGGCAGAAGGCCAAGAATCCGAACATTTGTTCGCTCACGAATAAGTAACCACCGAAGTGTCGCTCTGTATTCAGAAATGTGGTCGTACTTACGTAGACCAAAGATAAATCTTATGCACGTGTTCAAGAGGCGATCTAACTTGTTGAGAAGTACAGAGTTAAGGTCGACAAGGCAAACGTCAGCATAATCTATAAGAGGTAAGAGAAGGGAAATAACTAGGGTGATTTTGGTAGTAATAGGAAGGAAGTTTTTAAGCCAAATATTAGAGTGAAAGGAAGAGAAAAATTTACGAAACTTTTATTTTACGTGTTCCGACCAGCAAAGACTGGAGTCAATGATGACACCAAAGTGCTTGACGGTGGAAGAGAAAGGAATTATGCAGCCATCGTAATAAAGAGAAGGAAGATCAGATACATTGACTTTGACAAGTAACGCGAGCTGCCGACAATAACGGCTTGGTACTTGTTTGGGTTAACTGCAATCCCGTAGCTGTCAGACCATGTGTGAAGGTTAAATAGATCAGCATTGAGCCTGTCTATGACACTATCAAGATCCTCAACAGGTGCGGTGCTGTAAAGTTGGAGGTCGTCAACGTACATAAGGTAGTGAATTTTGATGGCAGGAGAAAGTAGATTGATAAAGAAGGAGAACGCAGCGGAGACAAAATACCTCCTTGAGGTACACCTGCTTCAACATCGCGCTAGTCCGAAAAATCTTGACCATTTCGGGTTGCCTGCTTAAGACCTTGAAGATATGAAAAAAAACAATTTACGGGGGTTGAAGAGAAATTAAGACGAGGAAGCATGGCCAGAAGCAGGTCATGGTCCACGGCGTTAAAGGCATTGCTAAAATCAACTAGAACCAGCACAGTAACTAACTTGTGCTCCATGTTACAACGCATGTCTTTAGTTACTTTCAGGAGAGCTGTCGTTGTACTGTGGCCAGCTCTAAAGCCCGATTGAAGAGAGTTAAAGAGGTTAGCATTGGAAAGAAATTTTATAGCTTGTCTATGAACTTCGGACTCAGGGTAACAAAGGTATGCTCGGTTCTGAAAATATGTAATCATGGACAGCAATCAGTGACGGAGATGTTAGTAGGTGAGCGCCGCAGCCGGGGCGCTTCGCTTCGCTGTCACCGCCCGGCCTGACCCGGAGATATAGCCCAGATATGTAGTATTGAGTTAAACTTCAAAATCGATATAGAGTGCAAAAAGGATATTTTTTTAATTTTTGTCTGTCTGTCTGTCTGTCTGTCTGTCTCTTTGAACACGCATCACGCTGAAACTACCAGATGGATTTTGATGCAACTTGGCACACTCATAGCTTATGTTATGGATTAACATTTAGAATACTTTTTATCCCGAAAAAAACAGGAGTTCCCGTAGGATAGGGGTTAAAAGTTATTTAAAAGAACACATATTACGCTGAAACTACTGGTCAGAGTTTGATGTAACTTGGCACAGTCAAAGTACATATTATGTATTAAAATTATGGATTCTTTTTATCCCCAAAAAATATAGGGTTCCTGCGGGATAGGTATTCAAAGTTATGGTAATTTAAATGTAATATAAATAAAACATTAAAATGGTATCATAATTTCGACTCTCTCGCCACTATACTATCTGGTTTAGCGGGAGTATTTCTGCCTGCCAAACCAGACGTGCGTGGATCGAAATCACGTACTTATTGAAATGTTTTGTTCCGTATTTTTTTGCATTTACATATTTTATGCGTTATTTTTACAATTTCAATGCTTTTTTTTTCTTGAATTAAACCGTCAAATTGTTACAACAAAATAGGTCACAATAATTCAAATTCAGATAATTTAGAAAAAACTCAAAAACAGAAAACAATTCTGTCAATTTACTTTGGCTTTTTTTATTGTTAACTAAACTGCTTACTGTTTTACAAAAGAATGGACCGATTTTGATGCGGTTTTTTTGTTTGAAAGCTAATGTGATCGAGATGGTTCTTAGCTTAGCTAAATGGGGTGGGGGGGGGGATGGGGATAGGGGTTAGGATCGTTGATCTCCAACAAATGGACCGATTTTGATTCGGTTTTTTATGTTTGAAACTGATGTGATCGAGATGGTTCTTAACTATATGGGGAGGGGGGGGGGGGATAAAAGGGGGAGTTTCGAGAAAAAAGGGGTGAGAATCGTACCTTTCAAACGAATCGACCAATTTAGTTGCGATTTTTTATGTTTCAAAGCTGAGGTAAACAAGATTTGTCTTAGCTATAATAAGGGGGGAGGGGGGGGGAATATGGCGAAGTTCATAGCTCCCAAATGAATGGACCAAATTTGATGCAGTTTTTTATGTTTTAAAAAGGATGTGATCGAGATGGTTTATCATGTTCCTTCGCTATAAGGGAGGGGGAGGGGGGGGGGGAGGAGTTGAATAAAAAGGGGGGGGGGTGAGAATTGTATCTTTCAAACGAATGGACCAATTTAACTGCGGATTTTTATGTTTCAAAGCTGAGGTAAACAATATGGTTCTTAGCTCTAATGGGGCTTTATGCACGCTACGCTTCGCTCCCGCCTTCGTCTTCTAACCTATCACGACCATGTCGGATTGCCACTGAAGGTTGTTAACACAGGTAGGTAGGTATATTGGTACTTTTGGTACTGGGATAATTCATAGGATCATTATATCCCAGAAAAGTTACCACGCGAGCAACGCTGCGGGCACAGCTATAGGCAATAATAACGTAAAAGTCTGTACAAAGAAGATAATTTTAAAAAATTGGTCTGAGCTACTGAACAAGAATAAAACATTTTTAAAATTCTTGTCTGTCTGTTTGTTTGTCTGTATGTTTGTTCGCGCATCACGTAAAGACTATTAGACCGATTGCGATGCAGTTTTCAGTGTTGGACAGCTTATGGTTTGACCAAGACCTAGCGTACTTGGTATCGTAATCCAATGCTTAGATGCCGAGCAATCGATAAAAAACTTTTAAACGGCTGAAGGAATTTTGATCAAATGTTTATTGTAGGTCTTGGAATAGCACATAGAGTACTTTTAACCTAGAGAAATGACCACGCGAGCGAAGCCGCGGGCACAGCTAGTCAATTATAAAATTACGTTGATCGATTTTATAAAAAAAAAAAAAACTGCGCGGAAAAACCTTAAATATGCGTAGCTCCGGTATGGAACACAAATGAAATAACATAAAACTATAGGAACCTACGTAATAAAAAAATATCAATATCTAACTACATAACTAGGACCTATTATAGGTATTACAATTTATTACCTTTCAATATCCTTTGGAAACGTAAAGAATGACAATTCGTCATTTCTATCACTATTCAAACAGCCGAATGCTATGCAGTGCTTTCTAGCTTTCTTCTTGGTACTCATAATTAAAACACGAATAAAGTTTGTTAATAACTTTACGTAAGTAGGTGCTCTATCGCTAAATACAAGGCGCGCGACTCATCGAGCGCATGCTTGACACTCGACTGAATGGACCCGAATATTGGGTCCTTGTATTTATTTGTACTTGTTGCAGAGTGCGACCGCTCTGGTTATGTGCGGTTTTCCATCGCTCCGTGCTTCAGAGGGCACGTTAAGCTGTCGGTCCCGGCTGTTATTGTTTAATAGCAGTCGTTAAGCCATGTCAGAGGCCCTCGGGCGGATTGACAAACTCTGACATCAGTGGCCAGCACTTCCTCATACGATAAACAAACATTGTATAAATCTTGATATAGGTAAATACTTAAAATGAATAATTTGTCAATCAAAACTCAATAAAATACAGTATAAAACATTTTAATAAAAATAAAATAGAATATAAAAAGTTTTTTTTAAATATCGTCTGATAAGTTCTGTTGTCTGTTAAGTATGTTTGTTGCCGGTAATAGAATTTGCCGGATAACCGGTAATTTTAATTTCTATATCGGTAATTTTACCGGTAATCAATATGACCAGTAATTGCATGAACTGTACGGGACTAGGTAGCTGCCTACCTTCAATAACTAGAGATTGACCAAAACCTGTTTGGGAGTGCTGTATGTTCTGTGGTACCAGCAGAAATGCATTGCTTGCTCGTCGTATGAGTGATGCCCTCAGTGGCCCAATTACAGAACTTGGTTACAATCGGATAATCACTTTTTTCATAGCAATTTCGACTCTATCGCAAGGCATTAGTGGTATCGATAATGATAATCCGATTGTAACCGAGTTATGTAATCGGGCCGCTGGTGTCCAAGGGCGGATCCAGCCTTAGAGTCAGGGGGGGGTCACACTGAACGGGTTCCAAAATTATACAATACTAGCTATTCCCCGCAGTATCAATTGTGTAGCCTATGCCACTCGGGAATAGTTTAGCTTTGAATAAATTTTCAAAATCAAGCATGTTGTCTTCAATTTTTACCTGCCATAATGCCTAATTTTTACTGAGTCACTTAGGTTTTTTTTGTGTGAACAAACGTTTATGATCGATCTTCTATGATTGCAAAACAATGCTATATAACCAAGGAAGTGCGAGCGAAACGAGCGCGAAAATACTCAGCTACTCATACATTCATTAGTGTAGTTATATAAAAAAAACTGAACGTTTATGATCACATAGAATGTGTACAAAACATAAAATATTATTAAGAAAGCGCGAGCGTAGTGAGGGCGAAAATTTTGAGCTTTTTCCGTTATATTATACGAATGAGGAAACATAATATACCATTTAACAAACGCAAGTGTAGCGTGCGTGAAAATGTTCGGTAATGACAGAGTTAGACAATAATGGAATTCCTCACCTTGCGAAAATAGGTAATATATCAAAGGCGCGAGCAAAGCTAGCGCAAAAATGTTGAACTATTTGTGGTCGTGCGTATGACAAAAGATGAAAATTACTATGGATCCACTAAGCAGATGACTGACTAGACTAGACTGAGACAACACTGACTATATGAACACAGCCAATAATAACAAGGCGCGAACGTAGTTAGCGCGATAATTTAAAGTTACCTATTTCATAGAGAGCGCGAAAGTTTGGAGTTATTTCTAGTAAGTTTGTGTTTCATCAGAACATGATATTATTATAAAAGCGCAAGCGAAGCGAGCGCGGAAATTTTGAGATATTTCTATTAGTAGAACAAATAAACATGATGACAAAACATACGAAAATAACAAATGGAACTAAAAAATCTTTGGTTGAAATATGCCCAGGGGGGGGTCATGACCCCGATCACCCCCCCCCCCCCCCTCCTGGATCCGCGCTTGCTGGTGTCAGAGTTTGTCAGGCTGCCTCTGACAGACTCAAATGGCTTAGCAACTGCTACTATCAAAAAGCGAGGCCTCCATAACTTAGAAATGGCATTGATGTGGAGCCGACGATCGAACCTGGTATCATGGGTTACTCAAGTGAACTCTATCTACGCTTTAGCCGACTAATGTACCATGCACTATACCTATATTTATGTGTTTACAATGTTATCTCACTCTATAATAATTATGTCTAGAGTTCCGGATATTCAATAACTCGATGATCTTGCCAATCTAGGCACAAAAACTTTACTATTGACATACCTAGTATAGAGCTGTACAAGTAACTACCGCCTTGCATTCCAACCTGCTTGTGAATTTAATTGCAGTTAGGTATAGTTACCAAGGTCTCGTAATTGAAGGTACTACCATTATTGAACAGATCCGTGCTGACCACCACCTTTAGTGTAAATTACAGCTCTCCTTAAAGCCTTAAGGGATAGCATATGGGGATCAGAATTAGGCAAAAGTTCTACAACAGGTAATATCAAAACTTATGACCGCAGAACCTAAGATATTTTTGTGTCACCTTATGGCACCATTAACTGCTCAATAGTTAGAAATATTTTATATGCTAGTTGTACCCGCGGCTCCGCACGCGTGTTCTTTTCTTTAGGTTCAAAGTACCATAACGTGCTATTCCAGGACCAATATACCAACATTTGAACAAAATTTCTTCAGCCGTCAAAAATACTTTATCAATTGCTCGGCTTCTAACTCACCGGATTGAGATACCAATTACACCAGATTTAAATCAAACCCTAAGCTATCTAACAATGAAAACCGCATGTAATCGGTCGTGTAGTTTTTACGTGATGCGTGAGCAAACAAACATATAGACAAACAGAAAGAAAGACACGATTAACAAACAAAAAATTGTTCAATACCTTTTTTAAACACCCAAGAGCATTTTTTTCATTTGAATTCATATAGGGTGGAGTTCACCGACTTCTACTTGACAGATGATTTGGTAATCGGCCGGTGAAATCCCAAACGTTGTTTAAACAACCGCTTAAATGTTTACTGTTCACCACGCAAATTTGAACCGCACTTAATAAATCGGACGATCACCAACCGTTCAGAGTGAAAGAACGAACGTTATAAGGCATCGCAATAACGAAGTCACTTTGTCATATCTATTCAACTCGATGAAAGGTGGCGTCCGAGTTTAGAAGCATAAAATAAAATGAAGTCAACTTGAAAAGTACAATAAAACGTACTGAGGAAGCTATACTATACTGTAGTTCTAAATTTGGGTAGGTATGAACTTTTTCTGCCTGCACCATGTGGCCTGCACGTGTTGGTTATTTGAATTCGTTTACGTTTGTGATTTGTTAGACTTTATCTTTTGTTTGTTGCCAAGTTCAGTTGCCGCCATCCGTGATCATCAGATTCATTTGTGTTTGTGCTTATTATAGTGAAGATTTAAATAAGTAAAGAAAATGGAGACAAAAAAAGCGCAAAATAAAAACCAGTTTATCATCTATTAATTGCAGTACGTCCAGTGCAGAAGTTTTAGACAAACGGAATCTAGTTTTAAAAGATTTTTCGTCATATTCTTCATAATAATTACGACGCACTTGAAAATCTCGTGGTCTTCTAAATCTCCTTTCTAAATCGTCTAGATTTTCAAGGAAGTCAAGGTAATGGTCCTGATAATTATCTACCATAACATTAAACACTGACTGTATGTTTACTTCTCACAAGAACACAACGAAATATATCCAAATAAACTAAAAATAATGTTGACACAAATGCGCAGAACGTCAAAATGAGATAAACCGACGGTTAAACGATGTTGCTGAGCTCGGTTACATAAATCGGCCGTTCAAGGGCTTTGATCATTGGTTAGGGTGTGGTGAACACTAAAATTTGAATAACCAGCCGTTTAATTGTTAAACAGCCGTTTTAATAGTCGGTGAACTCCACCCTTAGTAGGTTTGGGTGCGATGCGCGGTCAAGGTATGGACAAACAGACAGACAAAATTAAAAAGTAAAACAGTTTGGCTTCAGTATCGAATATAGAGAACCATCCAAAAAATATTTTTATTACTTAATTATTAACATAACTTTGGACCCATATCCCGCAGAAACCCTTTACTTTTTCGAGATAAAACGTGTCCTCTATTTTAACCCATCATATAACTTAAGACAGTGCCAAGTTGCATCAAAACTCGTCCATTAATTTCAGCGTGGTACGTGTTCTTTTAAATAAGTTTCAACCACTAAATAATAACCCATAAAATTTTTGATATGTAAAGTAGCATATGTCCTACCTCGTAGTACGAACTCAAATCACACCAAGTTTCTTTTGAATTCATCCAGTAGTTCCGGTGGCGTGATGCGCGGCTAAGATACAGACTGACAGACATACACACAAAAATGAAAAAACATACAGTTTATAGTTATGTACAGAATTTGGACCCATATCCCACAGGGACTCTTTATTTTTTCGGGACAAAATGTATACATAATTTTTTACCTATCTTATAAACTATGTCTGTGCCAAGTTGCATCAACATCCGTCCAATAGTTTCAGCGTGCCAAGTGTTCTTTTAAATAATTTTCCACCCCTATCCTGCAGGAACACTTATTTTTTTCGGGATGAAAAGTATCCTCCATTTTTTCCCATTATATAAAATATGACTGTGCCAAGTTTCAACAAAATCCGTCAAGTAGTTTCAGCGTGATACATGTTCTTTTAAATAACTTTCAACGCCTATCCTGCAGGAACCCTTTAATTTTCGGGATCAAAAGTATATGTCCTACCTCAAAGTATGAACTCAAATCATATCAAATTTCATTTGAATTCATTGAGTATTTTCGGCGTGATGCACTTCCAAGGTGCAGACAGACAGATGGACAGACAGACAGAGAACAAAAATTAAAAAAATACAGTTTTGGCTTTAGTATTGAATATAGAACGGCCCCCAAAAAAATTTACAAAATAACTTTAATCTTCAGAATGTCCCATTATCCCGCAGTAACTATTTATTTTTTCGGGATAAAAAGTATCCTCAATATTAACCTATCATATAAACTATGACTGTGCCAAGTTGCATTAGAATCTGTCTAGTAGTTTCAGAGTGGTAAGTGTTTTTTGAAATAACTTTCAACCCCAATCCTGCGGGAATCCTTTCATTTTTCGGGATGAAAAGTAGCCTATGCCCTACCTCGTAGTATGAACTCAAATCATACCAAGTTTCATTTAAATTCATTCAGTAGTTTCGGCGTGATGCCTAGCCAAAATACAGACAGACAGACAGACAGACAGACAGACTGACAAAAATGAAAAAAAAACAGTTTTGGCTTCAGTATCGAATATAGAGTAAGGTCCAAAAAAAATATCAAAATATCTTCAATGTACAGAATTGGACCCGTTACAGTTTTATTATAAGTATATAGATATATAGATTAGTATCTATGTATGTTTATCCGTTATCTAGTGCCCATAGTACAGGGTATCCTAGTTTGGGGCTAGGTTATTGGTGTGGAAATGTCTCGATTACATTATTATTATTATATCTCTTTTGCCCCTTTCAGCCGCTTAATGGTTTCACTAAATGGTTCACTTAGTATTGTATTCCACCATTGACTGCACATTAGTTAGAATTGCATCTCTTTTAGCACTTTCAGCTGCATTACGCGTTGCATAGTATGCAACGCAGTGCTGCATAAGATATAATTATGCAACTGATTTACTTCTGACAGCTATTTTTATGCATATTTGTCAAAACTAGCACTTCGGCTCGTAAAATTCCTTTTTGCAGAACTACTACAGAGCCTGCAGTGCTTCAAGAAAGGGAATAATAGCTTTTAATAAATTGGAAGAATCGTAATGGCCGCCGTTTTATTTACGACTTAAATAAATAATACACGTTTTTAATTATCTATATATTTATTTATTGTAGTTGTAGTAGTTGTATTTTTTTTTTTTTTTTACACTCGCCGCACATTTATAGTAGTTATTAATCATTTATACGCGAAGAAAGTAACGTCACACACTTTATAAATCCACAAACAAATGTTTAAAGATGTATTAGAACCTATAATACTTCAGCTTTACAAGCAAGGGTTATTAGTATTAGTTTTGCTGAACCTTAAGTTATGTTTACTGTATGTGTTTTACGTTTGCTGCGATGCAGGTGTAAGCTTTATATGATATCAAATTCACACTCCAGATTCTTATATTAACTCTATTGGACCTTATGTGGAGGTGATGGTTCTCGAGCTAATAATTTTGCAACTAACGTGGACCTACGAGCTTCTTAGCACTGAATTTTAGCACCAATTTCTATATAAGAGAGATTTTGTAGTAAAAATCAGAATGGTTGCAATTGCAGGAACGCCATTTTCTGAGATAAAATCTGTATTTGTTCTTATACTTTTATTTATTTAAACATACATCAGACTCAAATATGATCGCGAACATCATGTTTTTGTTAGTTAGCCACAAATTAACTTACTTCTGCGATAGTCTTGTAAAAATTTATATAAAATGTTATACCTCGCTTCATATTCATAAATTGAGTGGCCATTCATTTAATGCCATACATGTATCACAGTAAATTAAATTTCCCGATGTTTTTCATCTGAATGAGTCATGCAAACCAAATCTTAAATTTACACAATACATCCGCCATTTTGTTATTTTAATACACGATACCGCAGCCATTAACTAAAACTGCAAGGTTATTTATACCCACCATATAAAAAAACCGAAATCAAACCAAATCAAGTGAATGATTAGCCGGTTCGAGTGACGTTGGTTCATTCAAATAGCGCCAATATCAGCTTCAACTGCTTTTTCACCGTATAAGCCTGTCAAGCACTATTTAGCAACTCTACTGGATCTTTTATAATGATGCTATAAGGCGCCCCTTTAGATCTCTAGCAGCTGCAAAAAGGTCTGCATAGCGCGCTATAGAGCTACCTCTGGTAACCTAAAGTTATAATTATATACGCTACAGAGCTCTTAAACTGTTGTGGACGCCGAGCCTGCCCGCGACAGCATGAACGCAGACAACATGCAAAATAGGCCACGCCCCTTTTAACTGCGGCGTGTATACCGCATTAGTTTTAAGACCGTATAATTGTATATATAGCGATAAGTTTTTTGAAATAAACATTGGATCCGACCATTCAATCAACGGAACTTGAACAAGCAACAGTGTTTAATTGAACTACAGTCCACATCGAACCAGGAACCTGAACTACTAGGAGCTACGAACCGAAGTCTCCAGTACATCGTGTAGACCTTGCGATCCATCGCCTACATTTTGGTCCATCGGAGCCGGATAGAAGAAGAACTTAAGCGACCAACAGCTTATCCAGTGAACGTCTGCCGCCCATCGAACATGGTGGTCACGAGGAGCCAAAGCGACCTGGCAGAGCTGGAAGAGCGGAAGCGGTTGGACGAAGAGCGCCTTCGAAGGCTATCCCTAGAGCCGCCGGCATCACCATCTGTGCCGGCCGCTGGCACGGCTGCTGGCACGACCGCCGGCCCGTCCGGCAACATCGAACGAAGCAAGTCACCGGCGCACTCGCAACGAACTGCGAACTCCACCCTAAGGCTGCGGCTGGCGGAGTTAGAGGCGGCCGAGAAACTTGCTGAATTGAAGAGAAAGGAGTTGGAAATGGAAGCGGACCTAGTGAAGAAGCGATTGGCGGCTCAGATCGCGAATATTGAAGAAGATCAGAGCCTTCACGACGAGCCAACCGTGCGGAACAACGACAACCACCAGAAGGTGGACGATTGGTTGCAACGCACAAACCCCTCCACCCTACGGGGGGAGAGCGGGGATGTGCCGCGCCTCAACACCGAGAGGCAACAAGAAGAACCACGACGAGCACGCTTTGAGCGTTCTACAAGATCACCTACCCCGGGTCGATCTGACCGCAGATCCGGGATCGAACAACTCGCCGAGGCCATTGAACGAATGGCCAGACCTCGGGCCCGCTACAACTCCGACCTGCCCGTCTTCACTGGGGCACCAAACGAGTGGCTGCCATTCAAGGCAGCAGTACGGGACTCCACAGCCCTGTACCACATCTCAGCCGCTGAGAACTTACAGCGGCTGAGAAGTTGCCTCAAGGACGACGCACGTGACGCCGTGGCTGCATTACTGCACACAGCCACTGATCCTGACGTCATCATCAAAACATTGGAACAGAGCTTTGGGAGACCGGAGCTCATCATCGACCGAGCATTAGAAGAGCTAAGAAGGTTCCCGAAGCCAGGGATGACAGCGACCGACCTCAACACGTTCGCTGTCAAACTTCAGAACGTCGTCTGCGTGCTACAGAACATCGACCGGCGGGGGTACCTGTATAACCCGATGCTGGCGCGTGAGGTGCTGGAGAAGCTAAGCCCGCACATCAAAACGCAGTGGTGCCACTACGCCAACGAACACCAGTCACCTTCGGAGCCAGAAATTGTGATGCTGTCTCGATTCCTCATGCGAGAAGCAGACATGGCACTGCGTTTTACATACGCACCGGCAGCGACCTCTGCCGCCCGTGAGACGAGACCAGCGGCATTTAAGAAGAAAGGGAACGCCGTGTACACTACCGACGAGGGCGCGGAACAAGAAACAAAGACTGACCTATGCCAGAGCTGCAACCAAGCCCATGCGCTACATCAGTGCCCAACCTACCGGGCACTGACCGTCGATAAGCGCTGGGAGCTGGTCAAAGAGAAAGGCGTATGCTTCCGATGCGCCGACAAGAAACATCGTCGGTACCAATGCAAGGCGAAGCTGTGCGGCATTAACCAATGCCACCGCCCGCACCACTCAACACTGCACGAAGAAGCGCGACCTAACGCACGATCAGCTGCGCAACCCAAACATTCACCGAGCCACAACGCAGCGGTCTTGTCGGTAGCACCCACCAATGCTACTGGCCTGAAGACCGTGATGCTTAAGATCTGCCCCGTGGTCGTCACCGGTCCACGGGGGGAGGTCGACACTTACGCGCTGCTGGACGAAGGCGCCACCATCACGCTCATCGACCATGAACTAGCGAAGAAGATCGGCGCAGAAGGCCCTACGCAGCCCCTACATCTGAACGGCGTGAACATGTCGCAGCGAGAGGGAGACAGCCAAACCGTCTCTCTCTCTATAAGGGGAGCTAAGGAGGCGACACGTCACGACATCAAAGCGCGCACGGTGCGCGATCTGAAGCTACACCGGCAGTCCGTCCCAAGCTCGCTTCTTCGACACAATCATCTGCGGGACTTGATGGAGGCAGAGGTGTGCTACGACCTGGCACACCCCCTCATCTTAGTAGGCGCCGACCACTGGGAGCTCATTGTATCCCGTGAGCTTCGTCTTGGCGGGCCAAATGAACCGGCCGCGTCGAGGACCCGACTTGGCTGGGTGATGCATGGAACCGCACCTCGCAGCCTGATCTACGAAAATGAGAGCGTGCTGCACGTATACGCGCCCGACCAGCGTACGAACGAGCACGACCAGCGCCTACACGAGCTTGTGGAGGCGCACTTCCGCATCGACGCGCTCGGCGTCGCTATCCATTCGAGAGTGAGCGACGCAGATCTACGAGCTACGAAGATCTTCGAAGAAACAATAAAGAAAACAGACAGCGGCTACGAAGTGGGCTTGCCTTGGCGGCGAGATGACGTCACCATGCCGTCGAACTACGGCGCGGCTCTACGACGTCTACAAAGCATCGAACGAAAGATGGACGCCTACCCAGACTTCGCGGACCAATACGCCGCGCAAATAGAAAATCTGTTGGCTAAGAATTATGCGGTGCCATGCGACGGGACTGAACGACGGAGCCCCATCTGCTGGTACCTCCCGCACTTCGCAGTACAGAACCCAAACAAGCCTGGTAAACAACGGCTTGTTTTTGACGCAGCTCACCAATGTCACGGCGTGAGCTTGAACGACCAGCTGCTGGAGGGCCCGGACCTTCTACTATCACTACAAGGAATCGTCTTCAGATTCAGAGAACGGCCGATCGCCGTCACCGCCGACATACAAGAGATGTTTCTACGAGTGAAGATCCGACCTGAAGACCAGCCCGCACAGCAGTTCTTATGGCGAGGCCGGGACCGAACTAACCCGCCTCGCCACTACAAGATGGCGAGCATGATTTTCGGCGCCGCCAGCTCACCGTTTATGGCGCACAGCGTGCGCAACCACAATGCGCGCGCACATGCACAGACTCACCCACGCGCTCTAGTGGCCATCACGAACAGCCACTATATGGATGATCTAGTAGACAGCTACGCCAATGAAGAGGAGGCCCGTAGCACCATACAAGAGCTACGCGAGGTGCACGCGGCCGCTGGCTTCACTCTGCGCAGTTGGAGTGCTAGCAACACGAACGTGCTACGAGACGTACCGCCAGAGCTACGAGCGACTACGCCCACTCAGTTGGGAGCAGGGAGCCCTGAGAGCAAGATACTCGGGCTCTGCTGGGACTCCAACAGAGACGAACTGGGGTTCAACACCGCAATGCACCGCGTACCGGCTGAGGTGCGCGCGCAGATCCGCGCACCCACGAAGAGAGAGGCCCTCAGCGCGGTCATGTCCATTTATGACCCGCTTGGTCTCCTCAGTCAGTACACCATTCGAGCGAAGATCATCCTGCAGAGCCTGTGGCGTCTTCACATGCCATGGGACGAGCCGATACCTGCAGAAGAAGCCGAACATTTCGCAGAATGGCTACGCCAGCTGAGCGAGATAACTCGCTTGCGCCTACGCCGTAGCTACGCGCTAGAGGGACACAAGCGCGTAGACCTGCACATACTATGCGATGCGAGCGAGCAGGCATTCTCTACGGTGGCCTTTTGGAGGGCCATCCACCACGACGGCAGCGTGACCATTGCCTTGGTGGCTGCTAAAGCCAAGGTAGCGCCGCGACGCGCGCAGAGCATACCGCGCCTAGAACTTCAGGCAGCGGTCATCGGCGCGAGGCTCGCGGACGTTATAAAAAAGGAGCATCGCGTGCAAGTAACAAAAACCACCTACTGGACCGACTCTGCGACCGTAGTCCATTGGGTGCACAACGACGCGAAGCGCTACACGCCCTTTGTAGCGCACCGGCTGGGCGAGTTAGCGGAGTTAACTCACCGACGTGAGTGGAGATGGCTGCCTACCGAACATAACGTAGCCGACGACGCGACGAGACTGAGCCGCACGCCCATAGCCGCTAGCGATCGCTGGTTCCAGGGGCCCAGCTTCCTTCGCGAACCCGAAGAAGAATGGCCCACACACCAAGCGTTCACTGACCAACAAGAGGTCCTGCACACGAGCGAGCAGGACGAACATTTAGAGATCCCGCACACGAACGAGCGGGATGAATATAGTGACCGATGGCTGCCTGAACCCACTCGTTTCTCTAAATACGAGACGCTGGTGCGGGCAGCCGCGCGTGTGCTGGCATTCGTCGACATATGCCGGCGCCGTACGACGCGCATGGAAGCAGATCACATTGAACGCGCTGAGAAAGCGCTCATACGACGCGCCCAAGAAGACAACTTCGGGACCGAACTGAGGAGGATCGAGTCTGCTTGCCCCGTCCCTAGAGCAAGCAGACTATTCAAGCTAGACCCGGTGCTCGAAGACGGACTTCTGCGGGTGCGGGGGCGCATCGACGCATCCAGCGCGCCCCTGGAAACCAAGCGACCGGTTATCCTTGACGGCCGTCACCACGTGACAAAGCTCATCGTGCTAAGGGAGCACTGCGGCGCCGGTCACGCTAACAGAGAGCGCGTGACGAACGACCTACGGCAGCGGTACTGGGTCATTCACCTGCGACCTACCGTACGCGCCGTAGAAAGTAAATGCGCCCTCTGCCGAGTACGACGAGCAAGACCGCGGCCGCCCGCCACGGGGGACCTGCCACGCGCCCGCCTTGACCCATTTCACCGTCCGTTCACTAACTGCGGGGTGGACTACTTCGGGCCAATGCAGGTCAAGGTGGGGCGCCGCCGAGAAAAGAGATGGGGTGCCCTATTCACCTGTCTCACGACGCGCGCCGTGCACCTAGAGCTCGTAGCTTCGTTGTCCACTGACTCAGCTCTGATGGCGCTGCGACGGATGGCTGCACGTCGAGGCTGGCCACGTCTTATGGTCTCGGACAACGGAACGGCCTTCCGGGGCTCCGACGTGGCGCTGAAGAAGGCATACGCAGAATGGGCACCCGCCCTAAGTGACGAAGGGCTATTACACCGGATGAAGTGGCATTTCATCCCACCAGGCGCGCCCAACCAGGGTGGAGCGTGGGAGCGCTTAGTACGCTCCGTGAAGACCGCTCTGCACACGACGCTAAGAGAAAAGGCACCTTCCGAAGAGGTTCTGCAGACCCTCCTGATCGAAGCCGAGCACTCTATCAATGCTCGCCCCCTCACCTACGTCAGCGTGAGTGCACTCGACCCAGAAGCACTCACACCGAACCATTTCCTGCTGGGATCATCGATCGGCCTACCTACCACAGGCCCCTGCGATGAAGCTGACCGACGAACTTGGCGAGCAAGCCAAGCGCTCGCTGACCATTTCTGGAAGCGCTGGCTGCGGGAATACCTCCCCACGCTTGTACCACGGGGGGAGCCAGCTAACCTCCGACGACAACTGCAAGCCGGCGACATCGTGGTTGTGGTCGACCACACGCTGCCCCGGAACGTCTGGCCAATCGGGATTGTTGAGCGCACCTATCCCGGTCCAGATGGCGGCGTCCGAGTCGCCGACGTAAAAACTAAGAGCGGTACCTTCCGACGCCCTACCAGCAAACTCGCCGTCCTGCTAAGGGAAGAAGAGGCTACGCGAGCTGCGCCGGGGGGAGAGATGTTGTGGACGCCGAGCCTGCCCGCGACAGCATGAACGCAGACAACATGCAAAATAGGCCACGCCCCTTTTAACTGCGGCGTGTATACCGCATTAGTTTTAAGACCGTATAATTGTATATATAGCGATAAGTTTTTTGAAATAAACATTGGATCCGACCATTCAATCAACGGAACTTGAACAAGCAACAGTGTTTAATTGAACTACAGTCCACATCGAACCAGGAACCTGAACTACTAGGAGCTACGAACCGAAGTCTCCAGTACATCGTGTAGACCTTGCGATCCATCGCCTACATAAACCTTAAGCTCTTTGTGCTCGTTGGGTAATATCTCCACCAGTATCAGGTTCACCAATCACAATAAATTTGAATTAAAAGAATACGTACATACCTAATAGATACTTGTTACCTACTTTGCGCGTAGCATTTGGCATGAAATGACCGTATTTGCAAAAATGTCAATGGATTTTATTAACTGAACTGTAGAGCAAACGTATAATATAACTGTGATCTGAGGAGCAACCTGTTTTTTTTTTTTAATTTAGTTTTTACATTTTCAATGTCGACATGATTGTCGCGGCGTACCTGAATTATATAGGTACTACGCGAATTTCTGCTTATCACTCCATACAGTCGTTAAGTCTGATCACTGACCACGTATTACTCTTTAACATTACGTATGCCACAGAATAAATAATATTAGGTATTTATTATAAAATTTATTTAGGGGTTACCCCCCAACCGCCTCAAAACCTCCCCTTATAGCCATCCCATGCCTCGCAAAATCTGGTCTGCACCTGAAACTGATCTGTCCGAGTCTAACAGCTTAAATGCTATGATCCTAATACATACTAGTAAATCCGCATTTGATCACCTGATGAATCTCAATCTGCTTCTGCTTGTTAGCGGGCCATGTCACGTCCGTCTCGTGCAATACCTAGTTCTATAGATTACCTTATAAACTAACACTAGGATCTGCTCGCTATCAGGTCATGTCTCGTCCTTCCCGTGCAATACCTAGTTCTATAGATTACCATATAGACTAACACGTGGATCTGCTCGCCATAAGGTCAGGTCTCGTCCTTCTCGTGCAATACCTAGTTCTGTAGATTACCATAATATCTTACACGAGGATCTGTTCGCCGTCAGGTCATGTCTCGTCCTCTCATGCAATACTTAGTTCTATAGATTAACACAATAATCTTACACGAGGATCTGTTCGCCATCAGGTCTTGTCTCGTCCTCTCGTTCAATATCTAGTTCTATAGATTAACACAATAATCTTACACGAGGATCTGGGGTGAAATGATGAGCTGTCTTATCATTTTCATGATATATCTTTCTTGGTCTTGAGATCTATGTCTAGACTTACGGGGCCTTCTAATCTTTGCTCGTCTTTGGACTCTGTCTTGAGCGTTGATCAAACCTCGCTTGCTCCTGGATATACTGGTACCAACATGGGCACACTGATCCCATCATGGGTACCCATGGACCGCCCGCAGGGACCCCGAGTATGCAGCGATCTACTCATGCTCGGGCCCTGAATGAGACATGCTCACCCAGGACGCCTTCCGTTTCCTCGCCTCTCGGATTTGCTCCCGCTGGCCATTCCGAGACGATTGGCGTAGCACAACTTATTGGAAAAGTCCACATGGATTCTTCGAGGCCGCCAGAACCATACGGACAGGACTCCGAGCCCACTGCTCAAGGAATCAGCAAGCAGCGATCATCTTAAGCCCCTGCTGGGTCTTACCGGAGGTTAACTTTACCGGCTTTTCTGGGTCTAATCTCTTTCTGGGTCTTATCTCTTTCTGGGTCTTATCTCTTTACTGGGTCTTATCTCTTTACTGGGTCTAATCTCATCATCATTTCACCCTCGTCTTGGTCTTATATCTAATAGTGATCACTATTAGATATAAGACCAAGACAATAGAAAAGTCTCACCCGAATCTTCGTTGCAATCCTTTCTCGTACCTTACCGCCTGGTCGATAAAATCTCATCGCAGCCTCTCCGCAACGAAGTACGTTCTATTATCTATCTTAACACTGTATAAGTCTCACCCAAACCCTCGTTGCAATCCTTTCTCGAGCTTTACTACCTGGTCGATAAACTTTCATCGCAGCCTCTCCGCAACGAAGCACGTTATTATCTATCTATTATTATTTTCTTTTTTTAGACGGCTGGTTGGTCTAGTGGCTAGTGACCCTGGGAACGAAATCAAACGGTCGCGGGTTCGTATCCTGCAAGGTGCAATCATTTGTGTGATGAGCAGAAATGTTTGTTTCCGAGTCATGGATGTGATATTCGTATTTATGTATGTTTATCCGTTATCTAGTGCCCATATTACAGGGTATCCTAGTTTGGGGCTAGGTAATTGGTGTGGAATTGATCCAAATATATTCATTTAATTTTTTTATTTATCTTCCAGGGCATTAGTGTACAGTTTTGAAGATAACATCCCCTTGTTTCACTCACCTGCGTAGTTGGATATATTTAGACTGTTTTTTATGTTTAGGTAACATCTTTCCTCTCGTTTTCCTGCAATCTTTGGGAGTGATTTCGTGATAACGGACAGAAGTGTGTAACAGGAAGCCGGGGAAGCGCGCACTATTTGATTTGACCAATGAGCGCGCGCATTGCTAGTGTATGTTAATGTTGCTTAGTACCTGAGATGTTATTATGTTACACAACACAAGAAACAACACATAGGTATTATGCGACTACTGTATGGCTCGCTCGTTTTTTTTGTACTTTGAGACTCATGGTTGCGGCGTCATAAAAGACATCTCAGTATCAGGTCTGTGCTCAGCACTTCGATTTATCGCCAATCCTACGCTGCAAAGACTCCAGAACCACCCAGGTTTGTTAGTTACTGCTTTATTATAAGTATCAGATGGCCTAGAGATAGCAATAGCGATTAGAAAGACTGTATTACTTTTTCTGAGATCAGTAGCGCTATTATCTATTTTGGTTTCAATCCGATTTTCAATATAACTATACAAATAACTATCACTAATGCGTTGCGATAGTGCCGAAATTGCTATGAAGAAAGTGACAATCTGATTGAAACCATGTTCTGTAATAGGGCCTCAGAATTTTTATCAAAACGTGCGCAAGGGATTCAAAATCTGCCGCCATTTTTTTTCATACGTTCTGTTTTTGTCAGGCAGTCATAAGGTGCGTTTCGCTCAGCGCGCCAAATTCAATTTTTCTTCCTTTTTTGACAATTACAGCTCTATTACTCATCGTGGGTTCATGAACACTTATTTTGCGGCAATAAATAGGTTGTGTCAAGAAATTACGGTTAAAATATAGATAATATTCGTAGAGCTGTAATTGTCAAAAACGCAAGAAAAGAATTTGGCGCGCTGAGCGAAACGGAGTGTTTCCTATTATTTTTGTATAAAATTTTCTATAAATAACTGCAGAATTTGTATTTTGCGATTATTTAGGTTTACATTCAATGAGCAAATTTAACTAACTGTAGACCTCGCGCGTACAAACTTTTTTGCAAACAATCTAGCGGTCCACACTAGCACCATCTAGTTACCTTATTGTAAAACTAACATTAATAACCAATGTTCAATACCCTACCTAGTAGGTAGGGCTTATTTCACTGGTAGAAACCAAATAGTGAGAAATTTACTGCATTTTGAGGAGTTATTCTGCTCATCATGCCGAAGATCCTTATCAGATCTTCACCAAATTTTTATGAGACTAAATGTTATTATTACCTTTAAAATAAAAAATAGAACCATCGAAATCGCATTTAATGTGGTGGATATATTCAGTAGCCAGGGGACAGAGACAGGGGGACGTTATATCCTCGAAACTGTTCACCAACGCCTTGGAAGATATGTTTAAGACTGTGGACTGGAAAGGGAAGGGCATAAATATAAACGGCGAGTACATCTCACACTTACGATTTGCCGATGACATAGTCCTTAAGGCGGAATCGGTGTAGGAACTTGAACAAATGCTAAACGGCCTGGCTGGTGCTTCTAAACAGATCGGTATGAACTTAGATAAGATCGCACTCCGCAACAAGTACAAATAAATTCAAGGACCCAATATTCGGGTCCGTTCAGTCGAGTGTCAAGCGTGCGCTCGATGAGTCGCGCGCCTTGTACCTAGCGATAGAGCACCTACTTACGTAAAGTTATTGACAAACTTTATTCGTGTTTTAATTATGAGTACCAAGAAGAAAGCTAGAAAGTACTACATAGCATTCGACTGTTTGAATAGTGATAGAAATGACGAATTGTCATTCGTTACGCTTCCAAAGGATATTGAAAGGTAATAAACTGTAATACCTATAATAGGTCCTAGATATTGATATTTTTTTATTACGTAGGTTCCTATAGTTTTATGTTATTTCATTTGTGTTCCATACCGAAGCTACGCATATTTAAGGTTTTTCCGCGCAGAAATAAAGTCGTTTATTAAATCGATCAACGTAATTTTATAATTGATTATAGTAGGTATTGTTGATCGGAAAATGAATTACTGTGCTGACTTAGTAAGTAGCCTACATACTTTTAATACCTTTTATTACGTAGGTAGCAATTTATTTTTCACTCATTAAAAAGCATGGAATTCAGAGAGGCACCTTTATTCATCAAAGTGCAATACCTATAGGATATAATCATAATCAACCAACGACACGTAGGTAGGTATCTCACTAAACTTATCGGCGTTCTGAAAACGGGATAGGTAGGTAGTAAAAATGAGGTAGTCGGTCTATTCTGATAAGAATGTCATTGTATGTAATAGAACTATTTTAATTTATAATAATAAGTAATAACATAATACATTATTACTTATTTATTCTGTTACAATATCTAAGTCATAACATATCACAGAATAATTAGTAGTACAAGTACCTAGTCATATCTTAATACAACCCTACCGAGCGAAAAAGGGACAGAGCGATTCTGAAACGCTTAGAGCAATGGAAGTTCTCGCGCGTTGTGATACGGTGCATTCTAGCCTGCACGCGGTGGGCGAGCGCCTTCTAGGTAAATATAATTGAAAGCTCGCATCGCCGTGCGAGTTAAATTGCACTTTATAGCGTTGTAGCGAGAGTCGCTATTTATTTAAATGACTTTACTCAGTTAGCCTTCTGTACTTGTACTATTATTTATTCTGTGATAAGACCAAGATCATTTATAACGATCTTATTACCCCAAGACCTGTAGCTGTCAATGCTGAGCCCCTCGATGTTGTTAATGAATATGTCTATCTCGGGCAAACTTTGCAGTTGGGTAGACACAACTTCGAGAGGGAAGCCAACAGAAGGATTCAGTTGGGCTGGGCAGCGTTTGGGAAACTTTGTCAGGTCTTCCCATCGTCCATTCCACAGTGCCTGAAGACGAAAGTCTTCAATGCGTGCGTCCTACCAGTGCTGACATACGGAGCCGAGACGTGGACACTCACGCTCAGCTATGCTTGGAGTTTCTCTGAAGGATAGGATCCGGAACGAGGAAATCCGACGGAGAACCAAGGTAACCGACATAGCTCAGAGGATTAGCAGGCTGAAGTGGCAGTGGGCTGGTCACATTTGTCGAAGAACGGACAACCGCTAGGGTAAACGGGTTCTTGAGTGGAAACCACGGCTTGGCAAACGTAGTATAGGACGCCCACCAGCCAGGTGGAGCGACGACCTGCGAAAGGCTGCCGGCAAAAACTGGATGAGAAGAGCCGGCAAAGACCGGGCTCTGTGGCGTTCATTGGGAGAGGCCTATGTCCAGCAGTGGACGGATACAGGCTGATGATGATGATCATAATGATGATGAAGATGATGATGCAGTAGCCCCCTTTTTACCCTTTTTTGGAGGAAGCCCCCCCAATCAAAAATCACCGACAATTAAAAAGTGCTAAAAAAATTGTTTTACCAAGTTTAGATCCAGAAATGCCAGACCTGTAGAGTAGAACAGATATCTGCAGTGCGATTACGTAATGTTGATCATGACAATTTCACGCAGTCAAATTCAATAATGCTTTGCGATAGAGTCGATTTTGCTATGAAAAAAGTGACAATCCGATTGTAGCCAAGTTCTGTAATTGGGCCACTGGACTGACATCCGTGACCCAATTACAGAACTTGGCTACAATCGGATTATCACTTTTTTCATAGCAATTTCGACTCTATCGCAAGGAATTAGTGGTTGCAATACTGAGAATTCGATTGAAGCCAAGTTATGTAATCGGGCTGCTGGACATACGAAAGCATTTTCGCACAAGCTGACACGGAGACGCTTCGCTCGCGCTTTGCGTTCGCTCGGTCAACAATCGAGTTTCTTCTAAACAGACTACGTAGACAAAACGTAACTATCCAGAATAAAGTTATCTTGTAAACCGGCAACACAAATGTATTCTCTAAAATCTAAAACCTTGCTAGTAGAAATGTTTCTTTGATGAGGCCGTTCGTTTTGAAGCAAATTGCGAAAATAATTACTGTTTAGGACATGATGTCCTCTATCAAATAACTCAGTAATGCTTTAGGCAAAAGTCAACCATTTTCGAGATATTACTTATTTCATTATTGTTTGTAAATTGACGGATAGGCAACCATAAAAAATAATTATAAAAAAACCATTGCAAGAAATATTTTTTTTATTGTTTTTAGGCTGAAAAACAGTAACAAAGAATTGTGTATAATAATATAAGAATAAACTGGAAACGTTTTTGAATCAGGGGTCTAAAGCTAAGCAAGTTTGATGATTTGTGTAAGTTTCTTAAAAAAAAACTGATTTTATCCAATAAAACGATTTTCCTGTCGACATGTCATCTAAACATGCAAAACAAACGGTGTTCGAAAACAGTTCAGAACGCTAATTTCGCCCACAAATGTCCAAAGCGAACGGCAAATGTGATCATATTTAGCGTTTTTAATAGTTATTTTCGCCATTTGCTACAAAACGAATGTTAGAACCTCTTTGGTTAGAACTGTCACTTTATTTCATGAATTCATGGGGGCCGTTCGTTTTGATGCGAAATGATCGAAAATAACAGTTAAAAACGCTAAATATGTTTCGATCAGCGTTCGCTTTGGACATGACAGTTAAATTTGACATCAGGAAAGCGACTTTAGGGTCGTTTGTCATTCGGTTTGGAAAGGATCAATATGGTCAAAAATGCCAATCGAAACAGCCCAAAACGCCACTGCATCATCTCGAATGCAGGGATGATTGATCATGTCACAAATGTCATTCTCATTATTAAGTTGATGTTGATGGTTCGTTCGTTCGTCGGTCGGTCGATTTTCCGTTTTCCTTTTCCTTCATTTCGTTTTCTTGAGTGTGTATTCGCATGAAGAGTTTATTAAAAAATAATGTTCATGTCGTAAATCAGTGCAGGTGCCTGTATTGTTAACGTATTTTTAGGTACCTGCCGGCTACTGTAAAAACTATCGAGTTTGTGTAATTTTGCAATGTAACTAGAGTTACTACAAAACCCAAACCATGAATTCCGTCGTTGGATCGTTTTTTATTTTCCTAAACCTAGCAGCGGTGTGTCGAGGATCTGGCACCGACATCGCTTTGGATGCTAAAGCGACGTTGTTGCATCGAATAGACAGTTTGAACTTGCTGATATACACCTGTCTTTTGACGCTCACTGTTCTCACTATATGGGTATTCAAACACCGTCGAGTGAGCTGGTTACATGAGACTGGATTAGCTGTAATATACGGTAAATATTCTAAACTTCCTATTTCCACAAATGCACACAATCATGTGACCAAACAGATGAATAGGTAATGAGAACTTGAGAACCTTGAAAACTTCAATTCGGCTAAATCACATATATATTTTTTTACCTTTTGTACTATCTGTGTATTCGTGATTTCTCAATCCTACCTTGATCAAGACACATCTTTAAAAGTTACATCATTTTAAGCTATGTTTTGTTTGAAACCCACAGCTGAAATAATTACAAATAGACTCCATTCATATTTTCATGAGACAACATTATTTTACTCTAATTCTTTAAACTCCGTAGCTTCTATATGGAATTCTATATTGAAGTCAGTTCCAATCCAATCAATTATTTCATAAGCTTTTGACATTAAAAACAACATACACAATTAAAACTTTCATTACAAATAATGCTCCAACTTTATTGCTTTCTTATTAGGTAAATATGGACAAAAGAAGCGTTGAAATGCATGGTACAGCTATTGTTTTTGTATCCTTCAAGTACACATTAATTTGCTACAATCTGATTACTGTTCTGATTGTTATAAATATTAGACATATTTCTGCAGGTTTAATAGTTGGTGCGATAATTCGCTATGCCGGCAGCACTAATGCAGTCACTTATCTGGATGTGCACCCTGCTCCTGATGCCAAGTACAACCAGTCTGTGCCACCTGATATGCTGCGGTTCCATTTTCCCGATAAAATACCAATCAATTCTGGAGGTTTGTAAATTTTGATTTTAATTGTGGGGTACTTTTAATTTTTATATTGAATAAGCTTGCATTTGACACAATCTCACCTGGTATTAAGATATGATTAGATCAATAAACAATACAGGCCTGTTGGTTGACGCCATTGATTTTAATACAGTTTTTTTTTTGTTTGATCATGTATCTATTCAAGCAGGTTGCTCACCTGATGGTAAGCATCTCGCCTGTCCATAAAAGTTGCAGTGTCACCCAGAACTTTGGATGCAAATCTTTGCAGATCGCTGCAATGCACTTGTTAACCTGAGACATTACATTTCAAGTCCCACTGCTCAGTACTTTTGATGGAAACATTGCCCTTCCAACCAAAATATAGAAAAGTCTGCTTGGCGGTTCAATATCTGACAAAGGTGTGGTACTTCCCCAGGAGCATTCTTGCATAAGAGGCCTACCACTACAAAAAATGATGATTAAAAATAGCCTTTCTTGTGATGGATGAGTTACAATAAAACATGGTCCAATGATGTTAAAGTTAATTCATATAAAAACATATATATATAGACAGAACTCTTTCACACTGATTTTATGGAAGAAACATAATTTTTTAGCTCTTTGTATTCACTTTAAAATGGTGTTGTCAGTTGGAAAGTTTCCATTCAGCTGTTTACATGGAAACTTATTTTTGTTTAAGTTTACAGTTTTGCAAAATATTATTAACATAAAGGTTCCATATCCCTCTGGACATGAAACCCTAACATGCCTTTTTTTTTATCATGGTCTAGGCAATTGTTTGACCACAATCTCACCTGATGGAAAGTGATGATGTGGTTGAAGGTGTAGTACGCTTGCCTAGTAGATACCTATTGACTTGAACACACCTGGGTTATATTTTACCGGAAACACTGAAGAGGGCAGGGCATTCCACTCTTTAGAAGTTCTTATAATAAATGAAGAAGCATAACGCTTCATTCTTGTGCAAGGTATTTCAACCATAAATGGGTGGCACTTTGCTGATTGTCTAGTTGTACGGTAATGGAAAGGTGATGGGGGAACAATCTATATTTTCCCAAACTAGATAAGATTAAGAAAGACTAAATCATGATCAATGTGGCTAGCCCAATTTTAACAACTAATCAAGAGGTATTATTTACACAATAAATACTAAAAACTTGTACAACAATTTTTTGTAGTATTTTTATCTTAATTTTGCAGTTCATAAGATAAGTTTTGTGCCTATTTATTTATATAGAATTATACATGCTGAATTATATAGAATGTAGAACTAATTCTCATATGTACACCTGAGTGTATGTTTGCTCGTGAAAATAGCATAACTGGTTTAAACTGGGTTTCCCCTACTGTATAATATGCTAATAGATAAATTGAGACTAGTTGACTTTTCCTGTCTCTTAGATACTTGTAGGGGCTTAGTGTTAAAACCTTATAGTTATGGGCAGTGCAAAAACCGTTGTAAACATGTGATATTATTGAGGTGTTTCATTAGAATTTAGAAAATACAATAGTACTAATTTATATTAGGAAGAAAAGAAAGACAAACCATTTATTGGCACAGATCACTACAGCTTATAAAAAAATATAGGCAAATTAAAAAAAAACTAAACGGTTTAGTCCTTAGTTTACTCGTATAAAGGAGGCAATGAAGTTAGTCCTGCACGGCAATGAAGTTAGTCCTGCACTAATAAGCTTTTTATGTTTTATTTGTTGTTCTATTAGGTCTAGTCATTTTTAGGGTTCCGTACCCAAATGATCCAAATGGAGCCCTTTTACTGAGCTAACTCTCTCCGTTTGTCTGTCTGTCCTACATAGGGCTGTATCTTTTGAACCATAATAGGTAGCCGGTTGAAATTTTCACTAAATGTGTTATTTTATTATGAAGGTGGATACACAAAAAAAAACATAAGGGGGCTCTTCATATAGTATGGAACCCTTGGTGCGTGCATCAGTCTCGCACTGTGCCGGTTCTTGTTAACAACACCATCTGTACCTGCATCACTTTCACAGATGCTCCAGTGCCAAACAAAACATATGCATACAGCTTCAGAGGAGAGATAGTAAATGTGGAACAGAACGAAATCGATCTGAAGGCGACATTCGATCCTGAGATATTTTTTAACATCATTCTACCGCCGATCATATTCCATGCAGGCTATTGCTTAAAACGAGTAAGTAATCATGTTTTCTAACTCTTATTAACAGCTTTTATTTAACTTCACTTGCATGTATGAATCTATCTAAACTTGGAAACTTTTTACCGATGGCCACTAAAGTTGCACTTGCACAGTCTCTTCTTCTTCCCATACTAGATTACGCTGACGCCAGCTATCTTGATCTCACTGAGGAGCAATTAAACAAGCTTGAGCGACTCCAAAACTTTTGTATCAGTTTCATATTTGGCTTACGCAAGTATGACCATGTGTCTCAATTTCGGGTTAAGCTCAAGTGGCTCCCTATTCGCCTTCGACGGAATACTCATATCCTTTCTCTTCTCTACAATACACTGTTTAATCCCTCTTCTCCAAGATATCTTCAGGAACGATTTGAATTTCTGCATTCCTCAAATCCCCGCTTCCTACGGTCATCAGAAAATCTCCTCCTAAAGTTTCCTTTGCATAAAAGCTCTTACTATGATAAGTCTTTCACCGTACAAGTAGTACGACTGTGGAACTCGTTACCGGTTCCTGTAAGAAAAGCACAATCGTTGCAAAGCTTCAAACATCAGGTTAAGAATTTTTACTTTTTTTGACTTTTGGCTGAAACTATCAATACTTCATGTATATTATTTATGTACCTACCATAAAATATTTATTAGTTTATTATAATGTTTATATATTTACTAGTATTTGCTATTTACATATTTATTAGTATTATCTTGCTATTTATATTTTGTTCAAATTCATTTTTGATTTATATGTTTGTAATCTTCTTTTCTTTTTTTTTTGGGTATTATATTCAAACTTTGCACACCAACAACTACCTCTATTATATAGTCATGTCTTAATATAGCCTGCGGTTGCCTGGAAGAGATTGCTGCTTAGCGATAAGGCCGCCGATTGTACTATATTTTTAAGTTTATTTATGTTTGTAACTGTTTCATTTGGTGCAATAAAGTGTTATCTATCTATATATCTATGTATGATGTATTTCTGTCTGTCCTGGAATCTTGCAATTCAAATTTGGAGCACTTCCCGTTTAGATATCCGTCTGAAACTTTCAGCGTAGCTCACAAATCGTAAACAAAGTTTATTTTTTTCTTTGAAAAATTAATTTATCTTAGAATTAAAAAATTATAATTTATATACTACTTAAATTCCTTATACATGTTGGAATGTTTCCAAGAGATTATTTAAATCTTATGGGGAAAAATAGTGTTATATTTTATCTGTACCTACTCAATATACATTTAATTAACAAAATCATTAACAAATTAACAGTACTCTAATATTTCCTGCAGTTTGGCTTACGTCATTGACAACTGATGCATTTTATGGTTAACAGTTGGAGTACAATAGTTAATTTTGGTTAAATCAGAGTTTACTTGAAATTTACTTCTGTTTAATTAAAGTTCCGTACCTCAAACGGATGAAAGGAATTATAGGATAGGATCACTTTGTTGTCATTCTGTCTGTCGAGACCCTTTTTAACAGGAACGCGTAGAGGGAAATTAATATCAAATACTTAGGTCTGCAATCCCTTGGAGCTGTAAAAAAAAACAATTTTCTAAGTCAACGCAACAAAAAGATACGGTCATTATGCTGCATATTTTGATACTCGCAAGGCAATCAAAACCTACAGGTTACTTCCCTTTGACCAAGAATCATGAAAATTGGCAAGAAGCAATGTCTTATAGCACAAGTAAAGGGAAAAATCAGAAAATTGTTTTTTGTTTGTAACGTCACAATTTTTTTTTTTTTTTATTTGCTGTTGGTAAACTAAACCGCGATCTATGTCGATCTATAGGGACAGCTGTTTTCCAACGGCATAGTAAAGTTTATGCGGAACACTCGGTGCGCGAGTCCGACTCGCACTTGGCTGTTTTTTTAAGTTTTTTTTTAACTGATTTGGATAAAATAGTTATGGCTATCTTTATTCATACATTTTTACAACCATACGACATTTAAGTGACGAAATAGTAACGATGTAATAATTGCAGCGCATCTATACAATACAGCACAAAGACCTCTTTGTTTGCGCTGTGAGCACGGCTTCGCGCAGCCCCTTACTTTTCCAACACCCGCGCACACCTAACATTTGCTATAAAGTAGCGCCTCGCGCCATCTTTCATTTAATTGCAGCGCAACTATACAATACAGGACAAAGCCCTCTTTGTGTGCGCTGTGAGCACGGCTTCGCGCAGCCCCTTATTTTCCCAACTCCCGCGCACACCTAACATTTGCTATAGCGCAGCGCCTCGCGCCATCTTTCATTTAATTGCAGCGCATCTATACAATACAGGACAAAGCCCTCTTTGTGTGCGCTGTGAGCACGGCTTCGCGCAGCCCCTTACTTTCCCAACTCCTGCGCACACCTAACATTTGCTATAGCGCAGCGCCTCGCGCCATCTTTCATTTAATTGCAGCGCATTTATACAATACAGGACAAAGCCCTCTTTGTGTGCGCTGTGGGCACGGCTACGCGCAGCCCCTTACTTTCCCAACTCCCGCGCACACCTAGCATTTGCTATAGCGCAGCGCCTCGCGCCATCTTTCATTTAATTGCAGCGCATCTATACAATACAGGACAAAGCCCTCTTTGTGTGCGCTGTGGGCACGGCTTCGCGCAGCCCCTTACTTTCCCAACTCCCGAGAACACCTAATATTTGCTATAGTGCAGCGCCTCGCGCCATCTTCTTTCATTTAATTTAAACTTAAATACTTCACATCAGTCATCAGCCTGAAGACGTCCACGCTGAACATAGGTATCCCCAAAATAGGAGGAGGGTTTAGCCATATCAATCAATGCAATCTCGGTATACCGAGATCTCGAAATACCGAGATCTTGCATCAATCTCTCATCGAAACCAGTGCTGGATCTTGCAAGATTAAACTGTAATGCACCAAATGTGCTAATCGGGGAGTGCTTAAAGGCATTCTCTCCAGCAGTCTATTTAGTGTCGCACATATGAAACAGATTATCCATTGACACTATATTTCATGCCAACCTATTTTCGGAAATTCGTGGCATTGGCCATCTGATATTTGCTATGAGTAGCTTTTTATTGTATTAAAAGTATGATTACACTTGTAATATGTGTCGTTTTAATAAATTAGAATGAAAAATAGAAACACATACAGAATAATGTACCTGTATGATGTTCTATATATATATAACATGTCATTATGCCACCATTTTTGAGAACATAATCCGGATTTTACGATATGAGAGTAGATAATAGTAATTTATGATACGGTTGCATAATGAGGAGTATTAAACCACGAGAGTAAGTTTAATAGTTAATAGTATCACTGTTTTAATATCTAGTTATGTGCCGTTTCATACACTACTTTATCTACACTCATGCAATAGGAACTTATTTCGAATGTAAAGTTAAATAAGGCGCCAAAGTTCAGTCCACAGCGAATTAGCGCACATACAGTCTTACACGCGCCGCCATAGAGAATAAATGGCGAAAACCCTCGTAGTGCGGAGCCAAATTAGGTTTTTTTATGGGGAAAAATAAATATTCTCTCTACTTATGTAATAAATCTAAGAATAATAATACTTAACACTTCTCGGCGGTAGATTACCTAAAGAAGTGGTAGGTAGGGTAAAAACCCGCTCAAATGTACGTTAATCCTACTAGGTATGTGTGTACAACTCTTTTACTGTTTTCCAGAAATATTTCTTCCGCAACCTGGGTGCGATATTGACGTTCGCGATGGTCGGCACGGCGCTGTCCGCGCTCGTTATCGGTTCCCTAATGTACGGCTGTGTGCAACTAATGCCAGCTTCGCTCGGCTCCAGTTTCACATTTCTGGACACCCTGTACTTTGGTGCTCTGATATCGCCCACCGACCCTCTCACTGTGCTAGCCATATTCTCGCAATTGAAGGTGAGTCACTGCATTTTCTGCTCTAGTTTTCATTGTCACTTACCGATAGGATGCAACTAAATGGAACCCTATTGCTTGAGCAACTCAGTCTGTTTGTCATTCTATCATAAGCTTGAAGAGCCTAAACTAAATAAGACAGGGACTTGAAATTATACGTATCTAAATTTGAAATCTATGTATACCAACTTATAAAAAAAGCAGTAAGAGCCAAAAAAAATTTACAATGACGATAATTTAAAAAAAAAAGGGCTATGGTACTTAAAATAGGCTACTGAACAAGAATATAACTTTTTTTATATACGTGTCTGTTTGTTCGCGCATCACGTAAAAACTGATCGACCGATTTCGATGCGGTTCACTTTTGGGTAGCTAAGGGTTTGAATTAAAAACTGGGGTACTTGGTATCCTGATCCGATGAGTAGAAGCCGAGCAATCGATAAAAAACTTTTCGAGAGCTGAAGGAATTTTGATCAAGCGTTGGTATATTGGTATTTTGTGTCTTGGAATAGCACATCGAGTACTTTTAACCTAGAGAAATGAACACGCGGGCACAGCTAGTTCTTAAATATGTCTATAAAATGTTCATATACAAATACGAGCACCCGTCAAAGTAAGCTTTTTCTCCCTCCACTAATGAAGGTCGGGAGTCAACCGCTTTTTGTCTTTGTCCAAAGCTAGCCTGAACATATCTTCACCGGTCGATTATTTGATGTTGCGGAGTGTCAGAGCCAAACCAGGCGGTTAATTAAGCCACTCGGTAGGTATATTAATTACCCACATCGACGTATTGATACGTAATTGATAGGTTTATGTACTAAAATTATCTGGCTGACACTTATGATATAGGCGTTTATGTAGACAAAATCAATGCGAGTAATTTTAACGTGTAATATTCTTGAGCAGAACATTATTTGTATCTAAAAAGATTTAACGAAAAATACCGTTTCTGACATTCAGTCAGACTGTTTCAGATACTTCATAATTATCATGAATGCTTGCTGTCATTATAATTTTATTATACCTTTGTCAACATGTACGTTGTATTTTGTACACGGCTCTGCGGATACACTGAAACTTACGTGTATTATAATAGGTGAAGTGAAGCCTCACTAACTCACTACTCATTCGGTACTGCATCGCATCTCGCTCTTTCTTGCGACTTGTCAGTGGACTGGTATGAGAGGCATAGATATAGCTGCCGAAGACCCTTTTTTTTTTTTTTAGATAGGATATGTGCTGTTGGTCTATAACTGACCTCTACAGCGTCACCGGACGGTGGGGCGGGCGCAAAAGCGCTCCGCCGCAATGCGTGACGCAGAAGGCGCACGCCAAAGTAAAATTTTTGCCCACTTGCTCAAGGGCACCCAGGGGGTACGAACCTCGGCTTGGACAGTTACCATTGATTACTTGGGGAGTATCGAACTAAACACCCCTCGATCTCTACCGTTAGGTAGTGATCGAGGGGGCCCTCATGAAATGGCTGGAGCCCTTTAAATGAATTGCATAACTGACCACCGATTCGGAATACACCTTCGAGAAGAATCGGCAAGAAACTCGAAGACGAATAAAGTCGACATTAATTACGGGACCTTCGGCCTCGCATCCGGCGAGGTCGGTGTCTGTGTCTAATTGTGTTGAAAGATGGTGAAGATGACGGAGTGGGCGAATCAAGCGCTGCCTGCACTGCGGCAGCGATTTTATCGTCCGGATCGCTCAAGATGTCTCTAGGGCGTCTACGAAGGGGCCTTGCGTCTGTAATCACGTCTGTCGTGTAGTCAGAGGCCTGAACTACTAGGGGGTTGGGGTGATGAGGTGCCGCGTCAAAGTAGCGGCGAGAGGCATTTTTCATATATTGAACTATCGAGGGAAGCTCGAGATCACTGTGCAGGTCGATGTTCCTCTGATACCAGGGGGCATCTAATGCACCGCGAACGAATTTATTTTGTAAAATCTGAAGTTTCTCTAGGGAAATGCGGGAGGCGTGAGCAAATGCTACGGACGAGTATGTCATTGTCGGTCGGACGCAGGTTTTGTAGAGTGTCAACTTATTTCTAAGAGACATTTTACTGCGCCTGCCTAGGAGTAACGCGAGGTGGTATAGATAGAATGCCGCCCTTTTGTGGACGGCGTGGATGTGATCATTGAAGTTGAGTCGATAGTCAAGGGTGACTCCTAAGTATTTAACTGACTTTTCCCATGGTATAGGTCGGTCATTGATCCTGACTTGTTTAATTGGGAAATAGCGTTTAACCCCGTGAGTGAAACGCATCGCTACGCTCTTCTCGGGATTAATATATGCCGAAGATCCGTATGAGCTAAAGGGCTTAAGTACTAGATCAAACTAATATATATGTACCATAGGTGCGTTACCATTATTAGTTATTCTATGCCATCATACCAAAATGAAGATGCGAATTGCCAGACTAAAGTGTTGATTTGGGCAAAATTTGGCAAGATGGGATGAAAACAGGTGGACCTAGGCAATCACCGAATGGTATCCGAGAGATGGGCTGATCGCAGAGGCAGGACCACCAGCCTGATGGTCAGACGACATTGTGAGGTACGCTGGAGGCCAATGGATGAAACTAGCACAGAATTGGAAATAATGGCGTGAACGAGAGGAGGACTATACTTGGTAGTGGTATGATACGAGCTGATACGATAGATATAGATTGCATAGGTCATCCCAAAATCAGCCGTATCGTATAGCAAAAAAAAAGGCAGAAAAAACTTGCTGCAATACAATTAACGAACGTACGTACAGCACTATAAACAAGCATTAGAGTACAGATCGCCCGCACATTACTCAGATCGCGTCACGATAAAATAATACCTCTGAGCACCGACTAATATTATTTATTTATCACAGTAGGTACTCGAATGTGATGTTTATCATATCTCATTTAGATAATAGGTTTTTAAGTGTCTTTTTAATTTTTAATGACTACTTTCATTACTTACCGATAATAGAAATAATTTCTTATCCACTAGCAATGATACAGAGTAAATATATTATAAAAATTGGATTCATAGAACCAAAAATAAATAATTAAATACTAACAAATATGAATAATACGCATTTTGAACAATATCACATTCATACGCGTGAACTTGATATCCTCCTTTTTTTGAAGTTGGTTAATATGCTCGAAACTCAATGCTAAATTATATAGATTTCGCAAAAAGGGTGTTACAAATGAAATATTAACAAGCAAAAATTAAAACCCCCGACATTTAAGCATTCATACATTAACAACCGCATCAAAATCGGTTCATTCGTTTGTGATCTAAGATTTCGAATAACACCCCCTCTTTTGGCGTTCGGGGGTTAATAAATTCACTTTTCGAAAAACCTGAACACCCATTATCATTTTTATTTCAATTTTCTTTATCGGCTTACAATTTATTTCGATATTAGATAAGCTAGGATAATGACACATTTGATATGGTACCTCTAGAAGTCTGAAAGTATTCCCGTCGAACATCAGATACCTCGAAATTGTGTCATTTTGATAAGTCTCACCATGATTGTATCATGGAGAGTGACCACACTGAGCACAGAAACTTCACAATCTGATTCCCTCCACTATGTTCTATGTGTTATGTCGTTGCAAAGTTTCAAACATCAGGTTAAGAATTTTTACTGGTCATCATTGTATATATTTTCACTTTTGGCTGAAACTATCTATACCTCATGTATATTATTTATGTACCTACCATAAAATATTTATTAGTTTATTATAATGTTTATATATTTACTAGTATTTGCTATTTACATATTTATTAGTATTATCGCTATTTATATTTTGTTCAAATTTATTTTTGTTTTATTTGTTTGTAATATTTTTTTCTTTATTTTGTTGGGTATTATACTCAAACTTTGCACACCAACAACTGCCTCTATTATATAGTCATGTGTCTCAATATAGCCTGCGGTTGCCTGGAAGAGATCGCTGCTTAGCGATAAGGCCGCCGATTGTACTATATTTTTAAGTTTATTTTTCTTTGTGTTTCATTTAGTGCAATAAAGTGTTATCTATCTATCTATGTTACAATCGAACGTCTACATACGTTATGCAAAAGGCCACCCGTTTATGATAGAAATGCCACTTATGCCACACAACTAAAAAGGAGTGGAACTCATTGCATTCGTCTTTTTAGTGTTCCCCGAACAGTAAATTCTGAGTGTATTCAATAGTTGACCGAGAGAGCGCGAAGTGCGAGCGAAGAGTCTCCGTTTCAGCTTGGGCAAAAATCCTTTTGTATGTCCGGCGGATGTCCGAATGTCCGCCGCCTGTCCGGCTGTTCTCCTCTACAGGTCGCATTTCTTAACCCATCTAGACGAAACTTGATATACAGGTTTAACGAATTTTTAGATATTTTCTAGTCGTTGGGGTTTTTTGATTAGGGTACTTTCCCCGAAATGGGGCAAAAAGGGGGCTACTGAATATCTCCGCCATATAAGATACGATTTCGATAGTTATCTTTTTTATTTGAAAGGTAGTGAGTTGCTCTCATAAAAATTCGGTGAAGATCTTAGGAGGATCTTCGGCGTGATGAGCAGAATAGCTCAACCTGCAAACCTCAAAATGCAGTAAATTGCTTACTTTTAGGTTTCTACCTAGGTAGGGATTGATGGAGCACCTTGGTTAATAATGTTAGTTTTACAATAAGTTAACTAGCAACAAAACAACCTAATGTGCAACGTTAGATGGTTTGCAAAAATGTTTGTGCTCGCGAGATTTACAGCTCACAGAGCCACTAGTGATTAGGTATTTACTAGGTTGTCGTGCTACACAGTTGCGTGGGAGATTGCAATCAAACGCTTACGTAAACGCAAAAAAGTTTACCCGTCATGGTCGAAATGAAACTGAAATTACTTACCTATAAAGCGCCAAGGCCGGTGATGTTCATGAGACATACTCGTCAAGCATGTTTGCACGTCTAGAGGTACTTAATATTAATTAGTAAAGTGTCTTATATTCTTCTTTTACATTCCAGGTAGACGTAAACCTCTACGCAATGATATTTGGTGAGAGCGTCCTCAACGATGCTGTTGCTCTAGTACTCAGCGGGTAATAATTTCACATTAATATAGTAAAAAGAAAAAAAATGATTTCTTGTATGTGTTGGATGTAATGGATAAACTCAAAAAATACTACATCTATTTGAAAAATTATTTCACCTATAGAAAGCTGCATTATCAGCGAGTCATTATTTGGCGTGCGCTTCGAAAACTATTGATGATACATAAAATAATGTACTACCTGTTTAAAGTACTCATCATTACCACAGGACATAGACTATATATGTAATGTGTCATTACCCACAAAAAAGTCCGCTAGTCTATATGTCTAACTATTATAGTAAAGTCAAAATAAACGTGTTTTGTTCAAATTAGTCGAAACAAAAGACGGGTTGAATCGAAAGATGATGACATTCGTATCATGGTATTAATCCTTATCCAACTAAATAGTTCCATAATCAAGGTTGATTATGTAAATTTACATTCCTCTTTAAATTATTCGAATCGAACCTTTCATTTAGAAGTTACGACGGATGTAAAAGTCTAAAAGAAAGAAAAACGCTGCGGTGTGATAGCTACCCGTGCGAAGCCTGGGCGAGTCGCTAGTGTACTACATTTGCCTGGCACTTGATATGATAATACATGGTCTTAAGGCCGACAACAGGCAGTAGAAGCATTAGATGTCCAGCGATTAGATGAATCAACAACATCGTTTCGTACAAGACCGTGGATATGGATATGTACTAAAACAGAGGCCTATATTTTTTATAGGCTGATAATGAGATTGAACTTATGAACTGCAATATATATCCTAACATGAACAGGTATGTTTGATGTTAACTTTTTTAGACTTTTTCCGTGTCAAAAACACCCAGCTGTAAATTATTTAAAAAAAGTTACCTAATTATTATATCTATAACACTATGTCAAATCAGTCTTGGTTGCTGAGAAAACAGCATTGTAGGACGCATAATACATTTGTATCTTAAAATAGACTAAATTAGCATACAAGTTGGACTTGACTTTATGATAATCTTGATTCCGAAAATCCTCGGTGTTTTAAGTGCATTTTACTAACTTATCACTTAAAAGCTGGGTCCACGCATATACGTTGAACGCTGCATTCGGCCCAACATTTCAATTTATTTCTCTGTTTTGTTTTGAGTCCTATTGCGCCTCCGACTGTTCCGAAGGAGAACGTGCTTTGTGCGTTGAAATTTACGGAAAGTCTTCATTTAAAAAAAAATGATGCTGCGTAATTTCCTTGATATTTATCAAAATACCGACAGCAATCGGAGCACGTGCGTTGAATGTGACAAGGAGTTGTTGTCAGTGACCGTACTGTGGTACATACTCATGCACGATTCATCAAATTTCGCTTGATGTGGTCGCAGCTTTATAAGCAAAATAAAGTGTATTTATGATTGCTATATCAACAAATGATTGATTGGATATTTATCAACATACCTTCCTAGTTAATGAGATCAAAGTTAATAAAATTATCGTTAAATGCAATTCTGATATAGGTGTCGTGGCGATATCATAGCATTGATCATTTCATGAAATGGTTGGCCATCATGAAAAAGTTCAATTTAATGGAATTATCAGTCACACCAGAAAATGGTGGCCAAAAGAATGAATAATCAGCGTGTGACGATATGAACAGCTAAACGCTCTAAACGCATCGCTACTTCATGATACCCGAACTCTACAGTACTTAGTGTAGACCTTGCGATCCATCGTCTACACCCGACTTAAATCGTGTTTTTTTTTTGCCTTGAAGACCAATCTGTTTGAACACCTTTGGTATCATGAAAACCCTACATTAATGATATGGCCAAACGTGAATTGAAATATCATTAAACGTTGATGTTTAGTTTTAGCTGGGCATTTCATGAAATTATCGACCACGTCATGAAGTTATCAATTCTATTATATTACTATGTCATTGTTATTAACTATTTGACGATTACATCTTGTACGTCATTAATGTACAAGCAAATATAGTGTTTCGGTGCTATGCAAATGCGAATGTTACAACCCAACCAACACAAACTAGTTGCATAACGGCTTTAGAGCCAATCTGATTATGCCCAAAGGTGCCAAGACGTAAGTGTGCTCTGGAGGCCTAATGCAGCAGCTTTATTGCCATTTTGGGCACAATTTTATGTAGCCTTTAGTTCTATTACAACTGCACAATATTAGTAAAATGGTGCCTCAAGAGCTACAACGAATGATTAACGCCACACTAACCCTTTTATGAAGCTACTTTTGTGAACGAGTGAACGAATATGAATGAATGTATTGTATGTCAAAAAGGTCATTAATATTTTAATCGGCCATCATTAAAATATTATTGTTAAGTAAATAATTCATATGTGCCTTATTAGTTTGTTAAACACAAGCGGATAAAAACGCTTTCCTATTTACTGTGCATATATATGGTGATTTTCCATTAATTTTTAAGCGCTTTCGAAATAACATCAAAATGGAAGAAATATTTACTAAATAGTTTTGACTATTTTTATTTTTTATTTTGTATCGCCAGTTTATAATCTGCAATTGTTCGTTTGTATATTGACAAAAACAAAGTTAATTTTAATAAAAAACATCATTCTAGCATCTAAATATTGCAAGTAAATTAGTAAATTTTCTTGAGAAATGGCGGATTGACTAAGTCTGTACAGCGGTGCAAATAATTTCTATTGTATTACTTAATAAATATTTAGTTACATGAATGTCCTTTTGAAACTTGAGTCTGTATTAGTATATTATTACTCATATTATGGAACTTCTAGTACAACAAGAGTAGTTATTTGAACTCTTATACGACTGCTTTTTATGGCCTATAATTAACTCATTAATGCAGTTGAGCGGCGTATAACAGTAACAAGAGAAACCCTCCTAAAACTTTCAGTGACATATGCTCTTCTTACTTTTTTTAATTTACTTTTTCTTAATTTTTTGTGACAATTGCTTTTCGTTACTCTCTATAAAGACAAGGGTGGTATTTGGTTCCGATACTGCCACTTTTGGTACATTTTGTACCTAAAGACGTTTGCGGAAGCAGTTATGCAACTTAAAACTGCTTCCTGAACTCTAATGCCGCTATTATACATCTTAAGGTAACAAAATAGGCTACATTTTCCACTGGTGTGTTGGTTGGGATGTAATTCTAAGCGACGAGAAAATTTCGTCTAGCTGCATAATTCGTGCGAATGTCTAAAAATAGTGCGGTGCCAAGCCAAACTTGGCATTTGTGTTAAAAAATAAGTAATTATATATTCAAGAGAAACATTTTTCAAATTCTGGTCGAAGTTCGTTTTGACAAACTATAGAAAGTATTTTGTGTAAAAATACTTTTGTAACCTTAAACACTCAACATATATGTTTTGGGTTTATTTCAGAGCCATACAAAACTACGAGACGCGGTACTCTAAAGACGGCGGTTTCGAGATCACCGCGTTTTTGAGTGCCATCGGCGACTTCATTGGAATCTTCAGTCTTTCGCTGCTCGTCGGAGCGCTGATCGGCTGCTTGACTGCATTGATATCCTTTTTAAAAGCTTTTATTTAACTTCACTTATATGTATATACATATGTATTTTATCTGTCCTGGAATATTGCAATTCAAATTTCGAGCATTTCCCGATTAGCTATCCGGCTGAAACTTTCAGGGTAGTTCACAAATCGATGACAATGCAATGAAAAGAAAAAAAACTTGAAACATTATAAAAAGAGACAAAGCGTTAAAAATATAAGTTTTTTTTTAATTATTGTTCCTCAATGGGAACACTAGCCATACCTAGACTTTAAGGTTCAATTCAATCGTTTACTGCACCTCCCGCTGGCCGGCCGGGACATATATGTCCCGAAGCGTAATATGCAGAGGACCACGCGCGTGAATCATCGGCCGGCCAGTTTGTTTGTTTGTCGTATGAGGTATTGCTGGCCTCTGATGTCAGAGTTTGTCAAGCCGCCCGAGGGCCTCTGACATGGGTTAACGACTGCTATTAATCAGTAACAATGGTGTATACAGTAAATTATGGAAAACATGTACCCTTTTAGGGCATTGCAATATAATGGGTGGAAGCTACCGTACCGTAGGAGCGTACCGATATTATCTGAGTATTATATGAGTTATAGCAGTTGAATGAGTACTAAATGACCGTTTGGGCAACCGTCTGCCTGGACATTGGCTTGGACTTGGACATTTGAGTTCCGCGACTAACCTACGAGCTAAACTCTAAATTATTCATTAGTCGAAGCGTGTGTGCTTTAACTTTTAAACAAGCCCAAATTAAAAAAATATATATAACCCCTGACCCCCACCCCCCCATTATTAGCTAAGAACCATCTCGGTCACATCAGTTTACTAACATAAAACCGCATCAAAATCCCCTCCGGCCGCGAGGTTCGATCGCGTGGTTCGATCAAGCGAACCACGAGTATTTTTAGGTCCTGGTGGTTCGATCAATCGAACTACGAGGATTTGTAATTCCACGTAGTTCGATCATTGAAAACCAAGCGAACCACGAGAATTTTTAGGTGCTGGTGGTTCGATCAATCGAACTACGAGGATTTGTAATTTCTCGTAGTTCGACCATTGAAAATCAAGCGAACCACGAGGATTGTTATGTCCTGGTGGTTCGATCAATCTAACTACGAGGATGTACAATTCAAGTACTTGGTATCTCAATCAAATGAGCAGAAACCGAGAACCGTTAAAAATATTTTTGACGGCTGAAGAAATTTTGATTCTGAATTTTGGTATGTTGGTATTTTAAGTCCAGGGATAGTACATAGAGTACTTTTAACCTAGAGAAAACACCACGCGTGCGAAGCCGCGGGCATCAGCTAGTACGAAATATTTTTCGCCCAAGCTGAAACTGCTTCGCTTGCGCTTCGCGCTAGCTCGGTCAAATATGAAGTGTCCATTTATTTCCATACTAGCTGTACCCGCAGCTTTGCCCGCGTGGTCAGTTCATTTAAAAGTAGCATACGTGTTATTCCAGGACCAAAAGTACCTATAAAGTACAATATACTACATTTCTTCAAAATTCGTTCAGCGTCAAATAGTTTTTTATCGTTTGCTCGGCATCTAATCACCGGATTAAGATACCAAGTACCTCAGGTTAAGTTAAACCCTAAGCTAATCAAAAGTGAAGTAATCGGTCCAGTAGTTTTTAAGTGATGTGCAAACAAACATACAAACAAACAGATAGACACGATTATAAAAATGTTATATTCTTGTTCAGTTGCTTATTTTAAGTACCCTAGATCATTTTTTAAATTATCTTCTTTGTACAGACTTGCTGTCAATTTTACATGATATATGAAACGAAGATCTCGATGAGAAATATCACTTCTGTAAAGAAACTACTATTCAAGGATCGTTAGTTTCAGACTTACAGCCCTTTTAAGTTTGACAGATGTCATCCAAAACGAAGATATCAATGAGATCTATCACTTCTGTAAAGAAACTACTAGTCTAGGATTAATAGTTTCAGAGTTATAGCCCTTTTAAGTTTGACAGCTGTCATCCAAAATGAAGATATCGATGAGAAATATCACTTCTGTAAAGAAACTACTAGTCAACGATCAATAGTTTCCGAGTAATAGCTGTTTTAAGTTTGACAGCTGTCATCCAAAACGAAGATATCGATGAGATCTATCACTTCTGTAAAGAAACTACTAGTCTGGGATCGTTAGTTTCAGAGTTATAGCCCTTTTAAGTTTGACAGCTGTCATCCAAAATGAAGATATCAATGAGTTCTATCACTTCTGTATAGAAACTACTAGTCTAGGATTAATAGTTTCAGAGTTATAGCCCTTTGAAGTTTGACAGCTGTCATCCAAAATGAAGATATCAATGAGATCTATCCCTTTTGTAAAGAAAGGGAGATTCTATTTTTGTCACAAAAATAACTCGTAGTTTGCTTCATTGAACCGTATAGACATAAAATAACATAATCTGCACAGCTCGATCATTCAATCGAACCGTAAGGACCTACATTTTCTCGTGGTTCGCTTGATTGGACCGTTTGGGCATTAAATAGCAAACTCTGCACAGTTCGATTATTGAATCGAACCATAAGGACCTAAAAATCCTCGTGGTTCGCTTTATCGAACTACGCGATCGAACCTCGCGGCCGGAGGGTCAAAATCGGTCCAATCTTCCCTTCTTCCCCTCATTATAGCTAATACTCATCTCGTTTACCCCAGCTTTCAAACATAAAAAACCGCAGCTATATCGGTCTATTCGTTTGGAAGCTACGATTCTTTCCCCCATTACAACCCCCCCGCCCTCCACTATAGCTTAGATACTGGAGAGAGTTAAAAAAGGGGGGTGAGAATCGTATCTTTCAAACGAATGGACCGATTTAGCTGCAGTTTTTTATGTTTCAAAGCTACGATACAAGATTATTGTTATTTGTTTTGTTGTTGTTATTGTTATAATGGGGGAAGAAAGGGGGTGGGAATGGGGATGAGGATCGTAGCTCCCAAGTGAATGGACCGATTTTGATGCGGTTTGTTTATGTTTGAAAACAGAAGTGATCGAGATGGTTCTTAGACTTCTTACCTATATGGGGGGGGGGGGGGGAGGAGTTGAGATAAGGTGGGTGAAAATAGTATTTTCCAAACGAATAGACGACCATAGCTCTCAAACGGATGGAACTATTTTTTGTTGGAAAACTGATGTGATCGAGATGCTTCTTAGCTATAATGGGGGGTGGGAAGTCGGAGGATATATACATTTTTAATTTGTGCTTGTTTTTATTATTACTTTGAGAGACGAGACAGGCAGGTCGCTCGCCTGATGGTAAACGCGACGCCTGCCCATAACAGTTGCAGTGCCACCCAGAACTTTGGTTGCTAAATGTTGCGCGTCACCGCACTGCGCTCGTCACCCTGAGACATTGGTTGTTAAGTCTCAATGCCCAGTAATTTCGATGGAAACATTGCCCTTCAAACCGAAACACAAATGTTGCTGCACACTACTGCTTGGCGGCTGAATATCTGACAAAGGTGTGGTACTTCCCCAGGCGGCCTCTTACGTAAGAGGCCTACCACTACAAAACTACTAATATAGTACGTGTCTTGCACTGACTCTAGGGTCAGATACTTAAGTTTTTCATAATTTCTGAACACTGAATACATTTAATATTGGGTAATGAGTTTAATTGAATGATAAGAAATGAACAAACTGAATACATTTCCGGCATCCAGTGGGAGTTGCCGATTGAGCCTTTGCAATCACTGGTATGTCACAACCAATGACATGTAACACTATATTTTCCAAAAATATGTACTAAGTTCTATTTTAAAATTGAAATTTGAATTGCGTCAAAATGTAGTATACATTATTATCAACAAATAAACGCAAAATGAATACAATAGAATTGGATGATTACTTCGTTCCGTTATTGACGCAATGTTATAATGTTGAATGTATTGCTATGATTCCTTAACTGCGTCACACATGACCAAATTCACACATGTGCGAGACTGGCCGCTCCTGGAATCTGCTCTGTTCGTGCTGATGTCCTACGCAGCCTTCCTTATCGCTGAAGTGTGCGAGTTGACAGGTAACAAAACTATTTTATAAAGCCGGTCAAGAGCGTGTCGGACTCGTATGGTATCATAGGGTTTCTTTGACAGGACCCTAAGCTACCCAACTGTGAAAACCGCATTGCAATCGGTCCAGTAGTTTTTATGTTAAACGCCAACATAGTTGTTTTTACTTTTTGATTATGTGTCTCACTTTGTTCAGAGTTAGGGCGGGCATTAAATGCTTTATAATGCAAAAAATTAAGAATTGGCAAAAATGGAGAACATGACATCCCCGTGGAGTTTCTTGGTGCTCTCTTCTCTAACGGGTGTATTTCCGAAGCACTGGTAGAGTCAGAAGGGTATTTCCTTTTACTGTGCGAGATTCAACTCTTGAGTCGGCACATAAAAGGGAAATTTCCTTTTCAAACTCAAAGCATACTTAGTTTACCTAATTTTATTGATTTGATCTATTTATAATGGTTTGTTTTCTCATTGTTCATGAGATGTTAAGTTTTGACTTGTAAAAGCGCTATTATATTGCCTATTTACAATAAATACTTTGATAAGAACGCCCACTGTGCCTGTTATTAAAATGATTTCTTGTATATTTTTTCCCTTAATTCTGGTGCATTAAAGTGTTTATTGTTATTATTTGACCAAACGCCAACGCCGCGGCTGCCGGGGAAGTTGAAACTTTTCTTATCTGTCCAAGTAACATAAAATGTACCGTATATTTCCAGGAGTGGTAGCGGTGCTATTCTGCGGCATTTGCCAGGCGCATTACACGTACAACAACCTCTCGTCGGACTCGCGCAACCGCACCAAACAGCTGTTCGAACTCCTCAACTTCCTGGCTGAAAACTTCATCTTCACCTACATCGGCGTCTCGATGTTCACCTTCCCCAAGCACCACTTCGACCCGTGGTTCATCATCGCTGGATTTGTATCCTTTAAAAACAAATTAAAAAATGAGCCGTCGCGGGATGCCTGGCAGATGTGTAAACATTAGAAAATAAAGTAAAACAACGAGCAACGTTTTGCACCGCGCGCTCTCATTGGTCAACTGTGAATCAGTAACTCTTCATCTGATCTATACTTACTTTTCGGCCTAATACTATAAGTATGGTTGGCGCAACAGGAGACGGACTCGCGTACCGAGGGTTCCATTAACCTCCGAGGGTTTAACTAGCCCCATTTTTTTGTATGTTATTATAACCATTATAATAACATCATTATGTGAAAATGACAACCGGCTACCTATTACAGCTCAAAAGATTCAAACCTTTAAAGGTAGGATGGACGGATAGACGGAAGGGGCCATGCTGTAGGCTTAGTTTTAGAACTCTTTCAGGTACGGAACCCTAAAAAAAAACTACATGGAACTGAGCCGGTTTTTTTCTTTTACCCTAGGCAAACAACGAGGCGTCTGATGATTTTGTACTATGCAGAAGAATTTCCTGTTCTATTTTGTTATTTGGGTTTCACACCATTTGAGATGAGCTGCAATTCACTAGCCAAAATATTAGTAGCATTTTTCAACTGTAAACACATAAAGGCAGTCACCTAAAAGCCGGCCTTAGTTTAAATAAGTTAGCAAAAAAGCAGCAATAGCCATGTCGTGGTGATTCTTAGAACGGGTTAACACTATTAAATGCATATATAACGATGCTGTTCAATTAAATGCATATATAACGTTGTGTCTATGCTGTTCAATTAAATGCGTATATAACGTTGTGTCTATGCTGTTCAATTAAATGCGTATATAACGTTGTGTCTATGCTGTTCAATTAAATGCATATATAACGTTGTGTCTATGCTGTTCAATTAAATGCATATATAACGTTGTGTCTATGCTGTTCAATTAAATGCATATATAACGTTGTGTATATGCTGTTCAATTAAATGCATATATAACGTGTCTATGCTGTTCAATTAAATGCGTATATAACGTTGTGTCTATGCTGTTCAATTAAATGCGTATATAACGTTGTGTCTATGCTGTTCAATTAAATGCATATATAACGTTGTGTCTATGCTGTTCAATTAAATGCATATATAACGTTGTGTCTATGCTGTTCAATTAAATGCATATATAACGTTGTGTATATGCTGTTCAATTAAATGCATATATAACGTTGTGTCTATGCTGTTCAATTAAATGCATATATATAACGTTTCGTGTCTATGCTGTTAACCGTTGAGGAGTTCCCCAGTCAGGACCCAACCCTGAGTGCAGCATGCTATTTTAAGTTTTACCATATCATGCTATAACTTAAAACAGGCTATCATATTAAAATGCGTACACTATTTTTTTTATCTGGAGCTAATCCTGGATATCGATTCAGGTCAAGCTTACCATAAAAAAGCAAATCATCGGAACTGAACCAACATGCAAAATTTCAACTTCGTAGAATAAGGGGAAGTGGTTCTAACTCAGCTTGAAAGATTTGACCTATGTAAACAAACATAGCAAGTTAAATAAAAGCATTTTAAAATCGCTCGCTTCGCTTACTCGTTGATTTATTTAGTATTGTGCACTTGTGTAATACTATTGGCACAAGACTTCCGATTCCGATAATATGGCTTTTGAGATAATACTCCTGATTTAGCATCAGATTACTTCAACGCTGGGGCGCGCTGTGAACATCTATCCCCTGTCCTTCCTGCTGAACCTGGGACGGAATCCGCCGATACCGATTAACTTCCAGCACATGCTGTTCTTTTCAGGTAAGTTTTTTTTTACTTATAATTTTATGAAAAGCGAGCTGGACACCTTGGCCCGGAACCGGGTCTACTCCCTCAACAGAATTTGGAAAGAAAAAACGATTAGTTAAAAATGCAGTTTGAAAACTTCTAGTTGGACTTCTAAGAACAAATCTTCCTATCTTTAACGGTTATCATAACTGCCAGATTTGAAAAAAAAGTTTACAACGACGATCGGTTAGTCTATTCGGCTAGTGAAATCAAACGGTCGTGGGTTCGAATCTCGCCAGGTGCAATCATTTGTGTGATGAGCCGAAATGTTTGCTTCCGAGTCATTGATGTAATATGTGTGTTTATCCGTTGTCTAGTGCCCATAGTACAGGGTATCCTAGTTTGGGGCTAGGTAATTGGTGTGAATTGTCCCAAATATATATATTTATATATATGTTTATTTTTCAGGTCTGCGCGGTGCCATGTCGTTCGCGCTGGCTATCCGCAACACAGTGTCGGAGGCGCGACAGGCCATGCTGACGACCACGTCGCTGATCGTCATCGCGACCGTGGTGCTGCAGGGAGGGGCGGCCTCGCACGCACTCGCGTACTTGCGTATACCCACCGGGTATGTCATATTATCCGCAACACAGTGTCGGAGGCGCGACAAGCCATGCTGACGACCACGTCGCTGATCGTCATCGCGACCGTGGTGCTGCAGGGAGGGGCGGCCTCGCACGCACTCGCGTACTTGCGTATACCCACCGGGTATGTCATATTATCCGCAACACAGTGTCGGAGGCGCGACAAGCCATGCTGACGACCACGTCACTGATCGTCATCGCGACCGTGGTGCTGCAGAAATGCCTCGCAAAAATGCAAAATTATAGCAGTAACCATAGACAACTGCATTATTACTCAAGCAAAGCTCGTGTGCTTTTTGACAGACTTGTAATTATTTCGTTTCCACTGCAACATTTCATTCTGAAGGCCGATTATCACGAAGTGATATAAATATCACCGCCGATATATGTCAAAATATCCATACATTTTTCTATATATATCTATTATATATTATATATACACCACTATTTTTAAATTACCAAAAAAAAAATGTGCTGTGCAGAAGTGGCAATGCAATCCAGATATGCAGTCAGAACTTTTGAATATTTAACGGTGTAGAATTTATTAAAACCTGAAGTTTTCGGAAATCCTACCTAAAATTATGGACACATACTAAAAATACTATGCAATTAATAATGAATGAAATCACATAGTGCGAGTGAGTAGTGAAAACTATCTCTGTCCCACTCTTTCTCGCATTTTCTCGCGCGTTCAATTACCTCTACTATCACGCTAGCTACCATTTTATCAATAACAAAATAAAGTAGGTGTCTCCGGTAAATTGGGAAGTAGGTACCTACATACGAAATAAAATATGAAATGTAGCATAAAAATACTTTATTTGATTAATTCTAACTTTCCTTCACACTTTTACGGGCTTAGGACCGGCAAAATTACTTTATTTATTGGGTAGATAGGTGTTGAATTGTTTTAGATTAAAATACCAACACTTAGGTATCACAATGAACCAAGTTAAATTTAAAAGTTATTAAGTTAGAAACAAAGGAATTTTGGCGTATTTAACAGTTTATAGTCAGCTATTTACAATTATTGTTATTACTATTTACACTGCTTAGAAATTAACTTACAAGTATTTTAACAATTGTTCGAAGTGACCACCTTCATTATCAATACACAAGCGAGCACGTTTACACAGATTACTGCGTAATGAAATTAAAATGTTTAGGCTTTTCACTTCGTCAAAAGCGTCTATGATGCGCTGTCTTAACACTAGCAGTGTCTGGTTCACTCACATAAACACGCCGCTTTATTTCGCTCCATAAAAAGAAGTCCGTAGGTGTTAAATCCGGCGAACGCGCTGGCCACGGTATTGGTCCACCGCGACCAATCCAACGGTCTCCGAATTGATCGTTTAGGTATTCCCTAACCATTCTATGATAATGCGGCGGGGCGCCGTCCTGTTGAAAAAACACACCTTGCAGATATGCCAGCGGAACTTCATCCAGCATCGAAGACACCGTCCGGAGAAGGTTTAAATAAGTATCTCCTATGAGGCGACCTTCAATGAAATACGGGCCGATTAGTCTGTCGTTCAAAATTCCCGCCCACACATTTACACTGAATCGATGTTGGAAAGAATGTTGACGCGTCAGTTTTGGATTTCGGACCGACCACCAATGTTCATTGTGTTGATTAAACAGTCCAATCCTTGTGAATAAACACTCGTCAGAAAATAACACATTAGCGTCGAGATTGTTCAAAATCCAATTGCAAAATGTAATTCTCGGAACTCGGTCGATTGTAGTCAGTTCTTGCGTTTTCCTGTATGGATGCATTCCTGTTGAATGCACTATTCTCCAAGCGCAGTACTGGCTAATTCCTAAATGGCGAGCGGCATCATTGGTGTTTCTGCGGGGATTAGCTCAGTACCTACATCATCGTACACGTTTTGAGGAAGTGCAGGTCTCCCTCGTCCTTGTGCATGTGACGGGGTAAAAACCGAGCCGTGGTCCAGCATACGTTGGTAGACACTCGACATTGTAGCGAAGTTCGGTTGTCGAGCATCAGGATACAAATCACGGGACATTCTGAGAGCTTCGCTCGTATTTTCCCCAGACAGGAAATATGCACGTAACATTAACGTGTATTCACGAGGTGAAAATTGATAAGCCATCGCGACGGTTATCAAGCGGCGTAGGAACGGCGCGTGCGATGCGACGCGACTAATTAGTAATTAGGAAAAAAGGAACCGCGGCGACTAATATGCCGATACGAAAGGGATAGACGCCGGCGGGGGTGGCGCGGGTGCGGGGCGGGGTGGAGGTTTGTGGCCAGCCGATTACATCCTTGAGCTTCGACGCGAGTGTATATGCACTATTATTTATTCTGTGGCGAGTGTTTATGAATCGCGCGTGCATATACCTAGTATTTATGAATGAATTAGCAAGAATTTATTTTAGGTGTGCGAATCTATGTAAACGTGACCAATTATTGACTTTTTTGTAGGATAATATTTAGCTATCTGTTTTAAGTTTTTTTTAGCCTAGATGTACTCAGTACCAGCAGTAGATACAGCTGTTTTTTCTTTTTTTGGTAATTTAAAAATAGTGGTGTATATATCTATTTTCTATATATATTTATATTACTTCGTGAGAATTGCCCCATCTTCCTTAAAGCAATCAACATTTTTATGGGCCTTTTTTTTTTTTTTTTTTTTTTTTTTTTTATGATACCTTTGGCAAAGATAATCGAAAGGAAAGATAGCTAACGTCATACATTAGTACAAAGCTCACGTACAACATATTATCGTCGCCGGTACCTAGTAGTTTGCCTTAATATATTAGATGGCGTTACTAAACTAGCTGAAGTGTGATACACCTAGTGCCATCTATCGAACAATTGGAAACTAAAAATTCGTTGTAAGTGTGTGTAAAGGTATTTATAGCGTGACATATGAGTGGGTGTGATGAAGCGTAAGTCGACTAGCGAGTGAAGTAGTCCTTTCGATTATCTTTGCCTTTGGGGACGTTATTGCAATTTCTGCAGGACTCACTAATTTTTTGAAAAATAATTTGCATTTGTTACTCGTTGATAATGTAGCTTTCTATAGACTTTCTTGAATATTTTTTTTAAATCAGTTCAGTATGTTTTGAGTTTATCTATTACAAACATACACACATACAAGCAAACATACAAAAAATCAAATCTTTCCTCTTCATAATATTAGTGTAGTGTAGACAATGTCGGGTTAGTTCCACCATTTATAACTCAAAAACGACTGGATCGATTTTTATGATCTTTGATCTGTTAGATTTGTTTTCGCCCGGAAAACCTGAATAACTTTTAAAACATTAAACATAATAATTAACGAAAAATAAAGTAAATGAACGGGCTTGTTTGATGATATCTCCTGAACGTTTTAACTGATTTCGATGAAATGAAAAGGTTTTTAGAGGGGGGTTGGAATTTCTTAGTGGGAGTTTTTAAGGGGGGAGGGGTACAATATTTGTACTCCTGCAAATTGGCGGGCGCTAGTATACACACCAAAAACAATTAAGAAAATAATAATACATCTTAGATAGACTATTTCATCATCATCATCAATCCGAAGAAATCCACTGCTGAACATGGTCCTCCCCTTAATAGAGAGGTTTTATCATAACCACTACGTGGATGGACGACTTGCGAAAGGCGCCCAGTAGAAACTGGACGAAACAACTGAAGACCGAGCTCTGTGACGTTCATAAGGAGAGGCCTATAACCGGCAGCGGACGAATACATGCTGATGATGATCACGCTTGGCAGGCGGCTTGGGGATTGCTACGTCTCCTGATTTCCTTTTGATGGTTTTCACTACACCCGCGGGAATAGAAGGGGTGGACCTAAAGCCGGGCCCACACGGCTAAGAAGTATATCAGTACAGTAGTAGCAGCCAATCTATATGTTTGTGAAGTTAGGCTCTGTGAACGATTGCGCAGGTACTGCTGTTGGGATAAAACAGCATAAAGTAAGAGCGAGATAGAATATGCGAAAAACGTAAGCGAGTGAGCGAGGCAGTTATACAATGCTGTCTTCACCTTCAACATTGGGATTGCACCTGAAAAATAGCAGTTTGCGCAGCAACTAGTAGACAACTTCTGAGACACATACTTCCGCTGCGACTACTGTGCTATGATATTTTCAATACATTATAGTCTACAGTAAAGGGGGGAGGGTAAGGATTTCAAAGTGAGATATTCAGATCAAGTGGAGTATCATATGAAAGAACTTTGTTTATTTCAGTTCGCCATTAACCATTAATAAATTGAAAAAATATATAAATAGAAATTTACAGTAGAAGGGGCAAGGGGCCTACTCTATTACTAAAGTACGAACTCTCGTTTCGGACTATCGATTGTTACCTACTCTAATAATACGAAAATCGATTTTACAAAGCAGTTTCGCTCGCTTTCCAATACTAATTTTAGAACGAACGTGGGAAATTACATAAAGATTATACAGTAATGAAACAATAAAAGAAAGTGTTTGTATGGATTTATTTAATCATCCTCTAACCGATTGTAGGCAGATACACACCGCTCCTAACTTTATGACCGATCCGTGTATGCGTGCGCTTCACCCCATCACTCTTGTACGTCCTCGCTGAACATAAACGAACTACTGCGCAGGACTCGCGCCTATATTCACACCGGCCATAAAGTTTTGCGCAACCTGCATCTATTAAAGGCAAAACAAATATATTTTTTGTTTTTTTTTTTAACTCCTTATGGATTTCTAAGAATAAAACTTCGGTTTTCGTAGCTGCTATATATAAATACTTTTAGTCTTGGAATAACATAATTGTTATTACCTGCGTACCTAATTTTTATAATCATTCACAGCTTATACTCTTTCCACGTCACGTGACAGGCCCAATTAGTTAATTTATAAAAGAAAACAATGCAAAACTGACGACATCGACTTTGGCGGCGATGATCAATAACCATAGACCACTTTTTTGTATTCCAGACAAGGCAATGAAGAAAGCGAAGCGCTACCATACCGGGATGTAAGAAGTGTAAGTATTCAAAAAGTTCCATTACCAGAAGGAAAAAAAAAACTAACTTTACACATTTTGATTAAGTTTTTTTAGTAGCTAAAGACCGCGATTTATTTTCTTAGAACGAATACAGTACGATCACTTTAGGCTGCTGGCGACTATCTGTGGAACCAAAGAGTATACAAATACTACGTGAGATGTGGAACTATAGAAGCCACATTTAATTTCGACCTTTCATACTTAGGCCAATCTAAAATGGTCGTTCTTTACCAGTCTGCAATTTCATTCCGAGCTTTAAAAATGTGTAGAGGTCGAATGTGCAAAAAATGGTCAGCCCGCTATTAATTATTATGTGCACTTCAATTTTGCTATTACCAAATTTTTTGCACATTTTATTTAGATAACGTTTTGTGGTACTCAGTCAGGATGTAAACTTCATTTTACAGCTGACTTTACCTTCATTCATTACGATAAGAATCTCTCAGACAGCTAATGAATGTATGAACATTTTGTTTATTATTTGAAAGTAGGAGCTCATCGATACATCTATACATAATTAATTTGCTTCTTATTAAACTTTGTCCTAACAAATTCTATGTTGCTTTATTCTCTATGCTTTTCTTATGTGCTAAAATTATTTTCTTTGGTAGTATTAGTTAAACATCTACCTTTTTGAAGCCTCTAGTAATATTATTTAGATAAGATCAGTGCCAGTTTTAAAGATCACAATGTGTTTATATAAAATATTACTAAACGCCTGTTTTTGAACTGTTAATATCTTTATATCTCCACTGCCTTTAATCCGAAGCTAAATTTAGCTTTAATTATAGATAGCGGCACGTAAGTCTAGCGGTGAACGAAACGTGGCGGGGATCTTGGCACAGTCAGTTTTCGGGATAAAAAGTATTCAACATTTTATCACATTATATAAACTTTGACTGTGCCAAGATCCCCGCCACGTTTCGTTCACCGCTAGACTTACGTGCCGCTAGGTATAACAAGTGATATTTACGGTTTAGTAATATTTTATAAAATAATATGAGCATAGTCATTTTCACTGAACAATTGATGACAGTTTGCAATCACCAGCACAGTACGTATAAATACTCGTTCACTGAAGCAAGCCGCGTGAATGAGCTAGCTAGATCTGTGCCTCCCATACGATCAGTAACTGCTGATCCCAATTAGCTTTCTACCCAAAATCCTAAATGAAAGCTGACAAAACCTCAAGTTGATACGAATGGGAGCAATGTACTAAAAGGTGAATAACTTTGTGGGGATAGAGCGAAAGCGGTTACTATATACTTGGGATACTTTATTGCCGAGACACTTTTGGGACACTTTATAACGAGAGTTAGTGTTGCAACAAATTAGTTGAGTTTCATGTGAACCATTTTGTATTTATTTTTAATATTGCCATACATAATAGTTTAATTACCAAGCTACTTAACAGAGGCACAACCCAAACTAGTGATTGTCTTTGACAAGCGGGAGATCCAGTATTTAAACACAGTTTTTGTATTCTTAGCACAAGAAATGGACGTGGCCAAAGACCTTATCCTTGTTAACTAAAGCTGCTGCCACAAAAACAGCAATAATCGAGTGAATCAAATGCTTACTTGGGTTGACAAAAACAGGCTTTACTAACTTTACGCAGCTAACCTCGTGGCAGAAATAAATCTACGGAATGTCATAACAAGCCTGTTCTAACAATCGAAATACGATGTTTCGTTTTTGTCGATCCTATCTACTAAGAATTAAAGTCGACTATAGCCCCTTAGTGCGTCAATACTGATTCGATGGATTTAAATTCTAACTAAACTGATACATAGGCTTGAGGCAGCAATGATGAGCAAAGTCAAAGAGCTTGACCCGCCCTTGTTATACCATTGTGACATTGTATAAAGGTTTTGTCAGTAATCATTCCGGATAACGGAAAGATTGTTATTGGGATCCGCGCTCAGTCACATTGCAAGCCCCGTGATGGGCTAGGGCGCCTCGCATGTGAATTAATAATGCATTATTGTGGCAGCTCTACCAAGCCACGGACTCGGGCGGAGCGGTACGTATGTCCATTAGTACATCGATGTTAACCGGTGCTTTGAATATCGTGCTTCACTCGTTATATACCCGCAAAGCTGTCTCAAATTAAACCATCAGCATTATCTAGAAAATGTAGTTCCTACATTCGATGAAAGAAACAAATAAAGATCAAGCACTTAATACTTACTTAATACTCAAAATTCGACCACGTGACCATTTGTGGTGTGCGTGTCGCGTGGTACAAAACCGCACGTCTCAGTTCGTCATCAAAAAATCGCAAGCGATATTGTGCCACACACGCATTAATCTGTATCGCTTGCCTGTTCGCTCCACGCAAACATTTACGTGTGACGCACATAAGCGTGTGTAAGCGCGCGAAGTCGATTAGTTATGTGTGCTGCCGTGGCTCAAAACTATGGATAGCTGCTTTTACTTTTTATGATGATTAAGTTTAGTTACCTATTTGCCAATTAAAGAAGCCGTCTCCACTTTAAGCGGGCCATGCGCGGAGTTTTGGTGGAACACGAATCGGGCGAACTTAGTGAATCCTTATTTGTTTCTTGCATCGAAGGTTCCTACCTTTTAATCATAGTTATACCTATAGGTGTTAGGTTCTCACTGCCTATATTTTATTTGTGAGCATTGATTATGGGAGTTAATTTGGGATAGTTTTCAATACTAGGTGTCTCATCATTACAAATTATAATATTCATATTTACAAAAATAGTTTAGGTATTTAGATTAATTGTTTAACCTTATGAAACAAAACTAACACAGGTATCAACGGTGAATTAATTTCGTACATTCCTAGGGAAAGCGCTAATCGATTAAATGAAATTGCATCTTCTAACCTAATTAGCACAACAAAATAATATTAACATGAACAATTTAATCGCTCTGCGCCTCCCGTTATTCCTCTTGCAAAGGCTCTATTGTTCTGGCCTCTGCGTTGCTTCTAAACCTAATATTTTTGTTAAAAATTTAATTTTATTATTCAGCATGCCGATATAGGCCTCGGTCTTCGAAACTTGGATCCCACGCAACCGGCCAGTTGCGACAGGGCAACAGTAAGACTAATAATACAATGCATTAGAGAATGATGCATGAAAATTCACCACCTAACTATTAAGGCGGTCTCCCCAGCAAACCTGTTTCTTGCCTCTATGTAACGGATTTTTCTCGTTATTTATAATATATAGAATTTAATTAAAAACACAGCACATATCTTCAATATATTGACGTCTATACTCGTTTAAACTAACGAATGAAAGTTAGAAAAAAAAACTGTTTTTGTGTATTTACTTCTGTAGTTGACGTTACAGCGAGATGCTATAATGATGTTTCATTCGCATACGTGCAGAAACAAATGTCTGTCCCTTTCTCAAAGTTTGCTCGGGTACCACCATAGCAGAATGAAGCACGAAATTTATATTCTTACTTCATTTGGTTCCAACCAATGGACTAACTATAACTAACCTTATTCATCTAGCACTACAAATTATTTTGCACCATCATAAGCAATAACAAAAGATTTCATAGTTAAATATTTAAATAGGTCTTAAATATTTAATCGCGCTAAAAAGTAAATATTTTATTTACCTCGACGTTTCAATCAAGTCCCGTTTATATATTTAACTGTGTGTTCGAATCGCGAATGTTTTCATGTTCAGTTAGCAATAAAAGTAAATTGTAGTGGTGGTAATAAAAAACGCACATTGGCCCAAAGTTATGTTAAATACTTTTTACTTCACTTATTTTATAAATGTTGCAAGTCTAAAGAGCACATATTTCACGCACATTTGGGCCTTTGTGCTAGACAAAAGGTCACATCTACTGAAATCTAATCTTTAGCACTTTGCACGTTATTTTAGTTAATTTATCGCTTTTTTGGTTTTCCTTTAATGTCTAGAGAGGCCGCATGATAGTTAGATGGTCTAATGGCGCGAAAGAAGTGGTTATGCCTTGGCAACTGGACGAAGTATGTAAATATTTTATATTACTCATTCCTTTATTAATTTTAAGTATAGTTTACCTTTACACTGATAAATGCTATCTGATTGATAAAATTAAGGCGCGGTAAAATATTCAGACAGATCAACAATGTCGAAATCTCACTCTGTAATGCAAAGCTATTCGATCACCGACATCGAAATCTATGTATTAGTTTGCCAAAATATGGTCGTTTATCAAACAGAAGACAGCACGATGATCTTGGCAGTGATGACCCAGTAGCCTGAGATATCATATCCTTTTAGTCGAGTATTATCTTTCAGTTAGCACGTATCAAGATATAGCAAAACTGTTCCCTACCGTCTCGCGCATGATGCATGCATTCAAATTTGCAGCAAAGTAAATGGTGCATGAAATTGGTGGTGTCAAATTAACTAATTAATGTGGAGTTATAAATACAGATATATAAAAGTGGGTATCATACTGTTTTTAAAGCGTTAAATAGTTTTTTGTGTGGTATGATAAAAACATATACAGGGCGGAAAGTAGGAACGGGCCCTGGAGGGAAAATACCCTCAATATTGAAGGTAGCAAATTTCACTCAAAGGAAACTTTAAACGTAAGTAAAACTAAATTCAAACTTTTTTGAAAAGTTGCTTACCTCAGCCGGGATTCGAACCGGCACAAATGCGAAAATGGCACCAATCTATAGGATCACTAGGGTAGGTACTTAAAATAAGCTACTGAACAATAATATATTATTATTAATATATATAATATATATTTTGAGGGTTTGGGGTTTATTGATTGCTCGCGTCCGTAGGATTTAGCCCTCGATGACACGTGACCCTTTGGTGGCTTCGGCCGCCGGCTTTTTATTTTACCACCCCCTGGTCAAAGCCGTGGTGCGAAAAGACATATCGCGTTCCATCATTATGTTCAGGGAAGCCGTCTGGATGAGTATAGGATACAGTTGTGCTGGAAGGGAGGACCGTGATCGGAATCATGGTGTTTCTGCGTCGGTGGCCTTGGTAGCGGGATCCGAAGCACGGGTGTTCTCTGCTGGCCGACCGCAAGTTGTAGGGGGCCCAAGTAGTAGTTTAGCCAGCTACGTAAGGGTTGCCCTGCCGCTTGTGAAAAATCCTGAAATGATTCATTGGGCCAGCTGGCGACCGGATGTGAGGAACTGATGAATTATTTCAGGGGGGTTTGGGCGTCTCCGCGCAAGTTCTCCAAAGTAGTAGTTATGCCTTGACTTCCGTGGGTTAGCCATTCAGACATCTCCTATGCTATTACTTGTCCAACCTATTCACACTAATCATGAAAAAAGTACAAAGAAGAAATAAGTTTAAACGGCAGATGCACGTTCTCACACTTACTCACGTTTTCTTGTCGGAGACGCAGATAGGATGCCCAGCTGATGCGACATACTTAGATTACCCAGGCTATGTCTTGGAGCACCTTTTTATCCCAGACGCCGGCGTTTGTGTTTACGCCCGTGATGATATTTGCTGTCTGCGTCTCCGAAATCTTGAGCACCCTAACTTCTCGGTGACTTGGGTGCTGTTTGACACGGGCATAGAGAAAATTATTTATGCCTGTGTGTACCGTTCTCACAGCGGAGAGAACGTTCTCTTTATTGGTGGACTATCTCTGTGAGGCGGCTGGTGTGGCCCAACAGCGTTACACCCGTCTGCTCAATTGGTGTTTTTGGGGGATTTTAACGCCCACCACAAAGAGTGGCTTGTCCCATACCAGAAAACCGACCACGCTGGTAGAGAGAGGCGAAAACTTGCTCGAGCGTTAGATCTCGCTCAGCTGGTGCATGAGCCGACACGGGTACCTGACCGTGACGGTGACACTGCCAACTGTCTTGACCTGCTGATGTTGACTGAACCAGACCGATACTCCGTATCAGTATCCCCACCTCTTTGTAGTTCTGATCACTGTTTGGTTAAGTCCGTCTCTGTGTATATCCCACCAGATCCTAGCTGTAAAGGTAATAGACGCGTGTGGAGATACAACTCAGCAGACTGGGACGAGATGCGACAATTCCTTGCATCGTACCCTTGGCGGCAAACATGTTCCACTTCCCAGGACCCGTCGACTTGCGCGTCTGCTGTAACAGAGGTAATATGTCAGGAAATGGAATATTACATTCCATTCAGTGATAATCCTCTTCTCAGCAAAGCTCAGCCTTGGTTTGGATCCGACTGTGGTCGTGCTGTGGCTCTAAAGCATACGGCATATCTGGACTGGGCTGATGCTCGAAAGCGCAAATCCTCTGATATTGGGGTTAAGAAACAAAAATTCAATGTTGCCGCTAAAACCTGCAAGAAGACTTAGGAAGGCTCATTTTGATCACATAGGTCGTATAGGGGCCAAACTGGCTTCATACCCCGCGGGTAGCAAAGCTTTTTGGTCCCTGGCCAAGTCGGTCGAAGTGAACTTCTGCCGCCCCTCACTGCCACCATTGCTGAAACCTGATGGATCACTGGCTCTCACTGCTGGAGAGAATTGCTTCTCTTTTTGCAGAATCTTCGCATCTAGACGCTACCGGCAAGATACCTTTCGAGATGCATGGTGATGCGCTTGCCGTCTCCCTTGATATATCTCAGGCTTTTGATCAGGTCTGGCAAGATGGCCTTTTAAACAAGCTTCCCTCATATGGATTACCTGTTGGGTTTTGCAATTGGATTGCTGATTTTTTGAAGGAACGATTTATTCGAGTAGTCCTAGAGGGCTGCTCGTCTGATCAAATGGCCATCAATGCTGGTGTACCTCAAGGATCGGTTCTCTCGGCTACATTGTTTTTACTGCACATTAATGACCTTTTGAAGCCCGGTACCTTTGGGTATGCAGATGACAGTACTGTGGTTGAGAGATACAGTTCCAATGCTCAAGCCAGCTGCGACGCTGTCCAGCTTCAGAGAGAGAAGCTGGACAGCGTCGCACCGTAGAGAGAGAGGCTATGGTGGACCGTTTGAATTTAGCCTTAGAAGCCGTGTCCGATTGGGGCGATGCTACCTGGTTAAGATTAATGCTACTAAAACAATTCTCTCTAAAAAAAAACTGTTTCTTAAATCGTGTCTGTCTTTTTGTTCGCGCATCACGTAAAAACTACTAGACCGATTGCGATGCAGTTTGCGCTAACTCACTGTTGGATAGCTTAGGGTTTGCCTTAAAAAAAACGGTTTGACGACTGAACAAATTTTGAATATGTGTAGTATTTGTACTTTATAGATACTTTTGGTCCTGGAATAACACGTATGAACTAATTTTGAATAAACTGACCACGCGGGCAAAGCCGCGGGTACAGCTAGTATAATATATTCGGGACAATCAACACCAATTACCTAGCCCCAAACCACGATGCCATGTACTATGGGCACTAGACAACGGATAAACATACATAGATAAGAATATTACAATGACTCGGAAACAAACATTTCTGCTCATCACACAAATTATTACACCTAGCGGGATTCGAACCGGCGACCGTTGACTTCAAAAGTCAGGGTCACTAATTCGGCCAACCGGTCGTCGGATTCTACAAACAACTTTACCTCTTTATACATTAGTGTAGATAGTGTAAAAAGAATGTAGATAGAAAAATACTCCTAGTTTTTTATTATTATAATTATTAGAAAAGGATTATTTACCACGTATTTTATTTCTTTTAGTTGAGTACTCGATATTTCGGCACCGTCCCTTGCAGGCGACATGATCATGATTTGCCTATTGAATTTATAAGTTATTGTTAGATTTCATTATGTTCCCTTAATTTAAGATGCAATATTTATTACGAGAGATTTAATATTTATGATTGATCCATACGATTGGTGCCATAAAAATACGGGTGTTATTTTAACGCATTTGTGCCTGTTCGATTCCTCACTGGGCTATGTAAGCAAACATGTAGATGTACTTGTCAAAATAAGCGAATATTGCCTTGGAGTAAAATTTGCTAGCTTTAACATTGAGTGTACTTTCCCTCCATTGCCCGTTGTAACTTTGCATCCTGTATATTATTATGACAACTAGGGTTTGGTTCCCGGGACGTCTCGCGTCTCGAAGTTCCGGGACTTTTCGTAATTTTAGTTGTCTCGAGTCCCGGGACTTTTGGGTCGAGACTCGAGACGAGAAAAGATTGTCGAAATTATATTTGCACACTGGCCGCCACACCTCACAGTCTCAAAACACGGACTTTTTTACCTCGAATATTAGTAAAACTGCACTAATTGGCTTTGTGGAAGAACTGTATTGTAGGCTTTTCGAAAATATCTCTAGTATCCGGACACCAGATGAGGAAATAATGGGCGCTGAGCCTAGTACCAGTAGCTCTCAAGTACACAACGAACCTGACAAGTCTTTTGTAAATCAAATGGAACAATCAATAAAATATATCCAAGAAAATATACCCGAGATTCTGAAAAAAAAAAAAGAGCAACTTTAAAAATGAAGTGTCAATTGTTTGAAGCAACCGGAAAACGTACAGAAAGTTTGGAACTATTGTATAAAGCCTTAAACACAATTAAACCGACATCTGTTGATAACGAGAGAGTGTTCTCCTTGTCCGGTGGCATTATTACAAAAATCAGAAAAAGATTGTCGGACAAACCTGTTGACGCTCTGTTTTTTTTTATAAGCCTTTTTTATTAAATCAGCAAAGAAGTCTAATTAATGTGTTAGTTGATTATTTAAAAGAATAATTTACAAGTCTGTTTTATTATTTATATTTAGATTATTTAATTATGAAACAAATCTGTGATTATGAAAATTAACAATGTTGTGCATTGGTCATAATCGCAACATTGTTAATTATCATAATCACACATTAAAATTCTTCTAAAAAGGCTAGTCATCTTAAAAAAACAAAAAATCTAGTTTTGTCTTAAAAGTCTCGACGTCCCGAGAAATCCCGGGGACTTTGATTGTAGGCTGTCTTGTGTCCCGGGACTTTGAAATTGTCGGGAATTCCCAAACCCTAAATTGACAACAGAACATAGTCGCAGCGGATTTTTGTGATTGTGAAGTGAGGCTCTGTGAACGATTGCGCAGGTACTACTGTGAGGTTAAAACAGAATAAAGTAAGAGCGAGACAGAATATTCGAAAACGTAAGCGAGTGAGCGAGGCAGTTATACAATGTTGTAGTCACCTTCAACATTGAGATTGCGCCTGAAAAATAGCAGTTTCGCTGCGACTACTGTGCCTACTTATCTTGTATCTCAACTTCTTTAGTCAATTTTGGAAAACTAATCGCATCTATGATACATCATGTCTGTCTCTTGTTTTCCTATACGCCCTAAACTTCTTAATGTAAACTTTGTTGCTCTTGTACAAATATAGTTCTTTGGGAGAGACCTATCTCCTGCCGGAGGATTGACTCAAGCTGTTTTTTTTACCGACTTCACAAAAGGAGGAGGTTCTAAGGTCGCCAGTAATTTTATTTTATATTAAAAGATGACTCTAGGTATAAGAGCAATTTACTATGTAATGAGAAATAATCAAATCTCATTTGATTAAACATTCACCAAATTTAACGTTCCATGAAACTAATTGCATTTGTTTCGTCCCACGTTCCATGGAACTAATTGCATTTGTTTCGACCCACGTTCCATGGAACTAATTGCATTTGTTTCGTCCCACGTTCCATGGAACTAATTGGAATTTACTGGTTGTTTATTTCGCTTTACTTGTTTCTGCTAACAACGTTCCCTCTGGCAGGATACTTCGCGAGGCGCCGGCGACGGCAACAACAGCCAGAAGGCTCGACTGGCGCGCCTCTGGGGCGCCGTCGACTCCAAAATCTTGAAACCTTTGCTGACGCACGCTAGGCCTCCGCTAACTGAGACGTTGCCCGACTTCTGCAGGCCGGTCGCCCGTGTGCTCACTACCACGCATCAGTACACGCAAGGAGTAAGTGTGATTCAATCTTTCCTTTAACCTGTGGACAAATGCGTTTTTGGAGTTCTTGGGCTATTTTTTGAATAAAGAACGATTAAAAGATTTGCCACACACAAAATTTGTATTATTTGAGGAAGGCAAAAAACCCAAAAAATAAAAATGTTTTATTTTCTTAATTTTTTACAAATTTTGCAAAAATTACCTCAAACCGATAGCCGACAGGTTAATATTAGCCGTGTTTGGTTGGTAGTTCGTAATACTACCAATAGATAGCGTTACCGTCCCCATAAGACGGGTTCAAAGAAGCTAGTGGAAAGATTTGGATGACGACGCATAGGTCTCGGTGGCCGAATTGGTAAAGGCATGTGCCGCGCTGATGCACAGCATGCGAGTTCGAATCTCGTCCGTGACCCAATTTTTTCCATTAGAAAATTATTATATATATTTAAGCTAAGCAGGCGTTAACTGCTATAAAAAAAACATAAAAATATGTCTTTCTTTGTTGGTCACGTCTCTAAAATATGTCTTTCTTCGTTGGTCACATCTCTAAAATATGTCTTTCTTCGTTGGTCACGTCTCTAAAATATGTCTTTCTTCGTTGGTCACGTCTCTAAAATATGTCTTTCTTCGTTGGTCACGTCTCTAAAATCTATAACCTAACCAGATGTGTAATAACAAACCTCACCATGTTGCGGAAAATCTTTGTAACTAAGTTTTTTATGTCTTGTGCGGGGTTGGGTCTTTTCTTTAACTTTATTACCCCCACTACAGCAAAGCAAGGGAAGGGTAATGAGTTTAACAGTCTATGTATATATATATATGTATCTATGTATGTGGGTATGTGGATGTTGCACCATAGCGTCGCCCCTATTGGTTCGATTTTAACAAGCAAGGTGTCAATCGATTCGTCTACTGGTATAGAATGTCATTGGCTATTTTACCTGACTACGGCAAGGCAGAGTATGGATTATGTGTTGAAACTAAAAACTTGGTCCGATTTTGACAAGCTATGTATGAATCGATTCGTCCTCATCGCAAGAATGTCATAGGCTATGTTATACCCGACCTTGTCGGGTTTTAGTTTTTGTGCTCATGTCTTGTTTCAAAATTATAATTATGTGTCGTCCGTCATTGTTGTCAAGTGAAGTGTTTGTTTACGTGTGGCTATGTTTTTTATTAATTATTCGCATGCAAAATCGGAAAAAAGTTGTGAAACATGTTTTGTGGAAAATAGACAGAAAAGGCTGAAGAATGGAATAACATCGCTGACTTCGTTGTCATGAACAATATCACGGTTCTAGTGTGGTCTATTCTGATTGTTGCTATGCATATTTCTTATTTTTCTGGCTTTATAAAAACAGACCAATAAGATATCCAGGTAACAAAGTTATCCTTCTTACCTTTTTTTAAGTATACTCAATCATAACCGCGCTGTGTTCCCAGAGTCGCGGATGACAACACACTACAAATATTCAAGAGCAAACATTTAATCTGGGACAATAAGCTCAGCAGGCAGGAGCACCAACTGCGCCATAGTATCGTAAAACTTTGTTACACAATGTTTTTTTTTATTACATTGTGTGATGAGACGGGCAGGTCGCTCGCCTGATGGTAAGCGTCACGCCTGCACATAACAGTTGCAGCGCCACCCAGAACTTTGGTAGAAAAATCTTCACTGCGCACTTCACCCTGAGACATTAAGTCTCATTGCCCAGTAATTTCACTGGTAACATTGCCCGTCAAACCGAAACATGTACTCATATATATTATTATTGTTTCAGGACACCTCTCTTCGACGAACCGATTCTGACTCGGATCTATGTATCGATGAACCTCAACCCGTTCCTACTAGCATTGACCCTCAGGTAATGAAATGACAAAAAGTCCTTCATATGTTTAATTAAAGTACCATTTCTTTTGCGACCTTTGCGCCACTGTATTTGTGCGCTTCTATACATTTATTATCTGTAGTCTAGTCATTTTAAATGGAACAACAGATGTAAATCAAATAACTCCATTGACGTTGTAACTTTTGAAATATGTAATTTGTTTTGCAACTAGACACGACAAGGAGATAGACATGAAAGTCTATACGATAAATCTTCGTCGAAATTTTAGTTTTTAAGTAACCACAGTTTCATCTTTGTTACATTAATTAAGTAAAAAATATAAATATATTTGGGACAATTATTGCACGACTGCCCAAAAAAAGAGTGTAATGTTTTTAAGATTCATGTATGTTTGTATGTATGTGAGTTTCTTTATTCCATCATAACTTTATTACCATTAACAGATTTAGACGTACGAGGTATTGTTAGAATTTTTACATCCCCCGAGCAAAACTGTTTTTTTTTTAAATTCTGTATTTCGTCAATGTGGCTACATTTTCAAAAGCGAAAATAAATCATTTTTTCTTATTTTAGAATAATTATCAAATTGAAGGCCTTGAATAAGCACATTCCAACAGTATATAATTTATTGGCATAAGTTCTTTTTTGGTATGGAGTGAATACATTGATCTGATTTTCTTCAAATAATTTGCTGTTTATTTCCAAATATCTCAACTGTTTTTTATCTTCCAATTAATAAAATATTTTAATTGAATATTATCATACGTATTGTATTTGATGTTTTGTTTTTGTTTTGGTTGCAGCTATCGATTAATATTCGGAACGGATATGGGCATGTTTAAGCTTTGTTGCGTTAGTGATCCTCGGCTGTGATATATAATTGCTCTACGTACCGTTTCCATGTATTGATTAATAGGAAATTATTTTAATTATTGCACGCAGCAATTATGGCCCGGACTCGTCGACACTCGGATATCAGTTGAAGGTATCACTGGCAGTAATATCTAAATATTGCTACTAGTAACGGCTATAGACCGATTGGACCCGCGTTCGCAACGTATAACGGTATCATTTTAAGTACGTTCTACTAAAATTTACAGTATACTTGTGACACGTAACGTTGCACGCATGCTGATAAGTGACAAAACTATTTCCAAATTATTTATTAAAAATCGTTGTCATCAAAAACGTTACGTGCGTTGTGTGCTCGGGATCTACTTGGGGCCTACTCTACTCTAGTACTCTAGTTGATTCGTTACGATGTCGAAAGAAGAAACTTTGGTACTAACTAGAGTAGACCTCCTGACTGTCACCTATCGATCAAAATCTCTAAATTGAGTGCCACAGAGTAAACAAATATTTTGATGTTTCTACAAACATTTGAAGAATTTATTATTTTGTTTAAATCATAACGTGTCTGTGACTATTAGTTTTCTCCTCAAATGAATTTATATTTTTATAGTTTTTAGAATATTATTTAACTGAATGTGATAAATAACATGTGACATAAAATGTGAAATAGATCTGCAATGCGAGCTCCTGTGTATTTTAATGAGGTTCGGGGCGGTAACTTAAGTTCTCTTTTAGTTAGCCCTATTTTAATTGCACTAGATATATTATTTAATAAATGCTGTAAATATAGTACGATCGAATCAATGCAAGTAATATTTAATGTACTTTTAGAGAGCCCACCTTGAAATATTGGAAAGCCAGCAAACCCAAAACAGCTTCAGCATTATGTGACATTTTATAATCTATAGATTATTCATATTGGACAATCCAACAAGACATAAAAAGTCAACCTGATAAAATGTAGCACATAGTTTTGCATTTGGCGGTATTTTAAAAGTAACAATGATGATCATGCATGTCAAATCTAGTCTCATTGGTGAAATTGTTTTCTTCTATTTAGGCTATGCTGTAGAAATTCTGTTACAGTAGTCGCAGCCAATGTATATGTTTGTGAAGTTAGGCTTTGTGACGATTGCGCAAGTACTGCTGTGGGGATAAAAAAGCATAAAGTAAAAGCGAGATAGAATATGCGATAAACGTAAGCGAAGAAGCGAGGCAGTTATACAATGCTGTCTTCACCTTCAACATTCAGATTGCGCCTGAAAAATAGCAGTTTGCGCAGCGACTAGCAGTCAACTTCCGAGGCACTTTCGCTGCGCCTATAGGTGTAGGTCGACCGTATGAGGTCCGTTAACCGAGCTCCTACTGTAATGGGTATATTTCTATATTGTTTATTTCCTATTATTATTCCATTCTAAATGGGCGAGATGTTTTGATATGTTTCGATTTAAGTTTCGCACACTTTGAAAGTTTGGTTAACATAAAGTGTTCTTTGAAAACTTATAGTATATTTATATCTTGTAATTTTGCATCCATTATAAAATGTTAATTAATTGGTTTATGAAACCTTTTCTTCTCTACTTAATTATAGCTTTTGTGAGCTGAAATATTTACATTTAAAAATTGTGTTGTATTTTTTTAGCCTGCTTGGTTTGATCGAGAAATTTTCGTAATAAAAGTAATGCCGCCTAGCCTAGCATACTTTGTAATCATACATTTCTGTGACTAATAAACAGTTATAGTCACCAAAAGTTTCATCATACAATTCTAACAATGTTAATAATGAAATGCTTTCACACCAGCTTCTTCAACTATTACAAACTTTACTTTATTAATAACTTTAGTCAAAAGTAGCTCTTGAGTTATCCAGTTTTGTACCACGTAGGTATATCCAGATTAATTCTCTTATTGGATAGTAATGCTTATTTTGCCTTTGAATTTAAAAGCAAGGGAAATCCTGTATATTTAAATAAAAGTTTTACTTGAATATTGTCTTTCATTCCGAAATATAATATTATCAATTAATAACATAAATGTGAAAAAAGACATCTTTTCAAAATCGTTTTCAAAATTGAGGAGGTGCTTAATAAAAGTGTTTTTCCCTTTCTCCCCACTGGTGGGAAAAATAACCCAAAAGGGTTATTCCAAGCACAAATGTTTATGTCACTCATATCTATGGGATTTCTGAAAAGGTTAGATGATTCTTTTGTAATTTGAAAGGTTAGGCAAAAAAAAAAAAAAAAACTAGACTTCCAGTGTAGTCCAATATAAATTTCATTAAAATTGGTTCAGTCGTTTTTTAATAAATCCAATTGAAGTCGACTTTTTGGTCCAAGATATTTTTTGGACCAAAATGGATTGACTAAATTAATTAATTATTAATTTAGAGTTAATCACGGGGAAAAATGATTGCATATACATACAGGATTACATTACAGGATTTTTGATATGGGACAGTAGGGGCAGGTACCTTAACCGTTATAGTTACAGGAAAACGTTCCTAGGAGACCATCCATAACTTCTTGAGATATTATGAACAAAAGATGGACTCCTAAGAATGTTTTCCTGTAACTATAACGGTTAAGATACCTGCCTTTACTGTACCATCTCACCACCCTGTATATGCAAACATTCTCCTGTGATTTCACTTGATGAAAAGCAATTTTATTAGAAGTAAAGATAGAAGAAATACATTAAGTACATACCAAAATATTTTATTTCAATATAAAAACATCTAAAATTAAAGTTATAGTTAACATTCTGTCAGGTCTCCTTGGACTGGTCACCCATTTGTCTCCATAAGGTCTCCCTAACTTCATCAGTTACTTGGAACTTTGGTCCATGGCCAGGAATAATCGAGTCAACCATATCTGCTATTTTAGACCTGTTCTTTATCTGTTGCACTGGATCTTCACTGCCCGCTTCCATCCATATTTTTAGGTTTTTAATATCTTCGAATTTTTCAAACAGGTCTCCTGTAATTAACGTTTGGGAATAAGTTTTTTTCTATTACTAAAAGTTATTTTGTGGTTTAATTCTCATGAAAGCACAAGTAAAAACAAACCTGCATTAATTGTAGACTTTACTAGAAAAAAAAAACAGTCTCCCAAAACTAGCACATTTAACCCACCAAGCCACTCTTAACCAGCATGGTGGATCATTTATGTGCCACCCAACACCCCATACTATCTCTCTATCTAGTATGGGGGGGTTTGAGCCCCATCAATAGTAACACAATAGGCTGATGATTATATAATATTTTAACATATTTTGTGCTACTTTATATATAAGGTTAATATTTGATAATATTAATTTGTGGATACAACAGGTGCATTTATGTAGCCAACCTTATGTTAAAAGTTATTACATAAATGCTGTGTTCTTTGCTGGCCCGGATCCAAATTGCATGTTATGAATGCAAATTGGAATGGTAAGTATATACATGTATCATAGAAAATGAAAATTGTTTATTAACCTGTTATAGCAACCTTCTTCCCGTCTTTACTTATGACAACCACAGTTACATCAGAAAGAGTATGTCCTGGAGTCGGGATTACTTTAACGTTGGTGTTTATAGCATATTCTTCACCTGCATACACATAGAAACATAAATATATATAAAAAAACTACCAGAGGAATTAGTGCCACACTAAATTATATTCTTCAATGGTGGTGATGGTATACCTTTATCAAAGGGATGCATAAAGTATGTGTCTTGAAATGAAATGCTGAAGCCAACAATGTGTTTTGCTTTCAGAAACAGATTGTTGTTTCCGATATGATCAGAATGTCCATGAGTTGATATTACATAGTTTATATCATTCGGCTTCACATCATGGCTTGCTAGGGCTGAAACATACACAACTAATTACAAACGAAGGAGAGTATTTACCTAGGTATCCAGTTTTTGATTCTACACTTGCCATTAATAATTTTCTCAGAATCCCAGGAAGTCATGGTGTCTACTATGATTTTATGCTCGCCTTTTATGAGAACACAGCTGCAGTTAGCACTCATTTGGTTATGACTGGTCATAGTAGAATATCCGTCGAATAAAACTATAGCTTCACACATGGTTATCATCAAAGAGCATAAAGGTTTAAAGGTAAACACTGATCTTACAAATAGTAAACTATAGGTCCGTATAATTTACTGTAGGTACTCTTTCCTGGACCTGAGTCCTGTGCACAGAGTACTATGTATTGGTCCTGTGCTCATAACTATAAGATAAGATTGGTATTTTGTAAGCGAATGGAGTGAAAGTTTTTTTTTTATTGTATTTGACCGGTACCAGAGTACCCAGTACCTATGGACAGTTATGTAGCCGCTGTTTTATGGAAACCGCTGTTCAATCAACATTGAAATGAAACTATTTGACAGGCAACAGCTGTAGCGTGACCCTGGTGGCCGTTCGTTTTGATGCAATATGATCGAAAATAACAGTTAAAAACGCTGAATATGTTTTGATCAGCGTTCGCTTTGGACATGACAGTTAAATTTGACATCGGAAAAGCGACTTTATATCTTCGGTCTTAGGGTTGTTTTTCTTTAGGTTTGTAAAGGATCATTAGTGTCAAAAATGGCAATCGAAACAGCCCAAAACGCCACTGCATCATCTCTGCAAGGCTGGAATCAGTGCTGCCAAGCTATGTCGCAATAATTTACGAAAATTACCCGAATTTTCAACAGAAAATGCCGCTAAGAGTTTGGTAGGTACTTACCATAACATGATGTCGTATGCCTAATAGTTACCGGCGTGCCGGGCGGCGCGTGAAACAAAAATAAAACTAGATATATTTTGCCGGTGCGTGCGAGTGAGAAAGAAAACTGCGAAGAGATTTGTTTCGTTTGATCATTTCATTACTTAGCGCCGGTGCTTAGAGTGACGAGTGTTTTGTTTGTTGTTATTATAAATTACTGTCAGTGATCATTTGCGTGTTGATAATGATAAATAAGAGTGCAGTGTAATTTAGGTTGAACGTCTTTTTCCACGGGTAAAGACATTTTAACACCAAAACGAGGCTCGCTTTCAGACGAGAACTTCAACATGTTAATGTTTATGAAGGGGAATATGCACCTTATGCCCGACGATTAAATTACACCTTTGAATTATACAAGTATTTTGTTTTGTTCCTAACCTGTTCACTTCCAGAACCTAAACCAACAGGTTTTATAAGTTCACTAACGCGACGATATAAAGATGCAATTTTACACATATTAACGGATTAACGTTAACTTGCGTTAATTCTTCCGAAATGTAACGCTTTAACGTTTAACGAAGCTAACTTTTTTTGTAGCGGATTAACGATTAACGAAGTTAACTATTTGATTAACGGTGCCCGGCTATGGTTGCGTCGACGTAGCGTTTATTGATGTGGTGCGATTTGCAAAAACAAGTTTATTTATAACTAGCTACAACCTCGGCTCGGCTTTGCCCCTGAGACATTTTTCGGGGATAAAAAGTATCTGATGTGTTATTCTAGGATACAGAGTTGGTATCCTTATGCCGTGTTTCATGATTGATGAAATTGAGCGGTAGCAAACATCTATCTACATACTTACACACAGACTTTTGTATAGAATAAAAAAAACTAACCAAAGAAATCACAAACAACAGGTACATATTACTACAATACACGCGATCTGGCACTCAACGTTGCTAAGCAGGAACTAATGCAGTGATGCGCAAGATTTAGCAACCTAAGTTCTGAGTGGCACTGCAACTGCTATGGGCAGGCGTGACGCTTACCATCATGTGAGCGACCTGCTCGTCTCGTCACTCATAGTAATAAAAAATGAACGAAAAAATATCAACTCTAATGCGCGGCATCTAAAAACAATTTAGTTGATTAGAAAGTCGACAAATGACAAAGTTATCTCTGATATAGAATAAGTTTTTTTTATCGCTGATGGACATTTAAAAAAGTCGTTAGGTAGACTATTTTACTAAGTTGGCAGCACTGGCCACTCATACACTTTTCTTCTCAAATCTCAAACAATTTCGTTCAAAAGTTTTAGTCCTATTAAGATAGGATTTTATGTATATGGTTTGTGCTTGCTACAATAGGTATTATGAAATTTATGAATTGTACATTATTAATAATTAAGAACTCAGAATTTATTTGTAATAATAAGAAGTGATTTTTAGTTTTGCGAAAAGTGGCTGGAAGAAAATGGTTGAGGAGAGCTGAAAGACCGAGGTCAGTGGCGTGCATTATGAGAGGCCTACGTCTAGCAGTGGATATATATAAGCTGACGATGATGATTATTAATTTTTAGTTAAATTCACTAGCTTATTATTACATCCGACTTCAACTTCAACTCTATTAAATTCGTTCAAAAATAATTTATTTTTTTTATCCCTGTCTCTCTCGTCAGCTGTCTTCGCCGGTTATTTTTAGGTTAAAAAAAAACTATTCTAAAATAAATTGAAGAAAGCTGCGGCGGTGTAACTACGTAGGTTATTTTAATATTTCAACGTGCGCCAGACATTTCTTTATTCATGAAAATTGCGCATTTGGAATCTTGTATACTACTTGTCCTATTATATGCAATTTCATTGTAAGATCATTGTTTACTCAGGGTTATGAAACAATAAAGTGGGTTTCTGTCGCCTACCGAGCGCCAGATCGGAGTGAATCATGTCAGGCGACGTTCAACCAAGGAAGCGTAAAGATAAAAAGAAAAAGAAAGGTATTTTGTGACAAGTTTTACATTTTTGTAAGGAACGAATCAATGGTAAGTTTTCACTGGGTTTTCGGTTTTATTTCAGATGATCTTGGCATCGAAGAGCCTCGTGGCATCCCCGTCGCGGCTTTGGGTGAGGGTGATATCTTTATGCACTCGCCACTCGAACATGGCACTGGTGGTCACTGGTGTGCCAAAGTCATATTCTTCTCCTTACTAGCAGTGCTTGTCACTCTTATTGGACTGATCATATTAGAGAACAGAGGCCTATCGGAATGTGAGTGCTTATTGTTATATGAATTTCATTAAAATCTTTCTTCAATGAGCAATTAAATGTTACAAACACAAGAATAAAAAAAAAAAAGTAAAGAAAGCAATAACATGTAAACCAGGCAGCAGTTGATATGGGTTCTGCTTTTTGTCATCCTTGTCCCTGGCCAATCCAAGCCCTGGACAATGTCAATCAATTCGGGGATATTCCTTATGAATAAGCACACATTAACTCCCATTTGCAGTCATAGTTATTTTAGAATTCCATAAAATTCTGTGTCTGATTGTATGTCTTTATCATGAATTCCTTAACCTGTGGACGAGTGCGCTTTTGGAGTTATTTTTTAAATAAAGAATGAATAAAATATTTGCCATACACAAAATCTGTATTTGAGGAAGGTAAATGAACCAAATTAATAGTATAAAATATATTATTTAACTTTTTTTTACTCCTTTAATTTTTTGCAAAATTTGCAAAAATAACCTCAAATATCCCGTACGGGGTACCGATAGCCAACAGGTTAAGAAATTTTATTTTAACATAATTTCTAATCTGTTTTCTAAACTTGTTTACAGTGGAGGCAAACTCAATTGAGTCGAAATATTCTGGTGTGCTGGAGGGTTGGCTTGAAGATGCTCACGATGGTGACCATCATGACGAACACACATTAGAACTAAATCATCATGTAAGTAGTCTAAATGTGTTGTCACATTCATAAAGCATTTTAAATCCTTTAGATCTTAGGGAAGGCATTCAAGAAAATTATGGTTAAATTAGGCAATGGATCTCTTAACTTAAAAGGGCTATATTTTATTGTGAAGGGAATACTTATTGATTTAAAAGAAAATAAGAAACTCTGGAGGGTACTTTTGACATGTAACAAAGATAATATCTTTTAATTTTTTGAAATAATGTGTTACATAAATTAGGGATTCACATATGTAGTGTGAACATAAAGTTCTTTATATTTTAGTATATTGTAATAATAATGTTTATTGAGTTTCTACTGTGATTCAGAAGATATATTGTATATTTTTTTCAATCAACAAAATAAATTGTACCTACTTCAGCCCTGTTTCCCTACACCAGAAAATAAAATATCATGATTATATTTATTTTCTGGTTAACATCACACATAATTTTTGTCACCATTACAAATATTTTCTTGACCACATTCTCGTTCCTTACCTTATCGGTTTGATCATCCAATCAATCTTAAGTCCTTATCATTGTTTTGTGAATAAAATTGACCATAATGTTTCACTGAATACTCAAAATATATTTATTAGCAAAGTTTGCTTTGGTAAATATTTTTACAAAGATATGTTGTTTACTTTTTGATAGTTAATATGATAGGATTCCTACATTAGGATGACGAAGATGATGATGACGACGTTCATGGCGACGTACTTGAACATGATGTTGATGAAGACCATGATGACGAACATGATGATGATGAAGAACAAAGTCACGATGATGAAGACGAAGAAAATGATCATGACGATGATGACGACAATGAAAATCAAGATGATGATGAGCAAGACAAAGAAGATCATGAAGAAAATGATGATGAAAATTCTCAAGAAGTTGACGATGATTCTCAAGAAGCCAATGATGATTCTCAAGAAATCAATGATGATTCTCAAGAAATCAATGATGAAGGCGACCAAAATGAAGACATTGAAGAACAGAACTTAGAAACGGCTGAAGAGGTGTGAATTAATGTTTTTTATTTTATTTTATAAATCTACATGGTTGTAATGTATGTAATTTTAACAGGATGAGGTTGAGGGACGCAATTATAGGAGATACTACCAGCAAAGCAGCAAATATCAAGCAAACGACGATGACGACGACGTTGATGATGATGACGACCTACAAAAAGTAGACGATGATGAAAATAATGACGATGATGATAAAGAACAAGGTCAAATAAACACGAAGGATGAAGATGATGATGAAAACAGTAACGAAAATGATGAAGATGAAGCTCAAGAAAATGAGGTGCATAGAAAAAAGTGTGATGCTTATGTGACAAATAAATTTAAACTATAAATTGTTTTGACATGATTGGCACTAACATTTCAAAAGCTTTTCTAAATTTTTACTTTTTATTCTTAATGAATGTTATTTCAAATTGAAATGAGACTCAAACTTACAGGTTGACCGTATGCGTTATTTTTTTCTAGGTATGTGCTATTTTTATAACCCAGCTTACCATGAATGTTTGTGGATTGAATAACAATGTCGATTTGTATTGTAACTCGAATTAAAATTGTATGAATGAATGAATAGAATACAAATTATTACTTGTTTTAACTATTTGAGGTGTATTGTATTTTTATGGTGTTGTTTGTTTAAACAAAGATTTTATTTCCATAGTGAAAGAAAATTAAATAATGACTATTTTAGTGTACCTATAGAGTAAGATCGTGTTAGTTTTTCGAGTCTATGAACGGTCAATTTTCGATTATTCTTTATAAGGCGGTTATTGGAAACTTATGTGCGTTTATTAGTTACTTGGATAGCGCGCCCTGTCACTTGTTGCTTTGTAATTCAGGATATGATCAGTAATATTATCATCATCTTGCATTTCAGACACTTTACTAAACTCGCCAGTATCACTTAAATCGAAATGAAAACCAAAATCAGGGCTACAATAATAATAATAATAATAATAATAATTTATTGAAACAAGGCATGAACAACAAAAAATAAAGTGGAGCACCTGGTTCCTAAACTAGGCTCGAAACCCGTGAGATAGGAACCAGGCCTCATTCGTCGGAGAACAAAATTTGCCTTAAATAAAGATTATATAAAATCATTAATAAGTACAATCTCAGTACGACGAGCAAAATTTTGCAACCTAAGCTTTATTATAGTCACTGCAACTGTTATGGGCAGGCGTGACGCTTACTATCAGGCGAGCAGACTGCTCGTCTCGTCATTCAATTAAATCAAGAAAAAATTAATTATTCTAATTTTGATTTTAAAAAGTGACCAACACGCTCCCGTTGGTAATACACGCTGATATTTAAAACTGTTTGAAAATTAACTTAGTCGTGACTGATGCACTTCGGTTAGGCCGTCCAATCAGGCTAGACCTTTAATCAGAACCAAAATCGACTGACTCGAAAGTATAAATACGAAGAGCTTAAAAACAGTACTTATTTTGGACTTCTATTTAGGACGAAGACGAGCACGAAGAACACGAAGAGGAGGATTCCGACGTGGAAGTCGAACGTATCGAGAAAGAAGTATTTGACGACGATCTGTCTACTGAAGCGCCGGAGCTCGAAGACGACAATAGTGATGGTAAATATGCAATATATTTTATTCTTCACGGATAAAATGCATCCCGTGCTATTTCAGAATAAGGAATGCTTACCCGAGAAACTTATGTATCTGCATCGAAACAGCTCTAATCTTCATTGATTAGATAAAAAAACATAATTTCGGCATCGCATCCTTCTGTATTGACAGAGAACAGAGGGAACATATCTTGTATCTGCTTTATGGAATGGAACTCCATGTTATCTTTTTAATTTACTAAAAACTACAAAGTGGGCATCATCAAGTAAAGAGTAAATCCTCTAGCTCTGCTTGCTCCATCTATGGTCACAAAGACGCTTACCATCAGGCGGGATAATGGTCGAACGTATATCGTTTTTAAAAGGAAACGATTATAATGTTCGACTGTATGTTTAAAAAAAATGTATTTACACCGATTTCTCCGTCAATTGCGGACGTATTTTGAAAATCTTTGTTTTGTTTGCATGGGGCTACTCTCCAGGTGAACCCATATAAATTGTATCAAAATTGGATTAGTAGTCATTTGATTTTGTGTTTAAATTGCCTCAAATAGAGATTTGAGGCAATATAAACTTTTTTTTTTCTTTGGGTGGTTTTTATTATATCCAAAAGGGTAGACTTTCCGTGTAGTCCCACATAAACTTCATCATAATTGGTTCAGTAGTTTTTTTAAAGTTATTAATCTATTTGAAGTCGATTTTTTTAAACCATGGTATTTACATTTGTATATTATAAAAAGGTATAAATGTGCTAACATTCCAGTTAAGATTAAATGTTCATTTCATGAAGATTTACTCGGGAACTGGTATAATATATGGTATAGGTATTATATACACGTACGTGCAAAAAGTCAATGTGCCAAATCATCACTTACATTCGCTCACGAGAATAGTATTGCGCAGTACATTTTTCATTTACCCAACATTTATGTTTATTTTTGTTCATTGAAGTAATTACTCTTTCACGTCTCATCTACCGAACCAAAAAAACGATTCTTTTAAATTTTAGCAGTTCGTAAACAGTATCGTCTTAGTAAGTGAAATTAATGTTTGCAGCGCGATAATTAACGTAAAAAATACACACAATTAAACATTATTCACGAGAATGGCATTGCATGCATTTCATGTTTAAGAATTGTACTTCAAGCCAACGTCTTCTAACGCAACTACATAGGCCATCAAAACTTAGCACCACACTTTAAAATTTGCAATTTATGCTAAACTATAGAAGTCAGTTTTGAAATTATAAACGTTTCATAGCAAATTTCATCAACTTTCTTTGAAATTATAGCTTACTAGCTTTCCTGCCCGCGACTTCGTCCGCGCGGACTACAGTTTATCGCGAAAATAAGCATCATATGGTCTTAAATATGGTATATGGTATGGAAAATACCATAGCATATTTTTTCTATGCTATGGTATTTTCTATGGTTTTCAATATCATCATCGAAATCGGATCTAATAAGGTGGAGATATTCAGTAGCCCCCTTTTGTCCCTTTTTGAGGGGAAGCACCCCCCAATCGAAATAAAACTAAAAATTCGTTTCAAAAATCCCCAACGACACAAATATTCTAAAAATTAGTTTTACCTGTATACCAAGTTTCGTCTAGACCGGATAAGACATACGACATGTAGAGGAGAACAGAGATCCGGACATACGGAAGCATTTTTTCCAAAGCTGAAACGGAGACGCTTCGCGCTCGCTCGGTCAATTATAACTAGTGGCTCTTTGAGCTGTAGAACTCGCGCGCACAAACTTTTTTTGCAAACAGTCTAGCAGTGCACAGTAGCGCCATCTAGTTATTTAATGTAACTAACATTAATAACCAAGGTGCTCCATCAATCCCCCTACCTAACAGGGAAAAGGGCTGATTGCACTGGTAGAAACCTAAAAGTGAGAAATTTACCTACTGCATTTTAAGGAGCTATTCTGCTCATCACGCCGAAAATCCACATCAAATCTTCAGCAAATTTTTATGAGATCAATTTAAAGTTACTACCTTTCAAATAAAAAAAGAACCATCGAACTCGAATCTAATAAGGCGGAGATATTCAGTAGCCCCCTTTTTGCCCTTTTTGAGGGGAAGTACCCCCCCCCCCCCCCCAATCGAAAATCCCCGACGACAAAAAACTTAAAATTCGTTTAACCTGTATACCAAGTTTCGTCTTGATCGGTTGAGAAATGCGACCTGTAGAGGAGAACATTACAGAGATCCGGACATACCAAAAGCATTTTTGGCCAAGCTGAAATGGAGACGCTTCGCTCGCGCTTCGAGCTCGCTCGGTCAATTATAATAATTTATGTTTTTCTCATTGCTCCTGAGATGTAAAATTTCGTATTTGCCATAAATACTTTGACTTCGCACACTAAGTACTGCTTGGCGCTTGTATATCTAGCAACCACCATATACATTACCTCGTGTTACAGAAGTTTCTGAAGAAGCTATCCGCGTGGTCGAAGCAGACGAGGATGAAGTGGAATTCCTGGAGCCAGGTGACTTCGATGATCTGCCTGATGAGATGGCGATACGTGTGCCGAAGGGGAAGCCGCTGGCTGAGGTATGTATTACCTTTGCTTATTTACTCATAGTCATAGAAGACCTCTTTGTACATGACCTGTTTGTCTTTGTTTGAGTAACATGTAGTTTGAAATATACTCTGTGCGTGCTGTACATTTTAAATGAGTCTAGATGACCGTTACCGAAACCACGAGAAAAATAATACAAATAGAGAAGTTTTATTTTTAAAAGCTTTTCCACTATCTCGCCTGAAGGCAAAAGTAACGATCATTAGTACGTTTAATTTTAAGTAGTATTAACAACTAAATACCTATTTAAAAAATCCTTAAATACAATTTGAATCGAATACCTTAGCTGCCATATATATCATTGTTAAAATCTCCCGTTTAGCTAACCAGAAGTTTTAATTGAAGAAACTTCTCCACACATTTCATGTTTCTATGCAGGAATACAAAGAATCCTAGTCCATAGAGAATCCTAGTGTAGAAATATATGGGAAAATTTGTCTATGCATAGTAATTCATTATATATCACGGTCATTTCTCTAGGTTAAAAGTAATCTATGTGTTATTCCAGAAACTAAAATACCAATATACCACGTTTAATCAAAATTCCTTCAGCCGGCCAAAATAACTTTAACGTTTGCTCGGCTTCTACTCATCTGATTGAGATATGATTTACACCAGATTTTAAGTCTAAACCTAAGCCATCCAACAGTGAAAACTGCATCGCAATCGGTCCAATAGTTTTTACGAGATTCACGAACAAACAGACAGAGACGATTAAAAAAACTTGTTCAGTAGCTTATTTGCTTATATCATTTTTTTTCGCGACTCTACGGAGGGTTATGTTTAGATTGTATGTACTTTTGTTGGTGCGTTTCTTAGGCGCGTCCTACAACGTAAAGAGCTTGATGGATTTTGATAAATGAGGTATCATTGGATTCGTCTGGATCACGAGAGGTGCTTTAAGTTATATGAAGTGTCAAGAAAACTAATATGGCGGCATTCAGCTGCCATATTGTATTTCCGACGGAACAATTAATGACCAAAACTCTATCGAATGAGGTATCAAAATGAAGGTATTTAAAAGACTATTTCAATAAATATAATTCTTATAAATACCCGTTTATTTCCCGCTTCCCATTTGTTCCGTGGAACTTGAAGTCATCGGACAAAATGAGTATATTTCTTACCTATTTGTTTCATAGAACAATTGAATATATTTTCCAAATATGTTCTATAGAACAAACATTAAAACCTTTCTGGTTTGTGATGTCATCACAGTCACTCCTTTTTCCACTTCCTAAACTCTTGAAAACTCAGCATTTTTGCCGATATGTTATTTTATGTTTTTTTTTTTTTACAAAATGAGTTACAATAACATTTTTTTACTCACACCAAATGTGACAGTTTCTTTTTTTTCATAAAATGCAAGATTTTTGTCACGTGGAACAATTTGGGATAAACTAGATTCCTAATTAGTTTCATGACGTCACAGAGAAGTGAAGTCGGAAGAAATGCTAGTATATAGTTCTATAGAACAAATCAACAAAAAATAAACTCATTTTGTCCGATGACGCCATATTCTATGGGACAAATGGGAACCACCCTAACTAAACAGTTTCATTTCATTTCATTTATTATTTGCCTTAATGTACATCGAAGGACAGATCTTAATTTAGTCAGAAGGTTAAATACATCATACCCGGTAAGGGCGTCGCAAAACAGGTTATAAGTATAAAAAAATATTAGTTATTTTAGTTTTATGCATCATTATAATATTATTAAGTAGGTATGTTAGTGCCAATTACTTTATTACAATTCTTATTTAATAGTTAAAATGTGTGTATTTTGTTTAATATATATATATTACTATTACATCAATTTCATTACGTAATATGTCAAGTTTTCAATTTTAAATATTCATTAATGTCATAAAATACATTACAGTAGTAATTTATTGTCTTTTAAGCTCCTTACAAAGATTTCTATTTCAAATTATTCAAGTTAATGTTCATAAATACTATAGTCTAATGTTGCAATTGCAACTATTAAAGTAAAGTTAAATATGTAAATTAATAAGAAACATTAAATTCATATAACTGCGCCCCGCGGTTTCACCCGCGTCTCTCAAGAACCGTGCACTTTCCTGCATAAAAAGTATCGTATGTGTTAATCCAGGGTATAAGCTACCTCCATACCAAATTTCATCCAAATCCTTTCAGCAGTTTAAGCATGAAAAAGTAATAAACATACACGCACACCCCTACATACATACAAACTTTCGCATTCATAATATTAGTGTGATTATTTTTGCGGGCGGTCAGCTCGTATTCAATAATTTTGTTCCCAATCGGGTTTTTTGTAATTTTATAATAATTTTACTTATTATTATATTTGTACAGACTTATTGTTACTTACTGCTTTATTATAAGTAAATATTTTCTAGGAGGAGGACATATCGACCGAGACGCCCCAAGACACCCTAGCAGACGAGGAAGAATACGAGCGCCAACAGGAAACCTTGCGCCGGGAGAAGGAAGAAACCTCTCAAGGCAGTAAGTGATACCATTTAAGGAGACCGTGTACCAGTTCAATGTACATCAAGAACGCTGCAAATCTTTTTAGAAACAAACAGCCATATTTGATTGTGTATGGTATTTCAATCATTTTTAGGTATCTAGATTTCACCCATATTTAAGTGCATTATTTGTATCCGTTCTTGCTGTGTTTTTCATTTTCTGGCTAGCGGTCGTATTTAACAATGATTGCTGCATGCGCTTTTTAATTGTTAACTATTGGATGGTTTCGTAGTTTGTTAGATTATGTGAGTTAATGGGAGGAAAAGTGTCGGAATTATGGATTTAATCCTGGAAAGTGTTGTCCAACTGCAAGCTAAAAGAAAGAGCAATATTTTTTTCACTCCTTTTTCTGGTGACTTGTTGCATAGTCAATGTTCTGAATGAGGATTGAATTATGTGCAAGCATTTCTCTCGTTAAATTATTGGTAAAAAAAAATACAGATATTTATTAATAATTTTGTTAATACAAGTTTCCTCACACTATCTTAACGCTATTGTCATTGTGCATGTTTGTATTATAATGCGAAAAAATAATAATTATAAACTAGCTTTACCCGCGTGGGTAAAAGTAATCTATGTGTTATCCCATGATCGAAAGTACCTTTAAAGTACAACATACTACAATTCATCAACATTCGTTCAGCCGTCAATTAGTTTTTAACGATTGCTCAGCTTTTACTTATCGGATTGAGATACAAAGTAGATTGAATTGAGTCAGGACCTAAGCTCCAACAGTGGAAACTGAATTTCAATCGTTCCATTAATTTTTATGTGATGCGCGAACATGACAGACAGACAACTCATTTTTTTAAATGTTATATGCTTGTTAAGAGGTCTATTTTAAGTAAGGTACATAAAGTCAAATTTTTTTAATTGTCTTCATGGTATAGACTTTTTGTTACTTACTGCATTATTATATAGATAAAATAGGTGATAGGTGTAGGTAAATGTAGAAATAGTTTATTTAACATAATGTTTTAACCCTGACTACTATTACTGGCGACTTTATTCGCTAGGCCGTGCGCTTCTTGTATGGGCTCAACTTCATCAAATTGCTTCACTCAAGAAAATTAAATATTAATATTTATTTTACATCTGTGTAATATAAAAATAAATGTTCAACAATTCATACAACTCTTTTATTTCGCTCCATTATGATTTGGCCTCTGTGTCGTATTGTGGCGTTATTTGACGCACCTCGTTGTGTTTATTGTGGGTTTACTTTATTGTTTAATATATATGTTAACTAGAAATAATAATACGCTTTAAAAACAGGCTGAGTTTTTAACAGGTATTTCTATGGCAACTGTGATATCCGTTGTTTTATTAGCCTACCTAATAATTTATATTTTCTCCCTCGATTTGGCCTAATAATTTGAGAGATATCCGCGTTAATAAAAAATAATAGTTCTCAAAAAAGTTCCTCAAAAAAATAATAGTTTAAAAAAACTAAAAAACACGCTTTTATATAGAAAACCAAACTAAAAAATAGAAAATAAATTTTAATAATTTTGAATTAAATAAGAAAAAAATGTTTTATTTCAAAAAAATCGTGGGGTGCATGGGTCAATAGTTATAAATATTTCATTGACAGATATGAGAAGAAGGATTATCATTTCGATAATATCTTAAAAAGCACCCCACGCTTTTTTTTTCGATTTATTGGATTGTCATCGGTCTTTGACAGGTGTGCAAAATTTGAATGAAATCTGACCATTTAAAGTGGGTCAAAATAGCGTCCAAATGAGTCGGTTACAAACATACAAGTGAAGCTAATATAAAGCGTATAATGAAGAGCAATCATCAGGCATGTTTTCAAAAAGGTTCGAACAAAAAAAGCCCTCTGTTTATTTTAAAATGCAGTCAATAAATAGCTTTCTTAAATCTTACAAATTTTTCGTGTACTTCAATTATATGTAAAAAAAAAAGTCTAGTGTCTAGATGTTTAGAACTTGTTTCATTAGATTGCTTACACATTACAGTCCAAATAAAAAAAACCACGTATCATTATCGAAAACATAAAAAAATGTTCAAAAATAATAAACAGACTTCGTCCAAGACAACCAAGGCTCTAATGGTTCTAAATGGTATATGCTAGTCTCGCCTTAAAGCTTTGCACCCATTTTCCAATCATGCTCTATCGAATCGAATAAAGGTAGAAAAAAAATGTTCAAAAACCCTTAAATACAGTTTTAAACACTTAAAAACCCTTAGAGGTATCATAGTTATAATAAGTCTATGGCAGTTGCCATAGAGGTCCCTTTTAAAAAACTCACGCTGTATATTTTGTTCTACTTACAAGACAAGCTCCAGGCGGTCAATGTGCCAAATGGGTTTGATTGAGCTAAGCTACGAGTACATGTATAATTAAATTTAATCGTATTATGATAACCAACGGCTAGAACTTACGTTAAGTTTTGTGTCGAAATAGTTGACCAAGGTGTCGAGAGTATCCAACCCACTTCCATAAGAGTTTACGCTGCTTTGCTTTGCTTTTTTTAAATCGCGACGCGCTCTGCCAATGTACTCACGAAAATATTAAATTAAACATTGATAGAATAATCAGTTAGGTTAATCCCACCTGATCTTGACTGTAAAAGAATAATGTGTGTTCGGTTTTGCTAAGCATCAATAAGGCTCCAATGAGACGAACCAAAAAACAAATACAACATTGAAAAGCTAATTCAAACTCAGTACGAAACAAAGCATCGAGTTTTCAGTACGTCATCCGTCACAAATATTTAAAAAAGCACAGGTACGCCTAGTATTATTAGTGCGAGTTAGAATTCAACGATACTGGTTTCGGTCCTCGGCTCCGCACCAATAACTTTTAAATAAGAGTTATAAAGAGAGAGAGTTAGAGTTAAGAGTTTTTCCATCGTTCCGTGCTTCAGAGAGCACGTTAAGCTGTCGATCCCGGCTGTTATTGATTAATAGCATTTGTTAATCCATGTCAGATGTCCTCTCGGGCGGCCTGACAACCTCTGACACCAGAGGCCAGCACTACCTCATACGAATAGCAAACACGCATGTGAACATACGATGCTTTGCTTCATACTGACTCGAGTTTGTATTGCTTTTTTTTATCTCAGTCCCCTGTCCCGCGCGACGTCTCTTTTTTTTCTTCTGAGTTCGAAGCCTCCAGATAATATGTTTGCTGACTGGCATATCCGCCATTTGAACTCGAGCCGAAACTCGAATCAACGATAAGAAAGGATAAGGATTGTTGTCTTTCAGGATGACAACAATCCGGGTTATCCAAGATTATTTAAATATTATTTTAACTGCAGTCAAATAGCATATTGTCTGATATGGTCCGGACCCAATGTCAGAGAATACCAACATACGGCTCCTTAAGCTTCACAAGCTAAAAGCACTTGTAAACTCTGAATGAGAGACGTATGTGTGTTGCAGTGTGGCTGAAGTTGGTGGTGGGCGGGGCGCTGCTGGTGGCCACGCAGGCAGTACTCCGCCGCGCCACGGCGCCGCGCGGTGCGTACCATTATATACCTTAATAACTTCATATTAAGTACATATTCATTTGAAATACCCTGAGCTCTTGAAAAACTCGCATTTTTGCCCACATATCCGCTTGCCATCAGGTGAGTTCGTCTTAAGATAAAAAGAGGTGCTCGCAGTTTTTGCTTGAGTACCTTACCGTACTAAATGTTGGATATACGGATAGTTTAAAAATCTATACATATTCAGTTGATGTTCAGAGTTAAAGACTAATATTCTGAAAGTCCTTTCCTACTCCCTAATATTACTTTTACTAAAGATTATATCTAGTTTCACAATTATTTTTTATTATTTTGCCTACGGACAGTTTCTGCATTCTGCCAGTATCATTACAAGCGACATAATTTATGATTCATTCATTAATGTATACATATCTTAATGAGTACTTTCTTTTAGGATCAATTGTCTTATTACTCTAATCATCTCTTCCTACAGTGAATGAACCTTGCCAAGAGCAGTTCAATAAACTCATTTGATAGATAACATATTTTGCTCTCTGTTAAAGAAGGTCCCACACATTTTGCAAAGAAGACACAAGATATGCATCTGGTAATATAAAATGTAATAGAAAAAAGCTTTGATGTAATTGATTCCAAATTGGCCCTGGTTTATATATTTATTTATTACAAAACTTACATGTATAATTACAAGTTGCGATATAGTTAGCAACATTTATTTAACACATACATATGAAATTTAGGAAATAACAAATATTTCTTAAATTACCTTCTTGTCTATCTGTTTTTAAGTTTTCATTAATTAAACTGTGATAAAAACTCATTATCAAAGTAAAGTTAAATTGGTTTTATTGTTAAGAGGCAATATTTTACATAATTTTTTAAACAAAAATATTTATTTTTACTTCTTTAAAATATATTTTATCCATTCGTACTCTATTGGATTTACAAAATATTGTATACTGTTATGAACACATATTATCCATAAAAAAAACACTATAATATTTAAAGAGCATTATATTTTATAGTAATTGTATGTTGTGAATAAATTATGACAGAACCTGATGATGAAGTGGATACTACCAGGGAAGAAACACCTTTGTCTGATCGAAGGATGACTCTTATAGCGGAACCAGTGGCTTCACCTGGTGAGATATATACAACAAAATTTAATTTAAAGCTGACTTAAAATGAGTTATTGGATGCTGAAGTGATATCCTCTGAATAAAATATCTTATATTTTTACTTTACTATGGCCAAAAAGAACCGTAATTTTAATTTCAATTGAATATTTCGAATCTGCATACTTGACGAAATTAATACCTAGGTAATGTGATAGTGTGTATCACATTACCGGGGTGTGTGTAAGTACACACTATCAAGCTTAAGCGTTTTTCAAGTTTTTATTTTGTGTACATAATGTTTATTTTTGTGAATGTCTGAAACACCGGTCACCCGTGACCTATTATGTTGTCAACCACCAAGCTAGCTGGTAGATGACCGAATTATTACGTAATGATTATTTAGGTATTTCACCGGGGAATGATAAATGATAACACATACCATCAGCAAGTTTTAATTATATGGGTGTCTTTGTTTTTACCATTCTACGGGACCATTATTAGTTTTAGAGAACAATATGTTTCCCTGATATTCTTGTTACAACCAAGATTAACCGAATGGTTTCGGCGCGTGTTAACAAGAACCGGTTTGTGTCCGATTCAGATAAAAGTAATTAAAACATTTTATACAAGCAAAATAGATGAATGCTAATAAAATCAGGGAAAGTCAGGGAAAAAAAGAAGATTTTACTCTGTTTGCTCCACACTTTCCCAGGGATTGTAAAATAAGGGATAAAATTTTTAAGAAAAACTTGCTTTAAAATGAACATGGTTGGATAGGGAAATTTGGCAAAATGGTCAGGGTAAAGTCAGGTTTTTTAGAATTTACATTAGACACCCCCGGATAAAAACGGGTGTTAAGCGGTGATCGGACATTCACAATGGCATAATTTTTCATGTGCAAGTATGCAGTTGCGTGTACGGCCGGTATTCGTAACCTATTTAATAGTATTGGTATGATATTGTATAAGGGGTCATTCATTAATTACGTAATGTCGATTTTGGCTATTTTTGACATCCCATACCCTCGATTTCTAAGATTTCTCGGGTTCCTCCTCCCCTTCTTACGTAAGATTTTATACAGTATGTTATATTTATTGCTGTATAGTTTTCCTAAATAGCATATGAACCGGTTAATTTTCACAACAGATCATGAATTATATGGTTCTTTGTGATTGAACGAACGATACAATCCTACCACAGAGAGTAAGAGTGGGGCTGAAGCCACCAATTTTGGAACAGCATGGAAACAAAGCGGGATTTTCAAAATTGTGAAATAATTGTAGTTTAAGTAAAATTATATGCTTTACTCTGAAATGTCCGCCACGTGCGTCTTCACTTTCCTGCTTGTAAAACATTACGTACGAATAGCTTTTACCCTTCTTCCCCTCGCTCGAGATAAGGACATGTAGAGTTTTTTAAACTCGCTCTCCCTCTCAGGATTGTAACGTAATTAATGAATGGCCCATAAGCTGCCAGCAATTGCGTTTACGTAATTGTTAAGTAGTGTTCAGGTACTTTGTAAGTGAGACGGAGGATCGATATTGCGACGCATTGGTCTATAGTCTGTACTAATCGCAATCGGGATATCAATGCTGAACTGTGACTGGCTGACCTGATCCTACCTACACTTCGCACTTAACTATGTGTGATCGTATCATTAAGTATTGTATATTAAGTATTTTTTAAAAGATTTTCATTCGTCAACTGCATATTTTTAAATGCTCTAGTAATCCCCAAACCACAAGAGGTATCTCGACCGGTTATTCAAAAAGAGGTCGTAAGACAAGCGCCTGTGGTAAAGTCCGCCCCTCCACCCCCACCAGAAGAAGATGAAGAGGACGAAGAAGACATTTTTGTTACTAAGGTAAGTTAAACGAGTTACCCAGTAGAAATGTTACTTTTTGTATACGCGTGTCATTTGTATCTTCGCCAATAAAAGTGACAAAATTCATACAAACATAGCAAGTAAACAAAACGACAGTTCAATTAGCGTTATTTGGCCCATGTTTGTAAAGTGAAAAATGGACGCAACTATACTAATATTGATAAAACGCATCTCAAAAATACCTGAATACTCAAACCATGTAAAATGCCGCAAATTATTCGAGGCAGTACAAAACATCCTTAATTATTTTTTGTGATCATAACGCAACAGGAATCTGCAGCCGAAAAAGACACAGTCGACAAGGAACTCTACAGCGACGAAGAGGAAGCCGAGGACGAAGAAGAAGAAGAGGAGATTATCGAAGAGAAAAAAGAGCCTCCAAAACCGACCGCTTTAAAATTGCCCGCTCCATTCAAAGAACTACCAAAACCTCCCGTTAGAGAAACTCCGAAACCAATCGAGAAAAAGGAACCTCCGAAACCAGTGGAAAAGGAACCGACTCCCGAGTACGAAGATGACGACGTTGAAATTATCGAAGATGAAGATATTGGCGAAGAAGTGGAAGAGGAAGAAGAAGATGTGTCGGACGTTGACGACGCAGAACTTCTGACGCGTTTGGAGGCCAAATACGGACGTTTGCCGGAACCGGAGCGGCCCGGCAGAAAGAGTAAACACTCTTGCCCTCGTGTTACTTCTTTACTCACTTCTGATTGGTTGATACAGTGCTTGAAATTAACACAACTAACGGCTTGACTATTAACAAGTGTGAGTGGCTTTCGTGTCTTTTGTATGTAGTTTTTTTTATTAGAATTATGTGTCCATAGAAGCATATTTTTTGATAGCTTTAGTTAATTATGATGCATGAGACGTTTCTGTTCTGAGCTAATGATAATGCAGAACTGTTACTTCAAGGAGTTTTCTTAAGTTTTCACAAATTTAACGAAGACGCAAGTGATAATAAAAGCTTGTTAATTTTGTCTTATGTTCCTAATTTTAACTAAAAAATAAACGGGTTAGAGTCCCAAGTATAATTGTGTCAAGAATTTATGTTAAATGTTAGCTCTTTATTAGGATAGTAAAGAGTTTCTTATTATAATCGTACTGTTTTTTTCAGCGGGCGGCGGTAATAATATGGCGGACGAGTGGCCGGGCGAGCCCAGCGACTCGTACTGGCGCGACGAGCTCGACCAAGCTGACCGAGACTTCCGCCAGGTACTTATACTAGACGTAACAGTTCTCAGCAATACCTCTCGAAGTTTACTGATGAGAGAAAAAAAAAACGTTGTTTTCCTCCAGATTTAAAGTACATATTTATAAGTAGCTCGAGTATATGGTAAATGGTGATGGAATGTCTTGCATTCGTCTCTTACCATTTGTGGTGGATATTTTCTCTGAAATGAATACACGTACATGTTGGTCGTTAGTGTTTTGTTGGTGTATTTTTTTACAAATGTTTATTCTACTATTTGATTGTAAAATATAAAAAAGCATGAGTTTTATTTTTCAAATATAATAATGTTTATTTTGCTTTGCTGAACTTTCCTTGTTGCATGCCACCTTCCATTTCAAGATACGATAACAGTAAGTACAAAAATACACCAACATTATCTACCAACATATCAGTAAAACTATCTTGACCATCTTAAATTGTAATGCTCAATATTCAACCGAATTCAATTCCAGGACTGGCTCGACTAACTGTTTTTGCATCCGACTTTTCCTATATTATACTTTGCTCGTTGTGCCATTTCCCCCTGAATTGTCGGCGACACCATCGGGCTTCGCCCCTCGCCCGCACCCCGCGCGGGACGACCCTGGTGTATCTCCGATGACTCGATCCCTGTAGAAATAGTTATATCGATCGACGATACTTGGATATCAGAATCGTAGTCAGAAGAGCTGATGCAACCCATAAAGACTGATTCAATGACTCTACCGAGACGTCGTGCTGCAATGAGGGCTGATATTGGCACCATTAAAGTAACTCGACAATTTAATTGGAAATTTGGCTCAATTACTTGTTATAGAGTTCAAACTTGTATAAACAGACTTATATAAAAAGCTGCATCGAGATATGAGATTAATGTCAAACATACTGACATGTAGGTATGCTATCCACAGACCATATATGCAGCCCTCATTGTTGCAATCTGGCTACGATTCTGAGCTTATCGATCGAGTTATATTATGTTTGTTGCGTGTGCTTGAGTGTGTTGTGTACTAACTTGCGGAGGGCGAGTGGACGGCTGCGACGGAGCGAGCGAGCGCTGCACAGCTCCGCTCCAGCGCTCGAGCGCGCTACATCATCGCAAGGGCGCTTGATTCAGCGGCTGAAGCGAAGCGAGACAACGGCCTGCTCACGAAGGCCATAGCGGCCTACCTTGAGCTGCTCAAGATGAATGAACGGCTCTCGGATAAAAAGCTGAGAGAAGTCACCAATAGAGCTCTTGACAGGATTCAATTTAGAGGTGAGGAACCATTATTTTCCTAGTTCATTTTGTTTGCACTTCAATATTTCGGTGGTAGGTAGTTTGTATTCAACTCCAAGACATTTAGGTGAACTTTTTATTGATTGGTTTATGTGCCTCGATGTAAATATTTATCCTTATTGTATTTTTCAGGAAATTACTTAGGCGCAGAACCTGTCTATCGACTACTGATTCGACGATTCCCTGACGACCCAACCTACCGGAATAATTTGACGGTCTCCTTCCTAATGGCTAATAGGTATTGAAACTTTATTTACGATATCATTATATGTATGTTTTTTTTCATAGAAATGGAAACTAATAAATACAATTAATTTTCAGAGTCGACTTGGCAGAAGAAGTTATTAAAGAGACGCTCAGCCGCTGGCCGCTCGACCGAATAGCATTAGCCCACCACGGCTTCATTCTAAAAACCCTTCACAATCGAAATGAAGAAGCCGTTGACGCGTTCACGAGAGCTTTAGAAGGCGACGCGGGGCCGGCCAACGAGCCTCGGTTTTATTATCACCTAGGAGACTCGCTTCTGCTGCTCGGTCGTTTCAATGAAGCGCACGAGGTACATAAACGCGGAGCGAAACTAGGACATTTTCTATCATCCGCGCAACGGTCACTGTACAACGTCGACCGGCTACAAAGCAAACCCTGGTGGGACGTCGAACAGACGCCCTACACGCGGCTGGCTCGTGCATTAGAAAAGTCCTGGAAAGAGATTCTGAAAGAGGGCCAAGCGGCCCAAGAGCTCTACGAAAAGGAGAAGGAAGGGTTGAAGGAGCGAGGCGAATGGTCGCAGTTGGATTTCTTCGTGCGAGGCCGAGAGGTGCCGGACAGATGTTCGCGAGCGCCCGTTACGTGTAACATAGTGCGTTCGGAGGCGGCCGCGATCGGGTGTCGGCGCGGGCAAGTGAAGTTTAGCTCGATGGAGGCGGGCACGCACGTCCGCCCGCACGTCGGACCCACTAACTGCCGGCTGCGCATGCACTTAGGACTGAGCAACACCAAAGATACTTATATAAGAGTGGATCAGGAAACTAGGTGAGAATAACAAATTTTACACATGCAAATTCAACGACGTCCACTAGCTGTAACATGAGCGAAGTTTATCTGTGTTCCCTTGAAGGTTTGATCTTATATTGGGATAAAGGCGCGATCAGTGAGATCAATTTTACACTGCCATGTTTCTCTTGTTCACCAATTTCAGCTCAATACTAAAAACATAGGTCTCTTTTGGATTGCCTCGGCGACTGCGTTCTAACGTCAGCGTCTCTGTCATGTACTTATTATATTATTTATTTACCATATATAGCTATTATAGCCTGCATTCGTCTTTGACATAGCAGCAGTCAGCAAATACTTAACTACATCATGACTAAACATGACTATATCACTAGACCTAGTTCTATTTCTACTATGCCTAGACTCTCTTACTCTCTTGTTTTGACTTCATATTGTCATGACAAAGAAGTCAGCGCTGATATTCAATAGAATTTTCATCAGAATCTTTGCGCGTGAGTTGCTCCCATGTTGAATTCAATTGTTTCGAACTATGTAGGCGTTTGTTTGTTTGTTTGGCATATAAACTAGTATAACTGGAAATCTTTGTAAGGCAATCGCTGATTTTAAATAATTAGATAGATAAACAATTTTTAACTACCTTAAGTTATTTAAATTAAATCGGAAATGAAAAGGGCTATTGAATAAAAACCACAATCCTTTAGGCGTTTTCTGTGTTAAAAAAATATTTTATCACTAGCTGAACCAGCGGATTTGCTCGCGTGGTCATTTCATTTTAAAGTAGCTCACGTGTTCAGTGTGAGCCAAAAGTCTATAAAGTACAATATACAAAATTTATTCAAAATTCGTTCAGTCATCAAATAGTTTTTTTTATAGATTGCTTGGCAGCTAATCATCGTATTAAAATACCAAGTACCCCAGTTTTTAAGTTAAACCCTAAATTATCCAACAGTGAAAACCGCATCGCAATCGGTCTAGTAGATTTTACGTGATGCGCGAACAAACAGACAGATGATTAAAAAATGATATATTCTTGTTCAGTAGCTACCCTAGACCATATTTTTTTATTATCTTCTTTGTACTACTTTTTCGTTCTTATTGCTTTATTATAAGTATAGATATTTTATACCATCAAAATTAACATGACTTTATCCCGCAGGAACCTTTAGTTTTTTGGGATAAAAAGTATCTTAAATTTTCACTCACCATGTATAAATTATGACTGTGCCAAAGTTGCTTTAAAATCTGTCCAGTAGTTTCAGCGTGATCGGTGTTCTTTTAAATAACCTTCAACCCCTATCCTGCGGGAACCCTTTAATGTATCGGGATGAAAAGTATCCAATATCCTATCTCGTTGTATGTACTCAAATGCCAAGTTTCATTTGAATTCATTCAGTAGTTTCGGCGTGATGCGTGGTGGAATAGATAAAAGATAAGCCTCCAAAAAAAATTACAAAATATCTTCAATGTACAGAATTGGACCTGTTACAGTTTTATTGTAAGTACTAGCTTTCACGCTCGCGACTTCGTACGTGCGGACTACAGTATAACGCGAAAAACAACATCCTATGTTCTTCTAGTATATTAAAAACCAATGCAATAGTAGGTATAGCACCAATGCTCTTGATGTTTTTTGACATACTTGTTATTTCGTTTCCATGGCAACCGTTTCTTACAGCGAGTAATCAACATTTTTACAGTTTTCCCGTGGATCCTTACAATTTTCCGATCAGTATCCTATGTTTTATTCCAGGATATAAGCTATCTCCATTCCAAATTACATCAAAATCGTCCAGCTGTTATCGCGTGAAAGCTCCCCAAACAAACAAACAGACAACGTATCACTTTTATACATATATAGGTATGGATGAAGGACGACGAATGATAGTATTGCGAGTAAACGATTTATGCATGACAACCCAAAAAAAGAGTTCAGGTTCGGGGTTCATGTATGTATGTATGTATGTGAGTTTATTTATCCCACCATAACTTTTAAATGCCTGAACAGATTTAGATGTATGGGGCATCGTTAGAATCCTTACATCATCCCGACTAACATAGGCTATAATTCTATTTGAAAAAAAAAAACATAACAATATGGCGGCAGTATGGCTCCATTACCAAATGCAAAAAAAAACTTAGTTTTACAATATGAGTATCAAATTGAAGACCTTAATGAGCACATTCCAACAATATACATAAAATATATATTTTTTATGATTTTAGGAGTTAACGCCTGCTGCTAAGCAGCAGTAAACATATCTGATAATTATCTAATGAAAAATTTGGATCACGGACGAGATTCGAACTCGCATACATCCATGCCTCTGCGCGGCACATGCCTCTACCAATTCGGCTACCGTGACCTATGCATCACCACCCAAATTTTTCCGCTTGCTTCTGAACCCGTCTTAACAGATCCATCCGTTTGGATCTCGTCCGTGATACAATTTTTTCCATTAAAAAATATTATATAATATATAATTTATTGGCATAAAAACTATTTAGATAATTTTTTGGGAGGGCAGTCGTATTGTTTCTCTTACTTTATTGATTTACTTGGGTATATTTGAACACAATATTTAATTATTCCAGGCAGTGGCAGACCGGCAAAGTGCTGATGTTCGACGACAGCTTCGAGCACGAAGTGTGGCACAACGGCACCGGCACCCGCCTCGTGCTCATCGTCGACGTGTGGCATCCCGGCCTCACGCACCACGAGCGGAGGCAACTACCCGCTATATGAACGGACATTACTGTACACGGGAAGTGTTCACCAAATATGGCCGCTTTCATTAAACGTGCCATGTTTGTTCACTGAAATACATCATCTCAGTAAGCCACGGAATAGAAAAAAAAACAGTGGAAGTAGTACACTACACCACATACATCGGAACCGCTGTCGCCAAACTCAAATAAAACTTTAGTCCTATTAACAAACCATTCTTGTAATTGGGTTTTGATGTGTGAACATCTAATAGCGTGGTACGAGGGTAACGCCGACTCATGGAGCGTCGCTCGTCGGCTCTTTCCGCCTCAGCTCGGCCATATTCGATGTTTACACATCTGCCAGGCGTCCCGCGACGGCTGTTTTTTTATTATTGAGACGATTTAGGCTTATAAACCAAAATTGAAAATAATTATTTAAGAGGATAGGGCACCTTCGTGGCTTCTACAGGTTTTGCCTTACATTTCCATGAAATTTGCGTTTTGGGAGAAAATGTTTCTACTAGACAAAAACCCAATAATTCTGGGCGTTTTTTATTAATCACAGAATAAACTACGTTTATAGATTTTTATCATAATTTGTATAGAATTTGTGTTTATGAGTGTTTAAATACCGATATTTTCTCGTAACATGTCTCTCAAGTTCGTGTATTGTTTAAATGAAAAATATTTGTAAATTAAGAAAAACTAAAATCCTTAAACATAGTTTGTTCTGTGGTTAATAAAAAACAACCAACATAATTGGATTTTGTTATGGTTTAGTATGGTAGAAACGTCTTCTCCCAAAACGCAACTTTCACGGAAAATGTAAGACAATACCTATAGAAGCCGCGTGGGTGCCCTATCCTCTTAACGACTGCTTCATAGAGTTCATTTTATTTTTACCTACGAAGTATTTGTATGCAAGTTACGATTCAAATTCAAATATTTATTGATTTCCTGTGCACTGTGGCACACATTGCACTTCCACTGTTTTTCTTTCTGCAGTAAGCCTATGTGTAATCTTCCAAGCTAACAGTTTTATCATGTGACGTAGGTTTGAAAATGTATGAACATGTTAATCTTTTTGGCATTCATATTATTTTTCACATAGAGATCGAACGCAAGTTTAAAAATAAACCACCTCAGTTGGCACCCGTTGAAAGATTATTAACTATTTGATTCAAAACCTGTACAAAATGTCTTGTGGGTAGATTGAGTTGGGTGCCTATCGAATAACTCTGTCAACAATAAAAAGCGTGTCGTGATGAAGAACAAAGAAATACCTGATAGATCGTAATTTACAGGACGCCGTCTCATTCTCATTAGCTGGTACAACATTAACATGTTATCTTTGGATCTTGGAGTCGCGCCAAACGCGGAACAACTACTTTAGATGTCGCTCATTTGAATGGAATGCACAGCCGCCTGAATCGCACCTGTTCTTCTTTTTAGCAATACATGTCAGTGATTTACACTTGTAGATGCCTACGCTGTATTTTTAGCATAGAACTAGTAGAAGAGTGAAGATATCACGTAAACTACAACTGGATACTGATTACTGTAAATACAGGCAAAATCACGCACACAGATACATTTCTACTGTCGTGCTTCATGTGCATCAACACAATGAGAAATACGCAGACTGATCACGGCTAACACGTGCTACACAAACGCCACTCCGATTGTGATTAGTCACAAAAATTGGCTAAGGCCAATTATGCGCCTTGCACTTAATTAACGCGGTTCACGACCGAGGAGTTAGTATCCACTTTTTGAGATTAGATAATTATTTTGTATGTGAAATATCACTTCAAAAGGTAGCGAAGCCTATGGGGAACTGTTACATAACTACAGATATTTATAAAGATCTGTAGTTATCTGTAGTTGTAGTTGTTCATATTGCAAAGAAATGTAATCGCATCATTCCTTTTTTTTGTTGACACTTGAAAGTTCCTGGATTTGCTGATGATTGCACTGTTAACCCGTAGTATGGCTCAGTTTTTGGTTTACCAACAGGTTGATACAATAATTTTAATCTAATTATATATTTTTTTAGGGTGAAAGTAACAACCCAATAAGAGGCAAACACAGCATGAATAAATCACAGTTGTCCGGACTACGGAAAAAACTCCATAGTCCGGTCAACTGTACTATGTTTTTTTTTTTAAATGTACTATCGGCAAAGTGTTGATGATAGAATGTTGTGCCAATTAATTTGATAAAGAGAAGTTGTACAGTAATAGTTTCCAAAATAACAAACGAATTGGTGCTGTTGGATGTTTAAGAGATAAATGTAAATAGTTAATATTACGGTAATTTGTAATGTTTATGCTCCGCAGTCAGTACATTACCTGTAGATATAATTTACGTTAAGTGAGATTTCATACCCGTTAGAAGATATATGTTTCTTAGTACTGAATCTTTTCTATATCATCCCTGCATTTTGTCACATTAATATTAATTACTTTGACTTACATTTATTTAGATGTAAACAAACAGGTTCATAGTGTATTATACAACGTCTAAAGTAGTCTTAAGCAAATATTGTATTGAGTGCTGAGTGAGATTTTTTAAGTGCATGTAAGGATTTGTTGTGAAAATATAAGTACAATGCTCGATACCAAATAATGTATTTTTTTAACTGTTATAGTTGATCCCCTGACGGTAAGCGCCACGCCTGCCCAACACGCAGCTCGCATAAGGTTTTGCAATAAGTATCAAAGTTCTGAAGGCCCAGTCATAGTAAAATAATAGCTATAAATTTGAATAAAATATCTAAATCATTTGAATGTAACTAAAAAACTTCTGAAACAATTTTGATGAAATTTATAAGGGACCGCTTTGAGATATGCTCACAGAGCAGCTTTTTTTTGCGAGCCTACCTTCGCCTAGTATTTCCAATTAATTTATATCAAAATACAGAAATAAATAATCATTTTTCAGTGTATTGTGTATATTTGGTATAAAAATTAATTGGAAAGTATTCCAAAGTAATCTTTAAATTAAAATCTTAAACTACTAAAGCTCATTTGGAATTCGAAGGAAACTAAACATTACAGACATAATAACTATCAGAATAAGAACCCCCGCAGACTACAGACTACAGATCGGCCGATAAGTTCAGGGCACACTGATCCAACATTATTAAAATCATTTGCACTTAACATAATTGTCCTTTCAATTCATTTAATCGTTCGATATATGTTCATAAATAGGTCAGTAACAAAACATTGTATCACAAATACATAAAATATTTGGATTCTTCATTAATATGGAATGTTCAAACAACCGATTAATAAAAACTAATTAAAATGTCGGCCAATCAAGCCTATTATCTGCGGGGGCTCTTAGGGCTGCCCGGAGTAGAGCGGGATTTCGGTTTTTCATAGAAACGACGTCGTAGATCTCGTTTAAAAAAAAACAAGTCAGAGCGAAAACAAATAATGTCCAAAATGGAGTAAGTTAGGTATAGTTTTCAGTATAAAATTAGAAATAGCTGAATTTTTGTCAGTAGTTGTCGATTCAAAAGTATAAAACAATGCAAGCCTGAGGATAAGACCATTTACAAAGAACTCCTTACATTTTACTATGGATCTTGGCTAAGTACAAGCTTTACCTACAACAGCCATTTTGGAAAAAAAAAACGGTAATCGCGGCCAGTATGAAACCTTAATAAATTGATACAGGACTTCAATAAAAACAAAAAAAATACATTACATTAGTATTTTAAAGTGTCACGTTTCTGTGATATTGGAGCTCGAAGATAGCAGATCTAGGTTGATGGACGTCATGTGATATCTCTGTTCTGTGATATTGATGCCCAAAGATAGCAGATCTAGATTGATGGACGTCATGTGATATCTCTGTTCTGTGATATTGATGCCCAAAGATAGCAGATCTAGGTTGATGGGCGTCATGTGATATCTCTGTTCTGTGATATTGCTGCTCAGAAATAGCAGATCTAGTTTGATGGACGTCATGTGATATTGGTGCTCAAAGATAGCTGATCTAGGTTGATAGACGTCATGTCATATTGGTGCTCAAAGATAGCTGATCTAGGTTGATAGACGTCATGTGATATACAATAACTCGGGAATATCAATAACTATGTAATATCTCGGGAACGCAACACTTGGATACTAGTGATTCTAGCACTTTTTTTTGTTGTATTGAAGATTTATTAATGATCGGTGACCAAGATTTTTTAAAAGCTTTTATTTAACTTCACTTGTATGTATCTATGTATTTTGTCTGTCCTGGAATCTTACAATTCAAATTTCGGGCACTTCCCGATTAGCTACCCTGCTGAAACTTTCAAAGTAGCTCACAAACCGATGACAAAGCAATAAAAAATAGTTTTTTTTTTAAATTGTACATATTTTCAAATTAGCTGTTTTGTTGGTATGCCACAAAGGTTAGAAGGCCTTTGGTAACAATCTCACTTGTTTTTTTTTTAAACTGTAAAGCCGTATTTCCGCACTACGCCGTGTCATTATTAAGACGAACATACAAATCTTATCTACAGTACCTACAAGGTACTTTTGTCTTATCAATAATATAAGGTTCACAATGTCAAAACGGACGGATTGATTTTTTAATACTTGATATCATAAAAGGCACTACAAAACGTGGCAAGTGACAAGTTTGCAAAACACAATACACGAATGTTCGTGCAATGTTGCTGGAAATCACTGTCACATAGTTGTTTAAGTTGAATGACTTTTTGAATATCAAAAAGTCACTATGTGACGGTGAGATTTAGTCAATATAAAAAGTAAGGAATGTATGTATATATAATATAATATAAATAAACATTAGTTTAATCTGTAATAAAGGTACCTGCCAGTGTTGAGATTCACAGTAAACTGAAAGAATATAAAATATTGATCATAATCAGATTAAACTATACTAAAAAAATGATTTCTTGGTCCCTAAGTTCTATTCTTAAACATTTCTAAATATCTTCATACATAATTTACGGAATCAATGGAATGTCACTTTTATCGGATCCCTGTACTCGTCCAAAACAAGTTTAGTTAAAGCTAAGATTAAATTCAAATGCGTCAAGAACGAACATTAAGATGAAACTTAATTAAATCGAGATTAAGTACCTCATGCGTGTTCAAAACACTAAACTTTCCTAAACTAACAAACTATGTACCTACTTTTGATAAAAAAAAACTGTTTTCAATCTTAACCCTGAGAAGATAAATCAATCATACTTTTCAAATCTACTTAGCAATAACAACACAATAACCACTGGGAGTAAGGCACATCCAGAGTATAAAACTATGTACTAAGTAAAAATTAAATAACGCTCGTTGAAGGTATCACTGCAATCAGGATTGTAAACTAAAATTATTTCTCTATGGCTGTAAAATTACTGACAAGGAGGCAAGTTAGTGTATATTTCGTTGACAGCTTGGTAGGCGGGCGGGCCGGGCGACACCGGCGTGCCGTGGCCGTACGGGCGGCCGTACAGGGCGGCGCAGTGAGTGTCGTACTGGTGGGCGGGCGGCGCAGCAGCGCTGTAATTAGACGGCGAATGGTGGCCGCTGTATTGCGACTGTGGTCTCGGCGGAGAGTTGGCGTGAGGCTCGTAGTGGGGGGCGGGAAGTGAGCCTTGAGGCTCGTACTGGTCGGGGGGCGGCGACGCGCCGGCGCTATAAGGAGGCGCCGGCGGCGGCGTGTCGTGCGAGTAGGGCGGCGCGGGGGGCGGCGGCGCCTGCCAGCCGCTGTCGCAGTCCCACCCCCTCGCAATATTGTCTATCCGCGCCGTCAGGTCCCCGCACGGAACGCTGCTCGACTCGTCGCTTCGATTCGACTCCTTGTACGGCCCGACGACGTCGTAGCCGGACTTGACACTGTTGCGTCCGATGCTGTTGTGTCTATTCGTGACGATGGGCACGGATTCCGAAATAGGCGGCGGGTCGTACAGGCCCTCGGCGGGTGAGACTCTGTCTCTCTCCGCCGTGTGGTAGGAGGCGGGGCGCGCCGCGTGGAAGTTGGAGTACGAGGAGTGCGCAGAGGCAGGGCGCGGAGTTCTGGGCTCGCGCGGCAGGGAGGCGCTGGACGCCATGTAGCCGGCGTTGCGGTACGAGCGGCGGGAGCGCCGGACGGACGAGTTGGCGCCCCGCGAACCCGAGCGGCGCTTCACGCGTCGCGGAGTCATCGGTTTCAGTGAGCTCTCGCTTATCGTAGCTTCAGTGGGACTTAGTTCTATAGTGTACGCTGGACGACGCGACAGCGTGTTTTTATCTGAAAATAATTGAAACGAACATAATTAGTAGCAATAAGGGTGTTAAGGTTGTGTGTTATGTGACATTTTTAAATTACCTTAATAAGAAACTCATATTTTATGTAGTTCTAACCAAATTTAATGATTATTTTTATTCGAAAGGGGAGCCCTAAATGTTTCTCAAATATATAGTCGGGACAATTGACACCAATTACCTAGCTATAAACTAGGATACCCTACTATGGACACTAGATAACGGATAAACATACATAGATATATCCATGACTCGGAAACAAACATTTGTGCTATTAACACAAATGTTTGCACCTTGAGCGATTCGAACTCGTGACCGTTGACTTTGCAGTCAGGGTCACTAGCCATTTGGCCAACTGGTCCTCAAAATAACTTTATGTAGTAAATCAATTTAAAGTTGAATTTCTGATACAAACTAATAATTTACAAGTAAAAGTGAATTTGTTTGTTTGTAATGCTTTCTCGCCTTAACTACTCATCATGAAACTATACACACACGTTGTCAGGAGTACAGAACCTTACAGTAGTCGCAGCGAAACTTTGTGGTTTTGAAGTTAGGCTCTGTGAACGATTGCGCAGATACTGATGCGAGTATGAAACAGCATAAAGAGCGATATAGAAAATAAGAAAAACGTAAGCGAGTGAGCGAGGCAGTTATACAATGCTGTCGTCACCTTCAACATTGGAATTGCGCCTGCAAAATAGCAGTTTGCGCAGCGACTTGCAGACAACTTCCGAGCCACAAACTTCCGCTGCGACTACTGTACATCCCAATTTAGAAATAAAAAACTAAATTGTTAAGTTTGTAAGGGAATTGTCACTTCAATTTCAAAGGTGGATAACTTTGATCATCATTATCAAATGATGATCAAAGTTATCCACCTTTGAAATTGAAGTGAGGACCGTGCGTGGATGATTCCACGCGGATAAAACCGCGCAGCACTGCTTGTTATTGAAGTGAGGACCGTGCGTGGATGATTCCACGCGGATAAAACCGCGCAGCACTGCTTGTTATTGAAGTGAGGACCGTGCGTGGATGATTCCACGCGGATAAAACCGCGCAGCACTGCTTGTTATTGAAGTGAGGACCGTGCGTGGATGATTCCACGCGGATAAAACCGCGCAGCACTGCTTGTTATTAATATTTGTCTCAATAATTTGTACCTGCAACCGGTTTTCGTTTCTTAAGAGATGTGAAAGCGAGAATGATCGCAAGAGGCAATGCGGTGACGGCGAACAGTGCTCCTAGCGCTGACTGAGCGAGCTCCACGTGGTCCCACTGCATGAAGCACCCGTCCACGCGCGTGGGCCTCCACGAACCCGGCCCGTCCACCTCGGCCCACACGGCCTGGCAACCCCAGCCGTTCGTCTCCCACCAGCTCACACTTCCTGTGCCCAGTGACAGTAATCCGCTTTCCTGAAATTGAAACAGGTAATCTTGTGACCATGATAATACTACTTGGTCTAAACGTCAACATAAATATAAATAGCTTTATAGGTCCTTCGCACAGACATGGAAATTCCGCATTTCATAGGGTAGACTGGGTACGGTTGAAACTATTTGGCTTTTATCGTTCATAGTATTGTTGTTTTTAAGCCAATCGCGACGATGATATGTCAAATTCCAGAGCGTATTTCTAACTGCAAAAAGGGCTATACCATTTTAGTTCCTGGAATGCTATTTACGTAATTATACAAAATTTAAAAAGAAAACATTTGTTTCATTCTACCCCACACGCAGGGCCAGTTGAAACGCCAAAAAACAAAAAGCCTTCAATAAAAAAAACACCGCATGGGGAACGGCGTAACACTGAGATTCGTTCGGACCTATCCGTCTGCTTCGTTCTCTCCTTGCACCCCTCACTCCCCGAACCTTTCGCGAGATATTTGCTTCCATCCTCTGTTTCAACCGTACCCAGTCTACCCTACAAACTTAGTTTGTATAAGTTCAAAACTACAAGTCAGATCGCAACCAAATTTTGTTGTAGATTTAGCTATCCTATAATAATGTAAAAACAAAATATTTGTTTTCACCAATCTATTATCAAACAGCACAAACTAACAACACATTTTCAACATCAAACATTAATTTTGTACAGTAGTGTGGCATAGCCAATTCTTAAAATTTGTTCTTTCACGTAATTTGTTCCTATCTCCATTTAAGCTTTGCTATCCGCATACCTACATCTAGCATGGCGCGCTCCATCGCTGCTTAAGGCGCTCTTCTAGGGCAGTATGTAGGTATGAAAACATTTCCTCATCCCCCGCAAATGTTTCGAGCGTAAACACGCAGCGAGCGGGAAACACGGCGCGATTCGGGATGCCGCCGCGCTTTTCGGCATGCCACAGTATAGTAAATGCAGAAGATATGTAGATCGGGTTAGGGTATAATCTGGTTTAGCTTTTCGCTATATTGGGTGGGTACGAAAGAAAAAATAAATTTGCTTTTCTACTGAGTACGTTTAATTATTATGTAGGTACCTAGGTCTGAATTATTATTGTAATTGCAATCTAATCTTATAATAAATATCCAAAAGTTTGTGTGCATTTATGTAGATTCAATTTGATTTATTTCAGATATAAACATTCATATTTGTTAGTATACCTATGTGTGTATGTTACCATTAAGCGCTGATATGACTGAATGTATTTTGATGAAATTGTGTATATCTTATCATCATCATCCATGATCATTTCTCCACGCAGGTAAAACCACTGGGCGCAGCTAATAAACGTATAGCTAATATGTAATAATATCATACTAATAAAGTTTGTGTGCCTATTTATGATTGAAACTATGTTATCTATATCAGCTGAACGGATTTGGAAGAACGGCTAAAATTAGAAAAAGTGTGATATGGCATATTATTTTTAATGTATGTATAAACTAAAATGTTTCACAATATTTTCACTCTGTAATGTCATACGGGTCTGAGACAATGCTGCTGACACCAATAGAATTTTTGTATTACAGAAACGTGCTGTAAGGTCTATCTATATCTGGGCTTAGCCCTAGAGAATCGCTAAGAAACGTCTTTTCACAAGTGAAATTTTTAACATTGCCTTGTTTATATGTCCTCTTGGATATTCTGTACGCTCGGAAACCTTTAAACAGGATTACAACATGCGGACAACGTCACAACTATGAGACAAGGCACAAGTATAAACTTGTGCTGCCAAAAACTAGGCTATCTAAAATTTACCGATCCTTTTTTAAAAACTATGTTCGTTTTTATAATTCACATGGAGTGAATAATTTGTGTAAGCGGATAATTTGTGATTGATACACAATTTTATCACAAAAGACTGCGTTGTTTTTGATGTTTCATGAGAACTTGACAGAATTGAAACGACGAACAAGGTCTAGATCTTGTTGTGATGTGGCGGCCGATCGGCTTAACATGGTGTAAGTGAGAAGCGGCTTGTGCAAACGAGTGGATCGGAATATTTTAGTTGCTTCTCTGTAGATTTCATCATCATCATCAGCCTAGATATCTGTCCACAGCTGCACGTAGGCCTCTTGTTATGAAAACAATACTATTAATTCAAACTGACAGAGTATTTAAAACTAAAGTAAAGGCATTTTTAATGCAAAAGGCATATTATAGCATTAAAGTTTTTTTAAGTGACAAGGCTTTATGGCTGAATTTGGACTGTTTAGTACTTATAAACTCTAAGATAATTTTCACAGCATTAATTTACTTTAATTCTTTAATATATAGATATTTTTATTGTTTATAATAGATTTGTATTTTATGTTTTCTCTGTTGACGCTCATAAGTGTACCGTGTTGTACCTATATTAAAATAAATGAATTGAAATTGACAATCATACGCAAATATAAAAACAGAAACAAAGGTAATCAAATTAGAATGACATGGAAACTAAAATCAGAGATCACATCAGCGGTCTGCTGATGGTATTTATTTCTTCTCATCAAAGCACAGCATTTTTTTTTGGTGTTATAATGAAGCATCAGAAGGTCGAAAAATTGCCGTATAAATGGCAATTTTTCGACCTTCTGATGCTTCATTATCAATCAAAGACAAAAAGAATAAATATTGACATATATACTTTAAAAATATGTGTTTTTGTAGCAACCATCTTAGCAGCACAAACACATATACACAATATCACTTGCGCAGGCGTATTATTGAAAAAAAAAAACAAAACAAACCATGGTATGAAACGAACATGTGGTATAACACAATGGATACTTTTTATCCCGGAAAATAATAAGTCTCCTCGGAAAAACTGGAAATTATCGATTACTCGCTGTACAATGCTGTCAAAAAGCATCAAGAGAGTTGGTGCAAAAGAGAATACTATACGTTGGTGCTATACTTTTGCATTGATTTTTAATACCCTAAAAACATAGGATGCCTTTTTTCGAAATAAATTGTAGTCCGCGCAGACGAAGTTGCGGGCAAAAGCTATATTAAAAAAAAACTGCCTTGTAAACCCCAAATGAATTGGATGAGAAACTCCAAAAAGTTGTGGGAATCCTTAGGGAAGAAGGCACAAAATTTTGTCAGCTGCAGCGTACGGACAAGATATCTAAAATCCCAGATGATGCTCTTCGACTTATGGACAAACGCCGGGAGCAACAACAAGCCACACCGTCAGAAAAAAGGTAGCTCCATCAGAAGATTAGTAAGCTGGTGTGATGTGACCTCCGATGCTCAAATAAACACCTGATAGAAAAGGCGATTGAGCAAAATTGGTAGTCGAAAGCCTTCGCCCAGCAATTAATTGAGTAGGTCCCATCTGACGAAGCTCAATACCAATAATGGTACAACCATCGTCTCTAAGCCGGAGATTCTGTCTGAGAACGAAGACTTCTATGGTGGATTGTATGACTCGCATGCTTCTAAACCTGAACCCAGCAAAGAGGATTCCCACGCAATGACCCGCCACTAAACTGACAAACTGCCTGACGTCAGTCATGACCTACGGAGCCGAAATGTGGACACTCATGGTCAAACTAGTCCACAAATTTAAGGTTGCTCAGAGGTCACATTTCCCGAAGAACCAATAACCGTTGGGGTAGATGAGTTCTCGAGTGCAGACCACTTTTAGGCAAACGTAGTGTAGGAAGCTCTGTGGCCAGGTGGAGTAACGACCCATGAAAAGCGGCTGGTAAAAAATGGATGAGGAGAGCTGAAGACCGTACTCAGTGGCGTGAGATTAAATTTTTGCCTAAACGCCTTGATAGATTTTGATAATCATTGGATTCGTATTAATCATGAGAGTGCTAAAGAATATATAAAAGGTCAAGAAAACTAATATGACGGCATACAGCTGCAATATTGTATTTTCCACTGAACATACAATGATCCAAACCTATCGAGTGAGGTATAAAAATTAAGGTCTTTAAAAGACCATTCCAAAAAAATACAATTATTTTTCCTAAATAGTAGCAAATGTCTTTTAAGCTTCTTACAAAATTTTCAATTTTAGACTTTTCACGTTAGTACTATAGTCCAATATTGCAATTGCAACTATTATTTTAAAATATGTAAGTAAATATAAAACGTTAAAATTATATTATTATCATTTTTGCAGGTCCGTCCGCTAGCGTGGCTGAAAAGCAAAAACACGAGCATGAGCATACGTTTGCGTCATGTGTTCCGCGCCCCACGCCTGCACGCCAGTCGGGTTTTTTGTATTTTTATAACAATGTTTACTTGTTAATTACCTACGTCTATCAAAACATTGTTTCTACTTTATCCTTGATTTCAGTGATTGGTTGAAAACTAGTCAGCAGGTGGACGAAACTGGATTTAGGGTCGAAAACTGGCGAAATGTGCATATTCAGTCATACATAAAATAAAAATAAAACACTTTTACTAGCAATTGGCAAAGAACTGGCGAACTTACTACACTACTTTTTCATTTCCCATCGTTTTATACTGAATTACTGACCCAAGTATTATTTTGGGGTAATTGAGCAAAGAATTTTAACTAAGTAACTCAATCTGTTCAGAAAATCTTACCTACTGTACTTTTTTATACTGTGGCATGCTTGCGTAAAAAATGTCGCCAACGTAAATCATATACTGTAAATAAATGAGTTAGGTAATTGATTAAGTATCGGTAAGTATTTTTTGTTATTTTTTTGTAACAAATTTTTATCTACATAATTATAAATCAAAATACTTACCCAATAATTTTTATTATAAAAAATAAATAACCTGCTTACAACTTTTCAAGTATTTACATACCTATTTTCGATAGATATAAGTATAAGTATCTATTATATTTATTTAATATATAATTTTTATTTTCAGTTCCAATCTGAATTATTTTATTATTATTACCCATTATGGAAAATATAAATCAACATCAATGAATAAAAATACGTTACTCACAATTTTTACCTATACGATAACTTTACTACGCCAAACATTTATTTACAGTTCTACGCTACAATGATCATACATACTACGCGCGAGGGGTATTTTTGCGGATACAAACGACACAGGTCCTTCCTCGGATAAGCCTCGGCGGACACTGACGGACGACGACTAGTACTCGAAATGCAAAATTTTGGTTGTTTTTCCTTCTTGGAAAAAAATAAGAACGAAATAATTTTTTTTTTTAATGCAGCTCCTAAAGAATAAAAAGCCACGTCTATTGGAATAACTTTCACATGGCTTTATGATAGTATCACTTAACAGGACACTTTTTAAAGACCGATTTAGAGTCATCTTTGGAATTATTTTTTATCGAGCCAACAATTCTCAATCACGTTTCTATAATTTACAATTTCTAGAGTGTATATTCGAATTTAATAAAACTTTTTTTTTTTTTTCTTATATTTTAGTCGATTTACAGAGGTTTTAAAACCTTCAAATGTGCTAGAAGCCCGCCTTAACGATAAGGTTGTACTATTTTTTAAGTTTATTTATATTTTATTTTTGGTGCCATAAAATGTTATCTATACTTGTATGGTACATCACCGGTATTATGAAGTAAGAAACAACATAAAAAAAGGTTAACTAATTAAACATAACAAATGTACATCTGTATTCACAATCGTTACTATGAGGTGCCACAGTACGCACGAACACACAGGGTCCCACAATCACATTCATAAACGATACTCGAGTGCCAAACAATGCTGTGCATTCAATTGAAGTAATAAAAAAATACGTAAATTAAATATATATCTACTTTAGTCGACCACTGACAGTAAAACTCAGTCAAGACAGAAACACCATTATTCCTTGTTCATTGGACCTAACGTAACCCTTACTTTGTATTGTAGTTTTGTTACATGCACATTATTCAAGTGAAATGAAACCAAATTGTTTATTGGTTGTAATGGTGGCTATATGTATAAAATACAAGCTGCGCCCAGCGGCTTTGCAGGTGTACAAATTCTGTCCCTCACCCCTTGCCCCATGACCGATCCTCCCTACCCCCCTAATAATTAAAAATTCCAATAAAAAACAATATTTTGCTAAATCCTGGTACATTCCTATAAAAAATCAAATTGAGTTAACTAATTCAAACTGAAACTAAAATATGAAAATTTTACATAAGTATACATTATTCGTAGACCAACATGAAATAATTTGCAAGTGAAAAGATAAAGAAAAAAATGAATATTTAAAAAAAAAAAAAATATGGAATAAAATAAAGTAAAATGTCACGTAACAAAACAAGACATTTTGTGGTGTTATACGAGTATGTACATTAATTAATTAAAATTATTGATTGGATTTCCTAGTGTCAAAATAAAAAAGAAATAATAATCTATGGTCAATGGTTTTGATTGAGTATTAAACTAAAATTCACAGTTAAAACATTTATTTAGGATTTAAATCTTATATCATATATTATATAGTTATTTTATTATTATTATTATTATTAATAATATAATAATATCTCCATATTATGCAATACACACAATCTTGCCAAAACACATACAGAAAAAGTAGCAAAATATACTGATCTATCCATTGAAATTAAAACTCAATGGCGCGTCTACTCCACTAGAACCATCCCTATAATTATTTCCACCACAGGCGTCATACCAAAAACACTCCACACTGGTCTGAAATCTCTATCTCGTCCCCGTCTACCTACATTCTCCTACAAAAAGCAGTGATCCTGAATACATGCCGAATAGTACGTAAATTTTTAAATAACTGCTGAACTAGATTTAACATGCACTTGGCTTCGGCCCGTGCGTTCTCCTTTTGTGGGAGAGGACGTTTGACGTTAACAACTTAATAATAATATTATATTATTATTAACAATAATATCTAAAAAAAACGAAAATTCGTATCTTCGCTATAAAATTTTTGCGATTTTTTGATGCACACCTACATCCCTCCTCATTTACCATATGTGGATGACTGGTAGAAAATACTTTAGCATTAAGTCCTCCTCTTGTACTTTCAATAAAGTATGAAATAAATCAATGATTAAAACTGAACAAAAATGAAAACTGACCAGTAATGGTAGTAATAATGTCTTCAGAGTGAAAGTATCACACGGACAAATCAGAGCGCCGTATTCGACGCAGTGTGTCCTCCTGAATACGAATAGTTGCCAGTATTGTCTTTAAGTATTTATTCTGTGGTATTGTTTGTGTGTTGTTGTTGTTGTCTTGCAAAGTTGCAATGATGAACGAAATGAAATGGCTAAGTGCCCCGCCCCAATCCTCTCTAAAACTCCACCCAACTCCTAACTCAACCGCCCCCAATCCCAACCCCGCTCTCCCCTCTCCCCCGGGTTTCATCCGCGTGGATGATAATGACAAGTACAAATAGTCGCAGCGGAAGGATGTGTCTCGGAAGTTGTCTGCTAGTCGCTGCGCAACCTGCTAGTCGCTGAGCAAACTGCTATTTTTCATGCGCAATCCCAGGTTGAAGGTGAAGACAGCATTGTATAACTGCCTCGCTGACTCGCTTACATTTCCGCATATTCTATCTCGCTCTTACTTTATATACCCCACAGCAGTACCTGCGCAATAGTTCACAGAGCCTAACTTCACAAACATATCGATTGGCCGCAACTACTGTAATTAATTTTCCGAAACTTTTTTTTACCACTTGTCATGGGGCCCGCTAAGGAGAGGATTATTCTTGAACTAGCGACCAGCCCCGGCTTCGCACAGGTGTAATTTAGAAAAAAAATAGGTGAAAAATGTTTTTCTCGCACACTCGACCTTCACTCCGCTTCGGGGGACGGGGCGGCTCGCTTCGCTCGCCGCCTCCCCCTCGCTACGTTCAGGTCTCATATGGTCTTATTATCCACATCCATAATAATAAAAATCTCCAAAATGGCTAGACCGATTTGGACAAAACTTTCACTGGCAGATAGCTGATATTACTAGCTTACTTTTATTTTTGAAAATAATTAGAACCGCGCAAAAAGAAAAAATCTATGAATTTTGTCTACGCGGGCACAGCATAAATAATATATGGTGAAAATCACATTGAAATCCGTTGCGTAGTTTAAAAGATTAAGCATTACAGACTGACGGCAGAAAGCAACTTTATTTTATACTATGTATCAATTTCGAATGAAGCATCCAAGTTTGAGTTGATACAAAACTCCCATAGAATAAAGGATGTTCAGTTCTTCTCAAATGCCCAATTTTCCAGGCAACTTTTCGAATTTTTCTTCCCCTAAAAACTTGACTGACACGGCTGGACTAAACTCCAGCCATTCTTAAGTGATGCGCTTACCAAAAAACAGCGTTTCATGTTTATATAATATTATGTATATAGATTTCTTAAAGGCTCAATACGCGAAGTACCTGTGGTAACCAAAACTCAGTATAAAGACCAGTTTATGCTCAGTATAAAGACCAGTTTAATCTTCATGTTCAATCTATCTATAAATATATAACAATCAATTGCCGTGCGTTAGTCTCGCAAGAACTCGAAAATGGTTCAAAGGATTTGTTTTTTTTGTTTTGTTCGCGTCATTAGAAGTCAGAAGTAGAAGAGTCTGGAGTGGGGTGGGGTGGGTCACATCTAGTTATTACAACTCAAACGATTAAGCCTAAAAATAACAAAATAAACTTACTCTGTTCATTGAGCCTACATTCAAAAAGTAGCATATTAAAAACACATTCCAAATCAGCCACGCAAAACTCCATATAGCATACTGGAAAAAAGAAAAATAACCCAAAATTACTATCAAAAGCAAAGCAGTATACACAAACAACAATTACATTACAATTTAAAACCAAATAGCTTAATTAAAACTTAAATATAAACTAAACAAGTTTTGTTTCATAGATTAAATTTTATTTTTCTTCTTTTCAGAGTTTAACAAATCAAATATTTGGTTCTTTTTCTTGATGATGACTAGAATATATTTAATGTTGATCATTGAAATAAAGATTTATTAAAACAATATAGATTATCAGGATGTGCATTATTCATCAGTCTTAAAATACTGAACATACATTATTCCTACATTAGACATAGACATAGACATAGCTTTATTTATGGCAAAAAACAAGTACACAAAATAAAAACATTGAAGAAATAATTTAGTACCTAAGTAGTTAGTTAAGTTTTTTGCCATAAGCCGGCCCCAACTCAGCATAATGCTGGTTAATAACAACCAGCGCTGGTCTTCCGTTGGGAACGGCAGGTGACGTCACGCACGGAAATGTCACATAAAATAAAAAAATTACAATAATAAAAATTACACATTAGGTACAAAAATACAATATAAAGTAAATAGGAATTGGAACAAACGAATTAATATATAAATTGGCAACACTGTTCCACACAAAAACTAAAATATGAATTGAGTGTCTCCTATATAGTCTGTGGAAGTGAGTCATATTCCATATATCTTAAATTGTCTGAGGTATTAATGTGCCCACAAACCAGACAGCAAAATAAAGTGAAGTTGGCAGACAAAAACTGATGGCTGGAACTGGGACATTAGGCTACGACCACCAGTTAACAACGGGTTGGCTGAGTGTTAGTGAGCCTGACTGTTTGTTTCAAACCAACAGTTGTGGGTTTGAATCCCGCAAGGTGCAATCATTTGTGCAATGAGCACAAATGATTGTTTCTGAGTCATAGGTGTAATATTTGTATCTATGTATGTTTATCTGTTATCTAGTACCTATAGTACAGCGTATCCGAGTTTGGGGCTAGGCAATTGGTGTGAATTGTCCCAAATATATTTATTTATTCATGTTCAGATTGGCTTGAGGGCATTTTGGGGAGTAAACTCCCAATATGCTAAAAAGCTTGCTAAAGCAAGCTTTTCGGTTTAACCAATTTCAACACTTTTGCTATTTTTGTCCTAACGATCCTTCCCAAACTGAATGAAAAACAACCTTAAAAATGTTGTATATACTTTTTGGTCAAGCAAGACATCGTTTTTTGAATTGAGATGAAAAGTGGTTGCTTAGTTACGGATTGACTGAAAGTAGAAATAACGACTATGTCAGTAGTGAAAAATAATGAGAGCAAATTGTATTGAATAAATTTGCTAAATTCATGTGATCAGTGTTGAAGTTCCTAAAAAACTATTCTCAAGTGTTATTTTTAGTGTGGACCATTTAGCCTCTTTTACCAGCTTATTTCACAGTATTGCATGGTGCGTAACTTCAATAAAAAATTACATCGGAAATCCCACTTTATGTCTAGTAGGGTTGTTTGTTTGTCGTTTGGTTTTGGAAGGATTACTAGAGGCAACAATTATTGCAAAAGTGAAAAGTGTTGAAATTGGCTAAACAGAATGGCTTGTTAAAAATTTACATTTCCTAACTGCCAATAACACCCATTCTCCATTTCAAATTCCTAGATCCAGCAGTTTAAGCTGCGCATTGTCAGTCAGTCAATAGATAATGTGTTATAGTTATAGATTACTTATTTTTATGATTTCTTCTCTTAAATTTCTTACTTCAAACATAGTACTGGCTTATCACAGCTTCAGTCTTATGTCAATCCAATATAACCTGTCTCTGGCCATGCAAAATTTCATTCAAATTAGTTCTGACATATTATGAAACAGAACAAAAATCTGTTCTGTGCTAAGAAATAAGCAAACCTACAAACTTGGATTTAAAATTATTTATATTAGAATTTTCATTGCACAGCAAACAAGTATACATCCTAATTGTATTGCTCTAATATTTATAAGGCATGCTTCACCTATGTTATGTTACATAACTGCTAAGCATAGTGAAAGTGGGGCCTATGTAGGTCACTAAAATCAGATTATAATGATACTTACTGCTAGTAAATACTTTGTGATGTACTGTACGGCTCCAAATGAACCAAATATAATTAGTAATATGTTAATGAAGTTTGCAATTATTGGGAGCCACATATATCCTAAGAAGTCAAACACTTGTCGCTGCACTGTGATTATCTGCAATAGAAGTTTAATAATATAGCTTTGAGTTCATTTTAGGACACCAAAATAATAAATCGAAATTTGAGGAACGAATGGGACACATTCATTAAAAGAGCAAGACCTCTAAATTGACGAATAATTTTATGTTTCTCAGTGCAAAATTATGCCTCATAGTCATAGATAAAACACTAAAACAAAATCCTAACACAAAAAACTTATGCTGATAAATGCAGCAAAGTTTTAAAGCAAAGCAAACTTATTATTAAAGGAAATATGTATAGTTTTGTACCTACTTAGTTCTTTTAACTGGTTACGGCTTGTGATATTATGTATTTATTTATATTTTAGACAGTTTATATTATAAAAGGTTGTATTTAATCAAACAAATATTAATTTTTCACCTTCAAATTATTGTTGTTTGTTTGCAACATACGAGAAATGAATGTACACAAACATGTGAATAGGTAGTGAATCATCGATGTTTTCATTTGAACTGAAGATTTTATTTGATGAAGTTAAATGTCTGTTGTACAACAAAATGTGGGTTGTTCATTTCTCCGCAAAAACTACTCACATGAGAGCGGAGGAAAAGAAGCATCGTTAATAAATTAGTAAACTAGAAGAAAAACATACCAGTTCAAGTACGCAGACGATTAACAGTATCGTCCTTAGTCCACAAACAGCCATTTCGATGTAGTGCTATTTTATGCAGCTTCTAGATATTGTTGAGTATACTGATTTATACTTTATTAATTTACGCATACTTTGTTTCAGAAAATCAACAATTTAACTCGTGAAAAACAAAGAAAACTTTAGAACAGCAAGAAAGAAACTGGATTTTGGAGCTACAGCCCAAAGAGAATACAACCAGTGTTGCCAGTGGCCGATAGTCAAGAGTAACACGAGACAGCTTAAAAAGCAACATTTTCATGAGAAAAGTAACATAATCTTATTTAATGTAGGAAACGACTCTATTACTCAGCTTCAGCTTGGGCAAAAATGCTTTCGTAAGTCCAGATGTCAAACCTTGTTCAGCCCCCTTTATGCCCATTTTTTGAGGATCTTCGGCGTGATGATCACAATAGCTCATCAAAATGATAAATTGCTCACTTTTAGATGTATACCAGTGGAATCAGCCATTTATGTAATATATTAACCTCCTTCTCCATACTGAAGATATTTAATACAGACAGAATTGTCGTAATTGTCATTATAATATGTACGATTTTTATTGTTAAATAAAACCAATATTCTGTTGGTTTTGGCTTTCTATTTTATCAATTTATTCAACAATAATGTTTTAAAATGTCGAGAAACGACGGAACAAACTTCGACGGAAACAAATACAAGAGCTCAATTTCTTCAACCAGATCGCTTTGACGTTGAGCCCGGAGCACCGGCAGCAGATATTAAATGGAGTCAGTGGTGGTATACTTTTTCAAATTGTTTGTGCGAAGACAATTCAAAACAGATACTTGGTTAAATTAAATTAAAACTACTTATTAATCATCTGACGCCGACAGTCTATTCACTAATTCGTGACTGTACTACCTATAGCATGTGTATAGGACTGCTATTGAATTACTAGACAGTATTTACATCAAGGCTAAACGAGATTCACGCACGGCATATTCTAGCTATTACAAAACAAAAGCCAGAAGAGTCAGTTACTGAATATATCCGAACCCTCAAGAACCCTCAATACATATGAGGAAAAATAAATACAAAAAACTTCTCAGAAAACTACTAAAACTTTTTTAAAGTAATCATTTTCAAGACACCACCAGTACCACTTAAGACCTGAGAACTCATCTTGACCAATCAAATAAGCCTAAACTCGAAGGGTTTGTGCCATTTGATGGTTGGGTAATGGGTTCCTACGACTCCGCCTCCATCATCAGACACACAAACCCAATGAACCCAAACTTAAAGGGGTTCCATCATCTGATTGTTGAGTTATTATGACTACCTTCCGGCTTCATCATCAGACTTTGGATACCACATAAAACCAGCCATCTCATCAAACCAAACCAAATGATCTTTTTGTTGTTGAGTTCTTGTGATCACCTTCCGGCTCCATCATCAGACCCTGGATAACATATAACACCAGAGAACTCATCAAGACAAACCAAATGAGCCCAAACTCGAAAGGGTTCCATCATTTTTTTGTTGAGTTCCTATGACGACCTTCCAGCTCCATCATCAGACCCTGGATACCACATAATACCAGAAAACTCATAAAGATAAACCAAAAAGGACGCGACAAATGCTCTCATTGCGACGTTCGTCAAGAGCCTGTCTAGAGTACGAAGTAAAAGCAGTTTTCTGACGCACCTTACTAGAGGTAGTGATTGACGGAGCACCTTGGTTATTAATGTCAGTTTTACACTAAGTTAACTAGATGGCGCTACTGTGCACCACTAGTTTTTTTGCAAAAAGTTTGTGCACGCGAGTTCTACAGCTCAGAGCGTAGACGCGAGTATTAACTTTCACAGAGCCACTATAGTTTGTACCACATAGCTTGAACGCCAAGACAGGTGCCAGAGTGATATTTCTAGGGTTGGAGTTGTGTCTGAATCTAATATCGAACGATGTTGAAAAAAATACGATCATATCATTATGTTGCTTACATATGTTATTTCTAGTACATACTTTATCTATATCTATCTATATCTAAACATACTCGTATAATAAAACTATAAATAAAGTGAAATCTGTACATGGAAGTGAATTTAGAATTAAACATTTTTATTTGAGTATATGAAAGTAGGAGAATCTAAAAATATGGTTTAGAATTTTGTCTGTCTGTCTACCTGTGACTTCATCACGCAAAAACCACGGCACGGATTTTGATCATGTTTGCTGAACATAATTGCTGTAATTCTTGGAGTCCTGCGGAGATTTTTATTTTTGTTTTATCAAAATTGGTTCATCCAAAAAGGAGTTAAATAATTTTTTATATGTACTTGCGCCACAGAATAAAGAATATGGAGGTACTTCTTGAGGTTGTTCGATTTTAAGATCTCGTTATTCCTCTTGTAGGTCTGTCTCAATGTGCCGTAAAATATCTTCGCTTGATGAAATGTCCTTGACATCAGACTCGGCAAAATCTCTTGATTTGTTTTTTCAGAGTATTTTTACCCAAACTCAATTGCCTTCATCATCGTTATAACCAATAAGCATATCTTTTTTGGCTTTTTGGCCAATTTCATGCGTGACGGCCGCAAACCAATACTAGTGGCTCTGCGAGCTGTAGACCTCGCGCACACAAACTTTTTTGCAAACAATCTAGCAGTGCACAGTAGCGCCATCTAGCTACCTTATTGTACTAACATTAATAACCAAGTTGCTCCATCAATCCCTACCTAGTAGGTAAAGTGATAAAATAGAAAGCCAAAACCAACAGAATATTGTTTTTATTTAACAATAAAAATCGTGCATATTATAATGACAAGTAATGACAATTCTGTCTGTATCAAATATCTCTCTATGGTATGGAGAAGGAGGTTAATATATTACATTCACCCCCTGTTGGAATTCCAACATAGTCACGGAGATAAGAAGGAGGGAGTCTGCTGCGCGTTGAGCGACGAGGTGAATTACTTTCTGTTACATGCATGTTATCCATACTATCTGCCTATGATTCTTGCGCGTTTTCCGTGTTTGTTTCATGCGTGCTATCTTTTCTGTATTATCCGTTGTATTATTGTTATCTTCATCTCTGTCGTTTTCTTCTTCGTTAATTGGGATTGCAGATAGAGGAGCCAATTGACTATTAGATACAGTACATTCGCGCCCGTCTGATAGACGTACGTGTGAGTATGTAGGGTTGACTTGGAGAACTTCCGCATCTTCTACGAGTGGGTCATACTTGGAAGTTCTCACATTTTTCTTTACTAATACTGGACCATTGAAAGCCACGAAGGCAATGATTCCTCATTAGGTGAACGACGTCGATGCAGAAACAACCATTCGTGTGGCGAGACATTTGTGCTTGTGCAAAGAAGTGAACGAATCGAGTGTAATGCATTAGGCAGGGCTAGTTCCCAATTTGATATATCTAACTCCTTCAAGCGGAGGCTCAGCTGAATTGCTCTCCATAAAGTGCCGTTAAGTCGCTCGACTTGACCTTTTCCCTGGTGATTGTATGGTGTTGTTCTGCTCATAGCGATTCCTAGAGGAGTCAGAAAATTCTTCAGTTCTTCCGACATAAACGAAATTAATATATGACGGATAGCCAAAAGTGGAGAAAAGGACTTTTAAACACTTTATTACTGTGGCCGCAGATAAATAATTACAAGGATACGCAAATGGAAATCTAGAATTCTCGTCTATTATTGTTAGCATATATCGATTTCGAGTATTTGATGGTAGTGGCCCTTTACAATCTATGTTCAGTCTTTCGAACTCTCTTTCGTTCAATCTATGTTCGCAGCTATTACGCAATGTTGATCATATCAGTTTCAAGCCGTCAAATTCATTAGTGCATTGCGACAGAGTCGAAATTGCTATAAAAAAAGTGACAATCTGATTGAAGCCAAGTTCTGTAATAGGGCCACTGCAGCCCGATTCCATAACTTGGCTTCAATCGAATTCTCAGTATCGCAGCCACTAATGCCTTGCGATAGAGTCGAATTTGCTATGAAAAAAGTGATAATCCGATTGTAGCCAAGTTATGGAATTGGGCCACTGCAGCCCGATTCCATAACTTGGCTTCAATCGAATTCTCAGTATCGCAGCCACTAATGCCTTGCGATAGAGTCGAATTTGCTATGAAAAAAGTGATAATCCGATTGTAGCCAAGTTATGGAATTGGGCCACTGTTCTCCTCTACAGCGGCCCGATTACATAACTTGGTTACAATCGGATTATCACTTTTTTCATAGCAATTTTGACTCTATCGCAAGGCATTAGTGATATCGATACTGATAATCCGATTGAAGCTAAGTTATGTGGTCGGGCCCCTGCAGTGCGATTACGTAATGTTGATCATGCGGTTTCAAGCCGTCAAATTCAATAATGCTTTGCGATAGAGTCGATTTTGCTATGAAAAAAGTGACAATCTGATTAAAGCCAAGTTCTGTGGTCGGGCCCCGTCACAATTCTCAACCGATCTAGACGAAACTTGTACAAGTTAAACAATTTTTTTGAAATTTTTAATCCTCCTAATATTTAAACCATCATAGCTTCGAAAATATTTAACTTAGGACCTTGATGTAAGATTTATTTTAATGGAAATATCTTGTACTATGATAATACAATTAAAAAAAAATAGCTTGACAGGTTAGTTTTCATAAAAAATTTAAAAAACTAAAAAAAATGCAATAAATAAATACGATTTTTATTTTGTTAATATTGTTATGTTATTTTGTGAAAAAGATATTGAATAAAATGTATCATAAATTTATTGTCTTTATTGTTAGCTTTCAAATGATACCTCTTTCGTCTTCCTAAGGCGTCTACATCGATAGCAATGATTAAATCAGTGTAGGCGTCTGAGCTGCGAAGTAAAAAAAAACAAAATGGCTGCCATTTTAGTATGGAGAGGCCAAGAGAAAATCGAGATAGTGATTTGTCGATAAAAATCCCCATATTTAACCCCCCTTAAGTCTCCGACACCGGTGACCAGACACATTGTATAATGCATAGTTAACATGAACCAAATAGTAGGTACACTTTGTTTAATGTTTTATCGTGCCATGAAATTGCGTTGTTTTTCTGAAAGGCAGATATCTTGTAGAAGCACAATATGACAAGTATGTATGTGGTATTTCATAACCTACCTATCTATTTCTTAGCTAGAGTAGGATTTTAACCCTAAAATAGAAAAATACCTTTTGCTTGTAAAATTTAGTACTAATACTATTTTTTTATATTTTTTTTATTCACCTAATTAGGTGAAGTTCTACTAACAATGAGTAGTCAATGCAGGTTTAAGTAAAACGAAATCAAGTGTAAGTATTAAATATCATGTAATAATGTTATAATTTTCACATAAATCGAAGTTTGCCTTATACTATGAGCTCGGCTCGGATTTATACAATCTTATGAACTGCAGTTCTATGTGCATCCACCTGAAACAAATGTATCATATTATTAGTATAATCAAATAGTTTCTACATTCAATATAGTTAGGCACTAGTCTATCAAGTCCTAGGCTATAATTATCAATTGTCGAGGTCCCATTTGTCCATCTCTCCAAGACTTAAGCATTTTTGTGCACTAGAATCTACAACGATACATTTTAAAAGCCACATTGTATTTATAACATGGGTAGATACACTTTTATATAGGTACACAGCAAGAGATTTCATCTAGAAATACATTTCTAAATGGCAAATATATTTCTTTCTTCTATAATCAAATCAATAAATACTTATTTATTGATTTGATTGTTTTGTACAAAAATAGTGTACAAGGAAGGACTTAATGATAATAAGCATTTTTACTCGACGGCAAAGTTTATTTTCAGTTGAAGTTTAACTTTACATCAACAAAATTTGAATTGAGAAGCACTAATAGTCACTATACCTATAGAAATATGATATTTTTAAATTGGCAGTCGTAATGATTATTTGAAGTCGGTACATACTCGTACTATTATTGCTGAGAAATAATATCAAAGTTTAGATTTTCTTTCAGAGGCCTACAATCTACAAAAAAGTAAATTTACGGAAGAATCTTTGTCACATTAGATCACTATGAAACATACGATGCTTAATTACTTTTAATTATAATTAATATCTACACAGAAACAAAATTTTAGATAGATACTAGGCAAATTACTTTGATCGATAACTTTTAACTACTTGCCTAGCCTTAGGCACCGCTGTTCAACTAGGGGCCTGAAGATATAAAGCCATTCAATCAAACTTATAAATATTCGTTGCATACTATACTGTGTTTGATAGAATTGCGTCTTTTTGTATCATGCATGAATCTGTAATACTTGTAGAGGTTCGTGCCCTATTGTATAAAATTATGATTTGATCACCGTTTTTCAAATAGCCGTTCGTGTTGAAGTGAAATGATCAAAAATAACAGTTAACAACTCTAAATATGTTTCGATCACCGTTCGTCTTGAATATGACAGACATCGGAAAAGTGATTTTTATCCATACAGTGTAGAGTAATTTTTACGTTCGGTTTGAGTAGGATCATTAGTGACAAAAATGGCACTCGAAACTGCTTCAACACAAAACACTACTGCTTCAACTCGAATGCAGGGCATGCGTTCAAGAGGAAACAGTGGCATTTTGGGCAGTTTCGATTGGCATTTTTACCACTAACTTCTCAAACTGAACGAAAGACGACTCTATAATCTTCATGTTAAAATCGCTTTTCCTATGTCAAATTTAACTGTCATATCTAAAGCGAACGGTGATTGAACCCAACGTCAGTCGATAATTGAACCATATTATAAAGTTATGACAGGGTTTTTTGATTTGTTTTAAAAAATATTTTAAAAATTTATAATATATATATATATATTATATTATTAAAATTTATTTTCTATTTTTTAGTTTTGTTTTCTATATAAAGCGTGTTTTTTTATTATTTTTTAACTATTATTTATTTTCTACATTTTTTTATTTTTTTTTCGAATTATTGCATTGTCATCGGTCTTTGACAGGTGTGCAAAATTTGAATGAAATCTGACCGTTTAAAGTGGGTCAAAATAGCGTCCAAAGGAGTCGGTTACAAACATACAAGTGAAGCTAATATAAAGCGTATAAAAAAGAAGAAGAAGAAGAAAGTTTTCACAGTTAATGTTAAATTTAACATCGGAAAAGCGAATTTATTCCGGTATATTCGTAGAGGGAGTACAAAGTACAGAGCAACCAACTTATCTGTGAAATGGCAAAAAAGGAACTACAGCCGCCACGAATGAGGTTCACATTTTCTGTATTTTTCTGTTTTGATTGGACGAAAAACAGAAAAATAATCGATTGGACTCACAGCACCATTCAGTTCACAGATAAGTTGGTGGCACTGTAAGCGTAATTCAAAATCTTTGGGTACCTTGGGCGCGTTCACTTACTACGGTTGAGGACGCACGGATCATCCGCGCGATCACTCAAAATCGTTCACGGCATCGACGGGCATTCGCCTCGTCGGGGGTCAACGGGCTCATCCGAAAAATAGAAGGGGAGGGGAGGAATAGTATGAAACTGACACTTGACAGTTGTCAGTTCTATGTGGACGTCCAAAGCCGTTTACTAACTCCGGCGGCCCGTGGCCCAATTACATAACTTGGCTACAATCGGATTATCACTTTTTTCATAGCAAATTCGACTCTATCGCAAGGCATTAGTGGTTGCGATACTGAGAATTCGATTGAAGCCAAGTTATGGAATCGGTCTGCAAATTACATAACTTGGTTACAATCTGACTATCACTTTTTTCATAGCAATTTCGACTCTATCGCAAGGCATTAGTGATATCGATACTGACAATCCGATTGAAGCTAGGTTATGTGGTCGAGCCCCGGATGATCGAGCGATAATCGCACGGATGATTCGTGCGTCCTCGAACGTTGTAAGTGAACGCGCCCCTAATATTGTAATACCTAATCTTAATATTCCTTCCCAAACCGTTTTATGTTCGGTTTGGGAAGTGGCAAAAATAGCAATCGAAACTGCCCAAAACTCTGAGCTGGCCTGGCTGAGTAGTCTGTGTATCTCTGGATAGTCTGTGTTCGTGACTTTGCAACTTTTGTATTTTATTGATCTTGTAAACTTAGTTTCCTTCACGAAAAAAGAAACATAACGGAATTGGTGAGAAGACATTACTTTCACTTTACAGGGTTTAATATTTTTGAAGAAGGTAAGTATCGAATACCGGTAACCTCTAAATTTTCAGTGAGAATGACTTCTGAAATCTTGGTGCCCCTGGAATCAAACCCTGAAGTATTAAACAAGTTCCTGCAGAAACTAGGTGTTTCTAGCAAATGGAACATGGTAGATGTGATAGGCTTAGATGCGGACCTGCTTTCGTTTGTACCGCGACCCGTGCTGGCCGTAATGCTTCTGTTCCCTGTTTCTGAATCCTATGAGCAACACAAGAAGACTGAAGAAGCCGACATTTTGTCTAAGGGTCAAGAAGTGTCAAGCAATGTTTTCTATATGAAACAAAAAATAAGCAATGCATGTGGCACTGTGGCACTTGTTCATGGAGTCGCAAATAATACTGGCAAAATAGAGCTCTCTGATGGTCATATGAAGAAGTTTCTAGATGAAGCCAAGAATTTGGACCCTGCGGATCGTGGAACTTTGTTTATAAAGTCTGAGGGCATTATTAATGCACACAAGGAATTAGCTCAGGAGGGACAAACTAACACCCCAAGGGCTGACGATCCTGTCAACCACCATTTTATCACATTTATCCAAAAGGATGGGATACTTTATGAATTAGATGGCAACAAGTCATTTCCTGTAAACCATGGACCAACTACTGAAGACTCCTTGCTGGAGGATGCTGCTAAAGTGTGCAAGGAGTTTATGGCCCGCGATCCTAATGAAGTTCGCTTCACTGTAATGGCTTTAACTGCATCAGACTGATATCTCAACTAGCCAAGTAGTCATTGGATCTCTACAACTGTACTGATTGAAATTAGAAAACTAGTAATTTAATTCTTTGAAGCTGACTGAGCTAATTTTCAAGCTATAAGTGTTCTTATTTCTATTTATGTATGGTGCAATGCAAGCTTTTGTGATAGTAAACTATTTATTCTAACAATTTATTTTGTTTAATTTTATGTAAGTTCAGTAAAAACCTTCTAAAAACCTATTCCTTGTAGGTAGGTACCTTGGTAGACTTAGGATAGAGAAAGATAAGCAGACAGTAGCACTACGCTACTAAATAAGTATAGATAGATAGATGCAACATGATGGTTTAAATACCTGAGTTTTACATCTTTCTATTACTTATAATAAAGCAATAGGAACGAAAGAGTCTGTACAAGGAAGTTAATTATAAAAAAAAGTGTAGGGTACATAAAATAAGCTACTGGAAAAGAATAGGTATATATTTTTTTAAATCGTGTCGGTGTAATGAGGTCAAACCTCTTTCGTTTCATTTGATCTCTTAATTCTTTCATAATCCATTTCATTCCATTTTGATAGTTTGTCATTTATTAATTCTAAGTTCAAATAACCTGTGATTCCGATATTGATTTTGATCAAACCGAATTTCACAAATTAATATGTGATAAAATACCTAATTAAGTTCATTACAACTGGAGATTTTAAATATATTTAATAATACCTTCGTAAGCCGCTGTTTATGATCATCTCCTCCTGTTCCTGTGCTCCTAATTGTTCCTGAATCCTGACCTTTTGTGTTGTCCACTGAGGCTTGGTCCCTGGGCTGGTGGAGCAAGCCCAAAGCCTGGGACCGCCTCGTGACATCTGTATGCTTGTTCGCGCATCACATATAAACTACTGGACCAATTGCGATGCGGGTTTCACTTTTGGATAGCTTAGGTTCTGACGAAAGTTTATAATCATTGCGTGTTGCCAGTGATGACATACGGCACTGAGACGTGGTCGCTAACTATTGGTCTCATACAAAAGCTCAGAGTTGCATAGAGTGCAATGGAGAGAGCTATGCTCGGTGTTTCACTACGTGATAGAATAAGAAATGAGGAAATCCGTAGAACGAAGGTTACCGACATAGCTCTCAGAGTTTGCAAGTTGAAGTGGCAATGGGCAGGCCATATAGTTCGCAGAACCGACAACCGCTGGGGAATAAAGGTTCTCGAATGGCGACCACGAACAAGCAAGCGAAGTGGGGAGACCCCCCACATGATGGACCGACGACATTGTAGCCATCGCAGGAAGTCGGTGGATGGAGGTGGCACAGGATCCGCTCGTCATGGCGCTCTTTGGGGGAGGCCTATGTTCAGCAGTAGACTTCTAAAGGCTGACATGATGAGGTTCTGACTTAAAAACTGGGGTAATTGCTTTCTCCATCCGATGACGAGAAGCCGAGCAATAGATAATTTATTTTTTTGATGGCTATGCGGCTGAAGTAATTTTCATAAAATATTGGTATCTTAGGTCCTGGAATAGCGCAATGAGTACTTTGTGCTATTCCGCCTAGAGAAATGACAGCGCATGCGAATCCGCGGGCATCAGCTAGTACTAATAATAACGCAGGACGTACCAAAAAATCTGTACAATGAAGATAGGTATTTAAAAAAATGAACCAGGGAACATTTTTTTAAATCGTGTCTGTGTGAATGTTTGTTCGCGCATCACATAAAAACTGCTGGACCGATTGCGATCCATTTTTCACTGTTGGATAGCTTAGGGTTTGGCTTAAAAACTGGGGTACTTGGTATTGTTTCAATGCTTAAATGCTGAGCGATGCCGTCGTTATTAACGTATATACATAGTAGTCTCTGGGTATTAATAAGTCCGGTAATGCCGGTGGTTAATAAGACTTAGACATACAATAGTCGCAGCCAATCTATGTTTTTGAAGCGCTCTGTGAACGATTGCGCAGGTACTGCTGTGGGGCCAAAACAGCACAAAGTAAGAGCAAGATACAATATGCGAAAAACGTAAGCAAGTGAGCGGGGCAGTTATACAATGCTGTCTTCACCCACAAATTATAAAGTATTATGTATAATGAGCTTTGATATTATTGGTTGACGGGATGCATAAATGAAATAAAAATAAACCATTTATTTTAAAAACCGGCCTATTGGCCGGCTTTGCAAACTTTATACCCGTCCTTTTTCAGTATACGCGTGGAGCTCCTCTATATTGATACTCTCTCTACGGTTAAATTAGACATTTCTTACATAGGTACATACTGTCGTTGTTCGAAAGTGAGAAATACCAACTCACCAAACATAATATGATGACTTCAGAAGGCTGATTCCCTAAGGAGTGAGGCAAAGAGAATATAAATACGGGGGGAGTGAGATTCAGTGATTGCCATCGCGCACCCATTGCAAGTGCTCTTGAAGGTCGTGAAGGATTTGGAATTCACTAAACAGATAACGCGTACCCGTCAAGCACCCGCAACGCAATCAACACTAATACCGGCGGCCCGAATACATAACTTGGTTACAATCTGATTATCACTTTTTTCATAGCACTTTCGACTCTATCGCAAGGCATTAGTGATAGCGATATTGACAATCCAATTGAAGCCAAGTTCTGTGGTCGGGCCCCTGGAAACCGGTAACTAGGCGGCAGAATTAAGCTAAACCTAGCCTACAAATACTTCTACCAGAAATAGGACCTTTCAAATTAAGCCGGCTTTTATGTTCGAGTGATTATCTGTGGGTGGCGCGCCAGCCAACCAATAGCGGCAATCACCCTCCAGCAATCATCGTCTGAATTTATTTGCTGTTTTTTCTCTCTCGCTTTTAATCTATCTAAAATTTTATTCCCATGTAGATATTAAGTATAATTAAAAGTTAATTAGCATTGTAAGTTTTGTAGTGATCTAATAATATGCTAATAACCTTTTTGTAGATTGTACGTCTCTGAGAGAAAATCTAAACATTGATATTATTTCTCAGCAATAATGTACTTACCTACTTCAAATAATCATTACGACATCCTATTTAAAAATACCATGTTCCAATAGGTATAGTGACTATTAGTGCTTCTCAGGTAAAGTTAAACTTCAACTAAAAATAATCTTTGCCGTCGAGTAAAAATGCTGTGAATGAAAACATGTCATTCCATGTACACTACTTTTGTGCAAAACAATTAAATCAATAAATAATTAAAACGCCAAAAAACAAAGAAAGATAAATATTTGCGATTTAGAAATGTATTTCTAGATGAAATCTCTTGCTTTGTACCTATATAGAAGTGTATTGTATCTACCTAAGTCTTATGTATCGTTGTAGATTCACAAAAATGATCCAGGACAAATGGGAGCTCGACAGTTGATAATTATATCCTAGGACTTGATAGACAAGTACCTAACTATGTTGAATCTACTTGATTATACTAATAATATGATACATTTGTTTCAGGTGGATGCACAAAGAACTGCAGTTCATAGAAATGTATAGATCTTCGCTCTCCGAGCTCATAGTATAGAGTAAATCTCAATTTATGTGAAAATTATTATAACATTATTACATGATATTTAATACTTACACTTGATTTCGTTTTGCTTATATTTGTATTGTCCCCTCGTTGTTATAGAACTTCACATAATTAAGCTTTGTAAGAAAACTACTAGATTTCAAAACCAGTAGGTATTTTTCTATTTTAGGGTTAAAATCCTACTCTAGCTATGAAAAAGTTAGGTAGGTTCTATGAAATACCACATACATACATGTCATTAAACCTAACTTTCACAAAAACAACACAATTTCATGGCACGATAAAACATGAAACAATGTGTACCTAGGTAGGTGTAAGAACTATAAGTTTCACAGTAACTATGCATTATCAATGATCTTCACTAACCAAACACTGCTAGATAGTAAATGCAATGAGCGCACCGGGTGCTCTTCGGTTGACGAAAACTCATTGCTATTGAATTCCTTGTGAATTCTGATTTTGAATTACCGGTTTTGTATTTCCTAGTAAAATGACAGTTTGCGTGCGGTTGAGTGCTCATCGCCTTGATGACGTCATATCACATGCTCACTGGAGCTTAGTGAATTCGAAACGGTGTGAAATCGGTGGCAATGAATGGTCCAAGTGGCATTAACCGAACCACACTTTAACTCTACGGAATCAGGCCCCTGATTAGGCTTTAAAACCAGTAAGTATGTATTTTTCTATTTTGGGGTTAAAATTCTACTCTAGCTATCAAATAGATGGGTAGGTTATGAAATACCTCATACATACATGTAATTAATACCTACCATTCCAAAAACAACGTAATTTTATGGCACGATAAAACATGAAACAAAGTGTACCTAGGTGTTAAACTATTTGGTTCATAGTAACTATGCATTAACAATGATGCTCACTAACCAAACACTTCTACATACTAGACGCAATCAACGCACTCGGTGCTCTTTGGTTGACGAATACTCATTGCCACTGAATTCCGTATGAATTCGGATTTTGAATTACCGGTATTGTATTACCTAGTAAAATGACAGTTTCAGTGCGGTTGAGTTAAAGTGAAGTGCTCATCGCCTTGATGACTTCATTGGACATGCTTACTGCTTAGCTTAGTGAATTCGAAACGAGTGATCGGTGGCAATGAATGATCCAAGTGGCATTAACTGAACCGCACTTTAACTCTACGGAATCAGCCCCCAGAACACGTCATCACGTCATGCTAATCAATTGCTTTAGAAGCCTATCAGCCGGTTCAAATTCGAAAACTTGCTAAAAGAGGTAAAGCTGTCAAAGAAAATTGGATTGCTGAAGCAAATAAAATCAAAAGAATGAGAGGAGAAACGTATAGTGGTAGGAGGAAAACAGAAGGTGGGAAAGTGGTATGTGAATCTGACGTTGAAAGACTCAGAGAAATTATAATTTATCGGAGTTGAAAGGCGAGGGCGTAGCGTAAAATCAACATATCGACACTTGTAAGATTTTTGGATGTCACAAATTGACGGAAGAGATGAGAAAAAAAAATTTGGTTATTACTGGAAGCAACCATGAGACGGAAAAAAGATCGAAACTGTCGAGAAGCGAAATGTTGCCACACGAAAATGCAGCGGAAGGTACCGAAGAGGAAATACATTTAAATACACTTTTAGTGCATCAGGGACGAAAATAAAAGTTTGCAATAAAATGTATTTGCATACACTGAACGTAGGAGAATGGTAAGTTCACAACTGGGCTGAAAATGAAGACGAAAGAGAATCATTGACGACAAAACCCAAAAACTAGAAGAAATGATAATGTGAAAGCTCTAGAAGAATTTGGAAGAGGATATTACAGATAATTTTTGAATAAATTGCTAAAATTAGATTCGCATTGCTGCAGAAAATCGACTAGTAAACTATATTTGGAGCCGATTTGGCAAAGTAAGCGTAACTTATATCGAGAATATATTCGACAACTTACAGAGACAGGAAAACAAGATTTTAAAGGTTGTATTAATATATTTCATGATGAATTTGAAGCCATGAATTTAAGCCTGTTCAGTCCTAAAAAAGATCTATGCGATCTAAGTTGCGCTTATATTGTCGGAAATGTTACGGAAGAATTGTACATGCAACCATAGATATATATATTTACCATGCAACACAAATAAAAAAGATGTAGCTAGAAGAGAAAAAACCAAAGATAAAGAGAACAGTGATCCAAACGTAAAAGTTTTACGTTTGATTTACAAAAGGTACTTCTTTCACCAGCACTCAAAGCTTCCGCTTTATATTATAAGACGAAACTCAAAGTGCACAACTTTACTATATATGATATTCACGAGAGCGAAGGAGGCGTCTGGTGATGAGTTTTCCAGTATTTTAAATTATTTCATTAACAACTATGTTGGACCAACTGTTAAACGTGTCTTACTGTGGAGTGATGGTTGTACGAATCAAAACAGAAACGCAATTTTAGCCAACTCTTTATTGCAGGTTGCGGTGCAAAAGAATAATACGATCACTCAAAAGTATCTTGAAAAGGGTCACACCCAAATGGAGTGTGACTCTATGCACTCCACCATCGAACGACAGCTCAAAAACCGGAAAATATATTCCCCTGCTCAATATGTTGAAATATGCCGAACTGCATGACTACAGAAACCATTTAATGTGCATTATCTGCAGCCCGATTCCATAACTTGGCTTCAATCGAATTCTCAGTATCGCAACCACTAATGCCTTGCGATAGAGTCGAATTTGCTATGAAAAAAGTGATAATCCGATTGTAGCCAAGTTCTGTAATAGGGCCACTGCAACACGATTTCGTCCGGCGTTTCAACTCTATGCCTTACCTAAACCTTTTACTATTATTTATTCTGTGCCTAAACTCAATTAGATGCAGTGCTATTACGCAGTGTTGATCATATCGGTTTCAAGCCGTCAAATTCATTAGTGCCTTGCGAAGCCAAGTTCTGTGGTCGGGCCCCACGGGTACAATTATTTATTCTGTGCCCAGGCCACAGAACTTGCCTTCAATCAGATTATCACTTTACAAGAGTTGAAAGAGGTTTTGCCACACGACATTCATTATTTTTACGATGATCTACCACATCTATGTGCTGATAATAGAAGGAATGAAAACTGTACCTGCAGAAGAGAAATAAATCGCGCAAATTAGATTTGGTGATACTATTTTGATTTTAAGACTGATTTTGATCGCACATATTTTAATTAAAATTATTGAGTTTTATATTGGCATTATAATTATAAAGTGTTATAAATTAAGTAACTTCACGGAACTTAATCCCTAGTTTACTAACTTTCAGTCAATTGTAAGATTACCATTCAAACTGTTGATGATGTACTGAACTAACATTTGATCAATCTCTACAAAATTATTTATAACCATTCTTATGCAGAAAATCTATACTTATAATAAAACTGTAACGGGTCCAATTCTGTACATTGAAGATATTTTGAAATTTTCTTTTGGAGGGTACTCTATATTCGATACTGAAGCCAAAACTGTTTTTTTTTGTTTTTTGTCTGTGTATCTTGGCTAGGCATCACGCCGAAACTACTGAATGAATTTAAATGAAACTTGGTATGATTTGAGTTCATACTACGAGGTAGGACATAGGCTACTTTTCATCCCGAAAAATGAAAGGGTTCCCGCAGGATAGGCGTTGAAAGTTATTTAAAAGAACACGTATCACGCTAAAACTACTGGACGGATTTTGTTACAACTTGGCACAGTTATAGTTTATATAATTGGTAAAAATTGAGGATACCTTTTATCTCGAAAAAATAAAAAGTTCCTGCGGGATAATGTCCCAAATATTGTAAATTGAAGATATTTTGTTTTTTTTTTGAAGGCCGTTCTATATTCAATACTAAAGCCTAAACTGTATTTTTTCAATTGTTTTCTGTCTGTCTGTCTGTCCGTCTGTCTGTCTGTACCTTTACAGTACATCACGCTGAAAATACTCACTAAATTCAAATGAAATTTGGTATGATTTGAGCTTATACTTCGAGGTAGGACACTGGATACTTTTCATCCCGAAAAATTAAAGAATTCCTACAGGATAGGCGTTAAAAATTATTTTAAAGTACACGTATCACGTTGAAACTACCGGAAGAATTTTGTTGCAACTTGGCACAGTCATAGTTTATATAATGGGTAAAAATTGAGGATAATTTTTATCTCGAAAAAATAAAGAGTTCCTGCGGGATAATGTCCCAAATTCTGTAAATTGAAGATATTGTGTATTTTTTTTTGGAGGCCGTTCTATGTTCAATATTAAAGCCAAAACTGTATTTTGTAATTTTTGTCTATCTGTCCGTCTGTATGTCTGTACTTTGGCAGCGCAACACGCCGAAAATACTCACTGAATTCAAATTAAATTTGGTATTATTTGAGTTCATACTTCGAAGTAGGACATTGGACACTTTTCAGCCCGAAATTTTAAAGAGTTCCTGCAGGATAGGGGTTGAAACTTATTTAAAATAACACGTACTACGCTGAAACTAATAGTCGGGTTTTGATGTAACTTGGCACCGTCTTAATTTATATGATGGGTTAAAATTGAGGACACGTTTTATCCCGAAAAATTAAAGGGCTTCTGCGGGATATGGGTCCAAAGTTATGGTATATTTAAGTAATAAATAATATTTTTTGGATAGTTCTCTGTATTCGATACTGATGCCAAAACTATTATACTTTTTATTTTTGTTTGTCTGTCAGTCTGTTTGTCCGTATCTTGACCGCGCATAGCACAGGAACTACTGAATGAATTCAAATGAAACTTGGTATGATTTCAGTTCATACTACGAAGTAGGACATTGGAAACTTTGATCCCGAAAAATTAAAGGGTTTCTGCAATATAGGGGTTGAAAGTTATTAAAGAGAACACGTATCACGCTGAAACTGACGGATTTTTTGATGCAAATTGACACAGTGTATACTTATAATAAAGCAATAGGTACGAAAAAGGCTGTAAAAAAGAAGATAAATAAAAAATGCTCTTGGGTGTTTAAAAAGGGTATTAAAACGTTTTTTTTTGTTTTTTGATCGGGTCTGTCTATCTGTTTGTCTGTATGTTTGTTTGTTCACGCATCACGTAAAAACTATTGGACCGATTGCAATGCGGTTTTCATTACTAGATAGCTTAGGTTTGGTTAGCACATTATGGTACTTTGAACCTAAAGAAAAGACCACGCGTGCGAAGCCGCGGGTACAGCTAGTTGTCTAATAAATTCGTCTTAAAATCCCTTGATAAAACGTTCTTGAAGGGATTTCTTGCAGTTGGTGCTTTGTTTCAGGCAAAAGCCTTTTCTCGTTAAATTACTTCAAGATAGTATTTTTGGTGTTTACTATTTATAAAATTGCTATTCACAATTTGTGTTGATTTGGTATTGATTTCATCTTTTTACTTAACAATTTTTTTGGCCAACTCAACAGAATATTCTGAGGGAACACAGAGGCCTAGAAAACAGTAAAGCAGAAATGTTTTGATCGTAACCGGTCGGTAAAAACTAATCAGTGTGACACATTTGTTAAAAGTGTTGCCATAACCATAACTCGGAATTAATATCTAACCACAATCAAAAATAATTTTGTAATATAGAACCAAATATCCAAACGAAACGAAAAATAAGAGCGTAAAACTAAAATGTTTTTAAATGTTTAATATAATTTACCAAATGGCGAAAACAATGCCATGTTTTTTTATTAATTTGATGGTGCTTTGCGATCCAAAAATCAACCAAAATGTTCGGAGTTTCATGCATGGTCACTTATTTTTTATTAGTATTTCCCACGGGCTTCTTTTATAATAGCACGATCTATTGTGCTTTTACGGAAATACTAATTTATAATGCCGTAAAAAATAAAGACAATGTTACATCCGAGTCTCTTAGTATTTGGGGTACCTATATTAAAATTAGTTCTGTTTATTACCATGTATTTGGTACTATGATTGAGTAGCCTGATCCCTAAGTAGCCTTAGTGGAAATTATATGTAGTTTTCATTATTATTAGTATGATAAAGCGTAATTTCTTGAAGATTATCTTGTAGGACACACCGTTATAAGGGTATTTTTATATATTTCAGATTAATCGTTACTCAAAATTGACCAGCGTTTTGTACTATTGCCAAATGTTTGTTTGTTTATTTGACGAATGAGGTAGTGCTGGCCTCAAGATGTCAGAGTTTGTCAAGCCGCCCGAGGGCCTCTGACATGGTGACATGGCTTAACGACTGCTATTAATCAATAACAGCCGGGACCCTGCCCTCCGAAGCACGGAGCGATGGAAAACCGCACATAACTCAGAAAAGTCATTGGTGCGGAGCCTAGGTTTTGAAACCAGGAATCGTTGGATTCTAAATTGCGCTATAGAACAAAATGAAAAGTATATTTCTTCAAAACTATCGAAAAATAAAACACTTCGGGAATACGTTTCGCAGCATTGTTTAAAATTTAATTTGATGCGTGTGTCACACAATGAATATAATCGGCATTTGGGGCCTTCGACCAATATAACATAATGGACTGGCCTAAGCGGCAGATTTTCAAGTCTTTATAGAGAGCGCTGGCCCTCACTTGGTCTCAGTCATAGAGAGTAACTAGAGGGCTAGAGGTTTATAAGCCATATATATATATATATATATATATATATATATATATATATATATATATATGGTAATTGAAATCAGGTCAAATTTGCGTTTTACCGTAAAAATACACAAACCACGCGCATCAAACGAACGACAAGTTGTTTCTGTAATATTATTTATTTAATCGTATGACTAAGCGAGAGAAAAATAATAATATTAATCTAAATAAATAATACAAAATGACAAATTGCTTAATTAAACTTAATCATAACTTAACTAAAAAAATATATTAAACTAATCATTACAAATCAATTTTCAAGTTATGGAGCCAGTCGATTGTGTCAGAAGGGAGATCCATAATGTCGTTCCAAGGACCTGGGTGCGAGTGAATGGGGCAGCGCTGGATGACGTGCTCAATGGTCTGGTCTTCCTGGCCACACTCGCACATTGCAGAATCTATCCAACCCCACTTGTGCCGAAAGTAGTTGCAGCGCCCGTGTCCTGTTCTTAGCCTGTCAAGGCGACCCCATAGTTTGCGTGGCAGGTTGAAGCCTTTGGGCTTGGAAGTGGGGTTAATATCTTGAGCTCGAGAGCCGTTAGTAGCCTCATGCCAATTCCTTTTCCAACAGTCTGTTATCTGGAAATCCTTCAGATTTTTAAAAGCGGCGTATGGAGGGAGCCTTGATTTCAATCTATGTGGTGGTGGGTAGAAGAAATCACCATGGACAATGTAGTGCTGGCTGAGTCTCGTATCTTTTCGGCTTCTCTTTTTAGCGCGTGTTGTCTACGAAGATGTGGAGGTTCTATGTGGCTCAGTACAGGGAACCAGTGAATAGGTGTTGATTTCACAGTGCCGGAAATGCAGCGCATGGTTGCGTTCAATTTGGAGTCAGCTTTATGCACGTGCGCACTATTTAGCCACACTGGAGAACAGTATTTTGCAGCGGAGTAGAATAGGGCAATACTCGTCGTTCGCAGGCAGTCAGCGGAACTGTTATGCTCGCCTCCGCTGGAGTTACCTTCCACAGCGCTGCACGTGTCCCCTGGGTGGTGCTCAACGAGCTCGAAACAGACAAAATATGCGAGAAAATTGTTTGTGTTGTGAAATTTGTTATTCGTTATGAAAATGGCAGTTTTGACATATTAAGACTTTATGTACCCCTTTCTTAAAGCGGATAAATTAAATTTAAATAAAACGGTCCCTTTTCTTTGTTTCATTATATTATTATTATGTTTTATTCATTAGCTGTAATTTAAAATATAGATTATTAAGAAGGTAGAAAATACTACTAATAAATACTATTGATGGAATCTTGCTAATTGCACAGTGGAAGACCAAGGGAAATAATAAAGAACCCTCATGAAATCTTTACGATATATTTTTTATTAGGTACAAAATGACAGAACAAAACTTATTCAAACAAAAACAAATTGTTGCTATAACAATCGGTCATAGACTCCAAAGCTATAAAAATACAAACTATTTTCATCACCACCACTTAATTTTATAGCCTTCGTAATCCCATACAATTAAAACAGTAGTTATGCTTAACCTTGCTTACAGGTTTAGTTAAAGCGTCAGCTGGCATAGAATTGGTTCGAGTACAATAATCTATAACTACTTCCTTAGACTCTAATAACTATTTAACATAATTGTATCCTATGTTAATATGTTTACTTCTTTTATGAGTCACTGGGTTATAAATCATTTTACAAGCGCTTTGGCTATCACTGTACACAGTTACTGATTTACAATTTGAACATAGTTCATTTAAAAGACCTTTTATAAAAACAATTTCCTTGGCAGCCTCACAGAGAGCAATGTATTCTGCCTCTGCAGTGCTTAATGCAACACACTGCTGTTTTCGAGCATGCCATGAGATTACAGCACCACCATCGCCACTGTGTGTGGCGATGGTGGCCTAACGGTTCTGTAGTGCAATTTAGAATCCAACGATACCGGGTTCAAAACCTAGGCTACGCACCAATGACTTTTTTAAGTTATGTGCGGTTTTCCATCGCTCCGTGCTTCGGAGGGCACGTTAAGCTGTCGGTCCCGGCTGTTATTGATTAATAGCAGTCGTTAAGCCATGTCAGAGGCCCGCGGGCGGCTAGATAAACTCTGACATCAGAGGCCAGCACTACCTCATACGACAAACAAACAAACAGCACCACGAAAAACTAAGCAATAACCCGAAAAATAATGAGCATCAGCATTTGTACCCCAATCAGCAACCGCATACGCGATCGGAGGCTTATTAGTTTTCTTGTAGCAAAGGGCATAATCAACTGTACATTTGAGATACCTGAGCACTCGTTTTAATGCTGCCATATGCAAGTTATCATTGTAGCAGTTAAACTGGCTAAGATAACTGACCGCAAACGATATGTCTGGCCTCGTACATGTAGACAGATACGTTAAAGATCCAATTATCTCTTGATATTTTGTATCCTCAGCATTACTCCCTTTTTCAAGTCTCAAGTTACACTCCATTGGAGTTCCAACTGGTTTACATTCCGCCATACCGAATTTTTGCAATAATTTCCGTGTATAGTGTTTTTGGTCTAAATATATTTCCCCCTCTTGACGGTTTCTCGTAATTCTCATCCCTAAACTCAAACTAACACTCTCTGGCTTCGCCGAGGTCCTTAATTTTAAAAGCCTATCCTATTTGCTCCTTCAAGTGCAAAGCTTCAAAATTATTATTTGTGAATATGTAGAAATCGTCAACATAAAGACCAATAACAATGAAAACATATTTGGTTTTCTTTATGTAAACGCAAGGGTCATATTTTGATCTGTTATAACCATTTTCCAAAATATGAGCATGTACTTTCACATTCTATGAACGAGCTGCTTGTTTTAATCCATATATGGCTTTCTTGAGCTTACATACTTTTCTTTCTTCACCTTTCTTTACGTACATATCTGGTTGTTCCATATTAAGATCTTCACTGAGGTTACCGTTTAGGAACGCTATTGTGGCGTCAATGTGATGAATATCTAGATTCATTTCAGATGAGAGTACAAGTAATAGACGTATAGATGACAGTTTAACAACTGGGGCAAATGTTTCAAAGTAATTTTCGTCATATTTCTGCGAATATCTCTTTGCGACTAATCGAGCTTTATGGCGCTGCATAGTACCGTCTCCACCAACTTTTAGCTTAAAGACCCATTTGCACTTCACAACATTTTTATCCAATGGCCGATTTACAATTTCCCATGTTTCATTTTCTATTAATGATTTGTATTCATCAACCATTGATGCATACCATAGCTCCTTATCAGTTCGCTCCATAGCATCTTTAAGGGAATTTGGGTCTGGATCATCCGAAACATGAAAATTATAGACTATGTCTTTTTCTACCTTTCGGTGTCTTTCCCTTAATGGATACCGGTGCTCATTTATGATTTCATGATCTTCTGGTTCATAATATATGTCATTAACTGGTTCATTTATAAATTGATTATTTAAACCCACATCAATTGAGTCATGAAATTCATCAGTTTCCTCCGTTTCCACAGTATCCCTGTCTGCACTTTCCTGTTCTGATAATTCTTCAGTAATATGTGTAGGTATCAAACTTCTTACTGGCTCTGATCCTCTTGCTAGGATATCCGATATATCTACAACATGTGTTATTTGTTCATTGAACACCATTGTACCATTTGAAGTACCTACCATGAATACAACGTCTCGAGCAACTATGACTCTTTTCACATTATTTATGTGATCTACAAATTTATAGCCTTTTTGATTCTCACTGTAACCAACCATAATCATTTCAGTAGACTTAGAATCAAACTTCTTCCTCTTATTGCCCTTTACAAGGACGTGTGCTTTGATTCCAAATGTCTTGAGGTGAGACAGATCCTGTTTATCTCCAGTCCATATCTGTTCTGGTACAGTCGAGATTGCCATCGATGGTGATCTATTTTTCAAGTATATGGCAGTATTTATCGCTTCTCCCTAAAATCGTTTATTCAATTTTGCATCTTGAAGCATGCACCTCGTTTTTTCAACAACCGTACGGATAGTACGTTCTGCTACTCCGTTTTGTTGAGGAGTCTGAGCTACACTTGTTTTATGATTTATTCCATTTTTATTTAAAAATGATTGGAACTCACTATTGGTATATTCTGTACCATTGTCACTTCTGAGACATTTAACCTTTTTGTTTGTCTCGTTCTCCACCAAAACCTTAAACTCCTTAAATTTACCAAAAACTTCAGTTTTGTTTTTAAGTAAATAGCCGAAAATCTTTCTACTATAATCGTCAACAATATAAGCCAATATCGACCTCCACCCCATAATATTTCTTCCATAGGTCCGGCCAGGTCGGTGTGAACTACCTCTAATAAGTCTTTAGCTCTATGTGCTTTACCTTTTGGAAACTTTTGTACGCATTGTTTCCCTTTGCAACAAGCTCCGCATGGTTCAGTGTTCTCCACTCCAAAGCTAATCCCATCCACTAATGGTTTTAACTTTCGCATTTGAGCCCTGGAAAGATGACCAAGCCTCCGGTGCCAAAGTTCATGTGCACCCATCTTTGTATGATCATCACGAAGAACCAATGCCCTGTCGAAATTTTGGTCTAAAACATAAAGCCCATTTTTTACTGATGCTGTTAACAATGTATTACCTACATTAAAAGAAACATCATTATTTTTAAATACCTTGCAATGATTTTTGTCAAAAACTACTGTGTGAACATATGCTGTAATTTTACTTACGGATAGTAAATTCATTGTAATTTCCGGTACAAACAAAACGTCTCTAAAATTAATACTGACATGCCGTCCTTCACTATTCACTACCTCTGCCTTAAGATTCCCCTGCAAATCAGAAAAGACTTTCTCACTATTTTCCGTACTTATGCTGTCGGGCAGGTTTGACATCTGTCAACAAATTTCTTTTTGAGGTCATGTGCGATGACGCACCGGAATCTAGAATCCACATAGGTATTGTTTGACTCACTTGTCAACATGGCCGTAGTATCAGCACAACTCATGTTTCTTTCTTCTGCTGTAGCTGCAGTATCGCTTCCCTGCTTCGAAGCCTTGTACAGCTTACACTGCCACTTAAAATGACCTTTTTTATCACAATAATAACATGTAACCTTCTTGGTTTTCGTTGGTGTTTTATTTGTTTTTGACATTAGGACTGAATCATCATGCTCTTTGCGTTGCCCCTCTTTCATGAGAGCAGCCATAACACCACTTGATGTTATTTTAGTCCCCGAATGTTCCAAAGCCATCACTAACGCATTATATGTCTCTGGCAGTGCAGCCAACATTATAATTCCTATGAATTCATCCTCCAAATCTGCCTTTATAGCCTGTAGGGCTTGCTGAGTCGCTTGAACTTCGCTACAATAAATACGTTTCCATATTCGGGAAATCGTTCAATTTGGCACTAAACAGTTTCCTCAATAGTTACAACCTCCGTGTCAGCCCACTATCTGCATATGCATTCTTAAGGGCTATCCAGGTTTGTTTCTTTAGCAGTTTGTGCGTGCGTTTACTATAAAGGGGTAAACACTCTCAGCACACATCAGACAAATCTTGGATCGGGCTTTAGCATCCCGCTTCTTTGTCAAATCAGTCACAGTTACAGTACCTTCTATGCAGTCCCACAGATCGCAGTCTATCAGAAATTATACTCGCCTATAATCGATAAGATTTCAACTTTGGTCGTGATAAAGGCGCATAATCTGATGGAATCTTGTTAATTGCACAGTGGAAGACCAAGGGAAATAATAAAGAACCCTCATGAAATCTTTACGATATATTTTGTATTTAAGTACAAAATGACAGAACAAAACTTATTCAAATAAAAACAAGTCGTTGCTGTAACAATCGGTCATAGACTCGAAAGCTATAAAAATACAAACTATTTTCATCAACTATAAGTAATTGAATTTGTTCGAAAACTTACGCACAACATGCCATAAACAAGGAAACGCAGAATGTCATACCCGCCAGTAAGCGTAATTCAAAATCTTTGGTCATACCCAAGGAAGTTCTATGTACTTATAGAACTTCCTTGGTCATACCAAACTACAGAACTGTTACCAAAACTGTCGCCAACGCCATCTAGCGAGAAATAAATAATGCAAAAATGACACTTTGAAAACCGCTCATTTCGACTCTATGGCAAGCGTATAGACATTTCTTACTGTCGTTGATCGCAAGGCACTAATGAATTTGACAGCTTGAAACCGATATGATCAACACTGCGTAATAGCACTGCAGTGCGATTACGTAATGTTGATCATATCGGTTACATGCCGTCAAATTCATTAGTGCCTTGCGATAGAGTCGAAATTGCTATGAAAAAAGTGACAATCTGATTGAAGCCAAGTTCTGTGGTCCAGCCCCTGCTGTTGCTATGATGCAGCTAGCAACTATTTACTGATTCATTTTTGATTCGTTTCAGTTTGTTTACAAAAGAATATTTTGGAAAACATGTATTCTTCGATAACTTCTAAATAAAATATAATGAATATAAAGGAACTAAAGGGGAACCTGAAACCTCAGTAGATTCTCCATTCGGTGGATTATTCATGTTTGGCGTGGGCAGCGGGCGAGGAGCTGAAGACTTGAGTAAAACTGCGGTGGGTATCGTAATCACAATTTAATGCTGATTATCTGCGCACAGTACACACTCTTAAACTAATTATAGCACTTTTAATCTACACGTTCCACCGAGCACGTGGAGTGCGCGCGCGAACTCCCAACGGCGGTACGAATCAGACTGACTCAAAACTGGCCGCATCTCCAGTGGCATTATTACAGAACTTGGCTACAATCGGATTGTTAATTTTTTCATAGCAAAATCGACTCTATCGCAAATCATTATTGAATTTGACGGCATGAAACCGTCATGATCAACATTAAGTAATCGCACTGCAGGAGCCCGACCACAGAACTTGGCTTCGATCAGATTGTCACTTTTTTCATAGCAAAATCGACTCTATCGCAAAGCATTATTGAAATTGACTGCTTGAAACCGCATGATCAACATTACGTAGTCGCACTGCTGAGCTTGGTGTTACGTCATAGTGTTATTTCGTTCGGAAACATAACAATAATTCTTCAAATTATAGGAGGCGCCGTCAAATAAATTATGTTGAAGGGCGATTTAAGAAACTTCGACTCAAAATATACGAAATAACGTTGTTATCATCAGTTTTTGGATTGCCTCCACGTCAAAAATAACCAAAGTTTAATCTATACTTATAATAAAACTGTAACGGGTCCAATTCTGTAAATTGAAGATATTAAGTAATTTTTTTGGAGGCCGTTCATTATTCAATACTAAAGCCAACACTATATTGTTTAATTTTTGTAGGTCTGTCTGTCCGTCTGTCTGTCTGTACCTTGGCAGCGCACCACGCCGAAAATAATCAATCAATTCGAATGAAATTTGGTATGATTTGAGTTCATACTTCGAGGTAGGACACTGGATACTTCTCATCCCGAAAAAATAAGTTTTCCTGCAGGATAGGAGTGGAAAATTATTTAAAAGAACACGTAGCACGCTGAAACTACTAGATGGATGTTGATGCAACTTAGTTAATAAGATGGGTGAAAATTATGGATACATTATGTCCCGAAAAAAAAGGTTTCCTGTGGGATATGGAAAGAAAGAAAGAAATAAAGAAAAGAAAGAAAAGAAAGAAAATACATGTATTCAACACACACAAAAATAAAAGATACAAATAATTAGAAAAATTATGTAATTTTAATTATATGGGTCCAAATTCTGTACATTAAAGATTAACTGCCTTATTTATAAAAAGTTAAGCAATGATTAGTAATACTGCGCACTACAATATTGTACTGCGCAGTACTAATTGACGTTTATTAACTTTTTATAAATAAGGCCGATAGTGTTTATTTTTAGAAGTTACTCTATATTCGATAATGAAGCCTAAACTGTATGTTTTTTCATTTTTGTCTGTATGTCTGTCTGTATCTTGGCCGCGCATCACGCCGCCGGAACTACTGGTAGAATTCAAATGAAACTCGGTATGATTTGAGTTCATACTACGAGGTAGGATATAGGATACTTTGTTAAAAATGCCATGTCTTCAACTTGAACGCACGGGTTAGAGTATAAAAATTATCTTTGGCTAGTCTGCTCCTCTCTAGCAAGATGTCAAGTTTATGTAGCGTCGTTGCAAAATAAAAGTCTTAATAAAAGTAGTAATTCAAGAAGTTATGTGATTTAATTTCTTTACATCGGCCTCTGATACAACTATTCTTAACATACTTTACATCTCAAATGTATGGGTTCTCGCAGCATAGGGGTTGAAACTTATTTAAAAGAACACGTACGACGCTGAAACTAATGGACGGGTTTTGATGCAACTTGGCACTGTCTTAAGTTATATGATGGGTTGAAATTGAGGACACGTTATATCGCGAAAAAGTAAAGGGTTTCTGCGGGATATGGGTTCAACGTTATGTTATTATATAAGCAAAAAAATATTTTTTTTGGGTGGTTCTCTATATTCGATACTGAAGCCAAACTGTTTAATTTTTTAATTTTGTCTGTCTGTTTGTCCGTATCTTGACCGCGCATCGCACTCAAACTACTAAATAAATTCAAATGAAAAAAATGTTCTTGGGTGCTTAAAAAAGGTATTGAACAACTTTTTTTTTAGTTTTCATGTTTTTCTTTCTGTTTGTCTGTATGTTTGTTTATTCACGCATCACGTAAAAACTACTGGACCGATATCAATGCGGTTTTCATTGTCAGATAGCTTAGGGTTTGATTTAAATCTGGTGTAATTGGTATCTCAATCCGGTGAGTTAGACTCACCGGATTGAGATACCAATTACACCAATTGCCGAGCAATTGATAAAAGTATTTTTGATGGCTGAAGAAATTCATCTCAGGGCCAATATACCAACATTTGTTGGTATATTGTTCCTTGAATAACACATTATGGTACTTTGAACCTAAAGAAAAGACCACGCGTGCGAAGCCGAAAATAATTTGCTAAGCTACGTAAGATATTATAGATTCCCAAGTGATGTTGCCATTAATCAAAGATGGGTGGAAAATGTACGGGCAGCCAGACGAGATGTTGGATGATTTTGTTGGACCTCGAACAAATTCAGCCACTACTGCCAATAATTCAGCATTTAATGGCTAAATTTGACATATTTTCGAGTGATTTAGCCTTAAATATATCAATTTAGCATATAGTATATTTTTCAGCATTTTTCCTAGTCTATAACTTGTTTAAAAAAAACATAGTCTCACGTCATGTTTCATATATATTAACATGTATCCTGCCATCTAGCGTCAAGTAGCGTCGCACATGTAGAAATAGCTTGGATAGCTGTGTAACCATACTTTTGGGATATGGGGATTCCAGGATCATTAATTACAAACATGAAACAAAGAACGCTGCAGGAGACAATCCCTTCTTGGAACTGGCTGGATATGCAACAATGTTACTGACGTAGTAACCACATTCAAACGCTGATATTGAGCGTGTATTCAGACAAGTTAACTTGGTTAAAACAAAACTAAGGAACAGTATGTGTTTAACAACATTAAACGCAATTTTATACACGTAAGATTTGAACTGAAAACGGTAAACAATGCTGTCACTCCTACGACGTCCCTGATCCAATCTTATGAAAGATATGGACAAACGAGACATATGCGTCCTCGTCTTCTGCTCCTGTGATTAGTTCAGTTGTTACACCGATAGCACCTGACCAAGAAGATACACACGAGGATCTAAATATTTTGTTTGTATCACGGAATGACTGATTTTTGTATGCCTGTTTTACTGAATTATACCATCATGAAATATAAATTATTTTTAAAATAATGCTGGCATTTCATTTAGCATTTTCCGAAAATTTTAGTACATTTTTGGCATTTTACAAACATAGATTTAACATTAAATATATTTAAGAGTTGGCAGCACTGAATACAGCCGTGTGTGTTCCGTCCACTTTCAAACTTTCAACCGCAAAATAAATAAAACTGCTATACCTCATTGTCAGGTAGTAATAATATGTTAAAAACTCATCAATTTAACGGGTTTTCACATTGATCCTCACCGCATTAAGGTTCCATAGTCCAACAAGAAACCCTTATAGTTTCACCAAGTCCGTCTTTATATCACAGCCATTTTATTTCATAAACACAAAAAGGGTGAGGCCTATGTTCAGCAGTGGACTTCTAAAGGCTGACATGAAGATGATGAAACACAAAAAAAAATGCCACTTTTAAATATCTAAACCCGCTACATTGTTATTATCAGATTTATACATATTTTGTAGACTTTTTTAATTATAATTTTTGAGTTGGGTGTAGAATCTTTTGGATGCTGATTATGAATATGAAAATAGGTGTGACATAGGCATAGACATATATATTTACATGGGTGTAATTTTCGAGTAACTTTGAGATGTTGATTATGAAGATGGGGTCATTACATAGTAATCTGATTTTTAATCACTGCTAATTCAATTAGTCTGAATTTTGTCTTTGGATGTTTGGTACCACAATATCTGCTTTTACAGGTCTCATGAGAAGAAATTAATTCTTTATCACGTGCTACTCCAAAACCGACTGCTGCTGTAGATGCTCCTGCTACACAAAGTAGTAGCCTTAGCATACCTTCTTCCATAGTCTACTCTCCTAAAAAAGCTGACTTAAAAAGATGTGTATGAAAATAAACAAGTATGAAGATTAAGTTATGAAAATAAACAATGCAAATTAAAAATCAAGTCATTATGGGGGAAAAAACTCAAGATTTCATGAAAAACGTATATGACGCTCAAGAATTAGAAAAAAATAATTAACAGCGGATTCCTCACGCGAATTGTAATTAAAAGCTGAAAGTGCAGGATTAATAAACAGAATTTACATTAACCACAAAGGAAAGTCGGGTAAAAAGAAATATCCTCCTGCACTACACAAGTTTTCATTATCTCTTCATTTTTATTCCGTATCGGCTTATATGTATGTGAGACGAGTATTTTCCACTGCACTTCCCCATTCACGCACCTTGAAAGTGGTATGAAAATACTAATAACGAGCCTGGCTCTACTGCACAAGCTTTATGGGCGTTAGATTCCAAATTTAAAGCGAGAGGTAAGAGGATGATTTGCACTTTAGTAGTAGCTGATGAAATGGTAATTTGCCAACAAACCCAATGGAATGGAATGGTAAAGGAGCAGTAGTTTAGGTGGATTATGGTCTAGGTCAAGGTACCAACTGGTACCAACGACTGTAATAAATGTATTTATGAGTCCCAGTCGTATAGACCACGGCGATGACAGTTTTTTTACTTTTCTATGAGTTTTGGGGGCGTCCTAGAAACGACACGAGGTGGCTCCACCAACCACTTGTTGTTCGAGATGAGATGGCGTTGTGGGCAGTTTCGAAATGTATTTTATTTTTTTAGGAATGATTAATGCTGTTGGCCTTACCGGCCTTTACAGCTTGAACCGGGCTTGGGGACGTGCGCTAAAGCCCTCCACCGCGAAAGTAAAAATTTTGACGACCCGCACAAGGGTATCCAGGGGATACGGACCTCGGCTTGGACGGTCGTCTGATTACGAGGGTATGGAACTAAACGCCCCTGGATCGCTACTGTTAGGTAGTGATCTAGGGGGAAGATCCTGAGAAATGGCTAGGAGCCCATTCATTGAACTTTATAACTGACCGCCGATTCGTAATACACCTTCGAGAAGAATCGGCAAGAAACTCGAAGGCGAATAATAGCTGACTATGTGTTACGGGACCTTCGACTTCGCCGGCGAGGTCGGTGTCTGTATCTAAGTGTGTTGATACTCCCTGGCGGGTTGCCAGGGGTGGTCGGATCGAGGCCATCGCTGCCAGTACTTTGACTGCGATGGCGTCGTCCAGATCATCCAGGACATCGCGGGGACGTCTACGGAGGGCAACGAAATGTACATATTTTACAAGCTGTTTTATTTGAACATTTTCAACACTTTTGCCCATTTTGCGACTTTTGACACTACCGATCCTTTCCAAACCGAATGAAACACTACCCTATCACAAAGAGAATAAAGTCGATTTTCCTATGTCAATATGTCATCTAAACATGCAAAAGGAACGGTGATCGAAAACAGTTCAGAACGCTAATTTCGCCAACAAATGTCTGAAGAGATCTCTCCTCAGACATTTTGAACATTCGCCGTTCCCTTTGATCTCAAAGGGAACGGCAAATGTGATTATATGTAGCGTTTTTAACAGTTAATTTCACCATTTGCTACAAAACGAACGGCCCCATGACCTCAGTCATTCAGTGGCTGTGTTCACTTACACGCTCGAATCATCCGTGCGATTATCGCTCGATCATCCGGAGATCGTGAACGACTTTGGACGTCCACATACAACTGACAACTGTCAAGTGTCAGTTTCATACTATTGCTCCCCTCCACTACTATTTTTCGGATGCTCCAGGCGAACGCCCGGACAACGCCGTGAACGATTTCGAGTGTACGCGCGGGTAATCCGTGCGTCCTCGAACGTTTATGTGAACGGCCCCATTGACATATGACATTTGTTTGTTGTTTTTGTTTTGTTTTGTGCCAGAACTGCCTGACAGACTTTCCAAAGTTCTATTTAAAACGGGCATTGGTCGAAAATAATCTGATTTTATTAAAATATACCTGTGTCTATTACATACAGTATGTACAGTGATTTGCGAATGAGCTGATGACTTCACTAACCAATGCTCACTAAGTTATTTAATTAGAGGTTTGTCTGGAAAAAGTATATCTTGTGGGTTCGCGACTTCGCGTACCTAGTGTCAATCTTCACAGATCATCGAGCATAGAACTTGGTTGCTGAATTTCGAGCGATTGACGAGTGGGTGGTGTCAGTTATATCCAATAAAGTAAAATCAATAATACTCTATCTACTCTAGGAAGAGTAGAAATTGCAGTCTATTTCTACATAGAATTACTAACGCCGGCAACCTCAAAAAATAGTCTCAAGTCTCTACTCAAGCATTCAAGATGTCGGAAACTTTGATACCTTTGGAATCTAATCCTGAAGTACTGAACAAGTTCCTGCAGAAACTAGGAGTTCCAAACAACTGGAACATGGTAGATGTAATGGGTTTAGACACAGATCTGCTTTCGTTCGTGCCACGCCCGGTGCTCGCCGTTATGCTCCTGTTTCCGACGTCGGAATCCTATGAGCAACACAAGAAAGCAGAAGAAGCCGACATTTTGTCCAAGGGCCAAGAAGTGTCCAACAACATATTCTACATGAAGCAGAACATCAGTAATGCATGTGGTACAGTAGCTCTTGTACATGGTGTGGCAAACAATATTGATAAGATTAAGCTACTCTCTGATGGATACATGAAAAAATTCCTTGATGAAGCCAATAGCTTGGATGCAGCGGGACGTGGATCACTGCTGGACAAGTCTGAGGGCATCATCTGTGCCCACAAGGAATTAGCTCAAGAAGGACAGACTAACACTCCAAGTGCTGAAGATCCTGTGAACCATCATTTTATTACTTTTGTTCATAGGGATGGGGCCCTTTACGAATTAGATGGACGCAAAGCTTTTCCTGTGAACCATGGACCAACTACTGAAGACTCTTTCCTGGAGGATGCTGCTAAAGTGTGTAAGGAGTTTATGGCCCGTGATCCTAATGAAGTACGCTTCACTGTAATGGCTTTGACCGCAGCAGATTAAAATATAAATTTTGTATTACATAAGACTGCAGCCAGCTGATTCAAAGCAATATTTATAATGACAGCTGTGCTTATTATTATTCTTGCTTAAAAAGTATTCTTGTATCTCACGCATAGTCAGACTAAGTAGTAGAGCAATGCTAGCATTTGTGATACACAATGATTTATTATGATATTATTCTTTTATTTTATGTACCTAATACTTCTGCATCACACAAGGGGCTGATGATCGGCCTAGTTGCAGAAAAAACCTTTAAATAACCTTTAGAGGTAAGCCTATTAACTATTAGGTAGGTACTTGGTATTTGGGCTAAGTTTTGGAGCCATTAGTGGCTCCTCTTCACAATTGGTAATTATAGTTGATTATATGCGGGCACAATCGTGTGGACGTCTTACTCGCTTGTAGTCACCGAGAGTGTGGTCTATAATCACCATAGTGATTGGGGTGATTGGTTGGTCGGTTGTTGGTTTTTCGAGCATGCATCAATGGAAATTTGTGTGTATATCGCTGATCATTCATTTACCAGAGAACAGCAAAGCCGTGCGTATGTTGCGTCATAGCAACGTTGTTTTGATGTTAATCTTTTATTTAATGCGAGTGCAATACAATTGCTACTGGGTAGTCAAATGAAGAAACATTCAAGTTCATAGAACTTTATAAAAACCACCATGGGATACCAAAATTATCAATACTTATACATATTGTAATGAGTTTTTTTTTGTATGTTTGTTTATTTGTTTGTGTGTAATGGATAAACTCAAAAAATACAATGATTTTGAAAATTCTTTTACTTATTGAAAGTTACATTATCAGCAAATACGGCTATATTTATTTTAAATTAAATTAGAGATCCCTACGAAAATTGCAATAATGTAACCCATGTAACAAAATTTTCCCATAAGAGCACAGAAAATGGTAGTTAAAATAATGTACTACATGCATAAACATATATATTTACAATACTAAATATTTATAGTACTTTTATAGAACATGATTACCTACCCACAAAAAATGATCAAAACAAAGTCAGAAATTGAATTGATAGTACATATAATGAGAAACCTTTTTAGCTACCCGTGGGAACCGGGGCGAGTCACTAGTCCATTAAAGGTCTGAAAAAGGTTGTTTTGGTATATATTTACTTTGTTTTATTACGATGAGGGAATGGAGGCCTTTGCCCTGCAGTGGGACGAAAATGACTGAAAAAGATATGATGAATGCTTAAACACCACCATCTTAATTTCTTACCAACTTATAAACTGACACAATGATAGTACACTGAAATTAAATGAATGGTAGCAGCATCATAAACTCCACTTCCATCTTGAAGGCTTACTGCTCAACAAATGATCACGGTTGATTGTGAGGATGCTTGCTTGAGGCGATGACAGACAATTGATCCTCAATTTTTCAGCTGATGATCTTCAATTTTTTACCATTGTCATAGCATAACTATAATATACTCATCCTTCATGCAGAGTTGCCTGAATAATTGTTTTTTTATTGGTTAGTCTTCTCCACTTGAGATTCCCGGATGACATCGTCATTGTGGCAGAAACGTTGCAGGACTTGCAACACACTAGCTGATTCATCTCAACGCATTGTTCTCGGGATGAACTTGGACAAAATTAAGGTTATGTTCAACAAACATGTTATTCTGGAACCAATTGCTGTTAAAGGAACTGCTCTCGAAGTTTTTCAGGAGTAGGTTTATCTGAGGCAAACTTTGCAACTAGGTAAAAACAACTTCGAGAGAGAGACCCGCAGAAATATACAGCTGGGCTGGGCAGCATTTACGAAACTTCGTCGAGTCTTCTCGTCGTCAATACCGCAAAGTTCGATGACAAAAGTCTTCAACCAGTGTGTCCTACCTGTTAAGACATACGGAGCAAAGTCATGGACACTCACGGTACAACTAGTCCAGTTGTAAGAGAACAGCCAAAGATCGGGCTCAGTGGTGTGCTTTGGGAGAGACCATGTCCAGCAGTGGACTGACACGGGCTGATGATGATAATGATTTATAATATAACTACTATATTTCTGTAATATGATAGGACATAATTGTAATTAAAGATTAATTAATATTTTCAACAAAAGTACTATATTTCTGTAATATGATAGGACATAAATTCAACAGCTATTCTTATATAAGTAGAAGAACTTGTAAAACACATTTTTTAACTAAGATTACACTAGTTTTATCACAAAAGCTAAGTTATCACAAAGTTTTTAACTAATGATTGCTGGTTTGATAGCACTGAATTATATGTTTTAGAGAAGTCAAAATGTCAGAGAAAGAAAACTTAGATTGATCTAATAGTGCTATCAATGCAGGTGGACCAGGCAGTGACATAAAAAAGTAACAAATTCATGGTTGAACTGTATGACTGATTTTTAATTTAAGCATATTTCTTTATAATTATGGAAACATGCTTTAGTTACAAAATAATATGGATCACTCAAAGGCTGATTAACATTACACAGTGCCTTGCAACATCTATTGTATGCTTTTGTTTGAACTAATTCATGCTGGCCCGTACCCTGCCTGAGGTCCGGTGCCGAAATGTTGGTGGGTATTGGTTTAGGATAATTCACAACACTGTATGACACAGCATGGGCATCGCCCGGTCTCGGCATCAAAGGCTAAAGTATATGTATACTAACTCGGCTTGGAGTAATGTGAATCAGCCATAACCCTTCACATGTTACTATATGAAATATGACCAATGTACGTATGGTTGTACAAGTTGCTTGGTGAAATGTGGTGGCTCCCACAGATCTGATAGCTCCGCCAGGTGGCTCCTACACAAAGATACAAATTAACCCTTTATCGGGCATAGGATATATTTATATCCATTTGAGTTGAAGCATCAATAAGTAATAGAGGCTCAAAGAGAGTGCTCGTACAGAAACCGGTTTTTGTACCGTGTTTTGTCAACCACAGTTACTGCTCGTATTGAGCACATAAGAGTTATTACATAGTACTATATGGAAGTTCATAGAGAATACTTAAAAACAGCAATATTCAGATTCGGCTGGTAAAATGTAAACATTCCTTATAATTTTACATGAAGATGTGGACATTCAGACTTGTCAGACCGAATGCTATGCAGTACATTCTAGGTTTCTTCTTGGTACTCATAATTAAGAAATTAATAAAATTTGACAAAAAAACTTTACGTAAGTAGGTACTTCATCGTAAGTACACGGCGCGCGACTCGTCGAGCGCATGCGCGGCACTCGACTGAATTCACCGCAATATTACGGCCGCAAAGTGTAGGTATAATATTTGTACTTGCTGCGGAGTGCGACTGGCCTGGGGCTGATGTAAATTAATAAATAAAAAACTGTAAAGTAAGATTTTTAACCTTTTAGCTTATAGTAAAGGTAGGTAAAATAAATAAATTAACTAAATAGTACTTCATGTCAACAGTAGCATACATCAGTATTAAATTATCATATAATATAATAATTAAAATCTATTGGAATGTGCCTACAGGGTAGTATTGTCATTTTGTGCAATATGTGGCAATAACTACTAAAAGTTTGAAAATTTTAATTTTCAAATGTTACTAATTAAAATCATCACAATTATAGATTTTCTGTATAGTGCGACTAAACAATATTTTACAGAGGCTAAACATAATGTTTAAGTATTCAGGGTGAGGTTTTTACAGGGGCTAAACATAATATTTAAGTATTCAGGGTGAGGTTTTTACAGGGGCTAAACATAATGTTTAAGTATTCAGGGTGAGTTTTTTCGAGACAGCCTGTGGTAATAAAAATCTACAGCACATAGGGAAAATACTAAAAGGAAACATGGGCTCAATTTTAAAGAAAATTAGCGTTTTTTTTTTCTAAAGTTGAAAATAATCTTTTTTATTTTCATACATTATGTTTTAATCTACGGTTTTAATAGAGAAAATCACAAAGTTGATTTTCATGAAGTTGCAGCAACTTTATAAAAATGTGTTCATAAAACCTTTCGTGCGTTACAAATAGCACAATAGACTTTAAAGTTTTTTTTTTTACAAAAATACTGTTTTAGTTATAAATTATGATCTACCCTATATTAGACTACCTACCTAACTTATTCAATTTATGAACTGTCAATAAATGAAGAAATTTGTGAACGGACAATAAAATACATGATTTAACATTTCGATTCTAATAGTAATGTTATATTTTAACACTAAAGTGGCAGTGGGCTGTTCACATTTCCCGAAGAACCGATAACCTTTGGGGTAGACGAGTTCTCGAGTGGAGACCACATTTAGGTAAACGTAGTGTAGGACGCCCTGTGGCTAGATGGAATGACGACCTGCGAAAAGCTGCTGGAAGAAAATGGATGAGAAGAGCTGAAGACCGAGCTCTATGGCGTTCCTTAAGAAAGGCCTACGTCCAGCAGTGGACAAATATAGGTATCCATTCACAATCTATTTCTCGTTTATAATTTTAACTAATTATGTTATAAACTAGCTGCGCCCCGTGGTTTCACCCACGTGTCGGATGATGATGAAAAGTATCCTATGTGTTATTCCAGGGTATAAGCTATCTCTACTCCAAATTTCTTCAAAATCCGTCCGGCTGTTATAGCGTGAATTGCCCCGCGGTTGTCTGCGTGTATTCTTGTAATTATCTTAGATCACATAAAATCAATTTCACCAAGTAACGTTTTTGTCTAAAAGAATAATACGACAGTCAAAATATTTTTAATAGCACAGTAATGTAAAAAGGCATCAACTAAACAGTTGGACATACTTGTACTTACCTATAGACATCTATAATTCTAACAAAGCAGTAAGTAAGAAAGTCTGTGCAATTAAGATATTCAAAAAATGCTCTAGGGGACTTAAAATAACATAAACAGGAATATAACATTTTTTTAAATGGTGTCTATCTGTTTGTTTGCGCATCACGTGAACACTACTGTACCGATTGCGATGCGGTTTTCACTGTTGGATAGCTTAGGTTTTCACTTAAAAACTGGTATACTTGGTCTATCCGATGAGAAGCCGAGCAATCGATAAAAACTATTTGACGGCTGAAAGAAATTTGATAATTTGTACTTTATATGTACTTTTGATGTTGGAATAACACATAGGTAACTTTTAACCTACAAAGCTGCGGGCGCAGCTAGTATTCAATAATATTATACATTTGAATAACTTATTCATGATCTTCATATATTATTGTAATCTGGTGCTAAAGTTTCTTCTTCCGTTTGATTGATAGATGTTGAATCTGAAACAGAAGAGAGTAAGGTGGTAGAGTATAAGAATAAGAATGATTTTATTAATAAAATACCACAAAAGCAAAACTTAATCTAAATGTATAACAAACAAAGTTTTCTTATTTACAAACTAAGGACTTTTAAAACAATTAGATATTATTATAGACACCCGTGCTAGGTCGTACCTGTGTTACGGCAGAGTGTATGTGTGTGTATAGGACATTGTCTATAACTTTATAATAATACGTAGCGAAGTAGACAAGTAGTAGAAGATACTTTCTGCCACAGAACAGCTTTCTACGATGTCCTGCGGCGTCGCTCAGAAAAGAGAGAGCGAAAAAAAAATTGAGCTAGGTACATATTATGTCTATCAATGTAGACTGATACGGCAAAGAACTCAAAGTGCGACTTTTATAGGACTACGAACTGCAAAATTAATTCTACAGGTTTTCTAACGACCGGTTAGTCTAGTGGCTAAAGACCCTACTACGAAATCAAACAGTCGTGGGCTAGAATCCCGCTAGGTGCAGTCATTTGTGTGATGAGCAGAAATGTTTGTTTCAGAGTCATGGATGTAATATTCGTATCTATATGTTTATCCGTTATCTAGTGTCCATAGTACAGGGTATCCTTGTTTGTGACTAGGTAATTGGTGTGAATTGTCCCGTTGTTTTTTTATTTATTTTTCCTTTCTATATGCCGTGAAACGCCATATAGAAAGGAAAAATGCCGTAGGTACTTTGCCGAGTGGGCTTAAATAGGTATTAGGTTATATTCTCTTCCCGCGGGCTCTGAAAAATCAGCAAATGGAAATTGGCGACAAAATTTTTCTATGTACGAGTAAGTAACATCATCTTATTTATAGCCAAACTTCGGAACTGAAATGGAGTTTTTTTTGTTTCTTTCAATGAATACACCACTTTTGAAAAATAATACTCAAATTTGCTGTATTTTTACACGAATGCCCAAAAAATGTATGTTTGTATGTATGTGAGTTTCTTTATTCCACCATAACTTTTAAATGCCTGAACAGATTTAGACGTATGGGATCCCCCCAAGTAACATAGGCTATATTGTTTTTTGAAAACATTCAATATGGCGGCAGGAAGGCACCATTTTCAAACTCGAAAAAAAATATTCTTCGAAATTTACAATATGGGTATCAAATTGAAGGTCTTGATAAGTACATTCCAACAATATATAATTTGTTGGAAGAACCTCTTTTTTGGCAGGGCAGACGTGTTTTTTTTAGCTTTTAAGCTAGTTATTTAGTGAACTCTTTTAATTCATATAGGTTATTCAATAGTGCAACTTAGAATTAAACGACACCGGGTTCGGTCCTAGGCTCCGACCCAATGAATTACTTAAGTAATGTGTGGTTTTTCATCGCTCCGTGCTTCGGAGGGCACGAGAAGCTGTCGGTCCCGAGTGTTATTTTTTAATAGCAGTCATTAACCCATGTCAGAGGCCCTCGGGCGGCCTGACAAGAGACACCAGAGGCCAGCACTACCTCATATGACAAACAAAACAAACATTGAGCCATGTGACGAAAATTTTAAAGAATTATTATATTCGACGATAATAGCTAGTTCCAAAATCTTGCTACAATAATAGATTTGGAGTAAGTAAATACCTACTAAATCTATACTTATAATGAAGCAATAAGAACGAAAGAGACTGTTCAAAGATAATAAAAAAAAATGACTTGACATTTTTTGTTTGTAAAAGTGTCCCCTACCCTTATATACCAAACACACAGAGCGCGGAAACTGAAAAAAAAAAACAACACGTACCATACAAAAATGTTCAACCCCTTTTGTCATAATATCACAACATAAATTATAGATAAGCACTACTAAATATGTATCTAAACTAAACTACAGGTAATCACATATTGATCATAATCAGGTAACGCAGGAAAACTGTGAACAGGAGGAAAAACGCATTCATAAGCATTCTCCGAGTAAAAAACATTTCCAAGACTGCATTTTTAAAACTAGCTATTGAATTTCTGGGAGGGAGGGGCGTCGACCAGATTGTGGGAATCAGATCTGTCGTGCCCTCGTCATTCTAAATAATAGTACCACGCTTGCGCTCCTTTATAGCTACGCCATGAAACTGCCACTGGTGCTTGGACTGGCTATCTAATAAGATTAAATAGGTCGCAATCAGCCATTACTCCTTATTACATACATTTTTATCCTACTATTAGTCACAAAAGCTTATTTTGTCAGTACAGTTTCTTATTTGTTGTGTTGGTGTGTACATTTAGACGTAATTTTGATTTATCAGTTTACATAATATTCTGGACATTGTAATGAACTCAACTACTCATGCAGGAGTACAAATGGTCATGCGGTTACTTGTACATTACTGATTATGAAACTAGAATTTCCCGATGTGTGTCAATATATATGAATTCGATATACGCTTAATGCCATATGCATATAAGACCTTTTGACCTATTGATTTGACAAGCCATAGAACATGAGCAATACGACCAACACTGCTAAGCTCGTTGGCGATAGCTGGACGGTAATAGCGCTATCTATATCTGATACCAGATAGGCCCAAAAACAAACAAAACAAAACTTTTTAAAATCACAAGTCAAATTAAAGAGAAAAATAATTATAAACAATACCTACTTTTAGTTTGAAAAGCAAATTACCCTTTTTATGTGCCGATTCGGCTCAGAATTCCATTACGAACAGGATAAGGAAATAAATACCCTTTGAGTATACATTAATATACTCATTGGAAATACCCATCTGACTCAGCGGTGAAGACCAGTGCTCGAAAATACGCCCCCTAAAGAAGAGGGCGCGTGGATGAAATTGTATTAAAAAAAAGTATTTTTATACAATTTATATTTCATACGTGCGCACGAAAACTGGCGGGTACCTACAGGAGTAGGTAGGTATTATACGTATTGGCTACAGATGTACCGAGGAAGTGCGCGATCTGTACGCGGCTTTAGATACGGGACAACTAGTGTCATCATCATCATCATTTCAGCCTTTAGATTAGAAGTCCACTGCTGAACACAGGTCTCCCACAAAGAGCGCCATGACGAGCGATCTTGTGCCATCTGCATCCACCGACTTCCTGCGATGGTTACAATGTTGTCGGTCCAAAGTATGAGGGGGAAATCCCCTACACTTCGCTTGCTTGTTCGTGTTCGCCATTCAAGAACCTGTATTCCCCAGCGGTTGTCCGTTCTGCGAAGCGAACTATATGGCCTGCCCATTGCCACTTCAACTTGCAAACTCTGAGAGCTATGTCGGTAACCTTGGTTCTTCTACGGATTTCCTCATTTCGGATTCTATCACGTAGTGAAACAACGAGCACAGCTCTCTCCATTGCACGCTGCGCGACTTTGAGCTTGTGTATAGGACCAATAGTTAGCGACCACGTCTCAGTGCCGTATGTCATCACTGGCTAAAGCACTGATTATAAACTTTCGTCTTGAGGCTCTGCGGTATCTGCGATGAGATTATATGGCATAATTTCCCGAACGATGCCCATCCGAGTTGGATTCGTCGGTTGACCTCTTGTCGAAGTTGGATCGTCTGACCTAAGTAGACATAGTACACAGCAACACATATCGTTCCCAATATAAACCGGCATGGGTACGATATGGGCATTTGACATGATGTTCGTCTTACCCATGTTCATTTGAAGACCCACCTGTTGGGAAACAATAATGAGGTCACTGAGCATTGTGCTTAGGTCTTGCAGGGTTTCTGCCATGATGACTATATCATCAGCAAATCGAAGGTAAGTGATGTATTCGCCATTGATGTTAACACCATATCCGCTCCAGTTCAGAAGCTTGAATATATCTTCCAGTACAGAGGTGAACGGTTTCGGAGAAATAACGTCTCCCTGTCTCACCCTTTTTTGCAGCTGGTTAGATGATTTGTGCTCCGATCCTGAAGACGGACAGTCATGGTGGCCTTGCTGTACAAACACTTCAACACTTCGATGTACCGGTAGTCAATCTGGCACCGCTGTAATGACTGTATCACTGCCCAGGTCTCGACTGAATGAAAGGCTTTCTCGTAATCCACAAAAGCTAGACATAATGGCCGATTATACTCTTCGGTCTTCTGTATAATCTGCCGGAGAGTATGGATGTGGTCTACGGTGCTCAAGCCTTTCCGGGATCCAGCTAATTCGGGAGGCTGAAAGTTGTCAAACCTACGAGCGAGACGCTTTGTAACTACTCTCAAAAACAGCTTATAGACGTGACTCAGCAGCGAAATGGGCCTATAATTCTTCAAGAGGGTGTTATCACCTTTCTTAAAGGATAACCCCACTACGCTCCCGTGCCACGCCTCTGGCGTAGTTCCCTCGAGGATGATGGAGTTAAACAGCTTCTGAAGGACTTTAAGTACCGGTGTTCGACTAGCTTTCAGTAGCTCTGTCGTTATTCCGTCCTCCCCTGTTTATTTATCCCCCATTCTTATCTCGTACAGGCTGACGGAATATCTTCGGTATAATGTCGGGTCAAACGGGCTCTTGCATCGCTAGTTGTGCTGGGAGGACTACGCAATGAAGTGTATAATTGCCCATAGGACTTCTCTGGCTTTGACGAAATGATGCTGCCACTGTCGGTCTTCAGCTTCGTCAACAGGCTTTGCCCAATAGACAGATTGCGAACACTTTGGAGCCCTTGTTCCGCTCCATTGCGTTCTTAATACAATTAGTATTATAGGAACGCAAATCGTGTCGCATCGACATGGAGATCTGTTTATTAAGCAAGCTGTAACTCGAAATATCCACTACCCTGTTATTCCTCTTGGGACTTCAACGCACGGCCCAGCCGTGCGTTGAAGTCCCATTCACCACTGTGAAGTGTGTTTTCGGGGCATGTATGGCATTAGAAATGTCGTCATACATAGCCTACACTTCATCGTTCAGGCGTTTCTTGTCTGGGGCATACACCTGTATGACCTTCAACGAATACCGTTCGGTAATTCTGAGAATAAGGTATGCCACCCTGCTCGAAACGCTTTCGATCTTCACAACGTTGTTGACGAGGGACTTGTGGACGAGAAACCCGATACCGTGTTGGGACTGCTGGTCGCCCTCCGTGTAATAAAGTTGCTGGAATTCAGGGTCATCGTATCCTGTCCCTCTCTTCGGACTTTACTTTACTACTTCTTCCAGCTCTATCAACTTCTCATCGGTCCTCAAAGTGCGCACGTTGTATGTTTCCAGGTCCAGAGATCGTGAGGGTTGCTAGCTGGCTCTCTGCCGGGGATTCTTAACACCCCCTGCTCCGCCGTTACCATGGCTGCTACCGGTGCTAGGAATAACGGAGCCGCCGGGGACTGGGGGCCGTCTTTGCGGTGTGTGTATCATGGTAATTCTGAGTATAAGGTATGCCACCCTGCTCGAAATGCTTTCGATCTTCACAATGTTGTTGACGAGGGACTTGTGGGATAGTCCCCTCGCTTGGCAGGCGGATTGGTGACCGCAGTGTAACAAATATGTACTCGGAGGACGCTGCTGCCCATCTTCCAGTGTGTATTCCCTTAGTCGCCTCTTACGACATCCACGGGAGGATTGGGAGGGGTCTTATTCTAAGCCGAGACAGCCACGGCTAAGTACAACTAGTGTACGTGCCTTTAGTAACCTATCGTTGCAAACGCTACGCGAAGTTCCAATCCAATATTGTTATTTTGTATCAATTAAACTATACATGTATTTTTATTTATTCCTGCAAAAAGTGTGATCATACGACTAGTGACACGCCTCGGATTCGCACGGGTATCGCTCTCACCACGCATTTTTCTTACGTTTAGCATTTTTATAAAAGTCGCAAACTCTAAAAAAACTATATCTTTGCCAGCAACGCTCGTGGTCAATTTTGACAGACTTGTTATTTTTTCGTTTCCACAGCAACATGTCAATCCGTTCCTTACAGCGAGTAATCGACATTTTAATAGGCAAATTTTTGGGTTATATAATTGCAAATTTCGAAGAGATCTCTAATGTTTTGAAAAATAAAATTCAGTCCGCGTTACTCGCTCATAATGTAGCTTTCTATAGGTGAAAGAATTTATAAAATCGGTCCAGTATTTTTTGACTTTATCCATTACAAACAAACATACAAAAATTAATTCTTTCCACTTTATAAGTAATAAGTATATAAGTGTAGATACGCACCATTTACTAGTAATTCCATGTCAGGCGTGAACTTGGGCAGTAGCAACGTGAGCAAGAGTCCAAAGACCGCCGCACCGCCGCACACCCACGACAGCGCGTCGCGATAGTAACTGGACTCGGCGCCGTCCGCGCTGGAAACAACCCACATACAATAACAAAATATTACAATTATTTTGTTAGCTCTTATATTGTACACTAGCTGCGCCCGCGGTTTCACCAGCATCGAGCCCATGGCCCTTGAGGTGCTTTTGCAAAAACACGTCAATCTGTCGCGTCGCTCAGTGCTGCGTGAAAGCGGAATAAATAAAAACGATCGTGGAGTCCCTCCGCGCGGAAGAAGTGATACTTCGTAATGTGGAAATGAAAATAGGCAGGCCTCCATGGTAGCGTTAAACGTTTAACGCAACCTTGTTGGAAGTCGCATAAGAAGTTTCACTTCAAAAACGAGCAAAACAAATACACTTCAGCATTTAAAATATTGTGTGATGAGTCAGATGATTATATGAACCAGCGGTTATCGTTCTTGGGGCACAAATTATTAGCACAAAAACGTACAGTATGGTGATTATGGCAGTAACTGGATAAGAGACAAAGATCGAGTTCTGTTTTGTTGCCCGTTTGTCATTCGTTGGCCGTACTTTTAACTGGTTCTGGTTACTTGGAACACGGGGCAGTAGGGAGAGATAACGTCTTTATTAAGGCGCGTTTCAGAAACATAATGAAAATGCGCTGTAACAGCGCGTTTAGACGCTTTTTTGAATATTATAAATCAGTACAAATAAGTTAATTAAAAAACGTTATGAAAAAAAAGAAAGGATTTTATGCATTAGCCATGCAATGGTGAAATTTAGAACGGGCTATCATAATTAAATGCGTACACAAAATTTCCTGTCTGTGCTGTTAACCGTTGAGGAGTTCCCTAGTCAGGACCCAGCCCTGAGTGCAGCAACCATGTCGTAAAACTTAAAATCAGCCGTCATAATAAAATGCGTACACAAAATTTCGTGTCTGTGATGTTGACTGTTGAAGAGTTCCTCTAACTGGTGACCATGTCATGGTAAAATTTAAAACCGGCTATCATAATAAAATGTTTAGGTACACAAAATTTCGTGTCTGTGCTGTTAACAGTTGAAGAGTTCCTTTATCTAGAAATAATCCTGGATGTCGATTCAGGTCATGCTTACCATAAAAATGTATTGTCAATTCAGCTTGCAAGATTTGACCTAAACAAACATACATACATTGCAAGTTAAACAATAGCTTTCAAAAAACGCAGAGTAAAAGCGCGTTTGAACGGCTCATTTCCACTAGTACTTGAACTTGATTGAACTACTTTTCAGATACGCGCCGTAAATAACGTCGTCTGTATAATCCTTAATATTACACAAACTACAGTGTTATGGGAAAAATTTAGCCAAAAAATAATAAAAAATAAATAATGAGAACCAAACGATAGAGTTCCGTACCCTGAGGTCAATATATGACTTGTAGAAACTGCGAGCAAGGCGTCTGCATAGACTTTAGGGGCTCTGTTTTTTTTTCATTTATTTCTGGAAGCTTAACAATAATGCTCAAGCATAAAGAAAGCATTCAATCAAACATAAGTATATATAATATAAATATTTGTGTCGCTAGATAGACACTTCACTGGATACAGGGGTGCGTTTAAGTCAATTATCCAGTATAAAATTTAAACTGACTAAACGTCAAACACCCCGTTCAAGCGCACCGCGAGGCGAAAAATTAACCCGACTAAAATTTTATCTGCCCGTTCACGGGTGCCCGCTGGTATAAGTTTTTGCCTGGCTAGGATAAATTTTAGCGAGCTTTTGAGGTCGCTAAATTTTAGTCTGCTGTCAGAATGACAGCTGTGTGTCATTCGATTCGTGGTTAGATTCAATTGGTTGATTGTTTTATTCGCAAATACTTTATATATTTATAATAATGCAGTAACATAAATTCTGTGCAACGAATATAATATAAAAATGATTTAGGGGGCATAAAATAGGCTACTGAACATAAATTTGACAGATAAACCCAAGATAAACCTATGACTCCGTTCAGCGAACCCTCGCTAGTTAATTTTTATCCGGTGAAAATTTCGCCGACTTACTTAAACGCACCCCTGGATAAATGACTTAAACGCACCCCAGCAACTCATGAAAAACGTTACAACTCATGAAAAAGTATCTACGCGACTGACCGGTAAGACAATACAGTGGGTAGAGGCCGACTTATGAAAGAAGTCTCGCAGACACGGCGCTAGTTTCCTTGTAAAAGCGAAAAATGTTTAAGCGTTCAACGTTAGTTCCTCTTATCGCCGCTACTTTTTTCGTGAGACGGATTCTCAGTTTGCATGTTTTGTGTTTTTATGAGTCACTATTTCTACAATGGCTATCGTCAGTTAACGCTGCTGCAGTAGTTATGTCACTCACTGCCATTTATCATCGTGAGTGAGTGGGGCTAAGTTACATTATTACAATTTTCGTAAGGATTGATAATTTTTTGTAAAATAAAATATAGACACCCATGTTCCTCGCTGATAATGTAGCTTTATTTATATGAAAGAATGTTTAAAATCGGTTCAGTATTTTTTGAGTTCACCCATTATATTTTTGTCAATATACTCGTATTTTACTTTATTTAAACAGATTGGGTTTTTTTTTCTGACAAATATTCAAACATACAAATAAAATACGAAAGTGTTTACTCTAAAATGGAAAAACTCAATCGTTTGCTCGATGAAGGCTCTTACAACGCCATCTATTTGGATTTGGGTGAACCAAAATGTCAATGTGTTTGCTAGCCGCTGTTTTTTCTGTCTTTTTCATATATTTAGAAACAGACAAATGCTAAGAAGGCACCAGCATGACGGCGTAATATCTACAGTTTCTCACGTATTGACTATTTCTGTTGATGTAGAGTTAGCCAAACTGCTAATAGAGCTAAATATTTATAGTCAAAGTCAAAGTATTTTATTGTAAATAGGCAAAAATAATAGCACTTTTACAAGTCAAAATTAACATCTCTTGAACAAAGAGAAATACATAAAATATTAAAAAAAGATCAATTCAATCCAAATTTAGATAAACTAAGTATTCTTCGAGTTTCAAAAGGAAAATAGGAATATAGCGCGCTAGTTGCGCTGCGCAGGATTTCATACGAAAATGTTACGATACTACAGATTGGAGCGTTTAATTGAACTCATAATGGAGGTACAGTAAACAATAATTTAGAATCTTTACGTCACTTATTATTATGACTCAACATATATGATTCAAGCCTGCAGGTAGGTTCCGGAGTACGGCATGCTTTGCTCTCCGTGCAGTAAGGTCAAGTTCAGGGTATCTCTTTGTACGGATTTTGCAAAACGAGGCAACACAATATTTACTTATACTGTTCTTCAAGGGTAAAGGAAAATAATGTTTTGGCTTATATTGTATGAGTAATCTCTGCATTTCATGGCTAGAGAATAATAAGTGCACCTTCTAGAAATGGTTTGACTATCCTTATTTCAAAATCCCGAAATGAGGTGATTCGGCCAGAGGACTAAGGTAACATACATAGCTCAGAGAATAAGCAATGTGAAGTGGCTATGGGCTGGTCACATTTGACGTAGAACCGATAACCCCCAACGGTTATCGGTTATCGGTAGACGAGATTTATAGAGTAGAGACGGATGGCGAATCGACAAACGTAGTGTAGGACGCCCTCCGGATAGGTAGTCATTGGAAGAGAAGCGATCGAGCTCAGCGGCGCGCCTTGAAAGAGGCCTATGTCCAGCAGTGGACTAATATAGGTTGTTGAAAATGATGATGATTTCAAAAATCCCTTACAAAATAACTTCGCCTCGCCTTACGCGAACCATACTAATGGACCGATTTTGATGCAATTTTTAGTAAAACCAACCGAGCTAAATCACAATTAAAGATTACATAATCTAGCAAATTGCTGCAAGCTTATAGTAATTAAAGAGGAGAATCTCTGCGGCAAGTACCAAAACAATACGTACTACAACTGAATGAGCGCTATCGCGATGCCACACGCCAGCTTGTCAGTGAAGCTCATGAGGCCGTACACGAACGCGGAAGCCTCGGTCTTCGCGCCCACCAGGTCAGCCGTCAGGGACAGGCTCGTCACCAGCATCACAGCACCGCCGAACCCTGGAAATTTGAAAAGTCTTTGTAGCGATGACTTGCAGTTATTTTCCCCTTCCCCTCCCACTCCTCACTGTCCCCTTCTCCGGGCGCTGGCGGTCAATGGGTAACCAAACAACAGCGTCCAAGTTGGGAATATACTCGGACACGAAATACAATTTTATGATAGGCCGAGATAGGAATAACTCAGGGATCATCATGATGATGACGCCGTAGGTCGTGGATTCGAAACTGCGACAAAGAATACAACAAATTAAAAAAAACTACTCTAATAGTATAAAACTCAAAAGATGCAAATCTTTTTTTGAGGTCTGTGCTGGGTAATATGTATGTAGGCAGACAAAAAAAAAACTTTTGAGGTCTGTACTGGGTAATATGTATGTAGGCAGACCAAAAAAACTACTCTAATAGTATAAAACTCAAAAGATGCAAATCTTTTTTTGAGGTCTGTGCTGGGTAAAATGTATGTAGGCAGTCCAAAAAAAAAACTTTCTTGTTTTTTTTTAATTATTTTTTATTTCTTGTATTTTAGTTACGTTAGATAATAAATACGAAATACTTTAATTCCGTTCGCTAAGAAAACTTAAATAAAGACAGTTACCCATCTATATCTTCTAAACTACTGAACCGATTTTAATGAAACTTGAACTTCTTTCTTATTTGAAAGATACCGAAACTATTACAAAAAGATTTTTTGCAATTAGATTATTCGTTTCTGCGAAATACGTGGACAAAATACATACACACTTAACTACATCCACGAATTTGTTTAAATAGGTACCCATATACTCTAACATAATATGAATAACGCATTTTCAACAATATTACATACATACGCGTGAACTAGTTAACCTTTTTTTTTTGAAGTCAGTTAATAAAACAGGCAAATTATTCCCGAGTGTTACGAAGTTGGCAACAATTTATAACGTTTTGATAATAAGTAAGTAGGTACATACGTATCGGTAGCTATCTAATACGTGAAATAATGCATAATAGATAGTAAATGGTCTGTACTGTACAATCATTATGTAGGTCGGTCGTAGAATCCATGGCAACACCGATAAGAGGGTATTGTAATTGATCTATGACGGCAAATTATGTTATCAATCCTAACAATTAGTGCATTGAGCTAAGCATAGTTTAGCCACATTTACATTATAATATGATGATTAATACGTTATCGGTAATTCATCAGTATTCGTTACACAAAATATTGTAAATTTAAATATTTAATAGTGTAAATGAGTAAAGTTGTATTATAACATTGTCCTTCAAAACTTAGTATCACACTATTAAAATAGTTTTTATTAATTTGTTTTGCTCCTATTCATCGGATTAAGATGTCAAGTACACCAGTTTTTAAGTCAAAGTCTAAGCTATCCAACAGTGAAAATCGCATCGCAATCGGTCCAGTAGTTTTATTCAAAACTTAGTTACACACTTATAAAATTAATAGTTTTATTATTAAACTAGCTGTGCCCGCGGCTTTGCCCGCATGGTCATTTCATTTAAAAGTAGCCCACACGTTTTATTCCAGGACCAAAAGCCAAACCACCACCAGACCAGTTGTAGGTTTGGTCCAGGTCCAGAGGACCAGGACCAAAACTTTGTAGGTTTGGTCCTGGTCCTCTGGACCTGGACCAAACCTACAAAGTACAATATTCATTTCTACATTTCTTCAAAATTCGTTCAGCCGTCTAATAGTTTTTTATCGATTGCTCGGCATCTAATCAACGGAATAAGGCACTGCCTTGCCTTTTTATAACGCACATTCTGTGAACACACTTACACTTCTATGACACTTCATAGAAGTGCACGTATTGCAATGAAATAAACGCATATAATAAAATATGAAATAAACGCATATAATACAATATGAAATAAACGCATATAATACAATATGCAATAAATGCTAGAATATGCGTGCAAGGTATGCGGTATACCAAGTACCACAGTTTTTAAATCAGTCGCAAGGGCTTGAGAGCAGGGCCTGGATTCTGTATGACCACTCACGCCAATTCCACGCCGATTCTTCGCTGCCTGCGTGGAATCACGAACAAATTCCACGCAGGCGGCGTGGAATTGGCGTCTTAAAATTAGAGAATTAGTAGCTGTGAGCCGAATCCGAAAAGTCTTATAATTTGAATTTAGCGGGACCCTTGGTTGCAGTGAATGAAATGCTTGCGAGTTTTAAGTTTAATCAGCGCCATCTAGTTAAATCGGAGGGAGAACTTTGATGCCTTTGCTTTATTCGCTGGAGTTGTTGATGCTGGTAAATTATGTAGGTAGTGTCTTTTTTGTTCTTATTGCTTTATTATCAGTACAGATACTACGCTCTCAAGTATAGAGGTCCTACCAGATGGTGTTAAGGAAGTAGGATACTCCATTGTGCTATCTATACTCGTACTATACCATCTCGATTACCTCAGCTTTCAAACATACAAAACCGCACCTAAGTCGGACCATTCGTTTGGATATATCCCAAACGAATCCCATCCCATCCCATATATATAGTCATCATATCCCATTATATATATTGTTTTCAAACAAAACTTGACGGTTTACTTCAGGAAATCACAGAAGCCTTAAAAAAAACAAAGAAAATGTAAAAAAACGCATAAAATATGACATGCTTATAAATATTGAAGCAAAACATTTATAGCAGCGCGTGGATTCGTACAATGTGCCTCTGGGTTGCAGGCCAGACACCGCTTCCGCTATGCTACTTGACTGACTTGTGCTTTGAGCACCGAATTTACGGTACCGTTTTATAAAAGGATGTGCTATTATTATTCCTTTCAAATTAACATAAATTTAGAGTCATATCCCGTATTTTTTCGTGATTCAAAGTATTATTGATTTTAACACATAATATAAACGTTGACTGTGCCAAGTTACACCAAAATCCGTCAGGTATTTTCATCGTGATATGGGTTTTTTTTTACTTTCAACCCCTATCCTGCGGGAAATATTGTTTTTTTCGGGATAAAAAGTATTCTAAATGTTAATCCATAACATAAGCTATGATTGTGCCAAGTTGCATCAAAATCCGTCTGGAAGTTTCTGCGTGATGCGTGTTCAAGGTTGTCTGGAAGAGATCGCTTTTTAGCGATAAGACCGCCCATTGTCCCATTTATTTTGTATAAATGTTTTAGTTATTATTGTATTTTTTGTTCTATGTGGTGTACAATAAAGAGTTATCTATCTATCTATCAAAGAGACAGACAGACAGACAGACAGACAAAAAATAAAAACATATCCTTTTTGCACTCCATATCGATTTTGAAGTTTATCACAATTATAATTTTCAAAAAATATTTAATGTACAGATTTAGCCCAGTTACAGTTTTATTATGGTATAGATAGATTGCTTGGCTCCTATTCATCGGATTAAGATACCAAGTACACCAGTTTTTAAGTCAAAGTCTAAGCTATCCAACAGTGAAAATTGCATCGCATCGGTCCAGTAGTTTTAACGTGATGCGCGAACAGACAGACATTAAAAGTATGGTACCTACTAAGTTTTGAAGGCATACCTAACTAGTGATTTTATTCACTTTTAATGTTTTATATTCGTTTTAGAAAACTCTTTCAAAAGGTTTATAATGTTTAACTTGCATGATTAATTTGCGCGGTATCCCCTTATGACTGTTATCAGTGACAAGATACCAATCATCATTGTGTAATGAAATCAATCTTTCCGAGTACCTATTTACTTACCGAATTAACATAATTATTACCCGACCGCCTCGCAAGGTGATAACTTGTTATTTATAGATATCTATTGAACCTGGGATTAACATAGAATAGGTGACACCAATCATGTAATAACTATTCCAACGTTAATATACGTGAGTAATTCCCGTTTTTGCGTTTTAAAATGTATATTAACCACGTTAGTTTTCATAATAATAATTTAATGACTATCACGAGCGACAGATGACCCAGAACAACTAAAGTACTGATGCCAACTCTGTTGGTACAAAAAAGCTAATAATAACTAGGTATTTTTGTTGTCACTTTCAAACACAATGAAAACAAAAGGAATAGCAATAACTTTAGTTTCTACTTTATTCTGGGTGGCTACAGAATTTGTAAAGATTTTTCAATCTACGATATAGATAAACCACAATGACATGACACGCTCCAACAAGACGTAAATTCAAAAACTAAAACCAGAATTTGATCGGTTAAAAAAAACCTATGACACTCTTACGATGAAGACGAATCAATTGATACCTCGCTTGTCAACATCGGACCAAGTTTTTAGTTTGAACACATAACCCTTCCTTTGCTTCGCCGTAGACGGGTAAAGTACATTGAGAGTGAATCGATCGACACCTCGCTTGTCAAAATCGGACTAATAGGGGCGACGCTATCGTGGAACATTCACATACATACATACAGATTCATTATCCTTCCCTTGCCCGCCGTAATCGGGTAAAAAGGAAATGCAACAAGTATCAACATATTAGACAATATTTATTTAGAGTGCCACCATGCAACTGTGGTTGCAGAGCTACAACTCACAAAAACCAAACATATATTTGTCCGCTTTATTTTTAGGTTATACGTCTGATTGTTGCGTGTCATGCATCTACACCATTTGCATTGAAGGATTTAACTTACCTATCAGCACAGCAACCAAATAAATAAGGTATACTTTGTAGTATTGGTCAGATCCGATATAGATCCATATGAAACCGGACAGGGCACATGCTGAGCCAATCAGGTAGTTAAGTTTCCTTGTGAAGGACCTGGGCGCCAGCCGCTGCGCCCCCGCCGCCCCCAGGCTGCCTAGGTACATGGCGAGGGGGATGACGGCTAAGGACCGAGCGGCCAGGCCCAGGGTCCGGTGGAGATACAGTGGGATTAGAACTTGAGACACGTTTACGACCAGCCTTGTGCTCATGTATACGCCTGCCACCTGAAAAGATTATGCATTCATTAATTTTAAACCGACTGAGCGGAGGTTAATGTTTTTATCAGCCTATGTATGTATGTCCGTTCGTTTGTGGAATTATATAGACCAAAGGCGTGGACTAATCTTCTGACTTAATCTTGCAAGTGATACTTAAGACATGAGAGTAATCAAAATTCAATATGGCGACAACTAGACGCCATATTATGAAAAATATGTATATACTATGTCAACGAACTATGTTAAGTGGGGTATCATTGTATGGGTATTTGAAAATAATGTTTAGGTTTCTGTGATAATTTTTCATTTCAAATGACCATTTAGGATCTATAACCATTTAGAGTTGGTTAGCAACTATTTTTGTGCCTCTTTTTAGTTTTGCTCGAAGTCCGGTTTTTTGTGAAGGTGCTTGCCCGTGCTTGTTCTCTATTTGATTTTTAACGGAGACCTGCTTTGTCTTATTAATTCAGGTATTAGGCAATGGATGGCTTTACTGTCCTCTAAGACGGATAATACAAAGTGAAGGATTCTTCCTCCTTTACTGTACACAAAGTGAAGGATTCTTCCTTCTTTACTGTCCTCTAAGACGGATAATACAAAGTGAAGGATTCTTCCTTCTTTACTGTCCTCTAAGACGGATAATACAAAGTGAAGGATTCTTCCTTCTTTCCGGTCCTATAAGACGTATAATACAAAGTGAAGGATTCTTTCTTCTTTACTGTCCTCTAAGACGGATAATACAAAGTGAAGGATTCTTCCTTCTTTACTGTCCTCTAAGAGGGATAATACAAAGTGAAGGATTCTTCCTTCTTTACTGTCCTCTAAGACGGATAATACAAAGTGAAGGATTATTCCTTCTTTACTGTCCTCTAAGTCGGATAGTACAAAGTGAAGGATTCTTCCTTCTTTACTGTCCTCTAAGACGGATAGTACAAAGTGAAGGATTCTTCCTTCTTTACTGTCCTCTAAGACGGATAATACAAAGTGAAGGATTCTTCTTTCTTTACTGTCCTCTAAGACGGATAATACAAAGTGAAGGATTCTTCCTTCTTTACTGTCCTCTAAGAGGGATAATACAAAGTGAAGGATTCTTCCTTCTTTACTGTCCTCTAAGACGGATAATACAAAGTGAAGGATTATTCCTTCTTTACTGTCCTCTAAGTCGGATAGTACAAAGTGAAGGATTCTTCCTTCTTTACTGTCCTCTAAGACGGATAGTACAAAGTGAAGGATTCTTCCTTCTTTACTGTCCTCTAAGACGGATAATACAAAGTGAAGGATTCTTCTTTCTTTACTGTCCTCTAAGACGGATAATACAAAGTGAAGGATTCTTCCTTCTTTACTGTCCTCTAAGACGGATAATACAAAGTGAAGGATTCTTCCTTCAATTTGTATTATCCGCATATTATTGCATTCCAAATTGTTTTGGAGTGCGATGTATCGGTGGCTCAATTTCGGTGGCTCAACTGAGCCACCGTATGCCCTTTGTCAGTGCAAGGGCACGGATGAAGCAGGTTCAAGTCCCGTCCGTAATACAAATGTTTCCTTTAAGATACTATTAGTTATTTCCAATTAATCAAAAAGGCTTCATGGGAACATTGCTAAAGACTCCAGCCACTTCGGCTACTTAGCCGTGTAATTTAGAAACTATTATAGTTTAAAGAAACATGTGCACATATTAGTACTAGATCATGTTTACGATTATTAGTCGAGTTTGATTTGATTAGTTAATTTACGAAATATTATCCTACCAACTACATTTATTCTGTATGGAGCGCGCTCGCGATAGTGTACCTACCTACGCAGTAACTATAATTTAATCTGTGATAGTATTATCTAAAAAAAAACTACGTATTATAAGTTTGTAATGTAACATGATATACAATTATTAATTACCAATAATTATTTTTATATTAACTACAGCTGTACAGCCCGCGACTTTGTTGGCGGTATAGTATACGCATGGTTTCTCGGCTTTACAAGGAATATTATTTAAATATTTATACTTTGGACTATCTTACAGTGAAATTAGCATTGTAATCTGTTCATTCGTTTTTGCGTGTTAACGTAACAAACGCAGAAAATTGAACAGACAGACAGATTAATTTTTTTACCTTATGAAAGTAACAGGGGTGCCCCGTAACCCGACCTCTTGAGAAAAGTATTAATATTTTTATAATATATTTTATATTGCTTGGTCTATTATTCTCTAATTGAATTGAGTGCATTTGATCGTACACATCAACATGTCGCAGTATGTTATTGGCTTTTCTAAATATGAACCAGGAACCTCAGAGAAATTTCAGAAGCAGGCAAAATGTGAAACTCTTTGGTCTCGTTTTCTGTGTTCAAGAAATGGCCCTTTTTTACCCGTTCGTTGGGCGCGGGAGATGTTTCGTGCAGACATTGGAATCTAGACGATTGAGAGCTATTTCTACAAAAAAAAAAAAACTACTTAGAATTAGCGACTTAAAATTAGCTGCTGAAAAAAGGATTTAATGGCCTTTAAGGCCAGGCTACAAGGTTACATTTTCCCACTCCCCACTCCCCTGCCACCTCCCCTACACTTTGCCACCCGCTAGCCGCAATAAGCACCGAAGTGCCTGCGTAACAAGGTTGAATATCACGAGCGCTGTTTGAACACATAATTTAGCTAGGAACTAAATGACGTATGTCTCTAAAGTTATTTATTTTATTGGCAGGCTAATAATTAAGTTAGGTAAATTTTGTCTAAGCATTAGATAATAAACTATATTTTCTAGCTGTGAGATTTATTTTAGAGATAAAACTTAAGCCGTTGAGTAATAAAATGTAAATATTACCGAAAATAACGTAATTTTTGATAAGAACATTTATCGAATGAAATTCTGTTAATCATGTTTTTGTCTTAGTCTTAGAGAGATAAAGATCTCAAAAACATATATGTTAAGTTTCACATTTATCAGGTTTGTGGTTGACCCAAGATATTTATGGAAAAATACCCCTTAAAAAGCAGAACCTGGTCTTAACATTTTATCCTTACTGCTTCAATATAGTGTGTATAGGAAAAGCAAGAATAATGAGTTGTCTTTGCGCCAAAAGTTCACAATATTGATATCACACTCACTCATTAAAATAAGCAATTATTTTAAGCTTAGTGAAAAAACCTTAATACCTACCTATAACCAGAAACACAAATGGGTTTAGTATAAACTTGTGTTGTAATGTATGACATCATACTCCATACCTACCAAATTTTTTCGTCGAGTTAACTTTGAATGTGAATAGGTACATAAATGAGTTACTTCCACTTATTGCATTGAGATGCAAAGTTTTAAGTCAAATCCTAAAGTTATCCAACAGTGAGAATCGCATTTCAATCGTTCCTGTAGTTTTACATGAAGCGAGAACAAAGAGACAGACAAAAATATATTATATATTTTTTGTTCAGTAGTTTATTTAAGGTAAATTAGTCATTTTTTAATAATCTTTACTTAAATTGCAAGTTTCCACGGGAAAACTGTTGATTACTCGCTGTAAGAATCGGTTGTAATGGAAAATAAATAACAAGAGTAGGGTGACTAATGTGACTACCCATCACAAGACTCCCAAGCATGAGTGAGTGCGTCATCCAAAACATTTATATCATTACTAGATACGAAGTATATATATATATATAAATATATAAGTCAAACCTTGTTATGTACCCGCGGCTACGCACGCGTGGTAGAAATAACCACCTAGGTTAAAAGTACTCTATGTGCTATTTCAAGATCTAAACTATCTGTACCCGCAGCTTCACACACGTGGTCATTTCTCTAGGTTAATATACTCTATGTGCTATATCAAGACCTAAACTATCTGTACCCGCGGCTTCGAACACGTGGTCATTTCTCTAGGTTCAAGACCTAAACTATCTGTACCCGCGTCTTCGCACGCGTGGTCATTTCTCTAGGTTAAAAGTACTCTATGTGCCATTTCAAGACCTAAACTATCTGTACCCGCGGCTTCGCACGCGTGGTCATTTCTCTAGGTTAAAAGTACTCTACGTGCCATTTCAAGACCTAAACTATCTGTACCCGCGGCTTCGCACGCGTAGTCATTTCTCTAGGTTAAATGTACTCTATGTGCTATTTCAAGACCTAAACTATCTGTACCCGCGGCTTCGAACACGTGGTCATTTCTCTAGGTTAAAAGTACTCTATGTACTATTTCAAGACCTAAACTATCTGTACCCGCGTCTTCGCACGCGTGGTCATTTCTCTAGGTTAAAAGTACTCTATGTGCTATTTCAAGACCTAAACTATCTGTACCCGCAGCTTCACACACGTGGTCATTTCTTTAGGTTAAAGTACTCTATGTGCAATATCAAGACCTAAACTATCTGTAGCCGCGGCTTCGAACACGTGGTCATTTCTCTAGGTTAAAAGTACTTTATGTGCCATTTCAAGACCTAAACTATCTGTACCCGCGGCTTCGAACGCGTGGTCATTTCTCTATGTTAAAAGTACTCTATGTGCTATATCAAGACCTAAACTATCTGTACCCGCGGCTTCGCACGCGTGGTCATTTCTCTATGTTAAATGTACTCTATGTGCTATTTCAAGACCTAAACTATCTGTACCCGCGGCTTCGCACGCGTGGTCATTTCTCTAGGTTAAAAGTACTCTATGTGCTATTTCAAGACCGAAACTAGCTAGACCCGCGGCTTCACACGCGTGGTCATTTCTCTAGGTTAAAAGTACTCTATGTGCTATTTCAAGACCTAAACTATCTTTACCCGCGGCTTCGCACGCGTGGTCATTTCTCTAGGTTAAAGTACTCTATGTGCTATATCAAGACCTAAACTATCTGTACCCGCGGCTTCGAACACGTGGTCATTTCTCTAGGTTAAAAGTACTGTATGTGCTATTTCAAGACCTAAACTAGCTGTACCCGCAGCTTCGCACGCGTGGACATTTCTCTAGGTTAAAAGTACTCTATATGCTATTTCAAGACCTAAAATACTAATATACCAACATTTGATCAAAATCCCTTCAGCATTCATTCAGCACGAACAAACATACAGACAAACTAACAAACAAAGAGACAGACACGATAAAAAAAAAAGAACAGTAGCTTATTTTAAGTACCCTAGATAATTTTTTCTTCATTGTATAGACTTTTTTGTTCATATTGCTTTATTACGAGTATAAGTATAGATAGATATATTTAGGGAAATGCGAAAGCATGTGCAATAATGTGCTTACTTTCTCCTTGGGAGAAGGCTTAATTAAGGAGTGGAATGCCCTGCCCTCGTCAGTGTTTCCGGTAAATTATAACCCAGGTGTGTTCAAGTCAAGAGTGAGTAGGTATCTACTAGGCAAGCGTGCTACACCTTCGACCACATCATCGCTTTCCATCAGGTGAGATCGTGGTTAAACGATTGCCTAATCCGTAATAAAAAAAAATAAAAAAAAACCGGTAGTGGGAACATCAAAAGATCACATCTGATGACCATGATACAAGTATCAGTAAGATATAATAGATTTATAAGTTACCTGATACATTAGCGGCCTTCGTAAGAACTCACAGTGGGTTCCGCTACTCTCCTGTGCCAGTAATTGCTCTTGATGCCGTAGGGTGCTCTTCTCGCTGACGAGCATATGAAACAACACCGAGGCTACAGATCCAACGCTCAATACTATGTACACTATATGCCTGAACTTCCAAGCATCTGCTGGGCCCACTTGCTAAAACAAACAACATTAATTATGTACATTATATATACAAATCTGATTAATATAGTATAGGTTTTGTAATATGCTGTATAACTTGAACTGGAATTAAACTACAGATACTAGTACTATTATTTACTAGCTGCGCCCCGCAGCTTTGCCCGCGTGCAAACTTTGCCACGCCCGTCACCACTTTAGGAAACAAATTTCAAAAAATCCCTGTAACTTTGAAGTTTTTTAAGGCTTTTGAAGCCTTTACTTTGACACCTGTCACCTTGACATCGATGTGGTAATTCCCATACATAGATATTAAACTACATGTTTTCGTAAAAAAAACTTATAAAAACCTTATAAATGTTCTTTTCTGTACCTCCGACAACGTGTGTGCAAAATTTCATAATGATCGATTGAGTAGTTAAGGCGTGAAAGCGTAACAAACAAACAAACTCACTTACGCATTTTTAATGTTAGTAGGATTCTGTGCTACATATAGAGGTTGCCCAAGCTTGGGGTTTACAACGTGTCACTGAATAGTCTTTTAGGTACTCACCAGGTTTGTTTCGATCAAGCATGTAAATTTGATGTAAATGCGTTTACGTGTGCAATGGTTGAATACATAGTATTTAAAATTCTCATACAAAAGTAAAAATATAATAATTGGGACAACCCTAAATGACTATTTAATAATAACTATTTTTTATTATTATTTATTACAAGGAAATAACAATAATTATTATTTGTTATAATAATCATTACAATATGGCTATTGGACCATCATGTAATTAGTCACATTTAGGACGGTATAACTCTGAACGGACTATCAATTGAGATGAATCGTCATAATAACAAATGTTCTCCATAAACCGATCTTTCATTTGGTACATATCTTATTGTTACTGGAAGAGTGGGGAAAATCTGCCATTCTCCTTTCGAGCACTTCCTGATTAGCTATCCGGCTGAAACTTTCAGGGTATCTCACAACTCGATGATAATGCAATTTGAATAAAAAAACTCAATATAAAAATAAAACGTGGTATTTAGGTTAGTTTTTTAATCTACATTTGCTGCTTGTTCTGTTTTTTGATTGGTCTACTTATTTATTGACTGGAACACTCACGTTACCATTCAGTTCACAGATAAGTTAGTGGCACTGTAGCACAAATTCAAGGTCAATGGCGGTATTGATTTTTTTCCCAGCTGATTACTAGGCAGTACTTTATTTATTCTGTGCTACTATAGGGTTTGATGTACAGTGTTTTTGCATAAACTTTAAAAGTAAATTCATGAATGAAAATCTTCGAAATTTAAAAACTCGTTAAACTAACGTAATTCGCCACGCCGAACCACGTGCTCCACCCTGGTAATCTAATAGGTAATTTGTTACATTCTGTATAATAAAGATGCCTGAACCAATTTTAGTTAAAATGTTTCTTGGCTAGGTAAAAAGTTATAGCTAACAATTGGTAAATTAGGTATGGAAGCCTCAGGAATCACTGTGCAAATTCTGCTTGGTATTCTGTCTTTAAAACATAGTACTGGAACATGCTGTTTTATTAACATCATATCTACTTACGCTACTTATAATAATTAAGGTTCCCATGGATAGGTGTGAATTGGATTTAGTACGAAATTTCTATTCAACATTAAAAGACAAATTGAAACCAAACTTTGAAAATAGATCGATCTAAGCCATATCCAGGGTTGCAGAGTTTTATTTAAATGCTGACAAAATTAAAACTATTATATGTTTTCTACAACAAAAACTAAAACTAGAACTTGTTCTATCTACAAAAGCGTACAAAAGCTTTTTTTTAATGATACGGGAACTATGTTTGCATAAAAAGCTGAAATTCCACACCTCTCCGTGGCATACTCTATAGTAAGTAAATAGAAACAAACTTGCTTATCACACTCCCCGGATATATGCAATACAATCCATGTGATGATGTACACAAATAGGTTGGAGAATACCGTGAATCCATATCTGCAACAAAATAAACATAAGAAAGTTATTGTTTATCTGCTCTATGTTTGTGCAATGAGATTGTGCTGGTGTCAGAGTTTGTCAGGCCTCTGATATACACACATATACCTAGTAGAGTTTCTATATTCCGAACACCCCATTCGGTTCCACAGAGCTTTCAGATTATTGTAAAGCATAAAAAACATATTTTTTAAATGTATTTTCAATCAAAATCGTAAATTATAAACCAGATTACACTTTTAAAAAAATAAACTTATATTGTTGTTTGTCCCATAATTATATGAGAAAAAGTTACTGTCACTTTGATGTTGTAGTCATCTACATGCATACCAATATATAAAAATTAACGATGGACAAGGGCCCGCGCCTCACCCCGCACCTCACCCCCGCGGAGGCCGATATATAAGGATTCCGCGCCCGTGGAGAGGGACAGACCAGACAAGTATAGAAAGCGAGCGCATCGCTCGTCCCTGAAACACGAGTAGCAAAGCAGCCACGTGGGCGGCCATTTTGTCGAAGGGAGACTGCCGCGAAAAGGAGCCGGAGCTGGCGGGAAGCCAGAAGGCCAAGGGGACAGCGCAACCACCCTGCGAGCCAACCCGACGCGAGGGAGCAGGGCGCTCCCGGACCCGAGGATCACCGAGCACGTGGGCAAGCGTTCGCGCTGCCGAAATCTTCCCGTCTAATGACGTAAGCCGGCCGGCGTTGAGGTACCTATAAACAATTATTCCCAGTGCGCGTAAAATAGACGATTCACAAATCGCGCGCGTAACCTTAAGTCCCCTTTTCGTGCCCCCCTCTTCTTCATAGACTATTTGACTTAACCATCGTAACCACGTGTTAGTTTTTAAGCCTTGTATATAAAAACACTGTTATAGAAACACTGATTAAATTATCTGTAAGTACTCTTTATAATACCGTTTTCTTTTTACAATATCCCCTCACTCTCCTTGGCTGTAGGTAGGCCCCGTTCCAACGGGGGTGGGCCTCTGAGGCCCATCGAGCAGTACGGCCTGGTCATAAGGCCCAATTTGCTCTCCAACTGGTACACTATCCAGGCTACCCTTCCCTACAGCAAATCGTGTCGTTCGTCGGTGGCAAACCGAACTCCAGCCATCTGCTGCGACGCTGCGGGCGGCGACCCTCGCCGTGATTCTGCCACCTCCGGTTCGCCCGGCTGCCTCCCGACGGACACATTACACATAGAATGCACTCCACAAATTAATTACCACGACAGAACGCGACGCTCAAGTTAGTACGAGAGAGATAAACATCTGTTTACCTTAATATGCTTACTAGTTTCAAAGCTACGTCTTCTTAATAACAAAGTGGTTACAAATTATTTACCAGGAGGTTTGCAGTAGTTTCAATGATTATAGTTATGTCACAATAACAGTTTTGTATAGATAAATATTCAGAGTAACCCTTAGATACACGAGCAAAGTCGGCATAAGTCGCTAGTGATCTAATTTTAATCCTGATAATTAATTAATTAAAATACTGATTGCTAAACAAAATGGCATAATGAGTAACAAAAACACATATGTGCGAGACCAACAACGCGCGGCAGGCTACGGGTGAGTGCGGTGTGCGGTAAAGGTTGGGGTGTTCGCATTAATGGGGGTTCGGTTTACCGAGGCTCTGCTGTACATTATTCACCTATTAAGCTACATCGGCCCCCAGTCCCACGCGGCTCCGTTATTCCTGGCACCGGTAGCAGCCATGGTAACGAATGAATGAATGAGAGACGAATGTGAATATCAACGTAAAGCTGGAGAGGTCTCGTTTGATGGGATCTCCTCTTCGCCCAAGTCCTGCCCAAATCCAAAACCCCGAGAGCTTTCAGTTGGAGCTCCAAAATCGCTTCCAAATCCTTACCGAATGCGATACAGTGGACGAACTAAACAACGGGCTGGTGGAAATTGTTCACGCGGTCGGGTCAGAGCTATTTAAGACCCCCCGCAAAAAAAGATCACAAAAACACTCTGAGCATACAGTCAAACTTATGAAAGAACGAGGCGAGATGAGGCTGTAGTCTTCAGTGGATATGTCGAGTTACAGCTTGCTTAATAAACAGATCTCCAAGTCAATGCGACACGATTTGCGGTCCTAAAAACAAGAACAAAATAACGCAATAACGTATTAAGAACGCAATAGAGCGGAACAAGGGCTCCAAAGTGTTCGCAAGAGATCTGTCTATTGGGCATAGCCTGTTGACGAAGCTGAAAACCGACAATGGCAGCATCGTTTCGTCGAAGTCAGAGATTTTGAGTGAGCTCGAGAAGTTCTATGGACAATTATACACCTCATCGCGTAGTCCTCCTAGCACGACTAGCGATCCAAGAGCCCGTTTGACCCGACATTATACCGAAGATATCCCGGACGTCAGCCTATACGTCAGATTCAGTCGAGACCTGGGCAGTGCTACAGTCATTACAGTGTTTGTACAGCAAGGCCAGTTCGTCTTCCGGATCAGAGCACGAATTCTATCCAGCTGCAAAAAGGGGTGAGACAGGGAGACGTTATTTCTCCGAAACTGTTCACCTCTGCACTGGAAGATATATTCAAGCTTCTGAACTGGAACGGATTTGGTGTTAACATCACTGGCGCATACATCACTCACCTTCGATTTGTTGATGATATAGTCATCATGGCTGAAACCCTGCAAGACCTAAGCACAATGCTCAGTGACCTCAATATTGTTTCCCATCAGGTGGGTCTTAAAATGAACATGGGCAATACGAACATCGTGTCAAATGCCCATGTCGTACCCATGCCGGTTTATGTTGGGAACGATATTATCGAAGCTGTTGATCACTATGTCTACTTGGGTCAGACGATCCAATTGGGTAGATCCAACTTCGACAAAGAGGTCAACCAACGAATCCAACTCGGATGGGCAGCGTTCGGGAAATTACGCCATATCTTCTCGTCGCAGATACCGCAGTGTTGTGTGTTGCCAGTGATGACATACGGCACTGAGACGTGGTCGCTAACTATTGGTCTCATACAAAAGCTCAGAGTTGCGCAGCGTGCAAAGGAGAGAGCTATGCTAGGTGTTTCACTACGTGATAGAATCAGAAATGAGGAAATCCGTAGAAGAACGAAGGTTACCGACATAGCTCTCAGAGTTTGAAAGTTGAAGTGGCAATGGGCAGGCCATATAGATTGCAGAACCGACAACCACTGGGGAATAAAGGTTCTCGAATGGCGACCACGAACAAGCAAGCGAAGTGTGGGGAGACCCCCCACACGATGGACCGACGACATTGTAGCCATCGCAGGAAGTCGGTGGATGGAGGTGGCACAAGATCGCTCGACATGGCGCTCTTTTGGGGAGGCCTATTCAGCAATGACTTCTAAAGGCTGACATGATGAAGCTACATCAAACATTTTTTATCTGAGCTGATCTTTTTTATTCATGAGAAGAAATCATTGTATGAAACAAATATACAAGAAATACAGTTCAACAAACTTATCTGTGAAGTGACAAAAAAAGACAACCGCCATGAATGAGTTCCGTATATTTCTGTTTTTTGATTGGTCTACTTATTGATTGACTGGAACACTCACGCCACCATTCAGTTCACAGATAAGTTTGTGGCACTTTAAATTAAACCACTGAAAGTACGGAGTAATGTGCAGTTGTCTATGAATTAAACTCACAATTCATTTGTTTTGTTTAATGTTCAAACTAATTTTATTGTCCTTTCATCAATTTTTAATTAATTCACAAAAGGAAAGGTTCTCAGGTAGTATTTTTTTTATTTAATTGACTGATGAGATAACCAGGTTTTATCTATGTCTATACAGTCAATCTGGCTATCTTTGGCCCAGTTTTCGTACAAACAGGACAATAAATCTTTGAGTTACTGCATTAGACACATAAATATGAATGTTTTAGTGGCTTTAGATAGCCTTCATTTCTAAAATATAATAATATATTGATAGATATAGGAAAAATATTGTGAAAAATCCAAAATTCCTCTGGGCCAAAGTTATATTGTGAGTTGGGCTTTGATTGGCCTGGGTCCTGATTGTTGGCTATTTCTGCTTATTTATTTAATTTCAAAGTGTATGGCCTGTAAATTTATGTAAAGGAATACAGCAAAGTCTATCGGTTGGTCTAGTTGACGACCGGTTGGTCTAGTGGCTAGAAACCCTAGGAACGAACGAAACCAAAACGGTTGCGGGTTCGAATCCTGCAAGGTCCTGCATCATTTGTGTGATGAGCAGAAATGTTTGTTTCTGAGTCATGGATGTGATAATCGTATTTAGGTATGTATGTTTATCCGTTATCTAGTGCCCATAGTACAGGGTATCCTAGTTTGAGGCTAGGAAATTGGTGTGGAATTGTCCCAAATATATTTATTTATTAATTTTTTGTTTATAAAAAACATCAAAATAAAGAAACATTTGCTTAATTCTAAAGAATATGCAATCAAAGTTTGAAATAATGTCACCCATAGTAAAAGTACTGTAAGTAACTTTTTCTGGCACTCCGAACCAGTTGCTAATTCCTCTAGACCGAAATGGACAAATGACAGATGTCAATTGTTTCGTGGGTTTATAGCATTTACGAATTTAGCTTCTACATGTTTTTTTTTTACAAAGCTTGTTTCAAATAAACTAAACGAAAGACAAAAAAAAGAAGGTTGCAAACGAGATTTCGGGCTAATGTTATAATTGAAAAAAATTGAGCTGTAACTTATTTTTTTCAATTATATATTATAGTTTATTATTATATTGACTGTAGTTTTTTCTGTGTTTAGCTATCTGTAAATCAGTACAAGAAATACAAGTAGATGTAGTTTTATTATTTCTAGAATGAAACAAAATAAACATAATATTATAAATCCCACCTCTGTATAAAGTAGATGTAAAAGTTTTGAGTAAATGTAAAAATTACCTTACGGCCGTTAGATGTGACCTTGTGTGGTCATCTTCAGATAGCTCCGGTATTAGACTCAAGTGAGATATTTGCACTGCCGCCCAGCCAATTTGAAATATTATAATGAATGCAGCAAAGTAGTACATTTGAGCCCATTTGTGAGTTGTTGAGCAACCAATACAATCCGAGAAAATGAAAGGGAATGAGGCAAGAACACATCCTGTACCTAAAAAATACAGAAAATTATGTTAGGTCTAATGACTATTTGTTTCAAAGAGTTGTTAAAATTAGGGCACAACTTCGGAAGCTTGACCTACGATTTTAAAGGCGGGGGGCGTCCCCCGTCCCCCCCTAAAATCGTGGGTCAAGCTTCCAAAGTCATACCAAAATTATTACAGTGATATTTTCTGTTAATGTAAATGATATAATCATAAACTCCGTCTATAGTAATGTTTGGAATTCACTGGGTTTTGCTTTGATACAAGATTGTAACAAAACCACAAATTAGTAGGAAATAATACTGTAACTCATCTTAATGAAGAGCAATTATAAAACAATGAACAAATGAGGATAAGACTTTAGGACTCCAGCAGAAAGAAAATTATAAAATAATTTTCTTTCTGCTGGAGTCCTAAAGTACGTGAAAATATAACTATGATCTCACCAAAAAAGTGCCATATTTTTCTTCTTCCATATCTTGCACTTAACAAGTTGTCTGTATGATCAGAATGATATCCCACAAAAGGGGTGGCTAAAGCATCCACTACTTGTCCAATCAGCATCAAATTCCCAGACTGAGTGGTGGTAAACTCAAGAACCAAGTGAAAAAACACCAAAAAATATGTGAACCATAAACTTGCACAAACATCGTTTAGTACATGACCGATTCCAAATCCCAGTTGTAGCTTTATGCTAGTGGATATGTCCACGAATTCATTATCCATTTTTAATTCTGACTGTGTATGTAGGTACTTGTAACTCAAGTTGGAACTATTCTAATCACTTTTTTCTACTTATTCATTATTTGATTGAACTGCCAACTGCCTTGTTTACATTGTTGATTTTTAAAACCCATACTATTATTTAACTAAAGCTCCAAAGCAAATCCTATATTTACGAGCAATTAAAGCAGACACAGCGTCCGTTCCGTATCCTCACTAGAGAAAATGAATAAATTGTGAAAGAAATATAAATGTTTTCCTTTTGATTTGACAAACGCATGTCACTTGGACTTTGACTTGACAATATACGTCATGTAGGCCGTTCGTTTTAGAGCAAATAGAAAGAATAACAGAGTAACGTTATATATGATCACATTTAACGTTCGGTTTGGAATTTTGTGGGTGAAATTAGTGCTCAGCATTGCGATTCCGTATCTTGGCTTCAATCAGAGTTTATTATCACTATCAATAATGCGTTGCGATAGAGTCGAAATGTTTATGAAGAAATATCTTGGTTACAATCTGATTGTAACCAAGAGATGGAATGGCACTGCAGTCCGATTCCATAACTTGGCTTATCGAATTCTCAGTATCGCAGCCACTAATGCCTTGCGATAGAGTCGAATTTGCTATGAAAAAAGTGATAATCCGATTGTAGCCAAGTTATGGAATTGGGCCACTGCTGAAATGTTTTTGATCACCGTTCGTTGTGCATGTTTACATGACCTGACAGTTAAATTTGACATTGGAAGAGTGAATTTATTTTGTAGATTATGGATAATTTTTCGTTCGGTTTGGGAAGGAAAGGACTATTAGTGGCAAAAATTGCAAAAGTGTTTATAATGTAAAACCGAACGGCTGAATAAAAATGTACAACACCCAAATGCCAAACCGAACATAGCAAATATTTTGCTTGTTTTTCGTTCTTGTGTTTTGTGTGATAGCGGAAAATGAAAAACAATTTTCATTTAAAAATAAAGTGATCTCGGCTTAAGTCTAGGGTCATAGCTCTCGTCTCGGTTGAGAGTTGGAATAAAAACACATTAAATGGGAGCCGGACGTGCTATAATTTTTTGCATTGCTCTGGTGCACATAATCTTCGTATTTGTTCATGGAGATCAGTTCAATGAAGAATTATTTATTAAACCTCTACCTCCGACGCATCTGTATTCGTATTTTCAGTTCATAACCTTAGTAGATCATGATCCTTCATGTCAGTATTATTATCAGCGACAGCGTTGCCTAAACTTTATCTGATAACAGTTTTCTTTCCAAACTACTTTGAGTTAGGTATTATACTTTTGTTATGTCTTTACAGATGAACATTCCAATCTATCTCCGAGAGCACTTACAGAAGTAATATCCTACTTTCAAGTGGAGGAGTTGCACCTAACTCTGACTGAAGGACAATGGAGACATGATAAGTGGGGGTACCCAGTGCTCGATGCTGGCCCTGGTGCTGAACTATATGCGTGGTTTTCACCAGAAGTCACAGATGTGGATACCCAGTGGAGAAAACTCAGTGCCACACTATCAGGCCTCTTCTGTGCCTCACTGAACTTTATAGACACTTTCAACACTGTGACGCCTCAAATGCCACTATGGCCCATGAGTGCAGTAAGGCCAAGTCAAAATCTCACGTCACAGCTGAGATATGCATCCCTGCCAAGGGAAATAGTTTGTACAGAAAACTTAACGCCTTGGAAGAAACTCCTACCTTGTGAGTCTAGCCGTGGATTCTCATCACTGCTAAATTCTAGGATGATCCACAATACAAACTACCATTCAATAGGGGTCCATGTAAGACATGTTTGCAAATCAAAAGACTGTACTGAAACCAACCTAGAGATAAAACAAACTGTAGCTCTAGTGTACGACCACAGAATAGTTGGTGGAGCCGACTGGTCTTTTAGGAAACTTTTTGGACAAGGATTACCTGGGGCTTGCCCTCTCTCATCCAGCAGCAAAGTGTATGTTGATGTGACTTCTAATGACACTCATCCCTTCAAGTTGACCCCTCAACCGGAATCTACTGTAGTTTCACAGAGAGGTGGCAGTGAAACCACTTTAGCTGTCTATAACATAAACGCAGACAATCAGATGATCAATATTGCAGCGAAATATGAAAGTAATGAAAACAGCATAACTGTTCCAGTGCCACCACCTTTGTCCTTCAACAGATATGTTCTCGGTTATGGCAAAGAGTTTGGAGGAATCGTAACAGAGCTGACAAACAATTTTTGGACTCCAATACATGTTGTGGTAATGGAAAATGCTCCATGGTGGCTGCCAATACAACTCAGCACTTTGAGAATCAATGGTGAAGCTGAGAGTAAACTAGTAATATCACAGTATTATTCACCTGGGCGAAGTCGGCAGAAGCCGTACCATCTAGAATTGCTCTTGAAGTTGCCTGCTAGATCAACAACAACTATCACAATAGATTTTGAATTTGTGTTCCTTAAGTGGCAAGAATATCCTCCAGATGCAAATCACGGGTTCTACATCGGTTCAGCATTGATATCTGCAAATCTGCCGACTGCCAGAAATTACACCAGTCTACCTATTACAGGCTCTTCATTCGATTCAGTTGTCAATGCTTCAAAACCATGTAAGTATGATTGTATGTCTGCATGTATGACAATGAGATAGGGCCAATCTCTCATTTAAGATTTTGTCAGGCTTCTGGCTTCAGGGCTTCTAAAGTGGCTTCAACAACTGCTATCAATTGTTATCAAACAAGGCCGATGGCTTTACAAGCCCTCTGATGCACAGAGCTACGATAAATCTGCACATAACTCATTAAAAGTAATTGGTGCAGGGCTGAGGATCAGACCTAGTGTTTTTAAAGCATGATTTGATATTAACATATGATTCTAACTTCATCCATGTTGTTTTCTGAATAAATAGCTACATAATAATTTCTAAAATTATATTTGTTTTTGTTTCAGGGTATCCAGCTGTGTTCAGAACAAATGGTGCAATGGTGTCATTACCGACACCAGATTTCAGTATGCCGTATAATGTTATATGTCTAGCATGCACTGTAGTTGCTCTAGCATTTGGTCCACTTCATAATATCTGCACAAAAGAACTTATACTTAAACCATTGAGCACCTCTTTGTCATTAAAACAGAAAATTATGAATTTATTTAAAAAGAAAAATGATTAAAATACTTGCTGTAGCCAAACTTGACTAGACTGAATAAATTGTTTTCTTTTGCAAAAATGATTTTCTATTTATTAGTTTACTAGGGGAAATATATAGAAGGGGAAGGAGTAGAGTCGGCGCTCGCCGTTTTCTCGCTTTTAGCTAGTAAAAGGAACTTCGTTTGCTCGGGCTACAGTTTATCCCGATAATAAATATACTACGTATGACCTCTCTCCTGTTTAATCTCCATACCAAATTACATCAAGGTCTGTTCAGCCGTTTCAACAGAAAGATGAAGTTCTATTTTAGTACAAATGACCAAAAACAAGCACAAATTAAAAATTAATATAACCCCCGACTCCCCGCCCCCCAATATAGCTAAGAAGCATCTCGATCACACCAGTTTTCAAACATAAGTATCGTTCATCCGTCCATCCGTTTGGGAGCTACGGTCATCATCTCCATTCCCCCACACATTCGTCCCCCCATTATAGCTAAGAAGCATCTCATTTACCTCACCCTTGAAATTTGAAAATACTATTGTGACCCCCCTTTTTCTCAACACCCCCTCGCCATATAGCTAAGAACCAACTCCTCCTCCAATTACAGCTAAGAACAATCTTGTTCATCTTAGCTTTGAAACATAAAAACCAAAGCTAAATTGGTCCATTCGTTTGAAAGATACGCTTCTTACCCCCCTTTTCTCAACTCCCCCCTCCCCACCCCCATATAGCTAAGAACCATCTCGATCACATCATTTTTCAAACATAAAAAACCTCATCAAAATCTGTCCATTCATTTGGGAGCTACGATCCTCACCCCCATTCCCCCATTATAGCTAAAAAACATCTTGTTTACCTCAGCTTGCAAACATAAAAAACTGCAGCTAAATCGGTCTATTCGTTCGAAAGGTACGATTCGAACCCCCCCCCCCCCCTCCCCCTCCTCCCTCCATCCTCCATTATAGCTATGAACCATCTCGTTTACCCCAGCTTTCAAATATAAAAAAAACACATCTAAATCGGTCCATTCGTTTGGAAGCCAATCGGATTATGCCTAAAGGTGATAAAACGTAAGTTCTAGAGCGTGCTCTGGAGGCCTAATGCAGCAGCTGTAGTGCCATTATGGGCACAATTTTAAGCAGCCCTTAGTTACATTACAACTGCACAGTGCACAACAGTAGTAAAACGGAGCCTCAAGAGCTGCAACGAATGACTAACGCCACAATAACCCTTTTATGATGCTACTTTTGTGAACGAGTGAACGAATATGAATGAATGTACTGTATGTCAAAATGGTAAAGTACCTATAATATTGTAATCGGCCATGATTAAAATATTATTGATAAGTAAATAATTCATATGTGCCTTATTGTTTGTTAAACACAGGCGAATAAAAACGCTTTCATGTTTACTGTGCATATATAAGACGTTTTTTCCAAAAAACATAAGCGCTTTCGAAATAATGTAAAAATGTAAGAAATATTTGCTAAATTTTATTGACTTTTTCAAATAAAATTATTTAGTATTTTTATTAAGTATCGACAGTTTATTATTTGCAATTGGTTGTTTGTATATTGACAAATGCAAAGTTAATTTCAATGAAGCACATTATTATAACATCTAAATGTTGCAACTAATTAATAAGCAGTTGAGCGGCGTTTAACAGTAACAAGAGAAACCCTCATAAAACCTTCAGTAACAAATGCAGACGTTTGCAGAAGCAATAACGCAATTTAAAACTGCTTGCTGAACTCTAATGTCACTATAATACATCTTAAAGTTACAAAATAGGCTGCAATTTCCACTTGTGTGTTGTTTGGGAATGAATCTTGATGGGGGGGGGGGGGGGGAATATCTCAAAATTTCCGCGCTCGCTTCGCTCGCGCCATTATAATAATATCGCGTTTTGATGAAACACGAAATAACTCCAATCTTTCGCGCTCTCTATACTCGCACCCTTGTTCTGTTATTGCCTGTTGAATGAAGGATAACGTGCATCTCGTTTTCCTACAGTTTTAACAAACTTTTCAAGAAATAGCTTAAAATTATCGCGCTAACTACGTTCGCACCTTGTTATTATTGGCTGCGTTCTCATATATCTATCTGCTCAGTGGATCCATAGTAATTTTCATCTTTTGTCATACGCACGACCACAAATAGTTCAATTTTTTTTGCGCTACCTTTGCTCGCGCCTTTATTATATTACCTATTTTCGCAAGCTGAAGAATTCCATTAATGTCTAACTCTGTCATTACCGAACATTTTCGCGCATGCTACACTTGCGTTTGTTAAATGGTATATTCTGTTTCCTCATTCGTATAATATAACGGAAATAGTAAACAAATTTCGCGCTCGCTCCGCTCGCGCTTTGTTAATAATATTATATGTATTTTACACATTCTATGTGATCATAAACGTTCAGTTTTTTTATATAACTACACTAATAAATTTATGAGTAGCTCAAAAATTTCGTGCTCGCTTCGCTCGCAGTTCCTTGGTTGTTTAGCATGTTTCGCAATCATAGAAGATCGGTCATAAACGTTATTTTTTATTTTTTCACATAACTACATAACACAATAAAAATATCAGTAGTGTGGCTCAAAGTTAAAGGTAAAAAATGTGTTTGTTTTAAAACAAAAGGTAAAAATTGATTACAACTAGCCTGATTTTGAAAATTGATTTAAATCTAAACTATTCCCGAGTGGCATAGTCTACGCGACTGATACTGCGAGGAATAGCTAGTATTGTATAATTTTGAAACCCGTTCAGTGTGACAGTCAGTAGTCGAGTCAGCCCTGACTCGACTACTGACTGTCACACTGAACGGGTTTCAACTGACTCGACTACTGACTGTCACACTGAACGGGTTTCAAAATTATACAATACTAGCTATTCCTCGCAGTATCAGTCGCGAACTGGAAGACTGGACTGGAGTCGAAGACTGGATCCGCCCTTGGTTAAAAATACCTACTTAATAATATCTTAGAACCTACAATATTGTGTACTACCAAACTAAGCATGTTGCATTACTATCAATGTACTCGTAAATATCTAATATAGTACTTTTTTAAAATACAATGTGTCTCATTTTTTTCTGCCCAATGGGGTAAATTTGAAACATCGTAGGTTATATATAAAACGCCTGATAACTTCTTTAGCTTAAAATATTTTCTAAGTACTGGGTAATTGTAAGACAGAGCGGGGAAAACTGATACGAAACTTTTTTGAGAGATTTAAAATTCTTTTATTTCTTTGATTTTATTTAAAAAAACTTAAAACTCTTACAGTTCTTTGCTTAACATTAAATAATTCTCAGGAATGTAATTATTACGTAATCCATAATATATTCAAAAATCACAGTCACACTATTATAACAAGCATCTTAATCACAATTACCATTATTAAACAGAAAATTGTTTATAAAAATGAGAATACGACCGAAAAATTCTAAATGGGTTTAATATTAGACATTTCATAATTATTTTCTGTTGTATTTTCCAGGTTTATGTGAAACATTAGATACTGATTTTATTCCTTTCTTATTTGTTTGCATTGGAGATGCTGATTTCATGATAAATGTTTTATATTTATGCATTTATAACTTTATAAATAATATTTATAATAATAAATTATAATAATAAATTATAATTTTAATATAATTTTTATGTATTATAATTATAATACATAAAAATATTAATGAATTAATGTTCTGTTTTAGCACGTAATTTAGAAGCATTTTGTCTTATTTTTATACTTCGCTGTGTTTTATATTTTCCCGCTGGCGTGTTTCATTTTTTCCCTCAAAATCAAGGTGTCCTTGTCATTCACTATCGAACGATACAGTAAAATCGCCACCCATCCGCGCAAGTAATCTCCAACTACTTGCGCGGATAGGGGTTGAAAGTTATTTAAAATAACACATATTACGCTGAAACTACTGGACGGAGTTTGATGTAACTTGGCATATGTATTAAAATTATTGATTCTTTTTATCCCCAAAAAATATAGGGTTCCTGCGGGATAGGTATTCAAAATTAAGGTAATTTAAATGTAATATAAATAAAACATTAAAAGGGTATCATAATTTTGACCCTCTCGCCACTATACTGTCTGGCTTAGCGGGACCATTTCTGCCAGCCAACCCAGAGGTGCGTGTATCGAAATCACACTCACTTCTTGAAATATTTTGTTCCATATTTTTATGCATTTACATATTTTATGCGTTATTTTTACAATTTATTTGATTTTTTTAAATTGTTTTTTTTTTCCTGAAGTAAACCGTCATATCGTTACAACAAAATAGGTCACAATAATTCCAATTCGGATAATTTAGAAAAAACTGTAAAACAGAAAAGAATTCTGTCAATTTACTTTGTTTTTTTTTTACTTTGTAATTTTGTTAGTTTTACCTGAAGTGCATGTTTAAAAAAGAAATAAATTATCATTTATAATTTACATTCCCTCATAAAAAAGCGCCCTCTAGCGGCTGTTTTTATTGGTAACCAAACTGCTTACTGTTTTACATTTTTAACCCCCGAACAAAGAGACGGTTGTTATAAGTTTAGGGTGTGTATCACTGTATATGTGTGAGAGTGCAGTGTGTGTGTGTGTGTTTTCGTTTTTTTTTTTGTTAAAAGCTAATGTGATTGAGATGGTCAACAACTCCAGCGCATAAACCAAACAAATCAAAGTTCTGCCTCCAATTTAACTAGATGGCGCTGATTGACCTTAAAACACGCAAGCATTTCATTCACTGCAAACAAGCGTACTGCTAAATTCAAATTTGTAAACTTTTCAAATTCGGCTCACATTACTTTGTTTATTTTGTGTGTGAGGGTGTGTGTGTGTATGTCTGTCTGTTTGTGGCATCCTCATAAAAAAGCTCCCAAACGAATAGACCGATTTTGATGCGGTTTTTTTGTTTGAAAGCTAATGTGATCGAGATGGTTCTTTGCTATATGGGGGGGGGGGAAGGGGGTGAGAATCGTAGCTTCCAAACGAATGGTCCGATTTAGCTGCGTGTTTTTTATATTTGAAAGCTGAGGTAAACGAGAAGGTTCTTTAGGATGGTTCTAATTGGAGGGAGGAGGGGGGATGGGGATGGGAGTTAGGATCGTTGATCTCAAACAAATGGACCGATTTTGATGTGGTTTTTTATGTTTCAAACTGATGTGATCGGGATGGTTCTTAGCTATATGGGGCGAGAAAAGGCGGGAGTTTCGAGAAAAATGGGGTGAGAATCGTACATTTCAAACGAGACGACCAATTTAGCTGCGGTTTTTTTATGTTTCAAAGCTGAGGTAAACAAGATTTGTCTTAGCTATAATAGGGGGGGAGGGAATATGGTGAAGTTCGTAGCTCCCAAATGAATGGACCAAATTTGATGCAGTTTTTTATGTTTTAAAACGGATGTGATCGAGATGGTTCATCATGTTTCTTTGCTATATGGGAGGGGGGGAGGAGTTGAAAAAAGGGGGGGTGAGAATCGTATCTTCCAAACCGAATGGACCGATTTAACTGCGGGTTTTTGTTTCAAAGCTGAGGTAAACAATATGGTTCTTAGCTATAATGGGGCTTTATGCTCGCTACGCTTCGCTACGCTTCGCTCGCGTCTTCGTCTTCTAACCTATCACGACCATGTCGGATCGCCACTGAAGGTTGTTAACATAGGTAGGTAGGTACCTATATTGGTACTTTTGGTACTGGAATAACTCAAAGGATCATTATATACCAGAAAAACTACCACGCGAGCAACGCTGCGGGCACAGCTATAGGCAATAATAACGTAAAAGTCTGTACAAAAAAGATAATTTAAAAAAATTGGACTGAGCTACTGAACAAGAATGAAACATTTTTAAAATTCGTGTTTGTCTGTTTGTTTGTCTGTATGTTTGTTCGCGCATCACGTAAAAACTATTAGACCGATTGCGATGCAGTTTTCAGTGTTGGATAGCTTAAGGTTTGACCAAAACCTGGGGTACTTGGTATCGTAATCCAATGATTAGATGCCGAGCAATTGATAAAAATCTTTTTAACGGCTGAAGGAATTTTGATCAAATGTTTATTTTATGTCTTGGAATAGCACATAGAGTACTTTTAACCTCGAGAAATGACCACGCAAGCGTAGCCGCGGGCACAGCTAGTATATCTATAATATTTTGAACCTATGTTATACACAACTTATTTACTTACTTGACACATTATATAATTCAAGAAGAGGACATGCGCAAAGTTCCTGAACAAAAAACAGCTGCCCGAATGGTACTCGTATCTATGGATTGCGAGTGTGTATTAGTATTACTTCAGAAAAATGTAGTGTTTTGGAAGCATGGGCGTATGATAGAAAATTAGTTTGCTGTCATTCAAAACGAAGATGTCAATGAGATCTATCACTTCTGTAAAGAAACTACTAGTCCAAGATCGTTAGTTTCAAAGTTATAGCTATTTTAAGTTTGGATTGCGAGTGTGTCAAGCGCGGATCCAGGGGGGGGGGGTCATGACCCCCCCCCCCCCTTTGGGCTTATTTCAACCAAAGGTTTTTTAGTTCCATTTGTTATTTTCGTATGATTTGTAGTCATGTTTATTTGTTCCACTAATAGAAATATCTCAAAATTTCAATAATAATAATATTATGTTTTGATGTAACACAAAGTTACTAGAAATTCCTCCTAATTTTCGCGCTCTCTATACTCGCGCCCTTGTTCTTTTATTGCCTGTTGAATGAAGGATAAAGCGCATCTTGTTTTCCTTCAGTCTAAACAAACATTTCAAGAATAACTAAAAACTATCGCGCTAACTACGTTCGCGCCTTGTTATTATTGGCTGCGTTCATATATCTATCTGCTCAGTGGATCCATAGTAATTTTCATCTTATGTCATACGCACGACCACAAATAGTTCAAAATGTTTGCTATTTTCTCAAGCTGAGGAATTCCATTAATGTCTAATTTTTACCGAACATTTTCGCGTACGCTACACTTGCGTTTGTTAAATGGTATATTCTGTTTCCACATTCGTATAATATAATGGAAATAGCTCAAAAATTTCGCGCTCGCTACGCTCGCGTTTTCTTAATAATATAATATATTTTGTACACATGCTATGGCCGTGGCGGTCTCGGCTTAGAATAAGACCCCTCTCAATCCTCCCGTGAATGTCGTAAGAGGCGACTAAGGGATTATACACCGGAAGATGGGCAGCAGCGTCCCCCGAGCACATTTACTACACTGCGGTCACCAATCCGCCTGCCAAGCGTGGTGACTATGGCAAACCCCCCCAATATGATAGAAACACCAAAAAGACGGCCCCCAGTCCCCGGTGGCTCCGTTATTTCTGGCACCGGTAGCAGCCATGGTAACGGCGAAGCAGGGGGTGCTAAGAATCTCCGGCAGAGACCCAGCTACCAACCCCCACGATCTCTGGACCTGGCAACTTATAACGCACGCACCTTGAGGACCGATGAGAAGTTGATAGAGCTGGAAGAAGTAGTAAGTAAGTTGCGCTGGGGTATTATAGGGTTATCAGAAGTCCGAAGAGAGGGAGAGGATACGATGACCCTCAATTCTGGCAACTTACTTTATTACCGGAAGGGCGACCAGCAGTCCCAACATGGTGTCGGGTTTCTCGTCCACAAGTCCCTCGTCAACAACATTGTGAAGATCGAAAGCGTTTCGAGCAGGGTGGTATATCTTATACTCAGAATTACCGACCGGTATTCGTTGAAGGTCATACAGGTGTACGCCCCATACTCGAAACGCCCGGACGATGATGTGGAGGCTATGTATGATGACATTTCTAATGCCATACATGCCCCAAAACACACTTCACAGTGGTGATGGGGGACTTTAACGCACGGCTGTGCACGAGGAATGGCGATGAACTGAGAGTGGGGCAGTTTGGATTTGGACAGCGGAACCAAAGGGGTCAGCGTTTGGCCGACTTCATGAAGAAGGAGGGACTCTTTATGATGAACTCCTTTTTCAAGAAGCGCCCCTCCAGGAAATGGACGTGGCTGCACCCCGGCGTTCATAAGCACGAGATAGATTTCATTTTGACGACCAATCGGCATATATTCAATGATGTCTCTGTGATCAACAGGGTTAAGACCGGCAGTGATCACCGTATGGTAAGAGGCTCATTGAATATCAACGTGAAGCTGCAGAGGTCTCGTTTGATGAGATCTACTCTTCGCCCAAGTCCTGCCCAAATCCAAAACCCCGAGAGCTTTCAGTTGGAGCTCCAAAATCGCGTCCAAATCCTTACCGAATGCGATACAGTAGACGAACTAAATAACGGGCTGGTGGAAATTGTCCACGCGGTCGGGTCGGAGTTCCTTAAGACCCCCGCAAAAAAAGAACACAGAAACTCTCTTAGCATACACTCAAACTTATGGCAGAACGAGGCGAGATGAGGCTGCAGTCTTCAGTGGATATGTCGAGTTACAGCTTGCTTAATAAACAGATCTCCAAGTCGATGCGACACGATTTGCGTTCCTATAATACTACTTGTATTAAGAACGCAATAGAGCGGAACAAGGGCTCCAAAGTGTTCGCTAGAGCAAATTCTATTGCTATTGCTATTGCTATTATTCTGTGTCTATTGGGCAAAGCCTGTGTGTGTTTGAGTGAGCTCGAGAAGTTCTATGGACAATTATACACCTCATCGCGTAGTCCTCCTAGCAGGACTAACGATGCAAGAGCCCGTTTGACCCGACATTATACCGAAGATAACCCGGACGTCAGCCTATACGAGATCAGAATGGCTCTCAAACAGCTTAAGAGCAACAAGGCACCAGGGGAGGACGGAATAACGACAGAGCTACTGAAAGCGGGTGGAACACCGGTACTTAAAGTCCTTCAGAAGCTGTTTAACTCCGTCATCCTCGAGGGTACTACGCCAGAGGCGTGGCACAGGAGCGTAGTGGTTTTGTTCTTTAAGAAAGGTGATAAAACCCTTTTGAAGAATTATAGGCCTATTTCGCTGCTGAGCCACGTCTATAAGCTGTTTTCGAGAGTAGTTACAAACCGTCTCGCTCGTAGGTTTGACGACTTTCAGCCTCCCGAACAAGCTGGATTCCGGAAAGGCTTTAGCACCATATACCACTTCCATACGCTCCGGCAGATTATACAGAAGACCGAAGAGTATAATCGGCCACTATGTCTAGCGTTTGTGGACTACGAGAAGGAGCCGGAAGGTAGTCACAGGAACTCAACAAAAAAAATGATGGAACCCCTTCGAGTTTGGGCACATTTGGTTTGTCTTGATGAGTTCTCTGGTGTTATGTGGTATCCAGGGTCTGATGATGGAGCTGAAAGGTAGTCACAAGAACTCAACAACAAAATGATGGAACCCTTTTTCTAGTTTGGGCTCATTTAATTTGTCTTGATGAGTTCTCTGGTGTTATGTAGTATCCAGGGTCTGATGATGGAGCCGGAAGGTAGTCATAGGGACTGAACAAAAAATAGAGTTTTGAGTTTAGGCTTATTTGATTGGCTCGATGAGTTTTCGGGTCTTAAGTGGTACTTGTGGTGTCTCGTAAAAGATTGCTTTAAAAAAGGATTTATATATTTACATCACATATATCCATATTTTGTTTATTTTTTCTCAAATCTACGATATTTACTATTTTCTTTGGCATACATTATTTCCGATGCTTACTTAGGAAATAGGCCAAATTATGCTAAATGAAGAAATAAAACATTAGTACAAAAATAATTAAAACGACTTCATATTAAAAATGATCATTTAAACAACCACTAAAAAAGGCCGGTTTTCGCAGGCATAGAAGTCGAACAAACAAACATTACTTTTTACTACTTTTTAGATAGTAGGTAGATGTACAAAGGCGAGATAAAACCTAAAAAAAGTTTTATTTTTAAGGGTTTAAAGTCCTCTTGCACCCTCATGATTTAAGAGAATGTTCCAATCAGCAAGTAGTTTCTGTTCAGCTGGGATAGGCAGCATGTGATGGATGGATGTCTACGTACCATCCGCCTTGCAGTGGATGGTACACGTCGGGTCTTCTCGTCGTCCATATCGTAATGACGAAAGTCTTCAACGCTTGCGTCCAACCGGTTTCTACCTACGGAGCCGAAACGTGGACACTCACAGTGAGGCTATTTCACAAGGTTAAAGTCGCTCAGCGAGCTATGGAGAGAGCTATTTTCTGAGTTTCACTATAGGGCAGAATCTGAAATTAGATGATCCGTCAGAGAACCAAGGTGCCCGGCATGGCTCAAAGCATTAGCAAGCTGAAGTGGCAATGCACCGGTTACATAACTCGAAGAACCGACAACCGTTGGAGTAGCTAGTTTTATAGTGGAGACTACATTTAGGCAAACGAAGTGAGACCTACGGGTGCCTACGGCAGGTGGAATGATGAGTTGCGAGTGGCGAGGAAAGCCGAAGATCGGGCTCAGTGGCGTTCACAAGGAGATTCCTAGGTACGTCTTGCAGTGGATGAATACGGACTGATGATTTTGATGATGATGATTATTATGTTTTTACCAGCTGGTTATAAACACATCAAAGCATAAATAATATATAGATATCATCATTTATGAATCCACACCAATTTATAAAAGTGAAACGTTGTCAGTTTGTTTGTTTGGGGAGTTTTAGCGCGATAACAGCTGGACAGATTATGAAATTTGGAATGGAAATAGCTTAACCCTGGAATAAAACATAGGATTCTGTCAAAAAGCATCAAGAGCGTTGGTGCCAAAGATAATACAATACGTTGGTGCTACACTTTTGCATTGGTGTTTAATATCCTAGAAGAACATAGAATGATTTTTATCGCGATAAACGATAGTCCGCGCGGACGATGTCGCGGGCGGAAGCGAGTACCTAATATATTGTCATTCATCGGTCCATCACTAGCATTGCAAAAAAGTGTACAAACCCAAACTTTTCAAAATAGATGCTTGTCAATCGTACATCTATCTTGTTCTAACAAACGGAAGGATCACGGAAGTGCATGAATCTGTAATTCTTACAGGTTCATAGGAATAAAAAGTTGAACTACGACTACTACTTTTAGTAACAATAAGTTTTACAGGATCACAGAATAGGTAGGTACTTAATAATACTACAAAAGGAGGCTGCAGTTTGCTTTATCAAAATTAAGATAACCTTTAGAAAATTATTAGATAATTAATTATTACTATACAAACTGGTAGATAGGTACTAGGTGAATCTTCTTGATGTCGAGAGCGCTAAACCTCTCAAAAAGTTTGAATTACTGTCATGGAAGTAATAAGTACTGCGTACAACAGTACATAATACTTCCGTACGTTTTCTCTGTGAACCAAAGACATTGCGCTATTGTCATCTTGACAGCTTTTTATTTATAAATATATTATTTATACATTGAGTGTGCTGATCAAGGCGTTGATGTGTCGTTGATTATTTTGTATTTAAGCATTTTATTTTCCTAGGTATTTCGATTTGAGAATAATAATTATGGAGACAGATCATGGGTGTGTTTTTTTATTCTTTATGTGTTAACCCCCGAACTCCAAAAGAGAGGGGTGTTATGTTAAGTTTAGGGCGTGTATCATTGTATATGTAAATGTAGGTATGTATCCTTGTGTCTGTCGTCTGTGGCATCGTAGCTCCCGAACGAATGGACCGGTTTTGATGCGGTTTTTCCTGTTTGAAAGCTGATGTGATCGAAATGATTTTTATCTATTAATAGCAAGCGGGTGGGGGGATCGGGATCGTAGCTCCCAAACGAATGGACCGATTTTGATGCGGTTTTTATGTTAATAATAATAATAATAAACATTTATTGATCAAAACGAGGAGAACATTACATATTTTTAAGACTTTTAAATCATTTAAAAAATAAGTTGACTATTTAACTAATATTGCACAGAATAAATAATAGTACAACTAATAGGTAGCATGCAAATAATTTTTGGTAGGTATGCTTTAACAATAAAGTGTAAAAAAGCTTTTTTTTTTTCCACACTAGGCCTGTGCCGTGGAGATCAAATCTATTATTAAAGTCACAACATAATGTTGCAGTGTTCTTGTAAGTATTAATAACAATGTAGGTAAGGAAATAAATTAATGTATTTTAACAGAAGTACATAATTTAAAAATAGGAAAATATATATATATATATATATATATATATATATATATATATATATATATATGAAAAACACATTTTGATTCTAAGATTCTAACTTTGCTTATTGTACCGAGTAAACAAACCGTTTTCATAACAGTGGCGTGACTCAAACCAATAGAGATAGATCAATAATTATTGAGGAAAAAATATATTTAATTATAGCTATAGTATCAATTTGAAAACAAAAGAAATATATAAAATTGTTGGAAAGCTTATGTGATGGAGGTGATTCTTAGCTATGATGAGGGGTCGGGGGTTATATAAAATTTTAATTTGTGCTCATAGATTTTTGTAGATCCCTATAATCTCTACGTTAATTATTTACAGTAACAAAAGTTCTGCATGCCCTTGTTTTAAACTGTGGATGGATCGCACATCGGAGTTTGGAAAAGTCGTTGAAAAAGAAAACGCCGGCCTTGTGATTTGTCGTCATTCAATAAAAACTGAACATGTATGTCTCGATCATACATTTTTTTAATACGTCCACATCCATACATCCACAATTTTCCTAGTACCTAATCTATCTATCTACCAATACTTATAATAAAGCAGTAGGTAGGTAAAAAAACAGCGAAGTTAATTTAAAAATAAATAATAGTTTAAAAAAAATTAAAAAACACGCTTTATATAGAAACCCAAACTAAAAAATAGAAAATTAATTTTAATAGTGTAACTAAGAAAAAATGTTTTATTTCAAAAAAAACGTGGGGTTCTTGGGTCAATAGTTATAAATATTTCATTGACAGATATGAGAAGCACCCCACGCTTTTTTTTAAATAGTACATTTTTTTCTTATTTACACTATTAAAATTTATTTTCTATTTTTTAGTTTGGTTTTCTATATAAAGTGAGTTTTTTAGTTTTTTTTAAACTATAATTTATTTTCTACTTCTACACTTCTACTAAATATATCTTATACTTCTACTAAATATATCATTTTTTAAAGGTGTCTGTCTGTCTGTGTGTATGTTAACGCATCACGTAAAAACTACTGGACCGACTAAATGTGTTATTCACTGTTGTATAGCTTAGGTTTTGACTTAAATGTAGTGTTCTTTGTATCTCAGTAAGATAATTATAAGCCGAGCAATCGATAAAAAAGTATTTGACTGCTGAATGAATTTTGATGAAATGTAGTAAGTACTTTATGTACTTTTGGTCCTAGAATAATACATGATCGAGTTATTTTAACCCAGAGAAATGAACCCGCGGGCAAAGCCGCGGACACAGCTAGTATTATAATAAAATCATAATCCTCTTTTTTCGTAGTCGGGTAGATAGCGAAAGTAACTCCTGTCTGTTTGTTACCTTTTACGACTAAACAGCTGAACCGATCTTGATACAATTTAGCATGGAGGTAGTTTGAACCCTTATCGCAATAAACTGTAGACCACGCGGACGAAGTCGCGGGCAAAAGCTGGTATATATATTAAATTATACAGAGTTGTAAATATTAACTTTTAAACTTTCGCGTTTCGAACTCATAGTTATGTATTTAAACGGGACTTAATCGCGCTGAAAACTTAATTTTGATTTACCTCGACGTTTCGATCAAGTTGCATTGATCGTGGTCACGAGAACACTGATCGAAACGTCGAGGTCAATAAAAGTAAGTTTTCAAGTCCCGGTTATATATATAACTAAGTATTTGTAAATTAGGAATTTCGCGAGGCATAGAGAACAAGTGCCCTGACCTGATCCAATTCTGAAAACCCTTTCACTTATATGGTAAGCTATAATATAGCTTCTCAGAGTAAGTTAAACACTGATAAAAATAAGTTTCCAATTAAAAATCACAATAAATGTAATCCAAGTCAGAAAAAAATTCACGCCCCCATGTCCAGAAAATGTAGGTAAACCTAGTTACTGCTTTTGAATAGGTTTTTTTGAATGTTTTTATACAGAAGAATATGTACCTAATTTATTTACGTTTTTATTCTGTATTTAACAATAAGTATATATGATTTTACAGGTAACACAAGGTAATAGAATTGTAGTAGGTGCTACAGAAACTACTGAAAATGAATTTATTCATAACACGAAAAATACGGACACTACAACAACGGAATATTTGCCAGAAATGGGTTTGTAAACAATCTGTTATATACTTTTAAAAATATATTTAACGTATTCAAAACTGTAACTGAGGTTTATAACGTAGCAGTATGAACTAAACCAGACAGTAACGAATGACGTAATTTATCGAGTAGTTAGTAAGGAATAATATAAACGCATCGCATCGTTTGCCGCCGAAATTTAACGAATAAATAGAAATAAGCTTCGCTCATGAGTAATAAGATTTACTATCCTTTGTTAATTAAAACCATTGCTCACTCGCTGGTATTACGTAGGGAGCGGCGCGGCGGCGCTGCGGGCGGCGCGGCGGCCGGTGCCCGCGGCGTGTTTTCCGTAGTAATAATATCGATCTTGTTTCAATGAGATTGTCAATATCTGTAGTCTTAATATCTATCTTGGCTTCAATCCGATTTTCAATAACGCATTCAAGCGCGGATCCAGGGGGGAGGGGGTGGACATGGGGGTCATGACCCCCATGGGCCAATGAAAATCAGTTTTTTAGTTTTATTGTTATTTTCATATGTTTTATTATTATGTTTATTTTATACACTGATAGAAATAAGATCGCTGCGCTCGCGCTTTTGATAGTCTGTTTAAATTATGTTTTAGTTTTACACTATATAAATGCTTCGAAGGGCACGTTAAGCTGTCGGCCCCGACTGGCCGTCATTAAGCCATGTGGGACGCCCTCAGTCGGCCTGACAAACTCTGACACCAGAGGCCAGCACTACCTCAAAAACCCTACGCAAAAAGTACTTTCACGCTCGCTTCCGTGGCGCTCATAACCTTGCTTCATCCTTTAATTATATTAAATTTTCTTGTAGAGAAAACCTCACAATTTTAGCCCACACACCGGACGCGCCTCTTTAAAAAATTTAAAAGAAGCGCAAAAATAAAGAATTTAAAATTTTCGCACTCTCTTCATTCGCGTGCGCTTCTTTGAAATATACCAGGTATGTTATTCGGTTAATTTCGTATGATTTAGAATTTTTCAACTTCTACACTGAAAGAAATAACGCAGCGTGCGTTTGCGTGTTTTGTTCTTAACAATGCGAATTTGAATATTATTCGGAGCTATGTTTTTAGCACTATTTAACTGGCAGAAGTGTTCATTTGCTCTTACTTCGCTAGCTTATAGGTTATTTTTCATTATTTTCATGTGATTTATTTGGTATTTTGTTTTGTTCTAAAAATCTAATTGATAGATTCAGGCGTTACTTTGCGGAAATCCATATTTAAAATGAACAAAATAAAAATATGTAGCTTACTTCCGCCAAAACTGTAAGTCAGACAAATTAAAATTAAATTAATTTTACCATTTATCATTTGTCTGACTAACAGTTTTGGCGGAAGTAAGCTACATATTTTTATTTTGTTCATTCTAAAAATCTATATTAACATAAATAGCTCGCAATTTATTGCGCTCCCTTCGCTCTCGCTTTTTGATTATTTCAATGTTTGTTTTTATGATTTGGAAATATTATTACTTCTACAATGATCGAAATAGCTCAAAACTTCGCTTCGCTGGCTCTTATTTTAGATTTTCATAAATGTTTGAGTGATATGTTTTTTTCGTTTCGGTACTACTTTGTTTGATATAGCTGAATATTCTAACAAGCTCTCGAAGGTTTAAATCAGGCCACTGCATATTTTTACATAGTTTGGAATAATATTTTAATTTAAAAGCGCTTTTTTTTTGAGTTATCACTAAACTGTTAAACATAGTGCTAACACAAAAAAAAAAACTCGCTGCGCTCGCACTTTTGATACACTCGTACAGTACGGCCGATAAGTCGTGGCCACTCTGAACTCCTCTGAACTGAAATGGCTGCGCAATGATCATTTTTAGGAACCGAATGGCGGAATGAGGTGCATCGGTGCATAGCCTGGAGGCTAGAGATGCACCTCATTTCTAGAAATGTTCATTGCGCAGCCATTTGCACGAAGTTCTGGGTGGCCACGACTTATCGGCCGTACTGTATATTACACTAAATACATACTTTGTATGGATCGGAGTTTCGTTTTAATACTCGTACCAACACTGATAGAAATAACTCACATAACTCTCTTTTCCCACTCACTACTCTTGCGCTTATGTTATCCTGAAAATTTATGATATAAATATCTCTATAAATAAATGGATCCGCCCTTCGGCATAGGCTATGCGAGTGAAATCGCGGGGAACATCTAATAATGTATAATTTTAGAACCCATCCAGGCTGGATATTAGTGCGTGACCCCCCCCCCCCCTGACTCGAAGACTGGGTCCGGCCCTTGAATGCACTGCGATAGAGTCGAAATTGCTATGAAGAAAGTGACAATCTGATTGAAACCAAGTTCTGTAGTCGGGGCCCAGGTGCACATAATACAGCGAGTTAGAGACGAAATTGCTATGAAATATAAAATATGAAAATCTGTTTGCAACAAAATTGCGTAATAGCACTACTGAACGTGCATGAGCCATCACAAAATGCCGCCTCTTGAAACCCCCCCACTCCCAGTACGCCATCGCCACTGGGAATGTAAATGTGCAGATCGTGAGTGCAACACGTAGGTTATTCAATTGAATTGGTCCAAGGAAATCGACATAACTCTAAGGTTAAGCAAGCTAAAGTGGCAGTTGGCTGGTCACATTTCCCGAAGAACAGATAACCGTTGGGGTAGAAGAGTTCTCGTGTGGAGACCACGCTTAGGCAAACGTATCGAAGGAAGTCCTGTGGACAGGTGGAGTGACGACCTGTGAAAAGCGGCTGGCAGAAAATGGATGAGGAGAGCTGAAGACCGAGCCGAGTGACGTGCATTAGGAGAGGCCTACGACCAGCAGTGGACAAACAAAGGCTGTTTATGATCTCATCTCATTCGGTGACCTCACGTAAACCACCTCAGTAAAAATTACTCTATTTTAATGTACCTACCTAAACAATGACGCCTCTCATGTTACAATAGGTAAGTACAATAAAAACATGTAGGTATGTATTTTTCTTAATATTTATGTATCTATGCCAACAGAAAAACGAAAAATAACCTGTGCTCGATGCCGAAAAATAATGGAACGTGCCCCAAAACTATTACAGAGAGTACCAGCCTTAAGTGGGAACGACATAACGGATATATGCGATCACTGCAGACTGAAAAAACAGGCATATAAAGACAGTGAAGAAACAATAAAGAAGTTTTATGCTAGTAAAAATGAAGTTCAAGAAAACACTCAAAAATGGGTAAAAGAATGGTTATCTAAAAACAAAAATATATTGAAAGATTCTTTCCTAGATGAAAAAAAAAGCCTAAAGAGATCACAATCAGAAATACGCATTGATCAATTATGTCGTCGACGGAAGTCTGGAACTGAACGCGAGCCAGAAGTTAGGGAATTGCTTCATGATTTACTAAGACCAGGATCGGCAAGAACCATCGCGGTAATTAATGAGGGAAGTGAAAAACAAATTGATTTTCTAGTAGACCACCCGCAACTCGGGACAGAGGATCGACCATCAATGTTTGGAGACCTTTCAGGAAGAAAAACACACATACCGGATGAAGAAAAAATATCTGTTTCCTCAACAGATTTTGATACTGTTCAAGATTTTAATGAACAAACGAAGCATCATTTTGCACAAGATTATATTGTGTTTGAAAAAACACAACGCTTAAAATCAAGACAACAAAACGGCGACAACTCATTAAGTGGACGACAAAAAATACAAGGGACACATGAAAGACGTAAAAGAATTACCAGAGAAGAACACCTAAAATATGAAACGGAAGTGTCAAAATTTAAACAAAAAGGGTCTAAAACTGAATCAAAAGAGCCTAAATCTGCATCACAGGAAACGAAATCTGAAAGAAAAGAGCCTAACTCTGTATCAAAACAACAGAAAGTAAATAAAAAAACTATGATGGCTGAATTTGATGCAGATAAAGACAGAAAGGCACAAGATAAACAAAAAACTATAACTGCTGAAAGAGATGAAGAACATAAAAGCAAGGATCAAGACAAGCATGTAAAAGGAAAAGCTACAATGGAAGAAAAACGTACAGAAAAAGAAAAGAAAGATCAAGAGAAGCATGAAAGCACTTTAAAAGCTAAAAAACTTAGTGAAATAGAAAAAATGAAGCGAGACAAGCAAGGGAAAGAAAAAACTTTAAAGCCTGTTAAAAGTGCGCAACAAGAAAAATATGAAAGAGAGAACCAAGAAAAAGAGAAACAGATGTCTCAAAAACGAAAAGAGAAAGATTTGGAGAAAAAAGTAGAGGACAAACTAGACAGTAAAGAATCAGGCGTAAAAAAAGAAAAACCATCCACGCTGATCGAAAAACAGCCAGATGTTAAAGGTCATACAGATACGAAAGTCAGTAAAGTAAATGCACTTAAAAATAACGATGAGCAAGGAATGATGGGTATGCAAGAGTCTAAAATATCACCTAAACATAAAAATACACGGTTGGGTTCTAATGTTGACAAGAATAGTATAGCTAAAGACAAACGTCAACAAAACTCGCAAATTCGAAAGAAAAATGCACAAGATTCAGAGGAGCCTAATATATCATTTAACAAAATAAAAGTACAAAAGAGTGAGCCTAATATACCAATTAGTCAAGTAAAAGGACAACCTGGCTTAAAAGAATCACCACAAGAAAAAATAAATTCGTTTTTAAAAGATGATACAGAGAAAGCAAAGCAAGAAATTGCACTTAATAGGAAACTAGCTAAAGAAGAAAAGGAGGAACGAGCACTCGAACAAAAAACCAAGCAAAAAACAACTGCAGATGATAAGAAAAAAATGGGTATACAAATGCTTAAATCTTCCAAAGAAGATTTAATTTCAAAATTAGTAAGATTAAAAGAACAGGGCAAACCATTTAATGGAAGATTATCAGAAATTATGACGCCCTTTGAAATAAAGACTCATATGGATCAACACATGCTAATAGATAATGCAAAGTGTCCACTGTGCATATATTCCGACATAGAACTTGATTTTGAATCTAGAAAGAACAAAGGGTTTGAAGTATTTGAAATTATAAGAGGACAGAAAATCTACAAACTCAAATCACAATTTATAGAAAAACATATTGATGAAGAAGTATCACCGCTGTTGTTTCAATCAAAGTATGATGAACCGACCTTTGACGTAACAAAAGCTGCAGAGCTTGCTCCTGTTGACGAACCGAAATCTGGAAAATTAACAAAAGGTTTGGTAAGTTTCTAGAATTTACAAATTACATTAATACTAACATATGTGGGTCCATATCAGAAGGTCCATCTAGAATCGAAAAGTTCTAGTATAGTCCGCGTGCAACTGCTAGGCTAGATATCGCCTAAGGTGATTGTAAATGCTGATTGTTATATCGTTTATTATAAGAAAGACTGTTTGTTTGTTTCGTTAGTTCTTAGTATAAAATTTTACACTGTCATGGTCACTAACAATATTATCAATATTATCATTAGAAAAGGGATATTTACCATAAGCTTTATTTGTTTTGAGTTCTTGATATTTCAGGTCAGTTACAGCAGTGCAGTGAGCGGTAGTTTTATGGCCATATCAATATCTATACTTATAATAAAACAATAAGAACGAAAAAGTCTGTAAAAATAAGATAATTAAAAAAATATGTCTAGGGTACATAAAATAAGCTAAAGAAAAACTTTTTTTTGGATCGTTTCTTTCTGTTTGTTTGTCTGTATGTTTGTTCGCGCATCACGTAAAAACTACAGGAGCGATTGCGATGCGGTTTTCACTGTTTGATAGCTTAGGGTTTGACTTAAAAACTGCTTGGTATCTTAATACGATGAATAGATACCGAGCAATGGATAAAAAAATTACGACTTAAGGAATTTTGATCAAATGTTGATGTATTGGTATTTTAGGTCTTGGAATAGTAGGTACATATAGTAATTTTAACCTAGAGAAATGACCAAGCGTCTGAGCCGCGGGTAAAGCTAGTTTTATCCTATATTTACCCACTTTTCATACGATTTTTACTATTGACACTAGTACCACTGTTATCAGAATCACACGAAACTCGAAATAATTTTCGACACACAATACTGACGGTATCCGCCCTTGCACCGGAATCCAGACTCTTCCGGTTGTTGCGTACCGTTAGATTCCGGGCGCTTGATAGTTTAGATGAAAGTTTCAGGATGGGTTTCAACTTGAAACTTGAAACCCATCCTAGCGGTTAAAAAAAAATACTCTCCGGACTTGACGAAGATAAGATAATTATGATCGATCTTCACTTGGTAAGTTCGTTTGATCATCTAAATTAGGAGATTCCAATTTCCAATTGGTTTCCTCACCAATATAATTTAGAACGGCGTTTTGTCGGGAGAATCTGAGGGTTGTGATGTACTACTCAATCCAGGTATTCAAGAAGATGCTTGGCGATGGCTGACTTCTCATTGTGATTATTCCTGATTGCCTTTATGTGTCCTTTGACTCGGCAGGCTACTGTAAGCGCAGAATAAAAAATAGTACAACCCTATAGAATAAATAAGCTCCCATAACGGAGCCATAACGAAATACCAAGAACTCAAAACAAACAAGCACAAATAAAAATAAAAAACATCCCCTATCCCCCCTACCCCCCAATATAGCTAAGAACCATTTCGATCTCATCGGCTTTCAAACATAAAAACCGCATCAAAATCGGTCCATTCTTTTGGAAGCTAGTATCCTCCCCCACACCCCTCCCCCTCCTGCCCCATGTCCCTCCCGCCTCCCCTCTATTATAGCTAAGAACCATCTCTAAAAGAAAAAACCCCATAAAAAGCGGTCCATTTTTTTGGGAGCTACGATGCCACAGACAGACACACGGATACACACAGTGATACAGAACACACACTGATACAGAAATACATACACAAGGATCCAAATCAAATCGTGTGATGCTAATTTTGAGAACTACATAAACTCAAAATCATTTAAAAGGTGTCAGACTAATTTCGATCTTGCTGACATCAACTTTTTTTACGTATTTTGACTAAATAAACACAGTCAAAATCGTGAGATGCAAATTTTTGAAAAATACGTAGTCCCATAATCATTTAAAAGGTGTCAGTCAATTTTCGACCTTATTAACATAAACCTAGTCTTTTTAACATATTTTGACTAAATGGACACAATAAATGCCGAATCTGACTTAATCTGAATAATGACAATATGGGTCAAACAAAATTGTGTGATGCTAATTTTAGAAAAGTAAATAAGCCCAAAATCATTTAAAAGGTGTTAGACGGTTTTCTGCCTTATTGTTATGCTTGTTCTTTTAGTGTATTTTGACTAACTTGAAACCGTAAATGCCGAATTTGACTAAATCTGAATAATGGCATTATGGGTCAAAATCATAAGACGTTTTTTTGTAAAAGTACATTGACCCAAAATCATTTAAAAGTTGTCAGACGATTTTCGGCCTTATTGACATTAACTTAGTACCTGGTTTTCCCGCCTACTGTCACTTTGACACCTGTCACTTTGACGCGTCCTGAAACATGTAGCTCAGATGCGATTGTAGAGCTGAGTGTACTTAGCTAATCACTTGGTGTAGCACGAAACGGCGTCAATTTTATTTAATTAATTAATTGTTGCATATAATTAACCATTTTTGTGTGTGACTGCTCATCATCCATGAATATTGGTCAATCTGCGTATTTGACGAAATGCGTGTGGACCAAGTGCTATTAGATCATACTGACAAGGAAAATCTCTAAGCTTAAACTTGTGGCACACGGGCGAAATAGCAGGCTAAAATAAGTTTCAAAAAAAAAGATCTGTTTAGCACTTATATCCATTCAAACCTCCTCCAATTTGCAACCTGACATTATACATTTTTGAAAAATATAGTTTTTTGTATTGTCATCATTGACAGTAGGAAATTGTCTAATTGACCTCTCGTAAATTGACATTAGACAGAGAATAATCATGTGAATTTAGCGCTTTTTCTTATTACATATTTGCGGATATCAACATACCTACCTACTGCTGCGGATGTCCAAATCTAAGAAAGCTGTGCCTGTAAGTACCTCATCCACACAAAGATTTTCATCAAACTTTTAACATTTGAATCCAACCAATTACTTAGGTACCACATACCGTTACCATTAAACCAGCTGCGGGAATTCTGGAAATGGCTCCAGGTAAGTACAGTAGTCGCCCAAGTAGCACAAAAAAGCTTTTTTATGGATGAATAATAGAAGAAGAAGAAGAAGAAGAAAAGAAGAAGAACAAATATAATAAAGCTTACAAGATAATTGCAGCAAAAAGGTCCCAACTCGGCATAATGTTGGTTATAAAACAACCAACGCTGGTCTTCCGTGGGGGCCTTACAGTGACATCACGGCACGAACACACACTCAGCAAAACAATAATAAATATAAAAAGTAAAGAAATAAATGAACTTAAAAAATGCAAAGACTAATTTTAACATTACAAGGATGCACTCAAACTGTACTCATTACTGTGATTCTTACAATGTGAAAGTGAGGGTAAATAATCTACTTTAAAACGTTGAAATATACAATAGTTGTGAGTGAAAGAAGAATAAAAAAACGACAATGAAAAACAAATTAAATAAGACAAGTTTCCAATTTGGTAATTAATAAAGAAACAATTACAGGTACGTATTGACATAGAATTTCATAAAGCGCTTGTGTCATGTTTTAGAGTTTCCTGACCCTTTTGGTTATCACTGAGATACTTTTTTAATTTGACTTTAAAACCCTGAATACATTGCAGGTTCCTTAACGGCGGTGGGATATTGTTCCAACATTTGGTGGCGGCGTAGCGGAAACTACCTCTGAACGCAGCTGTTCTGTGCTTCTGTGTCGAGAGCTGCATCGCGCACTGCCGGGACTCTTAAGGCCTTTGACTCGACACCCATGACAGTTTTTCGTAAAGATAAGCAGGTGCTTGATGTTTGAGGACTCCAAAAAGAAGACAAGCCAAATGTAGTTTTCTGCGATGTTTCATTTTCATAATAGAGAGTTTATTTAAAAATGGCGTCACATGAGCCCTTAACGGAACGTCGAAACAGAAGCGGGCACAAGCATTCTGGACTCTTTGTATCAGTTTTTGTGTTAAAACTCGCAAATTCTAAAGACTGTTCAAGAAAGCCATAAGAATGTTTTATAAACGCTAAACCAGCTCTTCTAATACCAATTTGGGCCCCAAATTATGCAGCGTTAGGTTTTAGAATGGCAGTACAATAGCTGTTCATTAGCTGTCTAAGGGAATTCTAAACACTTTATAAGGGCTGATAAAACAGATTGTGGCATAAAACACATCTTTTGTACAGTTTTTACCCAGCTTGTGTTATTAAGATTGTCAAATAAAAAAAAACAAATGCTTTTTTAACTATTTGGTTACCTTAATACCCCAAAACAGAATAAACATGGTGTACAATTTTATTGCTAGGGCTTTTTCAACGAGAAGTATTATTGGGCAAGTATTTTTATATCTCCCTAATTTCCTTTAGATAGTAAAATATGATTGCGAGCATCGTTTTACTGTGATAGTGAATATATATTTGCGGTAAATATTTCACGCGCCTGGCAAAAAAGAGCTATTTATTGTAAACTTATTGTAAAATGTTGTGGAGTGTAAATTTAAGATATTATGTTGCTTGTCTTGAAGCTGCAGATCTAATTAAATTGATTGATATTCTATAATATGCATTTTAATTTTATTACAATACAGTTTATTAAAATATTAGGAATACGAAAAAGAAATGGCGTCAGCCTACATAAATAGCTTAAGACATTTTAAACGTGCTGTGTAATTCTATTAGCTTGATGAAAGCTGAAGAGATATCGTAAATAACTTTTATGGCTGTATAGATAACTTTATATAGAGATAGGCTGTATTAGAGCATGATCAATAGAACTTAAAATTCTTAACTCATTATGAGCGATTAAATATATGCTATTAACCAACGTATTAGGGTAATGCTAAAACTTTTGTAAAACTTTCAATCACTCCGAGTAGTTGTAGGTACATAGGTACTACAAACCATTTCTTCTTACAAGCTTGAAACATACTCACAATAAATTATACATATACAGGTTGAGTTTTTTAATAGACATCTCTTTGGCAGCTATGACACAGAATAAATAATAGTAATACGTAGCTATGATTACCGTTAAAGATAGGTAGATGTGTTTTTAGAAATCCGTCTATGGGTTTTCATTTTTACAGCTGCATTTAAGGTTTTTTGAAACATACTTTTTTTCTGACTTGTCCAGCCTGAATGTTTTACCGACGCAAAGCGCACCTCGCTCGCGTTGTCGCTCTGCATTCGCCTTGCCAATATATCTCGTAATTCTTGATGAATTATGTGGTACATATACGTAAGGTGTAACTTATCTACCAGCAAGTTTAACATTTTTTGATATTTCAATAATGTTAACTATGATATTAAGTACCTAATTAACTCTTTTCAGTTTCAACATGCCTTTTAAACGACAGAGCAAGAAACTGCAAAACTTTTCATCATACTGAGCAGTTGGGGCTGGAAGGGACAACTCCGTTATTCTATAAAAACTGCCGACTATAAACTGGCTAAACTGGCTGATTCCAAGCACCGGACAAAATGGCCTGTTAATGCCATTCAAAGTAAAGCGGGGATCGCTAGTTCGACGGGTTGCAAACGTGTCGGAACTGCGACAGAGACTTCTGTGATCATGAAGAACCTAGAGTTGAAGAAGGTTCAGCTTGTTTTCTCGACTACTATAACATGGTAGAACATTTGGTTATTAAGTACCTACCAAAGCGTAGGAGTGAAGTCGCATATGCGCTGGGATCGAGGAGTTAACATATTTTTTCTATGTTCGATTATTAAGGAGTCAGCGGAGGATGAATTTTCCATACATAGGTATTACCAAAATCATTTATAATTGGAACATATTTCCACAGTATATATTGCATTTTCCATATTTTCAGGAAAAAACATACAATTTGCTTAAATTACGTTTCAAGGTTTCAGGTAAGTATTTTGAAAACAAAATACAGTTGGGGACATAATATACACTATCTGAATCTGTATAATATCTTAGCACTATGGAAATATTCCCCAATTACAAATGATTTTGGTATTACGTTTTTATGAAAAGAAAATTCATTTCAACTCTGGTTGAAGTAAATAAAATATTTTTGAATATATTGTATTTTGTTTTACTTTTGATAGTAAATTATTATTATTAATTACTATTCTATACAATGTGAAAAAGTGGACGTGGCAGGTACTTTTGATTTATTAATCACATTTAGGTTTTTCTTTGTAGTTATTTATTTCTTTAGTTACTTCTGCCTCTTCACTGAGTCTCTTTGCTTCTTGTTCCAATGGATTTTTGCCATATCTCAGAATGCTTTTAATCAATTATTGCTTATTTTTGAACGGATAGGAGTTAAACAGACCATTTCTTTATTTTGTCCCGAAATGACAAATTTTTCATAAATTCTGTGATGCATAAATATTCTTTTATAACATTTTCTGAAGAGCTGCAATCCGACTCAAAATGCTCTGCCTGAGTAAGCCGAGACAGTTCTAATTCGTAATGGTAATTATTATATTAGAAACGAGTTCATTTTGTCAATTTATATGTATAATAAATAACATGGGTTCCCCTCTAGACTACAAGGTAACAACACTTGCCGCTGTTCTTTTTTTTCCACGGTGTTTGATTAAAGACAAAACAATGAAAAGCTGGTTTGAGGCATAATTTATGGTCTTATTGCAGCTGTTAGCATATTAAAATTATTCTTAATACTAACTGTACAGCTAATATCTGTACAAACTATTGTGACAATACTTCTAAGCAGCTGGCATTAAAAGAGCACTGACCTAGATCCCTAAATAGCTTAAACTCTTTAAAACGTTTCTATATAGCTTGAAGCTTTAAAATAGATTTTAGAAATGCTATATTGAAGCTTTTACCGTATTATATTCAATTAAAAGACCTAAGCTCTTGATGAATATATAAAGCTGTATAAGAAGCTGTACAGGGGATTGTATTACATCTAAAATAAAACTTATGGCTTTAAAAAAGATTATTGTAGTGGATTATATAACTTTAGGAATTATAAAGTCAATCAAATTCTATTTACCAGAAGCTAGACATTGCGAAGAGTGTTAAAATTATTTAATCAAACTTGAAGATGTAAATTAGTTTCCTCATTAACTCTTATAAAGCTTGTGTGCTACTTGGGCGCAGCGTAAGTTTGTGTCTCGGAAGTTATCTGCTAGTCGCTGCGCAAACTGCTATTTTTCAGGCGCAATCCCAATGTTAAAGGTGAAGACAGCATTGTATAAGTGCCTCACTCACTCGCTTACATTTTTCGTATATTCTATCTCGCTATATATGCTGTTTTATCCCCACAGCAGTACCTGCGCAATCGTTCACAGTGCCTAACTTCACAACCATATAGATTGGCTGCGACTACTGCACAGAGTACTTTGTGACTACTGTACTATCACCAACTACTGCGATCACCAAAACCCTGTCAAGCGTGGGGATTATGGGAAAACCTGGGGTTGCTTTAGAAAACAGTCACACGAATTGAGGGGGGGAGGAGGAGGAGTGCTACCTCCCGGTATATAATATGTATTATTCTATACTATTTTAAATACTATTACAAAAAAACTGAGATTTTATTGTTTTCTACTTCTACTACCTGCGGTAGTGAAGCCTTGTGGGAATTCAGTACTGGGGTGGAACGGGAGGGGTACCGCCTCCCGCAGGAACCTACTCAGTAATTCGCTACCCCTGAATATTCATTATGTAGATAGTTTATTCCTGTCTCTCACAGACAATTTCACTCTTCACTATACATTTTTGGGAAGAAATTTGAACACGAGGCAAGTTATGCTCATAATAGAGAAGTTAGACAAACATTAAACAAGTGCCTTAATAAAGTTGAAATAAAATATTTTTATTTACCTGAAAAATATTAATAGTACTGGACAAGTAGACACATTGTCAATACGAGACGTAAATAAACCGGCCAAGAGCATGTTAGATACGCATAGACTTAAGGTTTCGTAGTCAGGGTACTAAGCTACCCAACTATGAAAACCACATCGCAATCGGTCCAGTAGTTATGACTTGAAGCGCACAGAGACACCATTTAAAAAATGAATGATATAAGATACTCTGATTTCAGGCCGAGCAAGACAATAAAGGCGTTTTACGATACGCTTTATCGGACCGTACTTTTATCGAAAAGGGTTGGACAATGTTACCTACTGAAAAAGTAGTCAGAAAAGTAAGAATTATCGTCTACTAACCTAATTACATCTAGATTTACATATAACTAGCAGAAATTAAAAAAACAAATAGATATGGTCCAGGGTAAGAGGTTAGGCGCAGAATGTGCACTTCGCAATATGTGCACTTCTCACAACGTGCACTTCTTATAAAGGGCACTTCTCATAGGCAAGGGACACTTCTCATAATTGACACTTTTCAAGTTGTCAACATGAGCACGTCGCAAAATGTACATATTTTGTAATACTTCTTTAGGAATACATAAAAATCTTATCAATACAAAAAGTACACATATTGTTTCGTAATTGTATTATTATTTTTATAAATTTAAATCAACATTCCAGGATAAGAGGTTATAATAGCCGAATGCCCTCTATTTTATCAAAAATAGCATAGGTAAAAGATTTCATCAACCAATTTTTACATACACTTGCTAATACTCCACTACCAAACCCTCTCATCACTCTTTCCCAACTTTTCCCACCCTCCACTCAACTTCACTATCACGTGTCACTGACACCTGTCACTTTGACTCATGTTACTTTGACACATGTCACTTTGACACCTGTCACTATAGGTATGAAACAGTAATTGACCGAGCGAGCCCGAAGCGCGAGCGAAGCTTCTCTGTTTCAGCTGCGGCAAAAATTCTTTCGTATGCCCAGATGTCTGTCCGGATTTTCGGCTGTTCTCCTCTACATCCGGCATTTCTCAAGCAATCTAGACGAAGCTTTGTATACAGATTAATCGTTTTTTTAGAAGTTTTCAGTCGTCGGGGATTTTTGATAGGGGGGGGGGGGGGGGGGGGCTTTCCCCAAAAAAGATTAAAATGGGGGCTACTGAATATCTCCGCCACGTTAAATCCAATCTCGATGCCTCTTTTTTATTTGAAAAGTAGTGACTTTAAGTTAGTCTCATAAAAATTTGGTGAAGATTTGATAAGGATCTTCGGCGTGATGAGCAGAATAGCTCCTCAAAATGCAGTTAATTTCTCACTTTTAGGTTTCTACCAGTGGAATCAGCCCTTTACCTACTAGGTAGGGATTGATGGAGCACCTTGGTTATTAAGGTAACTAGATGGCGCTACTGTGCACCGCTAGATTGTTTGCAAAAAAGTTTGTACGCGTGAGGTCTACAGCTCACAGAGCCACTAGTAAACCAGATGGCCGCCGCTAGAGGGCGTACGATAAAGGTTGGCTCCGAGTCAATTAAATTGTTAAAATTAGTAATATTAACAACTTAACGTACTATGTATTAAATTCGTATCAAGGACGTTATAATTAATTAGTGTTATCGTTATCTCTGGAAAATAAACAGTGCTAATCCAAAATTATAGTGAAAATTTACCAAGGAACTGTGAGTACGAATTAACAGTGAAATCTCGTTATTGAAGCGGCACATACGGTCATACTACTAACAATAGTGCAACAGTGCCATAAAAATGCTAATAAATAACCCATACATAGTGTAAATTTCAAAAAGCAATAAATTGTAACCGTTAGACAACATTGCGCGTCACTCGCAGAGTTGACCTTTGGACCTGTTCAACATTAACGTACCAGAATTCAAACCTCTCTGGAGGTATTTACTTTTTGCAATGTTTTTTTTCTTTTTGTTTTCTTTTCGTCGTCCACTGTACGACCATTGTTAGCAAGAATCGATTTCACTCGGCGATTATATGAAAGAAAGCGTAACAACAAATTATGCAGTTTGTCACCCAGCGAAGACGCAGAAGGGCACGGTCGGTTCATGGTTTATCGAGTATGGATATGTCTCGTTCAATCGTCCATTCAACCTTATTGGATATGACTACTCAAAGTGAACCGACACATAATGGCATTGATAGCTCCATAGTTATTCATCTACAACAAAAAGTTGAGACCCAGGCAACATGTTTGAATTCATCCCATGAAGAAATTGCCAATCTGAATTCAGAAGTAACTAGTCTGAAAAAGACTTTAGAGGATAAGGATAAAAATATTGAATTGTTGAAGAAACTCACTTTAGATTCTAACTCATACACACCATTAAAGAGACGTACCATGTCTACACCTATGTCTAGCTAAACGGATTATTAATATTCAAATGAAAACCCCTAGAGTATCACCTCTACACGATGAAAATATAATTTGCAAACAATGTAGATCTTTATCAAAGGAGCCTATCCCTGCTAAATCAAAAACAAGTGCAGTAAATGACACAGAATTTCGACGTGATAATGGACTCGGAACTTTTATAAATGACCAATACTCCGAAACACCAAAAATTTCAAGTAACACGCCAGAGACTAGTCCCAAAATTATGATTCTGGGGGATCAGCAAGCAATTGGTTATGCAGGGAGAATTATTGTACAAAGAAGAGCAAACAAATGGAATGATATTTATAGTGTATCTACCCTGACGAAGCCCAATGCAACATCTTCGCACATCTTGTCTAGTGCTGAAACTCTTGCAGGAGCTTTACGTGACGATGATGTTGTGATTTTGAGCATTGGTGCCAATGATAAAAATCCCTTTATGGTTTTTTCTAACTTATGTAACATTCTTTACAAACTAAGGAACAATAGAGTATTTTTGCTAAGTGTACTGTATAACCCACATTTGAATGTAGATATGCTTAATCAGAATATTAAATTAATCATAAAGAGTTTTAGTAATTGTAAATATACAGGTTGTAGTTATGCATCCCCGCCATATTTGCAGAGGTAGGTATACTCCACTTACAGAACACGAATCATTAATAAAAGAAGTACAAAAAAAAATGAATTAAAAATAAGTAAAAAAAGTTTATAAAAAGCGATATGTGTACGCGATCCTAATTTGAAATCACCCAGTGTGGCGAGAGCTTGCGTCCACACACACTAATGAAGCCTTGTCCCGTGTATTGCCTGTTTCACGCACACTACGCGCCGGCCGCGGCGTGCGGCGCGGCAGCGCCCCAAGGCTGGCGCGGGTCATTGCCCCGGTCGTTGCCCGATCCACAGAATAAAGAAGTAATGCCCGAGCACTCAGCTGTTCGATCACTCACGCTCGCCGCAATACGCTCGATGCTAAAATGGAGCAATTTTCTAATGTCGAACTTAGGGAGATGCTTCATTTGTTTTTTTTTGCCCACGCCCACGCGTCGTGTTTCTAGGTGCCACACAGAGCAATTGCAGGTGTTAATTCAATGTGAACGTGTTAAAAAAATTACACAAAACATTAAGGCATCGTGCTCAATTGTGCATTGAAAATGAAGGAGGATACTGAAGAGTATCAGGGTAACGTAAATTGTAAACTTGTTCATAATTTTTTACATTCCAATCGAACTGTAAATAAGCTGATTCCAATTTTTTTACCACGCCGGAAATTCCTAACTAATGTCAACGTTCATGATACATTCTCACTTGCATTAAGTTTATTTATACCAACTAATAATTAAAGGTCCGCTATTTATTCTGTGGCGCGGGCGGCGGCGGCGCGCGGCGCGTCTATAGGAGCGCGCACACATACCTACCATACATGTGTATGTGTCGTGGGGTTCTACTCCAAAACAAAGTTTATAGTACTACGATTTATCAATAAAATATTTAATTAAAAATTCCACCTCCAGTTAAATGTAGGAATTAAATAGTATTGTTAGTTAATTAAGGTATACCTATTACAATCGACTCTGCGAATATGGCGGGGATGGAAAACTACAACCTGTATAGACATGAATGAAATGATTAGGAAAAATAACGTAACAAGGAAGTTCCTTTGTTCAAAACTAAATATTGAAATTGATAATATTAACTGTGAAAAGCGTATAAAACAAAACTTCCAATATACATTCATGCAAAAGCCCAACATAATTAGTTTTAATCCTCATGTAGCAACCGAATTTAAAAAGGGGACTATTCCTTATTATTTTAACAGACAGGATCAAATTTCGAAAACGCAAAACAAGCCCAACAGCAACAGCATTAAAATAGGAACGATTCCCTATTTCTTTTCAAGAATGACCGATAAGCAGAATAAAAGCAAGCCCCAAAATGTGAATGTAACTAAGAGTAAGTTTTTTCGTTAATAAGAACTCATATACCCTTTTCCACCAAAATATAGCTGGCCTTTTAAATAAGAAAGACTTGTTAGAAATTACGCTTGAAGAACTAGAAAGTAAAAATTTGAATATAGACCTTATTTGCTTATCTGAAACTTTTGTAAGAGAAGGTACTGAATCGAATATTATCCTTAATAATTACAAACTTGTAGCTTCGTTCTCTAGGCCAAAAAAAACAGAGGTGGAACTTGTATTTTAGCCAAAAACTATTTAGATTGTAAATAACTTCATATAATTGATCCTGTACTTTACAGCTTTGAGTATTGCGCAGTAGAAATTCCTCTTTTGCGACTCTATGTAATATGCATCTACAGAATTCCTAACTCTAATGTAATGGTTTTCTTGGACAATTTAGAACTACTTCTTAAAAAGTTAATGAGAAAAGGCAACAAAAAAGTGATATTATGTGGGGATTGGAATATTGATATACTCAATCATAGTAATAATTCTAAAGATCTTATTTCAATACTGAGTAACTATAACTTAAATAATCACATAATTAAGCCTACACGTAAATACTCCTGCCTCGATTTAATTGTCAGCAACTTGACTCCTTTTCAAGTCAACTTACACTATCTAGCGTTGTCTGACCATGAAACCGGTCAAAGTTTGACTTTTGAACTTGAAGCTATACATACCAATATAGCGCATAAACAACGCCTCTTCTGGTTTCAAAATAGACGAGATTTTAGTGATGACAATATCCAGAAGTTTTTGACCAGCTTATCATCTTTGTCATTTTCTGAAGTTTATGAAATTGAAGGTTTGGACGAAGCATTTATCAGCTTTCATGACACGCTGTCTCTTTTTTATAATCTGTGCTTTCCTGTACTCCATGTCAAAGTCGTAAATAAACCAGTAAAAAAACAAGTGGAAGACAAAAGGTCTTAAACGATCGTCTATAAAGAAACGTCATCTCTATCTTAGTTATCATCTCTCCAAAGCTAATAAACGTAGGAATAGGAAGACTTATCATGAGTACAATAAGATTTTTAAGCGCTGCATACACAATTCCCAAAAAAAAATAACACTAGATTTATCCTCAACTCAAAAAACCGTTGTAAGGCTTCTTGGAGAATTATTAAATGTAATTTTAGCAGCCCTGACTCACCTACGAAGATTGACAAAATAGAATTAAATGATAGAATCAATAGTCAACCAGAAAATATAGCTAATTTATTCAATAACTTATTTATAAATTTATCAAATAATAATGACGATGCACAATGTACTGATAATTCCGACTATCCATATGACATTCCCAATAACATTAATACAATTTTTCTGACCCCTGTAGATTATTTTGACATATATAAGATAATAATTTCCCTAAATAATACGAATTCTACCGGATTTGATGACATTAATACTAAAATGTTAAAATATTGTTCTAAAGTCTTGGCGAGCCCCTTATGCCACGTAATAAATTTATCACTTGCGCAATGTATATTTCCAACAATCTTAAAGCGATCTATAGTTTTACCTTTGCATAAAAAAGGCGCTACAGATAATATGAACAATTACCGTCCTATTACTCTAATTCCTGTCATCTCCAAGATATTTGAACGAGTTCTATATGCGAAAATATCTAATTTCCTTTCTAAATACAACATACTCAAATCTGAACAATTTGGCTTTCGAAAAAACATGTCAACCAGCTTAGCTTGCTTCTCTCTTATGAAAATAGTAACAGACTGTTTAAATAGAAAAATACCCATCGTTTCTATTTTTCTCGACATGTCGAAGGCTTTCGACTTCGTTCAACACAAACTACTACTAATAAAAGTTGAAAAATATGGTATTAGAGGAAAAGCATTGCAATGGTTAGAGAGCTACTTGAGTAATCGAATGCAATGTGTAGATATACCTACCTTTTCAGGACGTAATGAAACCATGTGCAAGTCGCCATATACATATGTCTAACAAGCGTGGAGTTCCACAGGGAAGTATTTTAGGTCCTTTACTTTTCCTGTTGTACATTAACGACCTGCCCGACGTGACTACACACAAATGTGTTTTATACGCAGATGACACCACTCTCCTTATCGAAGGACATGACAGAAGATTATTTGAACATGACATTAATAATGCTCTAAATTCTATAATCACTTGGCTCAAACATAATGACCTCAATGTAAATATAAATAAGACTAAAATGATACAATTTCAGACATACAATAGCCATCCTATACAATTACAAATAACCCACAACAACAATGGGTCTAGTTATTGATCAACATTGTAATTGGAAAAAACACGTTGACAAAGTCTGTGCCAAGTTAAACCGGTATGTGTATGTCTTGAACCGCGTGCGCCGTGTAGCCACACCAAGCTGCACTTAACGCCTACCACGGGTATGTATCTTCAGTGTTGCGATATGGTCTAGTCATTTGGGGAAACTCTGTGGATTCTATTCGAGCATTTAGAGCACAGCAAAAATGCATCAGATCCCTGTGTGGTGCAGATTACCTAGATAGTTGTAAACCACTGTTTAAAAAGCATAATATCCTTTGCCTTGCTTGTACATTTTTGAAATTTGTCTGTTTGTCCATCAGCACAACTCTTTGTTTGAGTTGCATAATGATGTTGTAAGCAGGAATAGTCGTCATAAATATAAATTATATGTTCCTAAGCAAAGATTAAAACTTTATAGCCATCCGCATTTATAATAAATTGCCAGATAGTTTTAAAGAACTGCGTTTGTCGAGATTCAAATTTAAGTAGTATAAATTTTTGATTGACAAATGTTACTATTTAATTAAAGACTTTTTGGAGGACAAACTGAAATGACAATTTAATTTAATTTTAGTTTAGTGATATTTTGACATTAATTATTAATTTTATTTATTTTTAGCCCATTTCCATTGCAATAATATTTTTTCTTAACCTACATATTTGCACAGCATTGTTTATGATGGTAGAATGTAATGAACAATTTTATAATTATTATTACCACCATAATGTAACAACATTCTTGTGAATAAATGTTTGATTGATTGATTGATTGATTGTATTATAATAGTTAAGTAATGAGGGACAATGCCACATGGTTAGTTTTAATATCCAGCACTGGGGGACAGTGCAACTCATTACTTCCCGATGTCCACCACTGGGAGACAAGGGGAAAAAATGTTGTTGTTTGTATTGAGACCATTTTGTATTTCTAAACGGACACAAAATGTGCACATGTTGCGAAAGTTTTGATTTAAAATCTGGTGTACCTACCTACTTAATTTGTATTTCAATCCGATATGTAGTCAATAAATAACAAAAAGTACAAAAACAATTAACTTTCGGCCGTGCATTGGGGGGGCTTCAATTTGTTGCATATTAGCACCCCGACCCCGTCCTGCCGGGAATACGTCGGGTTACACCTGTATAAGCCCTGAACACAGAATAAATAATAGTACAAGTTCCCTGTAAAACTTACCTTTAAACTTTTTTACTAGGTAGGTAACTGGTAATGGATAACAATACTTAGTATTGCCACAGAATAAATTATAGTACAAGTAGTATTGCTAAATAGCGGACAGACAATATCTTTTCCACACACTGCAGGGCACGTAAGTGGTACCTACTTATCTGATGCAAAATGCTAGTATGTAATTAATAAAATATGTCATCTTAAAATCGGTCGGATGTAATCCTTTCCGAGTTTTGTACTATTATTTATTCTGTTAATTGGTTTTAAAAAACGACTAGTTGGTGCTCGCGCGGCGTTGCCTGGCGGTAGTTCCAAGATTACCGGTTTTGACGGCGTATTTCCGTTGTCCCGTTGTTCTCTGTGGTCTTCACACGGAATAGACTACAGATTGACGGAAACAAACCGAAATTAATTACACACCTGTAGATGAACGTGTACCGCATGCGTCCCGCTCAGCCCGAGTTTGACTGGTTCAAACGGAACAAGAACAAGGGCATGATGCTGTACGACTCCGGTGAGCGGTTGGCAGAGTTCGACGACAACGGACGTGGCAAGTGGTACTATAGGAACGGACGAATGGCTCTCGACTATTATGAAGCTGAAGGTTGTTTACAACGTTTGGTATTATAATTAATGTAGGTTAAAGGTATCTACATGATTTTACAAATTGCATAAGGGAGGTCTAACAATCTACAAAACGGGCTTTAATTAAATTATAAGTAACTATTTACTATCTATACTAAGGTAAAGGCACATATTTCCGCGGTATTTTCACCAAAACTAGAAAGGACGTTAAAAACTAAGCATTTACTGAACCTTTCTGACGGTTTGGCTATTTTTATCAGAAACTGTATTGTTTTTACTTTATAATAGACTAAATGTTTGATTATTGGGTTAAAATTTGTATTCAAAATTAAATTAAATCTGAAAAAAGTCCTAGGCACCTTATTCCGATGTAAAAATCCTGTTCCGATGTTATGATGATGTTGTAATTTGGTCCCTAATTCCGAGTGTACAATATAGTAAAAAGTAGAAGAAAAAAGTGTAATTATAGTAAAAAATAATAGTTTTTTTTAAATTAGTTTTCGCATTATTGAACTAAAGAAAACTGCATACCTGTACAAATATGTGGGAAAAAAAGTTAAATGCTTATAGAACATCGGAATAGCGTTTCATACCACAAAAACTCCTAATTCCGAGTACAAAAATATATAAGATGTTTGCATATTTTATTTACAGAAAAATGATTAATTTCAATTTCATCGTAACTAGATATAATACTTGCTAATACTTACATTGTATTGTGTATGAACTTTAATTTTCTATCTTATCTTTTCCATACAACGAATTAATAAAATACTCAAATTGATTACCTATGACATGTTATAATTAGTGAATGTGACGCAAAAATGTACCTCGGAAATAGATTTTAATATTTAAGTACTATTTAAGTTGTCAGATCCAAACTGAGAAATGCCTAATTATAAAACGAGCCATGAAAATCAAAAAATAAAACAAGTCTATGAAATCGCTATTCCGCGGCATACACGGGATAAGAAACTGACTAAAATATTTGGCACCTAATGCCGCGGTATATTCAAAATGTATTTTTACCCTAATTTACTCAGAAAAATCCACAAAAGTTAAGTATTTTCGATTGAAAACATAATTTTTGCATTAGTTTATCCCAAAGAAGTAGACACACAGTTTAAAAATAACGATAAAAACTCTATTTAAAAAAACATGGTACTCACGTGCACAGGTTCCAAAATGTATGAAGCGTGCGATCGGGCCAGCTGCTTACGCAATATTAACTGATTATTTCAAACCATTTACACATGAAACCACTTTTTTGGTGATATAACTACGCAAAGATATATTATCTATTGAATAAAAGATCTTGAATTCATTTTTATTTATTAAATCCCTTGTAAACGCCGTTTTTCTAAATACCTCGGAATATGGTGCCAAATCCAGAACCCCTCAGAATTAGGTGCCTTTACCTTAGTACCTATACTTTTGATGTGACTCTATTGACGTGGCTGCGGAGCTCTAACAAGTATAAAAGATGAAATTTTCTTTGAGCCTATACGAAGGTTTTATACTATCTATTATCCATTAACTGTCAACTCGCGCTCGACCGCTTTTTATTTTACTTGTTTTAACAGAATCAAATGCACAACAGCGATTCGTCATCTACAGTAACGGAGAACCCGATGAGCGTGGTCGTTCTCGCCCTTACACCATTCTTGCAACATTCGACTTCCTGGGGAACGGCATCGTTTTTGACCACAGCGGTAAAATCAGGTACTTACCTAATTTACCTAGTACCATTTTATCAAAAGATAGGATTATCTTATAATATGGCAAATTTTTTTCACTTTGATATCTACCAATTTAATTTTGGTGCTCGCAGACTAAAATACAACCAAACCGAGGGAGTCGTTCTTGACAGAAATATTGGGCCAGTATCGCACTGGAAGTGGCACACGTTGAACGAACCACCTGTGCTTCAGCAAGTCATGATCGATACTCAACTGACACATAAAGACCCTGTTATACTCCAAATGGGCGGTAAAGGTCGTGGCTCTAAAAGGCCAGAAGACGAAGATATGCTAGCAATTGAATTTGACAACTTTATAAAAGAGAAAAGCAAAAAACTGACCCAGTCATTCAAACCATTCCAGATTAAAATGAAAGCATTGAAGATTAATGAACATTTTTCATTGAAGGTATTGGATCAAGCAACCATTTATCTGATCTATCGAGACGGAACAACTATTCTGAAGTTAAATATCGGCATGATCCTAGACCACAAAGAAATTGTTGATACTGATACTACTGAACTTGGAGAAGTTTCCAGTAATTTGGAAAGATTGCCTGCTCGTACTGATAGTCTCGCTGGATTACAGAAAAGTGTTGCATATGCGGAGCGTTTCGAAAGATCAAGAACTGAACGCGAACGTAGACTGCATCCTCCGGTCCCGGCCGCCAGCGCCGACATACTCACCGCTGCCACCTCTCACCCGATGTGCAATCCGCTACGCACGGTGCTTTCCAGCTCGTCCACTACGACAGGAACAACGGGTTCTAAATACAGTAGGAAACCGGTATCAAAAAACGTTTACTATGATGCTCGTCTTGCTTAACGTTTACTTCTTACATCGCAACATACCTACATACATAATAATCACTATAATTAGGTTCTATATAACTTCAATAACGCATCCAACTCATGCCTGGAGGGCGATTCTCACGAAGTGATATAAATATCACAGTAGATAAATGTCGAAAAATCCATACATTTTTCGATATATATCTATTGTGATATTTATATCACTACGTGAGAATCGGCCCCCGGCACAGAATAAATAATAGTACAAGCCCCCGGGTCGTATCTTTTATACCTAATTATGATTTATCTTATACTATTATCTTATTTTTTATGATTTTAGCAGTTTACGCCTGCTTAGCGTAAACATATTATGTGTGGGGTAATTATGAGACGAAATATATAACTTTTGAGTTTTGAAGTTGTTAAAAATACCTACTTAATAATATCTTAGAACCTACAATATTGTGTACTACCAAACTATGCATCTTGCATTACTATCAATGTACTCGTAAATATCTAATATAGTACTTTTTAAAACACAATGTGTCTCATTTTTTTCCGCCCAATGGGGTAAATTTGAAACATCGTAGGTTAAATATAAGACGCCTGATAACTTATTTAGCTTAGAATGTTTTCTAAGTACTGGGTAATTGTAAGACAGAGCGGGGAAAACTGTTACGAAACTTTTTTGAGAGATTTAAAATTATTTTATTTCTTTGATTTTATTTTTAAAAACTTAAAACTCATACAGTTCTTTGCTTAACATTAAATAATTCTTTGGAATGTAATTATTAGGTAATCCATAATAAATTCAAAAATCATAGTCACAATCACAATTACCATTATTAAATAGAAAATTGTTTATAAAAATGAGAATACAACCGAAAAAATCTAAATGGGTTTAATATTAGACATTTCATAATTATTTTATGTTGTATTTTCCAGGTTCATGTGAAACATTAGATACCCACTGATTTTATTCCTTTCTTATTTGTTTGCATTGGAGATGCTGATTTCATGATAAATGTTTTATATTTATATATTTATAACTTTATAAATAATATTTATAATAATAAATTATAATTATACATACATAAAAATATTATTTAATATTTAGAGCGATGGTTGCCTAACGGTCCTATAGTGCAATTTAGAATCCAACGATACCGGGTTCAAAACCTAGGCCCGCACCAATTACTTTACTGTGTTATGTGCGGTTTTCCATCGCTCCGTGCATCGGAGGGCACGTTAAGCTGTCGGTCCCGGCTGTTATTGATTAATAGCAGTCGTTAAGCCATGTCAGAGGCCCTCGGGCGGCCTGACAAACTCTGACATCAGAGGCCAGCGCTACCTCATACGACAAACAAACAAACAATAAAAATATTAATGAATTTAGTTCTGTTTTAGCACGTAATTTAGAAGCATTTTGTCTTATTTTTATACTTCGCTGTGTTTTATATTTTCCCGCTGGCCTGTTTCATATTTTCCCTTAAAATCAAAGTGTCCTTGTCATTCACTATCGAACAATACAGTAAAATCGCCACCCATCCGCGCAAGTAATCTCCAACTGCAGGCGCAGGGTGACAGAAAGCCGTGCGCAGCGCCATCTCACGAGCAACCACTGCCAAAGTTCATCCGATGCAAATTTTTCACGTCCAAATTTTCTATCGGGAGCAAATTGTATAAAATCAATTCAAAACAATGAGATAATAAAGCATAAATTTGTGACGTTATTCATAAACTAATAAGGGTTGTTTTGAACTGAAATAAGATTAACAATTAAAGCTTTACTAGGGTTTTTTTTATATCTGTCTTATTTTTACGCAAAATATCTAATGTCTCATATTTACCCCACTTGACCCTATAATAATATTCTATTGGAAATATTTGGATCACGGACGAGATTCGAACTCGCATACTGTGCCTCTGCGCGGCACATACCTCTACCAATTCGGCTACCGTGACCTATGCATCGCCATCCAAATTTTTCCACTAGCTTCTTGAACCCGTCTTGTCGGGACGGTGTGGGTCGTCCGTGATCCAATTTTTACCAATAGAAAATTATTATAATTATCTTATTTTATGCATATCTATATTACCATCGAATTAAGTGATGCTGATGATTCCTGTACACTTCTACATAACTTATTTGGCATCTCGGGATTATACACGGACTTTTTACAAGTAACTAGGCATCTAACAGACATGAGCTAGGGATTCTGGGATGATTCGAACTGTTGTTTAAATTCTATATTAGGTTTACTTACTTTAAAACTCAGGATTATGGGTGGACATCTATTCAACAGGAAATGGAAATGACACTAGTTAAAATGAGCACCCATACAGCCTGAGAGCGACTGGCGAGAGGCGACCGCGACATAGGGACAACTAGTGGGTAGGTAATGTTGTGATGTGAGTAGGGTTGATAAAGCCGGACATGTTTGGCTTTTTCGGGTGGTGTCCTGCCAAATATTTATGTGTCCGGCCTGTCCGGCTTTTGTTAGGCTTTTTGTTAGTGTAACTCGTTCCACGCAGTCGCAACGCCTGAAGTACGAGCAAAGCTATGATACCTATCCAAAATAAAATATACATAAAAATTGATAAAAAATGTACAAGTTTTTTTTTTAGTTTTCTTTGTTTTACCGGAAGAAGATTTGTAATTTGTTTGTTTCTGTTGAAATTGACTTAAAACTGAGATTAATAAACAACTGTAACAGGTAACGTAACGTAACAAGTTTTTTTTATTACTTAAGTTATGTTCAACATTAAAAACGTAGGTCCGGCTTTTTAAGAGGTATGTTAGGCTTTTAAAAAGGTAACGCTTTTAAAAGCCTAACATACCTATAGGGTAAGGCTTTTAGGGCAAAATGTCCGGCCTAATTCAGTGCAGAGTCAGACTTTTTTATTTTAGAAGATGGCAACCCTAGATGTGAGTATAGATATAGCTAGAGAGGGTTGCGAGAGGTGTACCTACTACAGTTTTTTTGGGGCGAGGGATCCCGACATTCTGCCCTATGAGTGTCTAGGTCAATAACATTGCCTCACACACTACAAAGAGCACAGAAGAGATTAAGAAAGGTTGCTACTTCCGTTCGTTCTACATTGTGTGGCTACTCGCTGACAACTCTACAAATTCACCCCAAAGTTCTTTACTTTTAAATAGTTGTTAATTATTCATCTTTAGTAATTCACTATTATTGTTTACTAGCTGTGCCCGCGGCTTTGCCCGCGTGTTCATTTAAAAGTAGCCCACACGTTTTATTCCAGGACCAAAAGCCAAACCACCACCAGACCAGTTGTAGGTTTGGTCCAGGTCCAGAGGACCAGGAGGACCAGGACCAAACCTACAAAGTACAATATTATACTACATTTCTTCAAAATTCGTTCATCCGTCAAATAGTTTTTTATCGATTGCTCGGCATCTAATCATCGGAATAAGGCACTGCCTTTCCTTTTTATAACGCATATTCTGTGAAGTACGGCACTCCGTACTTCACAGAATATGCGTTATAACAGTTAAATTTATTTTTTTAATTAATAAATTACTATTTTACTATAAATAATTAGCTTAATTTCGCTGCGCGTTTTACAACTGAAGTCGACTTATTCTATCAAAAAACACAAAAAACATCTCAATATGTTTTAAGAGCCTCTAAGGACCATAAAGTAAAAAAAGAAGAAAACGTGTTGCTCGAGTTCATTCAACGTTCAAACCACTTCGTAACAAACCGCTTGCGTGTTTTAAGGGTAGACAACGCCATCTAGTTTAAATGAAGTAATTTGTTATCATGACCGTCTTGTTATTGAGTAGAGAAAATTATCTCGGAAGGTAAGGTGGCACAGATTAGAGAGTAATTAAGGTGGTGAGGTAAATTGGATGGAGGGCATCAAGGGTAGGTCATTATTGTGAGGTCCATACGAACAAATTTTAATGCAACGAAACATTGTGTTCTTAGTACAAATTATTTTTTATGATGTTTCACAGAACGACGTACCTACTTACTGGCACTTTAACTGGCTCTTAATAATTACCTACCCTACCTACCTACTTTTTGAGCTTTTTCAACACGATATGAGGATTGATTTGAAAAAATAAAATTTTCTATACTTTCTCTGTGAAGTGTACCTGTGTACCTACCTCTGTATGTACACATTTCAATACCGACAACTAACCATTTTGCCAGTAAGACATTATGAAGAAACCTCCGATATAATTATATAATTATGTAGGTACGTAGGTAGTACATTATAATATCTCAATGGAAGAAACATAATAAAAAAACGTAGTACATATAATGTATATACATACTCAGAAAACTTGCAACGCTTCGAAGTATTTTTTACGCAAAAGCAATTGTGGTATTTATTTATGCATACCCACGGATCAATTTCCTATGCAAGTATTTTTTTACTTTCATTTCAAAAGAGCGATGGTGGCCTAATGGTTCTATAGTACAATTTAGAATCCAACGATACCGGGTTCAAAACCTAGGCTCCCGCACCAATGACTTTTCGAAGTTACGTGCGGTTATCCATCGCTCCGTGCTTCGGAGGGCACGTTAAGCTGTCGGTCCCTGCCATTATTGGTTAATAGCAGTCGTTAAGCCATGTCAGAGGCCCTCGGGTGGCCTGACAAACTCTGACATCAGAAGCCAGCACTACCTCATACGACAAACAAACAAACAATTTCAAGGCTTCAGAGTACTTTTTCACACACGCGATAGTGCTCCTTTTATATATAGAGACAAAGATCAATTTGCTATGCAAGTATTTTCTACTTTCAAGGCTTCCAAGTACTTTTATTTTGCAAACACGATTGTTCTCCTTATTTATATGACGGCAAAAATCAATTTCCTATGCAAGTATTTTCTACTTTCAAGGCTTTAATCTGTTTCTACAGAAAGCACTTGAAAGTATTTTGAACCCTGGTTTTTCGCCCTGGTGTTTGAAGATAGACGTACTTGAAAGCCCTGGTGCTGGATATTGCGAAAATGACCCATGCCTACGTGGAATTTGTTCGTGATTGATTCCAATTTCCCCGCAGGCAGCGAGGAATTGGCGTCTTAAAATTAGAGAATTAGGCCCCTGGAGGTCGTGCTAGTGCTAGTGTGAGCCGAATCCCAAAAACCTGATAAATTTGAATTTACCGGGACCCTTGGTTGCAGGAATGAAGTGATTGCGTGTTTTAAGGTCAATCAGCGCCATCTAGTTAAATCGGAGGGAGAACTTTGATGCCTTTGGTTTATTCGCTTGAGTTGTTGATGCCATTGTGCTATCTTTACTCGTACATAACTCGTACTATACCATCTCGATTACGTCAGCTTGCAAACAAAAAACCGCACCTAAGTCAGACCATTCGTTTGGATAGATCCCATTATATATATTGTTTTCAAACAAAACTTGACTGCTCTACCTGCCTACAAGTTCCCGATTTCTTCGTGTTTTTTTTTTTTTATTCAGTGTTCAATTTTTAAGTCGCCCCACAAAATTCTAAAAGGCACTAGGCCATCTTGATTTAAATTTGGATTGGAAATATTTGGCAAACCCAGAACAGTTTTTTTATACTCAAGTGTATTTTATATTTGCATTCCAGTCATTCATGTAAGTAAGACATTTTCATTAATACGTAATTTATTCCAAATTTCACTATCGGCCTACCTAGTTCCAAATTACTCTAAACTTTAAACGCGTAGTTACATTAACGCTATTTTTTTTATATATTTTTAAAGCGTTACTAACGCACTAAACGCACTAAACGCACGTTACCTACATAGTAAACACTTAGTTTTATTTGCTGGTCTCATATTAAATAAAAATGGACCCTGCGCATCTAAATAAACCAGAATTGATCTATGAATTAAAATGTAGAAATGCTGAAGTTCATACAACAGATACTGCAGAAAATTTACGTTCAAGGTTATCGACCTTACTTGACAGCTCGAATACACAAGATTTTCAAAGTCCGTATACATTTGAACAGGATATAGCCGAAATTCAAAAATGTCTAACCATTATTTCTGCACGTTTAATAGCTTACCCGGTACGAAAGGAGAAGAATGCGTCCTATATTCTGCACATTAAAAATAGATTAAATAACATGGATATTACCACCGAACTTACGACAGTACAACTAGAAACATTTAAAAATGTTTCAGAGAATTTCTTCGATTTACAAAAACGTTTCGAAACATTAGAAAATCCTAGCTACTCTTCTACAGAAAATTCTTCTACACACGATCATTTTCCAGAACAACAAACTCAATTACCATATTTTGACCTACTGACACAAAAGCTACAAAATATTTCGATCAATAGATCAAGTCACGAAATTAAACGGTTTATTTACAAGGGGGATAGTTGTCCAAAAGATTTTCTTGAAAAAGTAGAGGAATTCGCAGTTGCTCGAAATATTTCACATACTGAACTATACAATCATATATACGATATTCTGAAAGGAACTCCTTTAGATTGGTTTCGAGCTCACAAACAAACAATCCCGGATTGGGAATCTTTTAAAATTACACTACTAAATGAATTTGAAATTACAGACTACGACTATAAACTGCGTAAAATCATAGATGCTCGCAAACAAAAAACAAATGAGCGTGTGATTTGTTATTTTACCGAATTATAATCATTATTTGCAAAATTACGTGAGCCTATTTCAGAAAAAGCTAAGATTGATATTCTTAGGCGTAACTTGCGACCCGAATTCGGTCAAAGGTTATCTCCAAACGATCTCGACTCGGTCGCAACATTATTAAAATCGTGCAAATGGTACGAAAGTTGCATTGAAATTTCCAACTCTGATACTCCTTCTACATTACAAGACTTAGCGAAGCCTTCGACTTCTAATACCCAACACAAAGTCACTGCTACACCTAACATACCACGTTATCCGTACAATACCTTACAACAACCACTTGTGCAAACACACCCTTACCCTCAACCTTACCCTGTACATTCAATTGCTGCAGATTCTAAGAAAACTGCACTACCTATATTTTGCCCTCGCTGTCGAAACGACAGTCATGCTTTATGTCAATGTCCCTACAGACATAAAGTTTGTTTTCGTTGCGGTAAAAAAGACGTAATTTTTACCAATTGCCCTGTATGTACAAAAAATTCAAAAAACTAATTAGAGAGGAACTAGAAACACAAAATTGTAATACTAACAATAACTTTGATCAAAATGATTGGAACAATTGGCTTAAAACTATTTCAATATTTTTCAAAACATACAACGTTTCTACGCTCCTCTTTGATAATACATCGGACACTGAACGTCCATACCTTAGAGTAAATGTTGGGAATTTAACCCTTAACGGTTTGCTGGATAGTGGCAGTGCCATTACAATTTTAGGTAATAACTCACATAAATTATTACTTGAACATGGTTTGGAACTACAACGTGACCAAATTATCAAAGGTTCTGTTGCTAATGGTCAAACAATCAATTCAATTGGTACTATTAAGCTTCCAACTTTATTTAAAAATAAGTTTGCTATAATTACTGCCCATGTAATACCCGCTGTTACTCAACCTTTCATATTAGGTATCGACTTCTGGAAAACTTTTAAGCTGGCTCCAGACATACTTAATACGGTCAGTATGCTCATGAGTTCAGATACTCCCATGTTTATCATCAATAATAATGATACTTACTTACAGTCTTATGACAGACTTACAGATACACAATTGATTCTTGCTAATGCAGTCGTAGAACAATTTCGTAATATTTCTACCGACGTACTTCCTTTAGGAAGAACAAACCTTATTGAACACTGTATTGATACAGGTGACCACCCACCTATTCGTCAACGTTGCTATCGATTATCACCTGAAAAACAGAAAGCTCTTCGAGCAGAAGTTGATAAAATGCTAGAACTTGATGTTATAGAGCCTTGTGAAAGCCCATGGCTAAATCCTGTAATTATTACCCCTAAGAAAGATGGTACTTGGAGATTTTGCGTCGACAGTCGTAAGCTTAACGACATAACTAGAAAAGATGCTTATAAATTACCATTCATATCAGACATCATAGATAACCTTAAAGATTCTAAATATCTGAGTTCAATTGACATTGCTAAAGCTTTTTGGGAAGTGCCTTTACGTTTAGAAGACAGACCTAAGACTGCTTTTCACGTTCCAGGTCGTGGATCTTTTCAATTTAAGGTTATGCCTTTTGGTCTTACTAACGCACCAGCTACGCAACAAAGATTCATTGATAATCTTCTTTCTGATGAGTCTAATAACGACTCTCTTTTTTATTATTTGGATGATATAATAATAGCCACAAAAACGTACGAGGAACACGTACGTTTGCTTAATAAATTACACGCAAAACTTTCAAAAGCAGGTATAACAGTAAATTTTCAAAAATGTGCATTTTTCCGAAATGAACTTAAATACCTAGGCTACGTAATTGATGATCAAGGTCTCCACACAGACCCTGATAAAGTCAAAGCAATCTTAGAAATACCAGCACCCAGGTCTGCTCGCGAGGTGAAAAAGTTTCTCGGTACAGCTAGTTGGTATAGACGCTTTGTACCCAATCTTAGCACATTAGCTGCTCCCCTCACTAAACTTACGTCTACCAGTAAGAAAGCTCCCGCTTTCAAGTGGACTTCTGAAGCTGATAAAGCTTTTAATAAAATCAAACAAGCTTTAATATCAACTCCTATTCTAACTTGCCCTGACTTTTCTAAACCCTTTGCTGTTCATTGCGACGCATCCGCTTTTGGACTTGGAGCAATGCTTACCCAAGACTTCGATGGAGTTGAAAAACCCATAGCTTACATGAGCAAATTACTTACAGGTCCCCAAAGAAACTATTCTATCACTGAACGTGAACTCTTAAGCGTTATAACAGCATTAGAGTATTGGCGTTGCTATCTAGACAATGGTCAAAAGTTTACTATCTATACCGATCATTCTGCACTTCAATGGTTCTTACACTTAGATAATCCTACAGGTAGACTTGCCCGTTGGAGCATACGCTTATCAATGTTTAATTTTGACATTAAATATAAACGTGGCAAGGAACATTTGGTCCCAGATACATTATCTCGTATTAAACCAATTAATGTGATTAATTATGATCCAATACAGACTTCTGATTCGTGGTACACTTCTGTATACTCCAAGTGTAGCACAAATCCCACATCAACTCCTGATTATATGATACGACACAATAAACTCTACAGGTACACCTGTTCTAATACCCTCATAAACTCAGAATTAAGTTGGAAAGAAGTAATCCCATCTGAATTTCGTACAGCTATTATCGACGAAAACCATTCGTTACCAACAGCAGCTCATTTTGGCACTTTCAAAACATACCATCGTATTAAAGAAAAATACTTCTGGCCAGGAATGTACAAAGACATTGCCAGTCATATTTCTAAATGTGAAACATGCCTCGCTTATAAGCATCAGAATCAAAATACCATTGGTCTGATGGGTAAACCCAAGAACTGTTCTCGTCCTTTCCAATGCATATCTATTGATATTGTTGGTCCACTTCCAATGACACGTAAACTTAATAGATTTATTTTTGTAGTCACATGTTGTTTTTCCAAATATTGTCTTATATTCCCCATGAAGCGAGCTACCTCTTCTGTAATCAAACATATACTTGAGAACTTAGTTTTTATGGTTTATGGTATTCCAGAGACCATAATCCTAGATAATGGCCCTCAACTAATTAGTCATGAACTCCAGGATTTATTTCAATATTACAACATACCAAAAATTCATTACACCCCCCGTTACTGCCCGCAAGTCAATACTTTTGAACGTTACAACAAAACAATTATAACAGCAGTTGCTTCTTTTGTTGATAATGACCATCGTACTTGGGATTTATATTTAAATCAAATCCAATTTGCCATAAATTCAGCTGTTAATGAAACTACTAAATTCACACCAGCTTTCTTAGTATTTGGTCGCGAACTTGTAACATGTGGTTCTGTATATAATGCTTTGGATCTAAGTGAAGAATTGATTTTTGCTCCACGCGATGAGTACGCTGACAACATAGGTCAGTTAAGCCCTTTATTTGCTGAAGTTCAAGCACGTTTATTTCGCGCTCATGAAACTAACGCAAAATATTATAATAAACATCATCAACACCTTGAATTTAACCAAGGTGACATTATATGGAAACGTAATTATCCCATAAGTTCAGCAGGCAAGTATTTTTCAGCTAAATTAGCTCCTAAATTTGTAAAATGCATCATAGCAGCTAAAATTTCACCACTAATTTACGACCTCAGTGATTTATCTGGTAATCCCTTAGGCCGTTGGCATGTCAAAGACATTAAACCTATACCACGTACGTCTTAACCTTAACCATCACTTCTCTACTTACATACTTTATTATAATTATGTACTATGAAAGTTACGTTGCTTTCATATTCCTGTACCTTACCATATATTTAAATATCTACTTATGACCATTGTAGGTTCCCTACTTACAAATAACCTTGTATTTATGTTGTAAATAATGTAATTTTAATATAATTTCCCTTTACGGAGTAATGTCCACATTTCTAGCCTATTTTTTTTATTCACTTCATTAACTTTTCGGATTCATTATGAATATTGACTTCAAGTCCCTACGTATTGCTATTCAGTGCTATTTTACTTACTACATACTTTAATTATTTGGTACTTATGGTAGCTAATACCCTACTTATTAGCTATGTAATTTTTTATATTTTACAAACATAATGTTCAGTTTAAAAAGAAAACAAGTTCTATATATTATTATTTACTAGACCTACACACAAAACTTCCAACACTGATAAGAGCGGCAAATGTGATTACTCTATAAACCAAGCCTAGGTCACAAAACTAGTATTATTTTATAGTTAATATGCTATTACCTACCTACCTTACTTATATTATTTTAACGTTCTAACACAACGTTTACTATGTACATTCATGTGCTACAGGCACGTCGTACCCTAAGGTACGTTTAGCCATTTTGGCAAAATAATTGTAAATAAATATACACATACATATATGTACACATCATACACCATACATTCACCACACATACACATACACACATACACTCACATAATCATTCTGATCAGCGGCTAGTGACTGTATAAATAAGCCTACACTATACTGTATTGGTTCCACGAGTGACTTTATTGATATATAAGGTTCCTCTTTCTTATGAGTTTTATTTCCAAGGAATGGGAATAAGACTATGAATGATGATGAATGAATGTGTGATTTATGAATATGAATGCATCTAGGAATCCAATCAATTGTATATTGACATTGTTAATAAACATTTTCACATAAAAATTGAAAAGATAGCATTTTTTAGCATTTCCATTATTTTAATTAATTATTTTACTATTTTAATTTTATTACCCATATTATATATATTTTTATTATTAACTTCTACTATTATTTTTTTCTTTTGTTCTTAGCATATATTTTTTTTTTTTTTTAAATAAACCTTAAAAAAAATTTTTTTTTTTACTGTCATAAAAAAAAATTTTTTTTTCTCTGGGGAGACGGGGTATTGTGACGAGGTCCAAACCTCTTTCATAATAATACTCTTTTCATAATCCATTTCTTTTCATTTTGATTTTCATTATCCATTCCAAATACAAATATCCTGTCATTCATATTGATTTTGGTAAAAAATAGAATAATATTCCACTTTAGTGCTTTCATTGATTTAATTTGCAAAATATATCTTTCGTCCTTCCTTCGCTAACATTAATATAAAAAATCTGAAAGTCTGCTGCTCTGGTTTGAGGAACATCGTTGAGTTGCAGCGCCCGATCGCGTTGCACTCGATGAACGGCTTCGCGCGGCTTGCTTGATATCAGACTCTGGCCTGCCGAGTCTGCTCCCGCCGTGTGCTAGTATCAAGCGGAAGGAAGTTCCTGTAATTCTGTGTCAAAGAGGTTTGTGTCCTGGAATAGTGGGAGCAACCCAAACCCGGGGACTGCCTCGCGACAAACTACTAGTCCAGGATCGTTGGTTTCAAAGTTATAGCCATTTTAAGTTTGACAGCTGTCATCCAAAACGAAAATATCGATGAGATCTATCACTTTGTAAAGAAACTACTAGTACAGGAATTTTAGTTTTAAAGTTATAGGCATTTTAAGTTTGACAGCTATCATCCAAAACGAAAATATCGATGAGATCTATCACTTTTGTAAAGAAACTACTAGTCCAGGATCGTTAGTTACAAAGTTATAGCCATTTTAAGTTTGACAGCTGTCATCCAAAATGAAGATATCGATGAGATCTATCACTTTTGTACAGAAACTACTAGTCCAGGATCGTTAGTTATAAAGTTATAGCCATTTTAAGTTTGACAGCTGTCATCCAAAATGAAGATATCGATGAGATCTATCACTTTTGTAAAGAAACTATTAGTCCAGGATCGTTAGTTTCAAAGTTATAGCCATTTTAAATTTAACAGTTGTCACCCAAAATTAAGATTTCAATGAGATCTATCACTTTTGTAAAGAAACTATTAGTCTAGGGTCACTAGTTTCAGAGTTATAGCCCTTTTAAGTTTGACAGCTCTCATCCAAAACGAAGACATCAATGAGATCTATCACTTCTGTAAAGAAACTACTAGTCTAGGATCACTAGTTACAGAGATATAGCTCTTTTATATTTGACAGCCGTCATCCAAAACGAAGATATCGATTAAATCTTGTCAGGCGTTGACGTATGAATTTGAAGTTTGACATGTCACTTTGACATCTGTCACCTTAAAAAAGTCTTACCACCTAATTATAATACTTGTTTTCTTTCTTCATAAATGACGATTATTTTGACATCTATCACTTTGACATCTGTCACATTAAAATGTCTTGTTACCTAATTATAATACATGTTTTTTTTTTCTTCATGTATGTCTATTATTCCTTCATTAGTTTCCAACTCTAATGCAGTGGGTGGACGGGTAAATGCGAATTACCCGTGCACCCACCAGTGGGTGAAGCCGGTGGGTGCACGGGGCATGCCCCGTCGTGGGCGGGAAAACCAGTTATGCCGGGTCCAGACCAACAGAACGAGAGTGAGCGAAGGCTACCGAGCGAAAGCGAACAAATCAATGTGGACGACTTAACGAAAGCGAGCGAGAGTCAGCGTAGGCCTTCGTTCGCATTTGGCCGTGCTCCGCCGCGTGTCGGTACATCAAAGGAAATTATAATGAAAATAATGTATTAAAGGAAATATATTATGTTAATATCGTATAAAACCACTTTCTTAGATTTATTTCTTTTATAAATTTCTTACGTATTTCACGTTTTATCGTAGTTTTTCAAATCTGCCCTAGGCTAGTTCAATCCTTCCCCGCATCGCGGTAGATTTGAACAAAAATTGAGCTTAAAAAAAATGCCTGCTGCTTATATATGTTTACATTTTAAACAAGAAATATTGACCGTATCCTAAATACAAAACGACTGTGAAGCAGTGAATACAAAATAAATCAATTTAAATCCATATATTTTTAATACAAATGGATTTTTGTAAAAAGTGGTCTAATGTGCTTCCCTCTCCCCTACTTATTTTTTGTCATTATTATATATACCTCACGAATTTGATTATTTGTCTGATTTTCGTTACCATGCAATTCTTCAAGGTTTATTATTTGCTTAATTTGTGAATTACTTTAGGAATGGCATTTACCATTCATTTCCGATTATGATACTCAGGATGATACAGAAAAAGGTGCGGCGGAAACAAAGATGGTTTAATATTATATAATTATCACCAAAGTTTTTCCCTATTACAGTTAAGCACTAGAGCACTTCTATGTCTTCTCGTTATACGCAAGTGCTCAAGTTTTATTCAGCATTCTAATCTAAAAAAACTAAACATGGATTTGAAATGCAGAATAACTACACTAACACAACTGCAAAAAAGAACACTTGAACACTTTTGTATTACGATTTTCAAACAAGCGTTCGGTGCTTAACATTGTAAAAGAGTAATTTTTTGGTGATAATTATGTAATATTAAACCACTTTTTGTCTCGACACTCCTAGATTTTTGTAGCATACTGCAACTTGTAGTGTCTCGTAATTGCAATGTTAATGTGCCTTTTCTATAGTAACTTCATGAAATTTTCATATGCAATGTTACTGCAACAGCAAACATTATAGTTACATAAACCATACATTAGGAAACATTGAGGCAATATACAGATTGCAATATACGTTGTCATGTTGTCGATTAAATAAAGAAACAATGTACAAATAAAATAAGGTATATTAAAACTTAGTACAAGTTTTGAAAAAAAAATAAGTTAGATCTCGGGTACGGGGTAAGCCGAGGTCAAGTCGGGTTTTGTACCAACTGTACCTTGGTACCAAACACTGTGCTTTGGCACCGCACTTCCCTGGTCTCCGGTGCGCTCTGCGTAAGTAGTCTTCGGCCAATGTGGAATGGAAAGAAGGAGGCCGACGGTACGGGCGGCAGTTTTCTTTATCTTCCTGTTATTTTTGAAGTTGACTCCGTACGGAGTTCCTGTAAAGTTGCAGAAGATATCCAGTGTTAGCGTACCATGGAAGCGAGTTTTCTTTCCAACATTACTTTTATTGACCGCGAGCTAGGCATTAAAGTCGATGCAGAGAGACTCGACGCTGCGGTAATAAACCAAGCCACCAGCGAGAGAACATAAGGAAGTTTGGTACTAATTCCGAGACATTCCGAGTGATAGTGGCTTTTAGAATAGGCATTCAGAACTGTTACATATCTATTGCTAGTGGCAAAGAAAGACAATAACTACGTTCCTAATTGGAGAACAACGACATGTACAAAATACTAGTATAGGTACATTATTATGTTCTATCATGCCTATGATGCTGATGGTGATGATGATGATGATGCACAAGCATAGTACTACCATACAACTCTGATTGGTTCTACTACAAACTCATAATCATAATTTACTAAGTAAAAATCCGTCTACACAATTATTTTAATGTACCTACCTTAGCTAACTAGTTAACATATTTGTAAGCAAAACATAACTTGCCCAGTAACGGGATGGCTTGATAACACTTATTTGCTATTAAATATTCGTAGCAAGTAGGCAAAAGAGAATACCTACAAATTATTGTAATTTGCGAATATAATAAGAAAGAAAGTACAGTCGTCCGCAAGATATCAGACTGACCGTCTCACTGGCCGCCTGCGAGTCGAGCGCCGAAGGCGTAGGTAACTAAACCGGTCCCACGACGTAATCGCAGCGACTCCGCGCGCTTTATATAAGCATAAATGTGTGTCCTTTTGCATGTGTGCGTAATAATAGTTTTAAATTAGTAATTATAATAATAGTAACATGGCTTCGTATTAAAATAAGCAATGTTACAGTACACCCCCTCGTAGAAAAGGATTTTACCAAGGGAAAATCCGACACAATAACAAATCTTGGTTTAGTGAACAACTAGCTTAAGATCCTTGATATGCCAAGCACCTAGATTTTGCCCAGACATGTCCTCAAGAATATATACTAAAGGAGATCGTTTTTGTATAACGCGGCACTTAGAAAACTTCGGGGCAAGCTTTTTACTAAAGTACGCATCTTTGTCGCTTTGAAAGTAGCAACGCTTCCAAACTATATCACCAACATTAAAATCAGCTTCTTTACGTCGTAAGTTATATCTTTTTGAATTTTTTATGTGACTTTGCCAAAGAACAGCCTGAACTTTGTCAAAAACAGTAGCCAAGTGACCTAAATTTTCTGCATAAATATCGCGAGGCAAATTAATTTCTTCAGAAGAGCTACTTGCTGTGTAGTGAGATCCGCAAGTGACCAGTTCTCGACCATGAACCAAGAATGTTGGAGTGTAACCTGTGGTCTCATTTACAAACGTATTTATGGAAAATTGAGTTTTAGGCAAATTTATGTCCCAATTTCTATGATCGTCCTCTACAAACGTCGAAATAGCCGTTACGATAGTTTTGTTGTATCTTTCAACCGTATTGATTTGCGGCGTATATTTAGGTGTAAAATGAATGTCCGGTATTTTATATTTTTCGAACAGCTTATTAAGCTCCTTGCTAATGAACTGGCAGCCATTGTCTCATTACAACCTTTTGAGGAATTCCGTGAACCATAAATACACCGTCTTCAAGCAATTTAGTTATAATCTCCGCGGTAGCCCTTCGCAGAGGAAACATAATACAATATTTCGAAAAACAGCATGTAATAACGAAAATATGACAATGTTGTTTCCTAGTACACGGCAGTGGTCCAACTAGATCCATAGATAGTTTTTGAAAGGGCCTACTACAATGTTTGGGTCTTCCCATTTTGCCAAGAGTTCCATGAGTGGGTAACTTATATGCTAAGCACGTTTCGCACTCTGAAATAAACTTGACGACAATTTGTACATGCCTGGCCAATAATGACTGAGTGCAAGACGTTTATATGTCTTGAACACTCCGAAGTGACCAGAAATGGGCTCGGAATGATTTTTTGATAGGACAAGATCACGTCCTTCTATGGGGACAGTTTCCCAGTTGAATTCTGTCAATAAAGAGTTCTTGCTCGAAATGCATCTATACAATACGCCTTTATCAATCATTTAATTAGGGTAACTAGCAGGGAAGGTCTGGCAACCTTGGTAAATCTTAAGGTACCTTGGTAGTTTCTAAAACATCTGTAACCAACGAAATATCGGCAACAGGTATTGCACGGGAGAGTAAATCGGGTAAAATATTATCTTTACCACGTCGATGTGTAATAATGAACTTGAAAGAAGATAATCGAATACCCCATCTTGCAAGACGACCTGTTGGATTAGATAAGGATAAAAACTATTTCAGGGCTGCATGGTCCGTATAAATGGTAAATGGTTGGCCGTTTTCCAGGTAACAGCGCCAATGTTCGAGAGCTGTAAATACTGCAAGAGCTTCCCTTTCTGTGACACTGTAGTTCTTTTCAGGTTTTGTTAAAGTTCTACTCATGTAGGCAACTGGATGTTCATTTCCGTTAGCAATTTGTGCTAACATCGCGCCTACCCCAAATTTACTAGCGTCTGTGTGGACTTCAAAGGGAAGGTTAAAATCCGGACAAGCTAGCACTGGTGCCTGGACTAATAGTGACTTAAGAACGCCGAAAGATTAAATCGACGATGAAATCGCTGCCGCAGTGCAGGCAGCGATTGATTCGCCCACTCCGTCATCTTCACCATCTTTCAACACAATTAGACACAGACACCGACCTCGCCGGATGCGAGGTCGAAGGTCCCGTAATTAATGTCGACTTTATTCGCCTTCGAGTTTCTTGCCGATTCTTCTCGAAGGTGTATTCCGAATCGGTGGTCAGTTATGCAATTCATTTAAAGGGCTCCAGCCATTTCATGAGGGCCCCCTCGATCACTACCTAACAGTAGAGATCGAGGGGTGTCTAGTTCGATACTCCCCAAGTAATCAATGGCAACTGTCCAAGCCGAGGTTCGTACCCCCTGGGTGCCCTTGAGCAAGTGGCCAAAAACTTAACTTTGGCGTGCGCCTTCTGCGTCACGCATTGCGGCGGAGTGCTTTTGCGCCCGCCCCACCGTCCACCGGTGACGCTGTAGAGGTCAGTTATAGACCAACAGCACATATCCTTTCTAAAAAAAAATAAAAAAAAAATCGTCAGACTATTGAGAGGCCCAGCCACAGTACTGAAGTTGGGAATGAACCTCTTGTACTACGAAGCGGTACCTAAGAACCGTTTCAAGTCCTTCTTGTTTGTTGGCGTAGGGTAACCAACAATAGCAGAAACTTTTTCTGGATCTGTCCGTAATCCTTGTGAGTCAACTACATAACCTAAGTAGTGAAGTTTATTTCTAAAGAATTTTGATTTTTCCAAGTTAATAGATAGATTAGCAGTTTTGAGTTTATTAAGGACTCGAAGAAGTAGAGATACGTGTTCTTCAAACGTATTACTAATTACAATTATGTCATCAAGATAAGTGAATACTCTGAGTTCAAATTCTGGGCCAAAAAGCATATCAACTAACCTCTGTTGAGTAGCTGGAGCATTAGTTAGTCCAAATGCAGTGACTTTAAATCTAAAAGTGCCACGGCCTTGAACATAAAATTCTGTTTTGTCCCTATCAGGTTCATGAATTGGCAGTTGCCAGAAAGCCTTTTACAAATCGATGCTTGACAGGAATTTAGCATCCCGAAGGTTGTCTAGAATCTCAGCAACATATGGTAAACTGTAAGCATCCTTTTTAGTAACAGAATTAAGTTTCCTGCTATCCAAACAAAATCGAGGCTGGCCATCTTTTTTCGCTATTACTAACACTGGTGATGACCATGGGCTTTCGCAGGGTTCTATCACGTCTAGGGAAATCATTTCTGTTACTTGTTCTGCAATGATTCGCTGCTTTTCCGGTGATTGTCTGAAGTACCTTTGTCTTATAGGTTCCGCATCACCCGTATCAATTTTATGAGTAATTATAGTAGTTCGGCCTAAACCCTTTCGTTCAAATGCAATTTCTTTGAATCGCTCTGTAATTTTATCTGCAGTGAATCTTTGAGATCTATCTAAGTCTTCGTAAGAGTGAAGAAATTCCACTAATGGTTTAGATTCCATTATTGCATCAGGTTCACAGTTGGAAATGAAATTAATACTATTGATGTGGTTGGACAAATGCTTTCGCATTTGTTTGCTTTCCAGAAATCGACTCCAAGAATAAGCGCTGAATCAATTTCTGGGACCACATGCGCTTTAATAATGTTTAGGGATTGTTTATAAAGCATTGGCATCATTATATATCCTAGTGCTCTGAATCTATGTTTACCAGCAGTACTAACGACAAGTTTTTCATCAGTACTCAATGATAAACCATTATCAAGTAACTGTTGATGTGAATTATTACCAAGTATAGTTACCACAGAACCTGAATCGAGTAACCCTAGCATTTCTATTCCTTCAATATTATTTACCTTAATTTTTGCGTAGGGACGAGGGTCTGTACTCGGACGAGTATTGAAAATTGTAGCAACTTTATATGAATTTAAAAAAAAAAATGTCAACAACCATTCATCCCATTCCGAGTTTTTATAACAAATGGATACCGAGCTAGAATTTTCATTTACTAGTTTTTTGAATTAGTTGGAGTTATCTTCGGGTTACATTTTGGGCATTCTGGTGTACGAAAATCTTTTAATCAGCATTTAAAACAGAAAACTACGCGTTTAGCAACACACTCTCTCATTGAATGTGTGTCAACCTTACAGCGAGCACAGTATTTTCTAGGTACTGTATCAATTGCAAAGGATTTATTATTTGCAGCGAAAAATGACTTTGATTTGTAAGCGAATTGCGGCGCCAAAGTTGTCGACGAGGCAGCTGGAGGTTCTTTAAATTGATCGCTTCGAATTTTCACCTGTTCAAATCGTCTGCATAATGTTTGCAACTCCTCAACACTTGAGATATCCGATGATCTCGTTCCTAGAATAGTATCATAAGCAGGCCTTATGTTATGAAGAATAATTTCAAGTTTTTCTTTCTCAGTAATTTTATTTTTAAGCATAGAAAACATACCATCCATTATAGCAAGGTAGACAGTAATATTTTCTTGATTTCCTTGAGAACGACTCCTGATTTCAATCAACATACGATAATCATAATCATCAATGTCAAAAGCTTTCTCGAGAAGGGAAAGTAATGCTTTCCATGTAGTTGCATTAGGTCTTGCACTACGGAACCAGTGACGAGAGTCTCCATCAAATAAATCTATGGCGGAAGCGAGCATTTTTGTTTCTGGTATTTCTCTAGCCTGACGGAATTCCTCCACCTGCACAATGAACGATCGAACACAACTTTTTCCATCTTATTTAATCTTTGGCAGTTCAGAAGAGATACCGCGATCGCAAGTGACAGCCACCTTTACATCCGTACAGCAATTTTCTGACTTGGTGGAAGGAATTTGAGCAGGCTCATCCTCCGGTTGATATTCTAACTGCGAGAACTGTAAGTTCAATGACTCAAAGTGTTTCCTTGCGTTGGCTAACGAAACCAGGCTCTCAGCAGTTTTTGGCGAGGTTATCCTTTGTAATCTGTAGTACAAGTGATTTAGAAGGGACCGAGTCCTTTCAAATAAGGGCTTCACAAAATCAACCTTGAGACTTTCAATATTAGGCTTAGCCTTTGTTATTGCGTCGACTATTCCCTGATAATCCTCAACAAATTCTAAACAAGACTCTAAAACATCTTCAGATGGATACTTCTGGGTAAGTTTAGTTACTTGCCGGCGCAATTCCATAACATTATCTGCAGGAATTTCGCCTCTGATACTTACTTCATATGTAAGTTCCGACTTTTGTAAAAGCAAAAATTTTATTGGATACGCCATTAAATTATTTTTTATTTATGAAGTATGTTGTGCTTACAAATCCTTAAAAATAAATGCCCACCACAGAAAGGCAACAAGACAACATAAAAAAAAGGCCAAAAGCAGAACTCCGTTCTGTTACAATTTTAAAATCAAGTGAAATTTTATAATTATGCAGTATTTCTGAACCATCTGCATACAACATATTATAATGAAACCCCTTTTAAGTGTGGAGTTTTAATTATGTTATAATAGCTTTTTTTTATTTAATTGTTTTTAATGTACATTTATGTTATAATTTTCACTTCAATAAATAATATATAAATAAGAACCCGGTATAAGAAAGATTTCGATTACTTACCTTGTATACAAATATGTACCAGAACGATGCAGTTTTACTTCTTTTGGTTTTGCAATAATTAGGTTATTATCAAAACCAGAAATAAGTAAAGAGTCAAAAAAGCACACCAACCCACACCAGAAGAAAAAAAACAGTGTTTAGTTAAGACCTGAACTTGACCTCTAAATTCCAGTTTTGGGCGCCTTTGTCACGTTGTCGATTAAATAAAGAAACAACGTACAAATAAAATAAGGTATATTAAAACTTAGTACAAGTTTTGAAAAAAAAAAAGTTAGATCTCGGGTACGGGGTAAGCCGAGGTCAAGTCGGGTTTTGTACCAACTGTACCTTGGTACCAAACACTGTGCTTTGGCACCGCACTTCCCTGGTCTCCGGTGCGCTCTGCGTAAGTAGTCTTCGGCCAAGGTGGAATGGAAAGAAGGAGGCCGATGGTACGGGCGGCAGTCTTCTTTATCTTCCTGTTATTTCTGAAGTTGACTCCGTACGGAGTTCCTGTAAAGTTGCAGAAGATATCCAGTGTTAGCGTACCATGGAAGCGAGCATAAATATGTGTCCTTTTGTATGTGTGCGTAATAATAGTTTTAAATTAGTAATTATAATAATAGTAACATAGCTTCGTATTAAAATAAGCAATGTTACAACGTACAAGTTACAAATTTAGCTTTGCGACAACTATTTTAATGAAACTTACGTGCAAGTTGCACTTGCAATATTCATGTAACATTGATTATACAAGTTACATATTTAAAGGTAAAGTTGTGGAAATGTATTACTTTAAACTTACAGAAACTAAACTTGTCAACAAACTAGAACGTTACAGTTCAAATGTTAGCGCAACGTTGCTTTACATAGATAAAGAAAGTTTAAGTGATCGTATCTGTGTAAGTTACAGGGTTTACTTAGTGCGCGGCCGATAGGGCTTTGCATCAAGGTTGCTCTAACCTTGCTCAAACATTACAACCTTGCAATTGTAAGTTACAAGCTCCCAAATATTACTTGTGGCAATGTTGTTTCAACTTTTGCTTGCTTAGTGGGATGTTAACACGATGACGTAGTATTTATATACTCTTTGACACGACGTATGGAAAAATACTCAATGTTTCTAATATGTACATCGATTGTTTTTTTAAATTTAATACGGATATGGATTTAAAAATGCATGTTTATGTTTACCAATCAACTGCAGCTTTATTGATAACTAGCTATGCCCACGGCTTCGCTCGCGTGGTCATTTCTCTAGGTTAAAAGTACTCTATGTGCTATTCCAAGATCTATACTAAACATTTGATCAAAATTCCTTCCGCCGTTACAAAGTTTTTTATCGATTGCTCGGCTTCTAACCATTGGATTAAGATACCAAGTACCCCAGTTTTTAGGTCAAATCCTAAGCTAGCCAACACTGAAAACTGCATCGCAATCGGTCTAATATGTTTTTACGTGATGCGCGAACAAACATACAGACAAACAAACAAACAAACAGACAGACACGAACTTAATAAATGTTCTATTCATAGACTATTACGATACGATAACGACGACGACGACGACGACCGACCAACCGATACGATTTTCACCCCCCCTTTTTTCAACTCCACTCCCCCTCCCATATAGCTAAGAACCATGATGAAACATCTCGATCACATCAGTTATCAAACATAAAAAACTGCATCAAAGTCACTCCATTCGTTTGGGAACTACAATCCTCACTTCCCCACTTCCCTCAATTATAGCAGAACCATCTTGTTTACCTCAGGTTTGAAACATAAAAAACAGCAGCTAAATTGGTCGATTCGTTTAAAAGGTACAATTCTCACCTCCTTTTTCTGGAAACTCCCCCTTATATAGATATAGATAGAAAATATAGAATATAGATAATAATAATATCTTATAACTACAAATAAAATAAACCAACATAATTCAAAACAATCTACCAAATCAACCAACGAATCGCATAAATAATGTAAAAATCTTTTAATTATGGACCAAAACATTTCTACGGCGCGTGATTTCGATCCACGTACGTCTGGATTTACATACCATACAGTGAGCCTCGTAGCAGAATGACGAAATTTGGTACCAGTCTATAAACTTTTAAACTGTATAGATCTGAACTGTATAACTGTGCAGTTTGGATGTATGATCACCTTAAATTTAACACAAATTTGGACCCATAGGCTGCAGGAACCTTTTAATTTTTCGGGATAAAAAGTATTCAACATTTTAACACATTATATAAACTTTGACTCTGCCAAGTTACATCAAAATCCGTCTAGTAGTTTTAGCTTGATACGTGTTATTTTAAATAACTTTCTATCCCTATCCTGCGGGAACCGTTGATTTTTCCGGGATAAAAAGTATCCTAAATGTTAATCCAGTACATCAGCTATGATTCTGCAAAGTTGCATCAAAATCCGTCTGGTAGTTTCAGCGTGATGGTGTTCAAAGAGACAGACAGACAGATAGATGGACAGACAGACAGACAGACAAAAAATAAAAAAATAACCTTTTTGCACTCCACATCGATTTTGAAGTTCATCTCAATAAAAAAATTCAAAAAATATTTAATGTACAGATTTAGCCCAGTTACAGTTTAAAAGTTTTTTATCGATTGCTCAGCTTCTGATACCACACATCAGATTATGATACCAAGTACACCAGTTTTAAAGTCAAATCCTAAGTTATCCATCAAAGAAACCGCAAACCGCATCACAATCGGTGTAGTTCTTTTTAAGTGATGTACGAGCAAACATGTACAATTCATGAAAAACCCAATTTCCTTAATTATTTTTTTTGTCCATATTACAGGGGAACTTTTGGTCAAAGTTTCGTTTGTTTTTTTTATTTTTTATTAATGACTAGGCAATCGTTTGACACGATCTCACCTGATGGAAAGTGATGATGTGGTCGAAGGTGTAGCACGCTTGCCTAGTAGATACCTATTCACTCTTGACTTGAACACACCGGGGTTATAATTTACCGGAAACACTGACGAGGGCAGGGCATTCCACTCCTTTGCAGTTCTTATAATAAATGAAGAAGCGTAACGCTTCGTTCTTGTGCGAGGTATTTCAACCATGAAAGGGTGGCGCTTTGCTGATCGTCTAGTCGTACGGTGATGGAAAGGTGATGGGGGAATCAGGTTGTGCAGTTCTTGTGCACACTCTCCATAGTGCAATCTGTAGAATACCGCCAGGCTTGCTACCTCACGTCGATGCGCCAGACTTTGAAGCTTACTCTTTACCCAATGAGCCTGATAGCACGTCTCTCAATTGAATCCAAAGACTCGAGCTGTTACTTGGCAGAACCGTCCCAGAGGTGGCAGCAGTACTCCATACAAGATCGGACCTGTGCTTGATAAAGATTCAAAAGCTGTCCCGGTGTGAAGTACCGCCTAACCTTAGACAAAATACCAAGTTTTTTTGCAGCTACCTTGGCTTTGGATTCAATATAAGACCCAAAATTCAGGTTTGATGTGAGTTCGACACCCAAAAGCTCCAAATGGTCGCCTATTCGTATTGTTACACTTTGGAAAGACGGAGATCGATGTAGAGGACTCTTTTTAGCAGAAAACAAACACGCTTGCGTTTTATTAGCATTAAACTTAACCAGGTTAGCATCGCCCCAATCGGACACGGCTTCTAAGGCTAAATTTAAACGGTCTACCATAGCCTTTCTCTGAAACTGGACAGCGTCACAGCTGGCTTGAGCATTGGAAGTGTATCTCTCAACTACAGTATTGTCATCAGCATACCCAAAGGTACCAGGCTTCAGAAGGTCATTAATGTGCAGTAAAAACAGTGTAGCCGAGAGAACCGATCCCTGAGGTGCACCGGCATTGATAGCCATTTGATCAGACGAGCAGCCCTTTAAGACTACTTGAATAGATCGTTCCCTCAAGAAATCAACTATCTAATTGCATAAGCCAACAGGTAAACCATATGAGGGAAGCTTGTTTAAAAGGCCATCGTGCCAGACCCGGTCAAATGCCTTCGATACGTCAAGGGAGGCGGCAAGCGCCTCACCATGCATCTCTATGGCTTCGCTCAGTACGTGAGTGGCATACGGGAGAAGATCCCTAGTAGACCGGTTTCAGCGAAATCCGTATCCGGTCACTGAGAAGATCATTGTCTTCAAGGTGTGCCAAGAGCGTAATGTTTATGACACGCTCCATACACTTACAGAGTAAGGAGGTAATCGAGATGGGACGATAATTGGCCGGATCAGCACGACTACCCTTCTTTGGTACTGGTTGTACATTGGCAAGCTTCCAGCTCTTCGGAACTTTACCTGAGTGAAGAGAGAGGCGGTACAAACGCGTTAATATGGCAGACAATTCGGGTTTTTCAACACAACCGCTAGAATACCATCAGTACCACAGGCCTTGTTCACATCTAGAGCTCGAACCTCCTTCTGGCGAATGCGAATTTCGGGCATAAAAACCCCGCAATGAGGAAGGCAGGAAGGTGTCTTGCCAGAAGCATCTAGATGCGAAGCTTCAGCAAAAAGATAAGCAAATAAATTCGCTTTGTCTCCAGCAGTGTGAGCTAGTGATCCATCAATCACAATGCAATTTCGGCAATGGTGGCAGTGAGGGGCGGCAGAAGTTTACTTCGACCGACTTGGCCAGGGACCAAAAAGCTTTGCTACCCGCGGGGTATGAAGCCAGTTTGGCCCCAATTCGACTTACGTGATCAAAATGGGCCTTCCTAAGTATCTTCTTGCAGGTCTTAGCGGCAACGTTAAATTTTCTCTTCTTAGCCCGAATATCAGAAGACTTGCGCTTTCGAGCATCAGCCCAGTCTAGATATGCCGCACGCTTTAGAGCCACAGCATGACCACAGCTGGATCCAAACCAAGGCTGAGCTTTGCTAGAAAGATTCTTGTCACTGAATGGAATGAAATATTCCATTGTCTGACATATTACCTCTGTAACAGCAGACGCGCAAGTCGACGGGTCCTGGGAGATGAAACATGTTTGCCGCCAAGGGTACGATGCAAGGAATTGCCGCATCTCGTCCCAATCTGCTGAGTTGTATCTCCACACGCGCCTATTTCCCTTAAGGGTAGGATCAGGTGGGGAATACAATGAGACGGACTTAACCAGGCAGTGATCAGAGCTACCAAGAGGTGGGGATACTGATACGGAGTATCGGTCTGGTTCAGTCGTCATCAACAGGTCGAGATAGTTGGCAGTGTCACCGTCACGGTCAGGTACCCGTGTCGGCTCCTGCACAAGCTGAGAGAGATCTAACGACAGAGCAAGCTTCCGCGTCTCTCTACCAGCGTGGTCGGTTTTTTGGTATGGGACAAGCCACTCCTTGTGGGCGTTAAAATCCCCCAAAAACACCAATTGAGCAGACGGGTAACGCTGTTGGGCCACACTTACCGCCTCACCTAGATAGTCTACCAATAAAGTCGTCCCCCGATCTCCGCTGTGTACATAATTTTCTCTATAAATGTGTTTATATTAAAACAACTTTTTGTGCATGAATTTCCTCGTAGAATGAGTACTATCGCCGATATTCTGCTAGGAAGGCGGCTATTACTACAATTTTGTACTTTTTAGGGAAAATGGCCAATGTTTGAAGTCTTCATCTCAGGTTTTCCAAAAAATAACAGAGCTGCGGTTGAATTCAAATAATAGCAAATTTTGTTTTCTTTATAAGTGTATTAGATCACTTTTCCGTTGGAAGCCCCATTTAGAAGTTATAAACCAAAATCCGAAAAAAAAAAAACCGCTGAAGTATGGTGATATATACTTTTCGAGCACCATCGGCCGGCTGAGAAGTTAGCTCAGCCGGCCGATTCAGAACCCTTCGATAACTCAGTTGTCGATCGATATGGTATTATTTATTCTGTGGATTCGGTTTGAAATCGTTCAATTCAATTCATTTTTCATTCACTATATCGAATCGAATCGATTCGGTTCGTTATCGAAGAGTTCTGAATCGCGGGGCAGGTCTTTTGAAGCTGCAAATTTAGTTTTACAGTACGAGAAATATATATATAGGATAGCCTAACAACATCTAAAAAAACAGGACTGTACAGATTTTTGCGACCTAAGGCGATTTTTGTGTCTACGGTGACCGGCCAATATCCATTAATCCTATATGATAAAGTGCACCAGCTTAAAATGAGCCGTGTGTTCAAACGATCTCTACATTTCAGGTTTCAAGTTATTTGATTATAATACTGAGGGTTGTGGTGTCTGTAATTTAAGAACAACAAAACTGATAACCTTGAAATATTTACAGGACAATCTTTAAAGTACCTACTTTCTATCAACAAAAAAAAATGAATGAAATCGGACTACGCGTTATTGAATTATAACTAAGTACATATTTTGACTTTCATCCCCTCTCCCAAGAGAAACATGCTGAATACCTCGTAGTATATACTCAAATCATACCAAGTTTGATTTGAAGTCATTCAGTAGTTTCGGCGTGATGCGCGGTCAAAATACAGACAGGCAGACAGACAATAATGAAAAACATACAGTTTTGGCATCAGAAACGAATGCGGGACCCTCCTAAAAATATATTCAAAATATCTTCAATGTACATAATTGGACCTGTTATAGTTTATTAGTACCTATAGATTAGTGACCCCCTACGAATAAGTAATAAGGTGACCCCTTCCAAAATTTCAGGCTGCGACCGCGCCTGCGTGGACTACAGTTTATCGCGAAAAACGCATTTTATGTTCATCTAAGATATTAAAAACGAACGCAAAAGTATAGCACCAACGCTCTTGATGCTTTTTGATAGATTTGTTATTATTTCGTTTCCACGGCAACGTGTCATTCCGAGTACAGCGAGTTATCGACATTTTCCAGTTTTCCCGTGACCGGTGACACCTTACCATTTTCCGGATTAAAAAGTATCCTTTGTTGGTCTCTATACTGTACAGTACCTATTTACAAATTTTTATCAAAATTTGATGAGCCATTTTGGCATTAAAGCTCTCTAAACAAACAGACATTCATTTAATGTGACTAAAGGAATAAAAATAAATCTAGAACTTTGTTTATCTACTTTCTTCATCTGTTCTAACAAAATAGTACTCTGTCAAGATCATAGGGGCCACATTATCCTAAATAATCCTAATGTGCCCATGCCCAGGGCCTCTAATAGGTTAAAGATGGTCCTGGTCATCTTAATACCTGCAAAGATCCTTATGAAATTGAGTTTTTTCTGTTTTTTAACTTGCCTTTTCCACCTCTCTCCATCCGAGGTCTGCAAGGGCCCCCGCCACCGCGTTGTCGTGGTTTTTTATTGTCATCTTTAAGTTATAACCTAAGATGGTATTGGTTGACGATGCCATCGCCCTTCTCATATGAGCCTATAGATATTTCATAAATCTCAATATGAGACCAGTAAAAGTCAAATAACAAGTCAAAAGTCAGTAGTAAGTACAAACTACTGACTAAGTTTGTAGTAGTGTACAAGTCAGTAGTAAGATCCGAATAGCGTTGTTTTCCTCCATCGTAATCGGGAATAAAAGTGTTTTCCCGAGTAACTTTCTTCAACTTCGACAAACACTTAGGAATCGTCTTGAAAGGCAGGTCCAGAAACATTGGGAAGAAGAGTCCCACATCAATACTCTTCAGCGTATATCTCTATTGATTCATTTTCTTTTATCATGCAGTTCCAAAATTCTGCAAGTGCTTTGACTTTTGTTTTCTTCTTATGATACAAACTGAACAGTTTTGCTTTCACTTCTTCATGTGTTTTATTTTCAAATGTGTGTAAAATAGGTCTTTAATTGATGAAATATTTCCGGTGGCAAGCATGTTACTAATCCTCCTTAGTCGTTCACTGTTGACAGAGTGGTCGTGGTTGACGACTATGCATTTTCTTTGGCTAAAATAACCACCGCGATGCGCCTCCATTTGTTGTCTCGGAAACATTTGACTATGAAGGTTTGTGTTGCAAATTTTGTAAGGTCTGACCAACGCGTGGGTGATCTAATGCGTGACCGCTTGCCTTCCATTTATCCCTGGATAACGATTCGTTCCACGGAATGCTCATTTCGATGTGTCCGAAGTACGAGTATTTGAGGATTCGTATCTGTACAGTCGATGATAATCTTTCTCTGATTTTTAGTTCCTCCAAAATCGCGACGTTAGTCCGAAACGCTGTCCAAGGGATCTGCAACAGTTGCCGCCAGCACCACATTTCTTGTGCATCGATTTTGCGTCGGTCTTTCAGGCGAAACGTCCATGTTTCTGCGCCGTAAAGAAATATTGGGAAAACTAAACTTCTCGTCAGGTGAACTTTCGTGCATTTAGTGATGTTGCGGTTGCACCAGACTCTTTTTAGCCTATCAACGGCACATCTCCTTTTAATTTCGTCCTCACACCCACCAGTGTTCTTGATCGTGGAGCCGAGGTACACGTAGCTTTGGACAACCTCGCAGTTGCCAATCATGGGGATGTCAGGGTGGTTTAGTTCAACTCGGTCCACGATCATCATCTTGGATTTGATCACGGTTGATCGCAAGTCCGAAGGAGAGGCCTATTGTCTCTAGGCGTGTCAGCAGGTGTTCCATGTCATCTTTTGTTTGAGTGAGAAGAGTAGTATCATCGGCGTATCTTAAGTTGGATATCTTCCGACCTCCCATTGAAATCCCTTTGTCCCATTGATCCAAACAGATTCTCATAATATACTCCGTATAGACGTTGAATAGGAGTGGAGACAGTATGCACCCTTGCCATACACCAGCATGTGACAGCATTTTTTTTTTGTTACTAATAAATATTTTTTAATATTTTGGTACTCAAGTGAGAAATGCAGTATTTACCGAAGTCGGTAAATACTGCATTTTTGTTCAAAATATTCTATGTAATTGTCAATTGATGTCGTTGTCGGTTTGAATTTTTCATGTAAAAAAAAAGGTAAATTTTCTTACATATTTCACTCCCTTCATCGGTTGAAATCGACACCGTTGACGTTTGTGTTTGTTGCGTTGTTACTAGCCCGTAGTAGGTCGGTAATTTTTTGTTGTTGCTTCATATGAATTTCTATAAGTTCTTTAGTTGTGCGTTCATTTTGTTGTTTTGTTGTTATCGCCCTTGATTATTAGTCGATTAACGATTAATTATTCTTGTCAAATCTATTTTGGTAGTTATAGCTCCACATTGTCCTCCACACGTCCGATGACGAACTTCGCACGCCTTGGGGCGAATGCTAGTCACCGGACGAGATACAAGCACAAATTAAAAATGTATATAACCCCCGACTTCCCACCCCCCATTATAGCTAAGAAAGAAGCATCTTGTTCACATCAGTTTTTTCAAACATAAAAATCGTTGCATCCGTTTGAGAGCTAGGATCGTCACCCCCCCCCCCCCCCCCCCCCCCTTATAGCTAAGAACCACCTCGATCACATCCGTTTTCAAACATAAAAAAACCACATCAAAATTTTTCCATTCATTTGGGAGCTACGATCCTCACCCCCATCCCCCAAATCAGTCTATTTGTTTGGGAGCTATGATCCTCCCCCCCCCCTATTCCCCCCCCCCCCTCCCCCATTATAGCTAAGAACCATCTCGTTTACCTCAGCTTTCAAACATAATCCTCCCATTATAGCTATGAACTATCTCGTTTACCCCAGGTTTCAAACATAAAAAACCACAGCTAAATCGGTTAATTTGTTTGGAAGCTACGATTTTCACCCCCCCTTTTCTCACCTCTCTCCTCTCTCCCCCTCCCCATAGATCTAAGAACCATCTCGATCACATCAGTTTTCAAACAGAAAAAACCGCATCAAAATCGATCCATTTGTTTGGGAGCTACGATACCACAAGCAGACACACACCCACACACACCCACACACAGTGATACACACCCTAAACTTATAACACCCGTCTCTTTGTTCGAGGGTTAATAAAAACGTAGGAGTATCATAATTCAATGATGATGAACTTACAATGATGATCATTGTAAGTTCAATATGGCGGCATTGAATGACGTCATCTATGACATCACCTTAAAATCACACGCGATATCGTCAGTCTGTCGTAAACTGTCGTTGGCGCACTTAAGCTGAATCGTACCGACCGCCTAGGAGCACGATAATATCGATTATGGCCTGATTCGGACCGCGCCATTGTGTTGTCACTGTCAAGAAATTCTCAAACTGTCTGTCAAGAAAATCAATGTCAAGTCAACACAAATTGTGTTTTTGGGATTGAATGGGATTGTGATTTCTTTTGCTGCGCAATGTTTTAAAAATGTTAAAGGCAGTATACACCATCAAAAGTGTTTAAACATATTAGAAATTATTATCACTTTAAAATGGTGAGTACGTAACTGTTCCCGTCTTAAATATAATGAGTTATTGTTACATGCTCAACTTGTACCATTTGTGATTCCAGAGTTATCAGGATGATCCCAGTTGCTACGTTGGCTCTTTCCCCAAGGACTTCAGCTACGGCCCCTTTGAGCAGAATGGAGATGGGGACAACACATCTTTACAGGAGGATCATAAACCTCGAATATTACTAATGGGCCTCAGAAGGTAAGTACTGCCGCCTCCTGACTCATCAATCTCAGAAATTAATAATAGTTATGGTCATTTTAATATTTAACTGATAAATTATTCTTAAATTTTCAGGTCAGGGAAATCCTCCATACAGAAAGTAGTGTTTCACAAAATGTCACCAAATGAGACCTTGTTCTTAGAATCTACAAATAAGATAGTAAAAGATGATATAAACAATAGCAGCTTTGTACAGTTCCAAATTTGGGATTTTCCAGGCCAGATTGATTTCTTTGATCCTACTTTTGATTCTGACACAATTTTTGGTGGATGTGGGGCTCTTGTATTTGTTATTGATGCCCAGGTAAGACTTATTTTATTACATTATTTTTACTTTGCTTATTCATATTTTTATGATTAATGATGCACTAAGCCTCTCAACGCCAATCTCTCTTAACCTGTCTGCTATCGGTATCCCGTACGGGATATATCAGGTTATTTTTGCAAATGTTGCAAAAAATTAAAAAAGTAAAATTAGGTATAAAAAAAAAAAAAAAAAATTCTTCATTTACCTTCCTCAAATACAGATTTTGTGTATGGCAAATCTTTTAATGATTCTTTATTTAAAAATTAGACCAAAAACGCAGTCGTCCACAGGTTAAGTACAACTTAATAACTGCCTAATCCACAATTATAATATGACTTGCATCAAGTATAAATCAGTCTTTGCTTTTAACTAAAAGCTTTGATTCATTTTTAAATAACATGTTATTATTTTTAGCACCTGCTTAAAGTTACCAAACATTAATTCATAAGCCTGACAGGGGATATAATATTATATTACTACCTTCTTCACTTATATAGTGTGGTAGTAATTTGAATAATTTTTAAAATTACTTTTCCAAAACTTATATACAGGTTGGATTTTTGAAACGGGACAGTAAGGGCAGGTTACTTAACCATTATAGTTACAGGAAAACGTTCCTAAGAAACCATCCATAACTTTTTGAGATATTCTGAACTGCATTCACAGAGTTTGTAAAAAATGTACAGTAAGCAAGAAAAAAGTAATTTTACACAAAAATATTTTTTGATGCCTTATAAGAATAAGGATCACAAGTCTCTATAGGACTGACTGAGGTTTGAGTAATAGAAATGTCAGAAATTGCGAAAAACTTTTCTCATACATTTTGTACAAAATTACCTTATCCATTGTAGATAGATAGATAGATTAACTCTTTATTGACACTAAGAAAATAAAACGATACAGACACTAAAACACTTAGATTGTAGGTACAATGGGCGGTCTTATTGTAGTTACAGGAAAACGTTCTTAGGAGGCTGTCCTTAATTTATGAAGATATTTTCACCTCTATTCACAGATTTTGTTTCTTAGGAGGCTGTCCTTAATATATGAAGATATTTTCACCTCTATTCACAGATTTTGTTATTAGAGGTGAAAACATAGCAGAGTGAGGTGCATTCCGATTGCCTGGGAATGTTCAGTCATCGAGAAAATAGGCAATTTACACAACCTTTTTTTTTTATGCCAATCAATCCGTTTTCTTACAAGGATCAAAAGTCTAAATCAAATGAGGTTAGAGTACTAGAAAAGTCAGTAATTGCAAAAAACTTTTTCCATACATTTTGTACAAAATGAATAAAATTAAATTCTAACATGTAAAATTTGTATCTAACCAAATACAAATTTTACAAAAATATTGGTGTCTCTAACCTCAGTTGGTCCGATAGAGACTTTTGATCCTTATAAGAAACAGGACCGATTGCCTTTTTTTTTGTGAAATTCCCATTTACTTGATGACTGTAAATTTTTTCCAAAACCTGGGAATGCAGGTCAAAATATCTCCAAAAGTTAAGGAGAATCTCCTAAGAATGTTGTCTTGTAGCTACACCGGTTAAGGTAATTTCGAACAAAATGTATGAGAAAAGATTTTCGTAATTTCTGACATTTCTAGTACTCAAACCTCTGTAGGTCCAGTAGACACTTGTGATCTTTATAAGAAACAGGATCGATTGACATCAAAAAACAGTTGTTTGTGTAAAACTACTATTTTCTTGCTGACTGTAGATTTTTCCCAAAATCTGTGAATGCAGCTCAGAATATCTGAAAAAGTTATGGATGGTCTCCTAGGAACGTTTTCCTGTAACTATAATGGTCAAGGTACCTGCCCCCGTCTCAAAATCCACCCTATATACCTATGTTGGCCTTACTATGTACTGTTGCTTTGTACTATTTACATTATTTTAATATAATTTATTTATATTGCAGGATGACTACCAAGATGCATTAGACAAACTGAATATCACAGTAACAAAGGCATACAAAGTCAACAGTAACATTAAATTTGAAGTATTTATTCACAAAGTAAGTACCTATTAACACCATTTGTATTGAAGCAGATGTGCAAAAACAACAGTTAAAAACGCTAAATATGTTTCGATCACCATTCGTTTTGCATGTTTAGATGACATTATAGTTAAAATTGATATCAGAAAAGTGACTTTATTCCCTATGGTACATTTTTTGGTTTGGGAAGGATTGTTAGTGGCAAAAATCACAATTGTAACTGCCCAAACACCCTTTTGTCAATCTGAACACACGGTAAGTCATAAGTCTATTTACCTAAACCACAGTATGAAACTGAAATTAAATAAACTGGTATTGTCACAAGTATGACTTGGTTTGGTAGTAAATAAAGTTATCAATCTATTCTAATGCAAAGTGCATTGATAGATATAAAGTTGAAAGGGTCAAGCCCTTATTATATGCCTATTGGTACAAATACAAAACATTGCTTGGATGCTGATAAGTAAAATCAATACATGTTCAGTAAATTAAAACCAATGCATGTTTACATCTACCTATTATTCAATTACAAGATAATGTGACATGATTCATGGGCAGAGTGAAATATTCTCATTGCTAACATTATATGAAAATAAAAATATAGATTTTCATTTAGTTATAGCTACTTTCGAAAAATGTGTTCATAAAACTTTTTGTGCATCAGCAGAATCTTTTATCAAATGTATTATAAATTTTTCTAAAATCTTACAATTGATACCTCTAATTGTATATATACTTATAATAAAGCAATAAGAACGAAAAAGTATGTACAAAGAAGATAATTTAAAAAAATGTTCTACTGTACATAAAATAAGCTACTGAACAAGAATATAACACTTTTAAATTGACACAATTGTTTGTATGTTTGTTCGTGTATAACGTAAAAACTTCAAGACTGATTGCGATTTGGTTTTTACTGTTGGATAGCTTAGAGTTTGAATTAAAAACTGGGGTAATTGATATATTAATCCGATGTTTAGATGCCGAGCAATTGATAAAAAACTATTTGACGGCTGAAAGAAATTTATAGAAATGTGGTTTTTGGTCCTGGAATAACACACAAGGGCTACTTTAAATGAAATAACCACGCGGGCAAAGCAGGGGGCACAGCTAGTTTCTAATAAAAAAAACGATTAATTAATGCTAACAGCTGCCATAGAGATCTAAACCAGAACCATAACTTTGTGCTTTGGAGGGTACATTAAGCTGTCGGTCCTGGCTGTTATTGATTAATATCAATTTTTAAGCACGTCAGGAACTCTCAGGTTGTTTGACAAGCTCTGACAACAGAGGCTAGCACTATTTCGTACAACAAGCAAGCAAGGGGTACTGCTTATGAAACCGTGAGACTTTAGGATTGGCTGATCTGATCTAGCTTTTAGTCTAATTACCATCTATTCTATACTGATAATAAAGCAGAAACTAAAAGTCTTTACAATGAAGATAATTAAATATTGGTCTAGGGGACTCAAAATAAGTTATATGTTAATGTATAATGTTCTCGCATCACGTAAAAACCACGGGACTGATTGGGATGTGGTTTTCACTGTTGGATAGCTTAGGTTTGTCTCAAAGTCTGGTGTACTTTTACTTTGTATCACAATCAGATTAGTAAAAGCCAAGCAATTGACAAAACACGTTTTAATTGCAAACAAATTTTGTTTTTTCTTTTCATTTAACTTTAAAAGCTTTACCTTTCTCTTATTCAGGTTGATGGGCTCAACGATGACTACAAGATGGAGTCCCAACGAGACATTCACCACCGTGCCACAGAAGACTTGGCCGAGGGTGGCCTGGACCATGTACACCTATCATTCCACCTCACTTCCATCTACGACCATTCTATATTTGAAGCATTCAGCAAAGTCGTTCAGAAACTGATCCCCCAGTTGCCGACATTAGAAAATTTACTTAATATACTCATTTCGGTAAGTTAGTCGGCATGCATACTTTAATAATTTATTGCCTTTTCGAAGCTAGCTCGTATAAGTCCACTGCTGGACATAGGCCTCCCAAAGCACGCCACTGAGCCCAATCTTCGTCTTTTCTTTTCCCACTGCTGCCAGCCACCTTGCATATAACGTCGCTACACCTAGCTGGAGTTCTAATGATTACATTATTTTGAATTGACTTTCGCCGTGTTATTAGCAAAACTACACTGGTCTTCAAAACTTAGTATCACACTTTTAATGTGTGTCTGTTCGCGCATCACGTTAAAACTACTAGACCGTTTGCGATGCGATTTAACTGCTTAGGTTTTGAATTAAAAACTGGTGTACTTGGTATCTCAATCCGATGAGTAGGAGCCAAGCAATTAAATACAAATCAAAATCTATTAATTTTAAAAGTGTGGTACTAAGGTATCAATAAAACTGCTGGACTGATTGCGATTCGATTTTCACTGTTGGATAGCTTAGATTTTGATTTAAAAACTGATGTTCTTGGAATCTCAATCCTAAGAGTAGGAGACAAGCAATTTAAAAAAAAAAGTGTGGTATAATAGTCGCAGTCGCAGCTGATCTTTGTGGTTGTGAAGTTAGGCTCTGTGAACAATTGCGCAGGTACTGCTGTGATGATAAAACTGCATAAAGTAAGAGTGAGATAGGATATGTGAACAATTGCGCAGGTACTGCTGTGAGTTAGGCTCTGTGAACAATTGCGCAGGTACTGCTGTGAGGATAAAACTGCATAAAGTAAGAGTGAGCTAGGATATGTGAACAATTGCGCAGGTACTGCTGTGAGGATAAAACTGCATAAAGTAAGAGCGAGATTGGATATGTGAACAATTGCGCAGGTACTGCTGTGAGTTAGGCTCTGTGAACAATTGCGCAGGTACTGCTGTGAGGATAAAACTGCATAAAGTAAGAGTGAGTTAGGATATGTGAACAATTGCGCAGGTACTGCTGTGAGTTAGGCTCTGTGAACAATTGCGCAGGTTCTGCTGTGAGGATAAAACTGCATAAAGTAAGAGCGAGATAGGATATGTGAAAAATTGCGCAGGTACTGCTGTGAGTTAGGCTCTGTGAACAATTGCGCAGGTACTTCTGTGAGGATAAAACTGCAAAAAGTAAGAGCGAGATAGGATATGTGTACAATTACGCAGGTACTGCTGTGAGTTAGGCTCTGTGAACAATTGCGCAGGTACTGCTGTGAGGATAAAACTGCATAAAGTAAGAGCGAGATAGGATATGTGAACAATTGCGCAGGTACTGCTGTGAGTTAGGCTCTGTGAACAATTGCGCAGGTACTGCTGTGAGGATAAAACTGCAAAAAGTAAGAGCGAGATAGGATATGTGTACAATTACGCAGGTACTGCTGTGAGTTAGGCTCTGTGAACAATTGCGCAGGTACTGCTGTGAGGATAAAACTGCATAAAGTAAGAGTGAGATAGGATATGTGAACAATTGGGCAGGTACTGCTGTGAGTTAGGCTCTGTGAACAATTGCGCAGGTACTGCTGTGAGGATAAAACTGCATAAAGTAAGAGTTAGTTGGGATATGTGAACAATTGCGCAGGTACTGCTGTGAGTTAGGCTCTGTGAACAATTGCGCAGGTACTGCTGTGAGGATAAAACTGCATAAAGTAAGAGTGAGATAGGATATGTGAACAATTGCGCAGGTACTGCTGTGAGGATAAAACTGCATAAAGTAAGAGCGAGATAGGATATGTGAACAATTCCGCAGGTACTGCTGTGAGGATAAAACTGCATAAAGTAAGAGCGAGATAGGATATGTGAACAATTGCGCAGGTACTGCTGTGAGGATAAAACTGCATAAAGTAAGAGTTAGTTAGGATATGTGAACAATTGCGCAGGTACTGCTGTGAGTTAGGCTCTGTGAACAATTGCGCAGGTACTGCTGTGAGGATAAAACTGCATAAAGTAAGAGCGAGTTAGGATATGTGAACAATTGCGCAGGTACTGCTGTGAGGATAAAACTGCATAAAGTAAGAGCGAGATAGGATATGTGAACAATTGCGCAGGTACTGCTGTGAGGATAAAACTGCATAAAGTAAGAGATAGGATATGCGAAAAACGTAAACGAGTGAGCGAGGCAGTTATACAATGCTGTCAGCACCTTCAACATTGGGATTGCGCCTGAAAAATATCAGTTTGCGCAGCGACTTGCAGATAACTTCCGAGACACAAACTTCCGCTGCGACTACTGTACTAAGTTTTGAATAAAGCTCCTGCACCGATTGCGATGCGATTTTCACTGTTGGATAGCATAAGTGTTGACTTAAAAACTGGTGTACTTGTTACCTCGATTCGGCGAGTAGGGGCCAAAAAATTTAATAAAAACTATTTATTTTTAATAGTGTGGTACTAAGTTTTGAAAGCTAGTGTGTATGTAATTATTTAGAAAATCAGTATGTTTACATTTTATTGCGTATGACTGTAACTAAAAAGAGCATGATACCTTATTGGTATGCCAAAACATACGCCATTTTGAAAAAATATTGACTTCTTGGCCATAAATTAAACCAGTATTAATCAATAAGAAAGAAATACAAATAAATTGTCTGTGAAATACTTACTGGGATATTTACGTTTGTTTTTTTTTCGTTGTTTACACGCATTCTGTACACATTCTGCTATCTTGTTTTTCTATCTTGGTCTGGGAACCACGTTAAATATAACTGTCTGATGAAATGAATGTCACAGACAACTATTCGAACTTGCGCCATCCCACGGTTGCACGACAAGTTAATATTGTTACGCCGATCGATTCTTATAAAAACAGTCGGCAACAAAATGTTCGGGAAGCGTGGCTGAATGACGCAATACCTAAATTTAAAGAAACATTCTGGAACACACCAGTAGAGCGTGTGTCAACAGAAGTTTCCAGAGCGCGCGGTTCGTATATACCTATAGGCGCGGCAACATCAAAGGCGCCGCCGACCTTGAAAGTTCAAATACCTACCGACTACTGCTAGTACATTCGAGTACATACGAGTACCTTCTGGAAACTTCCGTCGCGGTATAAATAGGGCGCGCATCGGTTGCCTGGGACAGTATTGATTTGGAATTCGGAACGAATCGATCAAAGTAATTCGAAGCGAGTATTCAGTGATAATTGATAAGAGTACAGTCGAGTTAAAGAGTGTTCGAGTATTATTTGTGTGTTTAATTTCTTTTGTGGTTTTTCAAATAAAGGTGTTAATTTTTGGTGTAATTGGCGTACATCAATTTTATCCGAACCCCAGCTCGTAACAATATTATAATGAAGCTTGACAAAAAACAATAATGTTTGAACCTAAATATGTCGGAAAGTATATGGCGCGATTTTTGTATAACACTTTTCGTTTCTTATAATTTTCCCTATCGATTTATACTAGGTTCAGGAATGCCAAGAAATCAAGTTTGTTTAAAAATGGCGGAAGTTATCCAGGTAGGTATCCAGGGTCCATACAAAAATGTTATTTTTTACCCCCGAACTCCAAAGAAAAGTGTTATAAGTTTAGGGTGTGTATCATTGTACATATCACTGTATCCGAGTGTCTGTATGTGGCATCGTTGCTCCCAAACGAATGGACCGATTTTGATACGGGTTTTTTGATGTGATCGAAGATGGTTCTAGCTATAATAGGGGGAATGGGGGGGAGGATCGTAGCTCCGAAATGAATGGACCGATTTTGATGCGGTTTGTCATATTTGAAAGCTGATGTGATCGATATGGTTCTTAGCTATGAAGGGGATGAGGATCGTAGCTCCAAAACGAATGGACCGATTTAGATGCGGTTTTTTTATGTTTGAAAGCTGATGTGATCGAGATGCTTCTTGGGTCATATTGTTTTTTATTTATTCTTTTTCTTTTACAGAATTCTGGGATAGAGAAGGCATTCCTATTCGATGTGGTCTCTAAGATCTACATCGCCACAGACAGTTCTCCAGTGGACATGCAGAGCTACGAGCTGTGCTGTGATATGATTGATGTTGTTATAGACATATCCTGTATTTACGGGTGAGTTTTTAAATTTTTCATTGTGTTTCTGATCCAAAAAAAGGTTTTCAATTCGACTGATTGATTTTCATTTTGTTTGTTATATTCACTCATATCTCCAGGATTTTTGAACTGTTTTTTGTTTATTAAAACAAAAAACAGTTCAAAAATCCTACAAATCAAATTATTGTTGGACCCATATAAATTTTATCAAAATGGGTTCAGTCGTTATTTAGGGTTCCGTAGTCAAGCAAGGAACCCTTATAGTTTTGACATGTCTGCATTTTATTCAGAAACCGTGAAGATTTAGTTGTTTTTCTTGTTACCATTTTTTTATGCTCGCCTGCATCCTTTCTCTTGTACCATATGTGGATGACTGGTAGTACTATCTTAGTGCAATAAAATATTAAATAAATAATAATAATAATAATACAATTTGAAATGTAGTACATATATAGATATATACAATGTGTCTGGTCACCGGTGTCGGAGAATTAAGGGGGGTTAAATATGGGGATTTTTATCGACAAATCACTATCTCGATTTTCTCTTGGCCTCTCCATACTAAAATGGCAGCCATTTTGTTTTTTTTACTTCGCAGCTCAGACGCCTACACTGATTTAATCATTGCTATCGATGTAGACGTCTTAGGAAGACGAAAGAGGTATCATTTGAAAGCTAACAATGAAGAAAATCAATTTATGATACATTTTATTCAATATCTTTTTCACAAAATAACATAACAATATTAACAAAATAAAAATCGTATTTATTTATTGCATTTTTTTTAGTTTTTTATTTTTTTTATGAAAACTAACCTGTCAAGCTATTTTTTTTTAATTGTATTATCATAGTACAAGATATTTCCATTAAAATAAATCTTACATCAAGGTCCTAAGTTAAATATTTTCGAAGCTATGATGGTTTAAATATGACCCTTAAAAACTCTATTAATAGCACACGTCAAAGCTATGATGATTGGGATGGGAAAAGGCAAGAAAAGAACAAAGTAAAACCATTAATTATCATTTATTAATTTAATACCATCTAAACTAGGTACTACAGCCACGATTCAAAATGTCCTCCGTTTTGTTGTAGACAAGCAGTTGCCCTAATTGACACATGTTGTGTAGCTCTTTTTATCATGGCTTTGTCCGCCCTCATTACATCCCCGACTTGTAATATTTTTTCAATTAGTTCTTCTCTTGTGTTGGGCACGTTAACGTACACTTTCTGCTTTATTGTGCCCCATAAAAAATAATCTAGGGGTGTCAAATCCGGGGAACGCGGCGGCCAAGCAATCGTCCCACCTCGTCCAATCCATGTTGGATATGTGTTGTTTAAGTAATTTCTCACATTTACCGCAAAGTGTGCCGGGGCTCCATCTAATTGGAGTATCATTCTTGCCCTATACGTCAATGGCAATTCGCTTAATGCGTCTTGATAGTCATTCTGCAGGAATTCCAAAAATCTTGGGCCATTTAATGTAGCGGGTAAAATAAGAGGCCCAATAAGGATATTGTCTATCATTCCAGCCCAAACATTTACCGAAAACTTGTGCTGAAAGCTACTGGGTCTCACTGCATGCGGGTTTTCTTGGAGCCACAGGTGCTCGTTCCGATGATTTGTGTATCCAGATGTTGTAAAAGTTGCTTCATCGGTCCACATAATCCTCTTTAAAAAATTGGGATTGGATCGCGCTTCTCGTAATATCCACGAAGAAAAAACTGTCCTTCGGGCGACGTCAGGTCCAATTAAATCCTGGACTCTTCTAAAATGGAATGGATGCAATCCTTGCCGTTTTAAAATCTGCCAAACTGTCCATTTCGATAGACCGAGTCTAATCGCAATGCGACGGACACTCAGTTGTGGGTCTTGCGTTATTAAATCCAACACCTCTTCTTCCTCTCGCGGAGACACCAAACGAGTACGTTCGTTAGCGGGTCTTCTTATTCCATATTCGGAGAGATTCGAGTGCAATCTGATGAACGTGCGAGCATTCGGCGTAGGTCTATCAGGGAATCTTCTCGCATACTCTCTTACAGCAGCATTCGCGTTCCCGTCGCAAAATCCATACACAAAATGGATGTTGGCCACGTCGCGGCTTGAAAAACGACGCTCTTCCATTTCAGTTAACGAAAGTTAACTAAAATAACAAAACGAGTCCAAAACACAAAGCAGAGGTTAGAAAATAGCAACGCACAGTACTTCGGCAGATAAGAATGTAATCACAACGCTAGGCGAGGGACGACTACCTGTAATTGTATCCTGACCTGAGTAGAGCCGCAATTTTGTCTCATTCACACCCTATACATGTCTCTTTCTAACATGTTGTCAAAGAACAGCTGCGTCTTACGACACGCCAATTGAATGTGGGGTCTTGAGTCTATTGTTTGACGTGTGCTATTAATAGAGTTTTTAAGGGTCATATTTAAACCATCATAGCTTCGAAAATATTTAACTTAGGACCTTGATGTAAGATTTATTTTAATGGAAATATCTTGTACTATGATAATACAATTAAAAAAAAATAGCTTGACAGGTTAGTTTTCATAAAAAATTTAAAAAACTAAAAAAAATGCAATAAATAAATACGATTTTTATTTTGTTAATATTGTTATGTTATTTTGTGAAAAAGATATTGAATAAAATGTATCATAAATTGATTTTCTTCATTGTTAGCTTTCAAATGATACCTCTTTCGTCTTCCTAAGACGTCTACATCGATAGCAATGATTAAATCAGTGTAGGCGTCTGAGCTGCGAAGTAAAAAAAACAAAATGGCTGCCATTTTAGTATGGAGAGGCCATGAGAAAATCGAGATAGTGATTTGTCGATAAAAATCCCCATATTTAACCCCCCTTAAGTCTCCGACACCGGTGACCAGACACATTGTATAACCACTACATAGGTTTTTTTTTATATATATTTTGTGTTTTATAGTAAGCACAAAGTGAAAAATCAAAATAATTAATTGATCCTTTTCGGGAGGGGAATCGTTGAATAGTTGCACCCATATAAATTTTAACAAAAACTCGTTGAATAGTTATTTTTTCTATTTGGTTCCGTTTACGAAATATTCGGCATATAAGTGTAATTTTTGCTGGAATTGCATGTCCTTCATAAACTAACGAAAAAAATAATTATAAAGCTAGCGCATAGTAAGAATTTACTTACAACATTATCACGGCTGACTAAGGTTTAACGTAAACTAGTACGAGATATAGCCGACCAATATAACGCATTTTATGACTGCATCAAATCTAATCAAATTCCATAGTGTCCGACACGCACTTTGCCGTTTTTTTTAAATCGATTTAATTTTATATCAGATTTTTTTATTTACTATCGTTTATGAAAAACTAGATTTCCCGCCCGCGACTACCTACGCGCGGACTACTGTTTATCGCGAAAAAAAGCATCCTATTTTCTTCTAGTATATTAAAAACCAATGCAAAAGTAGGTATAGCACCAATGCTATTGATGTTTTTTTGACAGACTTGTTATTTCGTTTCCATGGCACCATTCTATGGTGGCAACCGTTCCTTACAGTGAGTAATAAACATTTTCCAGTTTTCCCGTGGAAACTTACAATTTTTCGGGATAAAAAGTATCCTATGTTTTATTCCAGGGTATAAGCTATCTCCATTCTAAATTACATCTTAATCTGTCCAGCCGTTATAGCATGAAAGCTCCCCAAACAAACAAACAAACAAACAGACAACGTTTAAATTTTATATATTGGTATGGATAATAGATGGATGAGGAAGGAGACAAACGAACAATACGAACGTGAGGGAGGAACAAGAGGCCAACGTCAAGCTGTGGACTGCTGAAGACGATGGTGATACAAAATAAGAGATAATGACTGATCTATCTATTACTGTTCCAGCATGGTTGATGAAACAGAAGTGAACACATTCAACAACCAGAGCTCGAGTTTAATCAAGTTGAACAATGGAACTGTTCTGTATCTGAGAGAGGTCAACAAGTTTTTGGCGCTTGTCTGTATACTACGAGAAGAGAATTTTCAAAAGCAAGGTAAAAGTCATAACCATATTTTTAAATAACCCTACTAAAAAAAAACATCGTGGTATGCCTGGCAGATGTGTAAGCGTCATGGAATAGAATTCATTTAGCTTTATTTTTAGAAAGATTAAAACAACGAGCAACGTTGTGCATCACGCGCTCTCATTGGTCAACTGTGAATCAGTAACTCTTTATCTGATATATACTAACTTTTCATCATAGATAACTCTTTATTGTATACCACTTATAAGTAAATCGTACATTGTTTATCACATAACCGAAAAAATATATAAATTCCGGTAACACAATCGGCGGTCATAATACCGTGAGTCTGGTTGGCTTAGCGGGACACCGCTCGGACGCCAGTATGAAATACCTAGTTCAATTCCCACCGGAGTGTTTACATTTCGCACATTAAAAACAAAGATCAAAATTGATCATATCAAACGTTGATATGTTTTTCTGAAGTTAAATCTCTGATTCCTTTGTTTTACGAAAAGGCTACACGCTTGAGTGTCACTTCACGCGGACACGCAAACTAAACTAAAAGTCAGCGCGCACGTATTCATGGACGATAAAGGATTATTCACATAACGGGCCGAGCTCGGGTTGGCGCAGCGAGTTCCACATTAAATACATTCACAAATTAAAATTTATGTAACCACCCAATCGCGTCCTTTGTTGTTCATCTGAAAGCAGTAGCGGAACCCACCTCGCAGACACCTTGTGGAAACCCAACTCGTTTACTATGATGTTTTGAGTTCGTTCATAAGAGATGTCTATAATCTCGGCTGTCTCTCTAATTTTTTATCTGCTGTCTCGCATTATTAAATCAAGTACTTTTTTAATATTTTCGTCAGTAGTGGACGTCGAAGGCCTTCCAGAGCGGGGTTCATCTTTCACACTTAAATTCTGCGATCCATTTTTTGGCGGATGAATATGACAGAGCAGAATCCCCTAATGTACGGGCCATATCATCATTGATTTGATTTGGTGATAGTCCCTTCTTATGGAGGTACTTAATGAGGGCACGCTGCTCTATTTGCTCCATTCGCGGAAATGATGTCCGATTGCTGTGTTAATAAATTTATAAAATCACAACTAATCAGCACACACGTTTCGAACTTCACACAATTAACTAGTCTGCACTGAACTAAATAATGTGGTTAGATTTGATTTTTAGAATTGAATGGATCTGTGTTAGGCCGAGTACTTTTCAATCCACCCTCGTAGCTAAGAACACTCGCATCAGCTTTCAAACATTAAAAACTGCTCCAAAATCGGTCCATTTGTTTGGGAGCTACCATCCTCACCCCTCGTTCTCTTCCCCTATTATAGTTAAGAACCATCTTGATCACATCAGCTTTCAAACAGAAAAAAAACGCATCAAAATCGGTTCATTTGTTCGAGTTCGGGGTTTAAAAACTTATATTTGCCATTTACCAACCGACCGAATGTCTATATGCGTCTACCCGGGCTGTAAGGTTGCAAGGCTGTACGCTTTGGGTAATTTAGGTTGAAATACCTTATCACATTCACAGCTGAAAAACACCGTAAAATAACTTTTTTTTAAAACACGGCTTTGCTGATTGCGGCAAAATACATACCCGGTGTTTTTTCAAGCGCTGCGCCAGTGCGGTTTACACGCCAGGCGTGTTAATCCACATACAAACTAAATACTTTGTACTAGTTCCTGGTTTTTATAAACTTTAGTAAGATATGGATATACTATATTACTACATCATATTTTGCTTCAATTTTACTATAAAATTATCCACTCATTCAAAAAATATAGTATAGGTAAGTACTTAATTGGTATTATCGGTAAATATTTCGCAACATCATTTTGTTTATTTTTAAATATATAAATTTGTATAAGAACGAACTGCATCAGACGGAGTACCGACAAAGGGTGCGTTTACTTTGAAAGGGCTTTATTTATCTCAAAATAAATAATAGCGTGGCCATACCCAATTACGCAGCACATTTGGACGCCGGCTTAACACGCCTAGCGTGTGCGCCGCACTGCCGTTAATAAAAGAAAGAAAAATCGTTTATTTAAGACATCAAAAAAAGTAGCAAATTAACATATAAATTACACATATAAATCTAAGTGTTGAAAGGGTCATGCCTCAGCATAATGCCAAGCGTCTTCTACACTTGACGCTGATTTTCAGTCACAGCCCAGAGGAACCAATCACGAAAAATAGAGTAGTAGTTAATAAAATACACAGATATACACATACAATATATATAATTCAAATAAAACATACATATAAATATTGGAAGATACATATGAAATAAATATATACATATACACATATATATTATATACACACCCATACATAACTATATACTATAATAATAATTTAATTAGTAGTAATAAAATAAACAAAATTAAAACAATAAAAAGGAGTTGAATCAAGAAAATTTTAACAAAGACGATTGAAAAACAAGTAAATGGCAAATTGAAACACTAGAAAATAATTTGAATGCGGAATCAACCAACGAAGCGATGCCGGAGATATTCAAATAAATGACAGTAGTATGAGTAACATACCGCTCATCGCGAAATGGCAGTGCGGCTCGGCTAAACACATCCATCGTGTCATTTTTAGTACACTGTTTACTGTAGTTTGTTTTACAAGTTCCCTTTAACGTCAGCAGCGAATGTGTTAAAGGACCCTTTATTAAGAGAATATATGATACGGCAGTTTCAACGAAAAAGTGATAATTTTGACGTTGTTGAATTTGTATTTTTTTCTCATACTTGTTGTTTCTTTGAGCCACGGCCCGTTGTGGCGGTGAAGTAAAACTTATTTCAAAGAGAATAGAATACGGGATCACATTGACTCCCATACGCCGTTCTCCATGGCCGCCCGTCTTTAACTCATATATAAATAAGTTTTATTTTACGCGTATATCAAACTCGCTGCTCGCCCGCCCGTGCTCAACCCGTTGTAATGTGGGTAAACCTTTAAACTGTGAATGTAATGTTATTTGATAACATACGCACGCACGTAAAGGTTTGTGCGAGAAAGTGCGCCCAGACAGATGACATCGCATTCGTTGCGTATCGCTAACTACGTACTCTAAAGTTGAACTGTACCCCTAGTACGAGTTATTATAGATTTCGAAAACGAAATATAGTTTCGTTTAGTTCCTTACATTTACTGCAGTTCCTGCAAGTTTCCGCTAGAGGCGCCGCCAGTAAATGTATGGAACTAAACGAAACTACATTTCGTTTTCCAAAACTATAAAACTCGTACTAGACCCCCTAGTCTGTCTACAATATACATATATTTGAAAAATAACCTTTGGAATGTACCTGTTTATTTCTGTTTATAGGTGTGATAGACTACAATTTCTTGTGCTTCCGGGACGCAATCACGCAAGTGTTCGAGCTACGCAATAAGTGCCAGAACGCGGCAGCCGCAGAACGGAGTCCATCGGGCTCGCCCGAGCCGGTTCCGAACGGCGCGATAGACTCCACGGAAAGCACATCTGACTTAGCGCCACTGTTGCCATAGCAAAATTATTACCCCATAAGGCTGGAAATCCTGGTATGCTGATGTTTGTAAAAAGGGCAAAAGATCGGAACGGTCATGCCTTATTCAACTCGGTGGACACCAGTGTAGAGATATTTCCGCCTAACTTCGAAAGCTTTCAATATGTATAACAATAAGTTTATATAAACATAATTCTTTATAATGTGAATATTAAAAGTAATTAAGTAAATATTTAAATGTTTAATATTTTTATTACAAGGTATTTTATTTTAATTTGTGCTGTTTTTGGGATTGGGTATGACAACCAAGTCCTTTTACTCCATTTTTGTCACAAAATTTACATACTACAAATTAATAGGATGGTAATACCTATTAAAAAATTAAATGGTGGTTACGAACTACGTATCTTCTACCCACAGATCAGACTAAACATTATAATATCAGAGCCCACGACCAAAACCATGTATAATCGTTTTGCGGCCAAAACCATATAAAATCGATAGATTAGATTATCCTGAACCTGATTAGCTGGCCAGTAACGGTCAGAAACAGAAGCCTATTTCAGCGATGTAAAAAATATATTTCCAAACTGTATCATATTACGTTTGCATTTGAAAATGTTGACATTTTGTTACAAACTTTTTTGTTTTCAGACATTTTGCGCGTTGCATTTGGGATATAAGCATTTTTTTAAATGTTTATTAATTTAACCGAACTGTATAGTCAAGGTATTTCCTTGATTAAGAAACCCGTATATCATTATTTATTTAACCCCATGTTTGAATAACTACCAAAATATTGTTTTCTGACATTTTCAATGTCGCGTATAATTCCAATAACGAGTATCGAATAGTACCGAAACGAGTATGACTATAGAAAAGTTGTCTGATTAGCAAGGTGCTTCAATAATGTTTTCTGATCGATGTTTTCTCCATTTAGGCAACTTCACATCCAAAAGTTTTTACAAGAAATGTCATTTAAAAATTAGAATCAAATCAGATCAGAAAAAACTACATTTTCAAAACGGTCACTAAATATAAGTATTTACTTTATATTTTTGAAAATATAACCTTAGATTTTTTGCACCAACAGTACCAAATTTATTTAATTTTGTAATAAAAACTACAAAAAAATATATTAAACCGACTTCAAATCGTATAAACATAAAAAAGAAAGAAATAACACATTTTTTTTGAGGTCTGTGCTACGCCCAACCCAACTAAAGTAAGTATAGTATGCGCAGCGAAAGTATGTGTCTCGGAAGTTGTCTGCTAGTCGCTGCGCAAACTGCTATTTTTCAGGCGCAATCCCAATGTTGAAGGTGCAGACAGCATTGTATAACTATCTCGCTCACTCGCATACGTTTTTCACATATTCTATCTCGCTTTTACTTTATGATATTTTATCCCCACAGCAGTACCTGCGCAATCGTCACAGAGCCTAACTTCACAAATATATACATTGGCTGCGACTACTGTAAGTAAGTAGGCATTTACCTGGCACACAGCCCCGGATCTAGGGGGGGGGGGGGGGGCAAGCCGGGGCATATGCCCCGGGCGGCAAGTTCAGAGGGCGCCAAATTCACACTTTACATACGATGACCATTCGTCATCCATCATTAAAATTTACTAAACTTTGACCACAGAATAAATAATAGTACAAGTACAGAAATTTCACTCGCTTTACTGTGGCCATATTAACTCGACCGATACGCAGGGGTACTGCAACCGGATCCCGGACCACGTGACCGGGCGCGACGAGAGCGCGGAGTGAGCGCGCTGCACGAACATTATTATACGCGAGGCGCGTAGGCATAGTTCAAAATACGCGCCCGCTCGCCCGCAGGAATCGCAGCAGTGCTATTACGCAATATTGATCTTATCAGTTTCAAGCCGTCAAATTCAATAAAGCTTAGCGATAGAGTCGATTTTGCTATGAAAAAAGTGATAATCTGATTAAAGCCAAGATACGGAATCGCACTGCGGATCGCGGCGCGGCAGCACGCGTCTGGTTACCGTGCGTGCGAAAGGGATGAAGCTATATTCGAAAACTCCCTCGTCAATCTCTCTCCACGACAGTATTAGTGTCGCATCAATAAATTTATCACAGCTCATCGATCGCCTTTCTAGGTAAGTATTTTATCAATAACTATCTTATGCTTTTTAAGCTACTATATATATATATATATATTTAAATTTAATCTAATACGTGCAATCACTTACGTCGTCAGTTCGTCGTAATTTAAACTTAAAAAAATTACGATGGCAGCCATCGGATGACTGAGAAGTAAAACAGCCTTTTTATTCCAGCTATTAATTCTATACAATGCAATGCTGCAATTTAAAACGAATAAGCAGCCGTAACCGTGCTGCAAATGGCACCTGCAGGTTGCCGTTCAGCTCGCTTGCAAGCCGACTGCGCCTCGCTTTATTTTGTAGCATGGCAAACCAAAACCTCTGTGCTCCATCGGCCCGACCACATAACTTGGCTTCAATCGAATTCTCAATATCGCAACCACTAATGCCTTGCGATAGAGTCGAAATTGCTATGAAAAAAGTGATAATTCGATTGTAACCAAGTTCTGTAATTGGTAGACTTGACCACAGACTCTCGCACGGCTTTGTTTTATCAAGAGATAAAAACAAAAAACAAAGCCGCGCGAGGAAAATAGATCGCGGGCGGACGATTCTTTTTTAAAACTTTTTATTGGCGGCCAGTACTGCGACATGGAGCACAGAGGTTTCTTTTCCGTTTTTCATAAGCCGTCGACGGCGCCACATCAAAGAGCGCCACATACTGTACTGTGACGGCCAAAGAGAATATAAATACGGGTGAAGGCGCGTAGGTAGGTACTTATAACTCGGGCGGTTGTCACGCGCTCGCGCGTTCTCATCGATAATATCGATATCTTACACCGCTCATAAATTGTAGTGTTAGTGAAATTGTAGTCAGATCGTAGTACCTACGTTGCGTTGAGTTAAAAATTTAATTGTTCCTTGCATAATCTTGTTTCTCGGTCCATTTATTTACTAAAAATATTTATTAGATTAAAATGTTTTCAACAAGAAAATTGATTATTTTTGTTTACAGGTTTTAATTATGAGCGCACCAAGAAAAAAGCTATCGGGAGCGCAACATAGGAAAAAAGCTAAATATAAGGAGTTGCATGTGCAGATAATATGAAAAATTAGCTTCGCAGAGGGCTACCCGTCAGTATATGCTGCAACTTCCGAAGTTGATATTCAGTTAGAGGATGTTTCTCCGAAGTTGATATTCAGCTAGAGGAATTTGAATTTTGCTTTTCTTAATGGTACTAATATTTTGAAAATGTCAATTGAAGAACTGCAAAAGTATGGAGCAGATTTGTCTCGAAAATACGAGCGAGATTTAAGCGCCGTTGAATTCTGCCAGGAACTCTACGTTTTTAAAGAGCAAGCTCCGCTTTTATTTGGTGATATAGAAAAGGCTAACGGTTTCTTTCTCTTGCAACAGATCTATGCGCATGATTTGCAGGATGCTTTACCTAATATTTGAATTGTCCTGCGAATTTACTCTACGCTTCCTACTACATCCGCAAGCTGTGAGCGATCTTCTATGAGCCAGGAACGCTTATCGAGTCTTGCAATCATAGCGATAGAAAATCGAATTGCGCACGAGTTAAATTATGACAAGGCCATCGATTTATTTGCTGAACAAAAAGCTCGAAGAGTAAAATTGTAATTTCAATTCAAAAATGCAATAATATATTTGATTTTTATTACACATATTTTTATTTTAAATCCTACCTTGCGCTGTGTATAAAATATATATCCTACACGTTCATGTCTATATATCTGTAAATAAATAGGCTTAACACAGAAAGAACAGCGATGGATGCATTATTTCCGGAAGGCCTATGTCAAAATGTCAATCAATTAGTGAACATCTGAGAGCTGAAATTATAAAGATGATAAAGGTAAAAATAAACCTAGGTAAATGGGGGCGGCATTTTTCAGTTATTGCCCCGCCTAAAAAAAATTGAAGATCCGGGGCTGCTGGCTGGGCACATACCTCAAATATTTTAATATTTCTTTCATATAAGTTTTATACGAATAGAAATCTTTTTTAAATTAGTATTTAATTCTTACTTTTTAGTTTCGATTAAGTAGGCCTAAGAAAATGAAGTAGGTACTTATTCCGTTCACTAAGAAAAAATAATACTGGAAAAAGTTAATAGCAGTCGCTTGCTACGCGTGCGCACGCGCAGTATGCGCGAGCTAGCTATGGCGCCCGCGAGCAAGGAAGTAGTTAAACTACTAAACCGATTTTGATAAAACTTAAACTATTTATTTATTTGTGAATGCACACACATACAATATTCTTATGTCTATAGATGTGTACCTCGTTAACTAGGGTGTAGCATATCTTTGTGATACCTTAATAGCATACAGTGTATTAATGTTACACTAGGGAAAAGATCTAAATATTATTAAAGCATTCTAATATTACATCAACTAGGTACTTACATAAAAACAAAGTTTATATTTTAAAATATATATGGTTATTTGTCAAGGTTAAAAGTACTCTATGTACTATTCCAAGGCCTAAAATACCAATATACCAACAACAACAAAAATAAAAATGTTGATCAAAATTCCTTCAGCCTTCAGAAAGTTTTTATCGATTGCACGGTTTCTACTTATCGGATTGAGATACCAAGTACACCAGTTTTTAAGTCAAACCCTAATCTATCCAACAATGAAAACCGCATCGCAATCGGTTCAGTCTTTTTTTACGTGATGCGCGAACAAACAAAGACACGAATTTAAAAAATGTTTTATTCTTGTTCAGTAGCTTATTTTAAGTACCCTAGATTTTTTAAAAATTATATTTTTTCAGACTTTTTCGTTCTTATTACTTTATTATAAGTATAGATAGATTATACATTTAGGAGTATACTCGTAATCAGAATATTACTTGCTATGTATCTTTCATTCTATCTATCCACACCAATATATAAAAGCAAAACGTTGTCTGTTTGTTTGTTTGGGGAGCTTTCACGCGATAACGGCTGGACTTATTTTGATGAAATTTGTAATGGAGATAACTTATACCCTGGAATCAAACATAGGATACTTTTTATCCCGGAAATTGTAAGTTTCTACGGGAAACTGGGAAATGTTGATTACTCGTTGTAAGGATCGGTTTCCATGGAAACGAAATAAATAACTTGTCAATAATTTGTCAATAAACATCAAGAGCGTTGGTGCTATACACAGAAATCGAATAATAATAGCAATAGAACTGTGGTGCACGCAGGTACCTTGTCGCCGCACTGGTGTTTAAAACGACACCAGTGCGCGTTTGGTCGTTCAGTTGCTCTCGAACAGTGCAGTTGTAAATATGGTGTCCTGCAGGACATCCAATTGCGGAAATTCTTCCATGAGTTGTAATCATAACATTAAAGGCATAATTAAGTAAGTATTTCATCGCTAAGTATTTTCTTTTAGCATTAATACCGTTTTATAATAAAAAATCTACAAAAAAATATAAAGCATCAATACAAGTAATATTATTATGATAACCACAGTTCACCTCTTTATTGTAACTTACATTACTTTTTAACTACATTGCCTCTTATGTTCGATAATATCTGGACCGTACCGCTCTAGAATAGCAATAAATGCAGTGAACGACAACGTCGTGGTCTCAAATTCCTATTGGTACGGCCGCAGAACGACGTTCGCGAGCTAGTGATGTGTAAACGACTTTCCATAATGTTCTATCTATACCATTTATTAACACAGTAAGTAACAAAAAGTGTACTTTCAATGAAGATACATATTTAAAACAAAATTTGATTTAGGGGACTTCAAATAAGTCACTGAAAATAGATAGCTAAAAATTATCCATACCAATATATAAAAGTGAAACGTAGTCTGTTTGTTTGTTTCGGGAGCTTACAAGCAATAACGGCTGATGGATTTTGATGAAATTTGGAATGGAGATAGCTTATACACTGGAATAAAACATATTTTCTTCCAGGTCATGTTTTGGTCATGTTTGGTCGTAGGTGGAATTTACGGTATTTACGCAGTAACTAAAACTGACAGATTTATGTACATAAAATAATAATTTATTTACCACTTTTTATCAGATATTTTGTAAAAACATCGACATGAGCCAAATGCATGAATGACAATGTAAGATTGACAGGTTATTTGAACTTAGAATTAATAATGACAAACTATCAAATGGAATGAAATGGATTATGAAAGGTTTCACATCGTCACAATGTATGTTTGTATGTGAGTTTATTTATTCCACCATAACCTTTAAAGGCCTGAATAGATTTAGACGTATGGGGTATCGTTAGAATCCTTACATCCCCTCGAGTAACATAGGTAGATAGTTTTTTTTTATCCATTCAACATGGCGGCAGTATGGCACCATTTCCAAATTCCAAACTAAAAAAAAACTTCAAAATTTACAATATGGGTATCAAATTGAAGGTCTTGTAAGGTTTAAGTATATTCCAATATATAATTTATTTGCAAAAGTTCTTTTATGGCAGGGCAGGCGTGTTTTTTAGCTTTTAATCTATTTATTTTCAAGATAAACTGTTGTCCGCGCGGACGAAGTCGCGGGCGGGAAAGCGAGTAGTTAATAAATGGTGTACTTTGCATCATAGGTCGAGCAATCGATAACAAGAGCTCAAAAACAAAAACACGATTACGGCCGGGTAAAAATAACTTATGACACTCTTGCAATGTAGACGAATCGTTTGATACCTCGGTTGTCAAAATTGGACCAAGTTTTTAGTTTGAACCCTTCCTTTGCTTCGCCGTAGTCGGGCAAAATTATAGTCTATGACATATTATATACATAGGTACACATCCTACTGAGAATCTACATTTTTGTAATCGGTTAAGTATAAATTATTTTCAGACGGTTTGCCATATTGTTTTTTTTAATCGTTTCGTACGCGCTGTGCTATGTAGGTACTGCAGGCGTCTCAAAAATGTGTTCTCGGGTTTGTGGTTGTTGGTATCCTAAAGCCATAATTAAATAGGTACATTTCGAAAATCAGATGGAATGAGGACACTAAACGGGAAATTTCTGAAATGAGTATTTTAGTGTTCAGGGTAATCGATTTTACATGGCTTTGTCGTGAAAAATATTTTGGTCGTTGGCTCTCGTACTATGATATGAGGCATGAGGCAGAGAAACTTATATAACTAGTAGGTAGTTCTGCAAACAGCAGTGCTATTACGGAATATTGATCATATCGGTTTCAATCAGATTCAGTATCTTCATAGCAATTTCGACTCTATCGCGCTTCAATAAGTGCACTTGATGGTGACAATCTGAGTGAAACCGATATGATCAATATTACATAATAGGACTGCAGTAGTACTATTATCTATCTTGTTTTCAATCCGGTTTTCAATGTCACTAACACTAACGCATTGCGTTGCGATAGAGTGAAAAGTGATATGAAAAAGTGCCAATCTGATTGAAACCAAGTTCTATGTGTGGTGTGTGAACTCAGAGAAATTATAATTGCTAACTGCAATATCATCTTTAATTGACGGTGTAATTTTTTTTTAAGCAAAAGGTTCTGGTATCATCAACAACTACTTTCGCCCAAAACTTTTCAAACCAGCTGATGTGATCATTATTTATGCTATTTTTGCCATTTGATTCAAGACGAACGCCCTATTATTGTTGTGATGTAAATGGCAGCCTGGGCACAGAATAAATAATAGTTGGCCTGGGGCCGTCCGTTTTGATGCGAAATGATCGAAAATAACAGTTAAAAACACTAAATATGTTTCGATCAGCGTTCGCTTTGGACATGACAGTTAAATTTGACATCAGAAAAGCGACTTTATTTTCTAGATGTTAGGCTCGTTTTTCTTTCGGTTTGGGAAGGATCATTAGCGTCAAAAATGGCAATCGAAACAGCCAAAAACACCACTGCATCATCTTGAATGCAGGGACTGTAATGACAAATGACTTGACAATGACATGAACGAACAGCTGATTCCTTTGTTTGTGTAAAATTGTAGAAGGTACCATCTGATCGAAATCTGTTTCTATTCTAGAAAAACGTGTATTATCCTGCCTGCTAATCTTGCTGTTTATTATTGAGAAAAAGAAACTCGGTGAGTGACACAATATATCACACCTAATTTATATAGTATAATAGCGGTTTTTGGGTCTCACCTCAGGATCTCGCACATCGTTTATCTCATAGATGGCCTGTGCACGCACACGTTTATCACTGCATCAAATTCCTAGGTGCTTGTTTGATAGATAAGACTTTCTCCTTAATTAACTGCGGTGAAAACGTGTGTTCTAAGTGTTTTTCCCCTAGGGTACACTGACCTTAAAATTGCTAGTTTCCAGTACCTACGTAAGTAAAAATTTACTATCGTGAGGAATTTATCAAAGGTCTACAGAGGTAACTAAGTCCATGTCTACATACAATTAGCTCTTGGTTGACTGTGTTCACTGAAACATCCATAACTTGGTCATCATTGTTCTCAGAAAGTTAGTTGATAAATTTTGTTTGAACACAACCATTGCACAAGCACCACAAAAAATCTAAACAAACTTCAGCAAATGTATTTTATAAATTAAAATTGTATGCAGCACTGCAAAGGTATGCTATTATTAGCATGCACAGGATTATCTGTTTTCATTAATTATGATACTCACCCAAGGGTCATGTTTAAAGATCAATTGCTCCAAAACTAACTTTATGTGAAAGAAATGGAGTATTATAGTTAATTCATTGGGTTATGGAGAAAAGTTAACCTATCATTTAGGAATAAAATAATTAAAAGTTAACAAAGATTTAAAACAAAAACATATTTTATTGAACACTTACAAAAACAATTAATTTCAAATGAAGGAATTAGAATGTGATATGCCTACAAAGTAGTTTTTATGGTTGGATTCAAGATTCTCATCTCACTTTGGAATTTGATTAGTTTTGGCGCTGACTGAAAGGTTTGGGTTGGAGGAGCGATGATCCGCGTAAAGAGGCTGGCAGAAATTATATGCAGAGAGCTGAAGACCGAGCTAAGCACATTGTGCTCATTGGAGAAGCCTTCTTCCAGCAGTGGTACTTACTTGTTACTTGGTGTTAGGGTACTTTTCTGCAACTAGGCTGATAATCAGACCCATTTGTGTGATTCGGGCGGCAACCACTAATTGAGCCACTAGCTGTCCTTCCGGAAGGCCAGCAGCTCGCGTTATCCAGCACAGGCTTCCGTCAGGGTTGGAGTTGTTCCCCAGAACTGTTCCCTTTGTAGTGCCACACTAGAGCACATTTGGGGCCGTTACTTCTGCCCCCTTGCATCCTCTGCACAAAGGGCTGTCTTTGACACCTATTCTATGTTGGTGTTTGTTAAAATGTCGATGACCAGTGACAATTCCCACCTCCTATTGAGTGGTGGTCGGTTCCAGCAATAGACAAGTATAGGATGATGATGAGGATGTTGACAGACTACGTGTTAACATGCTCAGCTATATCTTGTAAACTGATTAATTCCATATAGACTAATGAACTCGAAATAGTTGTGATAAAGTTGGCATAATGCTCCACCCGGCAAGTGAGCACTATAACGCGCCTACAAAGTCTTGTTACTTTTTGACGTTTTTTGTATGTTGTTTATGTCAAAAGCTGACGGACAGTAAGCGAAAATGTTTCGTTTTAAGATTTTAGGAACCGGCTATTAGTCAAAATGGTTATTTTCGTATAATTTGTAATTATTCACTGTCTACTGATTGAAATAGCACAAACTTTTAGAGCAGGTACGCGATTTGTTATTTTTTATTTTTCCAAATTTTTTACCCCCCTGCTATTTTTATGACATCAGTTATTTTTTTATTTTCTGTGTAGTTGCAGTAGCTCGAAACTTTCGCGATCGTATTATTTTTCATAATTTTTCTATGGTTAGGAATGTTTAGTTTTCTATATTGACAGAAATTACTCTTGTGGCGCTTGTTTATCATTCTAGTGCCTGTTTATTGCATTTGTTTTTTGCAAATTTTCCTCGCTCCTCTTGGCCTTGTATTTTTATTTTACGATAGTTTAATTTTTGGTAAAGGTTGGTGAGTGTGGGTTTTTTATTTATTGTATTTTTGCAATAAATGAATTTGAATTTGATTTTACCCAACTGAGGAGGGTTATGTGTTTGCGTTGTATGTATGTATGTTTGTTTGTACGTTTCTTAGACACGTCCTACAGCCTAAACGGCTTGATGGATTATGATAAATGAGGTATCATTCAATTCGTCTTGATCACGAGAGTGCTTCATGATACACAAAGTGTCAAGAAATCCAGGGTTGGCTATAGAAACGAGGGGCAGGAGTTGGGGGTAGGGGGACACTTGGGCTACACTTGGTACCCCTCCCTCCCCGCGGCGAAGATTAGTTTTTAAATCGTATTTTAGTGTACGTGAAACGAAATGCAATTTACCCTTTGGTATCCCTCCCTCCTCGTGGCAACGCTTAGTTTTTTAAATCGTATTTTAGTGTACGTGAAACGAAATGCAATTTACCCTTTGGTATCCCTCCCTCCTCGTGGCAACGCTTAGTTTTTTAAATCGTATTTAGTGTACGTGAAACGAAATGCAATTTACCCTTTGGTATCCCTCCCTCCTCGTGGCAACGCTTAGTTTTTTTAAATCGTATTTTAGTGTACGTGAAACGAAATGCAATTTACCCTTTGGTATCCCTCCCTCCTCGTGGCAACGCTTAGTTTTTTTAAATCGTATTTTAGTGAAGTGTGTTTACAAACCGTAAATAAAATTATTAAGTGGTAGACTGTGTTTTTATCCGCTGTATGGCCCCAAAAACTAGGGTAAGTTAGGTTTGAACATGACTACGCCGAAGTTAAACTTTATTTAAAAGTTAACTTTATAAAACAGTTTCAAATAAAGAGCCTAAATCGGCTGAGCCTTCTACAGCCGATTTCGGCTATTTTTAATAAGCTTAAAACTCAAATATCTCATTAACTAATCGTCACCGCGGAGGAGGGAGGGGTACCAGGGGATAGCCCTTCCCCCCACTCTCCCCCTCCGCCTCTCACCAAAGCCTGCCCCTCGTTTCTATATATTTCCGCAAACCAATATGGCGGGTTACATATTGTACTTTAGACAGAACAAAAACTGACAAAACCTATCGAGTGAGGTATCAAAATACAGGTCTTTAAAAGACCATTTTAAATATATATCCATACCAATATATAAAAGTGAAACGTTGTCTGTTTGTTTGTTTGGGGAGCTTTCACGCGATAACGGCTGGACAGATTTTGATGAAATTTGATAGCTTATGGGTAGCTATGGAATAAAACACTACTTACTTAAGACACTTGTGTACTTTTTATCCCAGAAAATTGTAATTTTTCACGGGAAAACTGGAACATGTTGATTACTCGCTGCTGTAAGGAAGGGTTGCCATGAAAACTAAATAACAAGTCTGTCAAAAAACTTCAAGAGCATTGGTGCTATACCTTCATTTGCATTGGTTTTTAATATCCTAGAAGAACATAGGATGCTTTTTTCGTGATAAACAGTAGTCCGCGCGGATGAAGTCGCGGATGGGAAAGCTAGTAAAAGTAACTAAAATTAGCAATTTTCTTATAAGCTTCTTACAACATTTTCAATTTTAGGTTATTCAAGTTAATGTAAATACTATAGTTTAATGTCATATGTGTAATAAATCCTAAGTTGCAATTGCAACTATTAAAGTAAAGTAAAATATGTAAGTAAAAAATAAACATTAAATTTATGTCAATACTAGCTGCGCCCCGTGATTTTACCCGTGTCCCTCAGGAACCATTCATTTTTCCGGGATAAAAAGTAGCCTTTGTGTTAATCCAGGGGATAAGCTACCTCCACACCAAATTAATCCAAATCCGTTTAGCTGTTTATGCGTGAAGAAGTAACAAACATACACACACACACACCATACCCATTACACACATACAAACTTTCGTGTTTATAATATTAGTGTGATTATTTTTGCGGGCGGTCAGTGCCCTATTTCATAAAGCGACAAATCATAATAAAACTACAAATGTCAGTCGAATACGCCAAACCTGCGTTTCATATAACAAACAATCACGACAGGACATGATTGTCAGTCATATTGCATTTCACAATGCCAGTCATAGTAGTGTGATGGGTAAAGCTTCGGCTGTCACAAAAGTCACGACAATTCTACAAATCGTGGTAATTTTTAAGCAACCGCCGTTTCATAAAACGTTTTTCTATTGACATTTGTTAGACAATTGTCGGTTGACTGCCGGCCACTACTATTGTTTTATGAAACACAATTAGTAATATTTTGACAATTCATTGAATGAATTGTCGGGTTTTTATGAAACGCATTTCGGTAGTTTGACTGATTCTTGTCGATTGACATTTGTCAGTCTACTATAGTTTTATGAAATAGGGCCCGCTCGTATTCAATAATTTTGTTCACAGTCGGGTTTTTTGTATTTTATAATAATTTTACTTGTTCCATTTATCATTTGTCTGACAAACAGTTTGGCGGAAGTAAGCTACATATTATTACTTCGTTCATTTTAAATATGGATTTCTGCAAAGTAACGCTTGAATCTATCAACTGTAACATTGCTGGAACTAGCTCAAAATTTTCGAACTCGCTTCATTCGCGCTTTTTGATCATGTTAATACAGTCACTATCTTGAAAGCGTCTGTCTATCTGTCTACAAATATCTCAGAAAATAGTTGAACGATTTTGTTCCTATCTTCACCAAGGTGTAGGTAGATTCAAGACGAAGGTTTTAAAGTATAAATTCATAATTATTATTTAGTATACATTTAGTCGAAGTAGGGCGAAATTTCTCAACAACGACGTCGGAACAGCCGTCCCGATAGTGTTTTTTGCGTACGCTGCGTATAACATAGGTGCTATGATTATGAAACTAATGTTTGAAAGGATTGTTCTTCTCAATAACTACAAACAAGCACGGTCAAGCATCTTCACAAAATCCCGAGTGCGCACAATACTAAAAAGAGGGAAAATTTAAGTGAGAATGGTTGCTAACCAACTTTAAACCATTATAGATCCGAAACGGTCATTCGAAATGAAAAATGATAAGAGAAACCTAGAGATGATTTTCAAATACCTATTCAATGATACCCAACATAACATAGATCGTAGACTTTTTTTTTCACAATTTGGTTGTCGCCATGTTTAATTTTGATTACTCTCATGTCACGAATAAATAATCAAGGTCATGTATTTAGTAGCACTCGCAAGATTAAGACAAATCGATTGAAGTAAGAATCATCAAAATCGGTCCACGCGTTTGGTCTATGTGCCACAAAGAATCAGACATACATACATACTACATAGGCTGATAAACAAAATAAAAGACGGTACAGTCGGGTAAAAAGTCCGCGAGACCATTGTGTATTACAGAAAGCTCTAAATATACGTTTTACAGTAACAAAAATACATATATTTTTTTCTCTACTTTTAATCGACTTCATAAAGAAGGAGGTTCTCATATCGTCTGTATTTTTTTGTATGTTTGTTACCTCATATCTCTAAAACTACTGAACCGATTTGCATAGTTATTTTCTGTTTGAAAGGTTAGGAGTCCAATCAGCCCCCCGATTCAGATAGCACCTTTCGATAACGAACCGAATCGATTGATCCAACTCCACAAAGTAAATAATACCGAATCGATCGACAACTGAGTTATCGAAAGGTTCTGAATCGGGAGGCTGGACTTATTAAAAAAAAAAAAGAAGATTCATTAGGTTTTCAGTATGAAGATAAGGTGATAAGGATGCAGGATTTCTGAACCGATTTGAATGATTCTTGTTTGATTTAAAGGGGTAGAGACTTTCATTTTTGTCTTAGATATATCAGTATCATCAAAAATGGTTTAGTTTATTTTTATTATTAAATAGATTTGTTTTATATTCACTCATATTGTCGGGATTTCTGTACTGAATTAGATGCTTAATTTTTACTTGAAAGAATAAACATACAGTTTGGTACTGTATAAATTTCATTCAAATTGGTTTAGTAGTTTATTACAAGCTTTTATAACTCACTGTTTTAAATAATCGGAATAATCTTGCAAGTGAATTTTGAACTACTTTACGACGTCCAATTAAGCTGAAGTTTTGCACACGGGAGTAGTTCTGATGACAATACAATATGATGGTACTATTGAGCTGGTCTGATGATGGAGCCGGAAAGTAGTCAAAGGAACTCAACAATCAAATGATGGAACAAGGGTCGAAGGGTCTAGTTTGGGCTCATTTGGTTTGTCTTGATGAGTTCTCTGGCCTTATGTGGTATGCAGGACCTAATGATGGAGCCGGAAGGTAGTCACAGGAACTCAACAATCAAGTAATGGAATCCTTTTAAGTTTGTGCTCATTTGGTTTGTCTTGATGAGTTATCTGGCCTTATGTGGTATCCAGGGTCTGACGATGGAGCCGGAAGGTATTCAAAGAAACCCAACACTCAAATGATCGAACCCCTTCTAGTTTGGGCTCATTGGGTTTGTCATAATGAGTTCTCTGGTCTTATGATGTATGCAGGATATGACGATGTAGTCACAGGAATTCAACAATCAAGTAATGGAACCCCTTCAAGTTTAGGTTTATTTGATTGGTCTCGATGAGTTCTCAGGTCTTGTAAAAACTTGCTTTAAAAAGTTATTAAGCACAGATAATTGACATCATAAATGATTCAGTACCTAATTATAAGTAATCATCATTATAAAATTCCCATACCGAAGTAAAATTATTATAATCATAGAAATTTATGACAATCCTAAATGTTTGTTTACTATCTATCACGTCGCACCCCAATTTATGTATCTACATACATTCATACTGCTACGTCTGCGGGTTCAGGTTGCTAGGTCTCCCCTCGCTTGTGCGCTGGTGGAAAGACCCCGTTGATTGGAGACGGTTCACCAGTCCGAGAAAGCAGATGTGGGGCGAGCCAGCCTATTGTTGCACTCACATAATTCGAGTAAAGTGTTAGTTGTAGCTGAAGAAAACATCGAAGGCTTAGGAAACGACAATGTTATGTTACACTTGAAACTAATCACAAATAACATAATATTAACTTTTTACAAAATAATGAAGAAAATTCTTAGTTTTACTCTGACGTCACAGAATAAATAATAGTAAGTATTGCCGTTCAGATTTTCACTTTGACGTTTGACTGATCACTGCGCAATAAGCTCCGATGCGTGACTTTGTAGAATCCGAATCAACTTTAATGGCGGCTGTGAAGTGGTCGCGAGGCGCTGCGCAATAGCAAATATTAGGAACTAGCTGTACCCGGCTTCGCATGCGTGGTCATTTCTCTCGGTTAAAAGTACTCTATGTACTATTCCAAGACCTAAAATACCAATAAAACTAAATTTGATCAAATTTTTTTCAGCCGTCAAAAATATTTTTATCGATTGCTCGGCTTCTACTCATTGGATTGAGAGTACTAAGCTATCCCACAGTGAAAACCGCATCTCAATCGGTCCAGTAGTTTTTAAGTGATGCGCGAACAAACAGACAGACACGAATTTTAAGAATGTTATATTCTTGTTCAGTAGCTTATTTTAAGTACCCTAGATCATATTTTGTTCTTTGTACAGACTATTCGTTCCTATTGCTTTATTATAAGTATAGATAAGCGGGCTATAGTGAGGGGCTGCGTAAAGTCGCGCTCGCAGCGCACTTCACAGCCGCCATTAAGTTTGATTCTGACTATACAAGTCTGTTTGTCACTACGGTTTGTCAACTAGACTTGACAAACAGACTTGTGCAAAGAACAAGGTGAAGGTCGCTATTGTTTTTTCGCCCAGCTGACTACTAAGTATTACTATTATTTATTCTGTGGTACTAAGGTTTAAAGTATGTACAGTGTTCTTAGAGCAATATTTAAAATTAAATACATGAATCAGAAACTTCTAAATCTCAAAAGCCGTAAATCTAAAGTTGTTCACCATAACGTGTGGAATACCGTCCCGGTTCTTAAAAGGTAATTTTGTTACATCCTGTAAACCTTCCGATGTTTGCTTAGGCCCTCTCAAAATCAATAAACTAAAATATTTTTTAATAAAATAACTACAATTTAACCAGAAAAATATCACTTTACGTAATTGAAAGTGTGTAATACCAATACATTTTTTTAAATTCGGTGTTTGGCTATGTAGTATTCCAAAACCAAAAAAGTACAATATTATACGCCTGTAAGCGTAATGAAAAATCTTTGAATATTATACTACATTACATAAAAAAACAGATTTAAAGTCAAAACCTAAGCCATCCAACAGTGATCGTTTTTAAATTTCATAACGATCACTGTTGGATGAAACTCAATTCACTATAGGTGAAAATATACTAAAGTAAACTCCTTCTATGAGTCTCAGGGACTCGCATATTTTATTAGAGGATTTCTCCATTAAAAAAAAACACATGTTTTTTGTTATAATATTTTTTATTATTTAGCTAATGATAAGTGCAAAATCAAAAATAATATATATGGAGATGCTCTTGAAATTAATGAAACTTTACTTGACTAGTTTCAAAGCACAGTATTTTTTCAACTCTTTCAATAGTATCAAATATCGTTATTAAACTCTTATATGTATTAATAATAATAATAATAAAATAACTAAAAAGTATGTTTCTATACAAAAACAAAACCCTGCATGGGGTCTTGACCACAAAAATAAACAGCGTCGGCATAATTTTTTTTTGAGCAAACCATGCATCCCTTGGAGCTGAGAAAAAACAAATTTCTAAGTCAACGCAACCGAAAGATACGGCCTACGGTTTATGCAGCATATGTTGACACTCTCAAGGCAATCAAGGGGTGCTTCCCGTTGACCTAGAATCATGAAATTTGGCAGGGGGCAATGTCTTACGCACAAGTAAAGGGAAAAATCTGAAAACCTAAAATTTGTGGTTACATCAAAATAAAAATAAAATAACTTGGAGATTCGATTCCCGTGATGGACGAATTATTGACATATCTACAAGATTGTACGGAACCCTCGGTGCGCGAGTCCGACTCACACTTGACCAGTATTTTTTTGTTACTTACTGCTTTTATTATAGGTAAGTATAGAATATAGATGTAGTGAATTGACCAAAAAAGAAATCATAACTTTGCATCTGTATATGTTTATGTAGATCTAGATACTTAGGAACCTACTGTATCATCATCGGAGTACTATTGTTTATTCTGTGATTGTGTTACATAACTTTGATATGCTTAAAGGATTAGGATCTCCAAAAAAAGTAGGTATTGCGAATTGCGATATTTGATAAATTTAAAAACATGTTATTGTTTCCTACTCTACCAGAGGCGCGTATTAGGCTAGAAGGCCATCCGAGCGATAATATTCACGCGTGCTTGCTTTAAATCTATTTTTGCAAATTGTATTTTGGCATTTAATGAAATAGACATACGGTTGAAAGTAGGCCACCGGGAAGTTGTTTTTCAAAGTCGGAGTTAAGAGTGTGGCCTTGAAATGGAGTTAAATAATGCGCAACAGGTATCACGCCATCATTGGCGCCGCTGTTTGTCGTAAACACACGTCATGACACACCCATTCCTAGACTAATAAGGATGCTGTATATTGTTACGTCGAAGGCTCGCGAAATTATGGGTGTGGCAAATCTTGCACCAGTCAGTCAGTAGTCTTAAAGAGGTAAAAATGACAAGGGAGCTGTGAGTAGACGAAACTGTACCTACATATTACATTACTAGCTGCACCCGCGGCTTCGCACGCGTGGCCATTTATCTAGGTTAAAAGTGCTCTATGCGCTATTTCAGGACCTAAATACCAATGTACCAACATTTGATCAAAATTCCTTCCACCCCTTTAAAAATATTTTTATCGATTGCTATCATATATATTAAACTATCCAAAAAAGAAAACCGCATCGCAATCGGTTCAATAGTTTTACGTGGTACGCGAACAGACAGACACGTATTTTTTTAAATGTTATATTCTTATTAAAAAGCTTATTTAAGTACCCTAGACCGTTTTTTTGTCTTTGTACAGACCTTGTCGTACTTATTGCTTTATTATATTTTTCACTTTAAAATTAACATAACTTTGCACCCCTATCCCGCAGGAACCTTTTATTTTTTCGGGATAAAAAGTATTCTCAATTTTAACCCATAATATAAACTATGACTTTGTTAAGTTGCATCAAAATCCGTCCAGTAGTTTCAGCGTGATACGTGTTCTTTTAAATAACTTTCAAGCCCTATCCTGCGGGAACCCTTGAATTTTTTGAGATGAAAGTATCCTATGTCCTACCTCGTAGTATGAACTCAAATCATACTAAGTTTCATTTAAATTCATTCAGTAGTTCCGGCGTGATTCGCGGCCAGTGGCCAAGATACAGACAGACAGACAAAACGGAAAAAACTGTTTTGGCTTCAGTATCGAATATAAAGTACCTTCCAAAAAAAAACCAAGTATCTTCAATGTACAGAATTGGACTTGTTATAGTTTTATTATAAGTAAAGATTAGAATGAAAAATGTAATAGGAATTCTGAAACCAAATACAATCTTATTACCAGACTGCGCAACACAAAGGCAAGGTAATGTGTTTATCAGCCTATGTATGTATGTAGGTATGTTCCTTTGTGGCAGTATATAGGCCAAACGCGTGGACCGATTTTGATGATTCATACGTGAATCGTTTTGTCTTAGTCTTGCGAGTGCTACTAAAGGCATGACATTAAAAAATAATAAAATAAAAAAGAAATAAATGAAAGTCGACGAACTATTTCAAGGTATTTATGTAGTCATTGAATAGGTATTTGAAAATGATCTTTAAATTTCTCTTATCATTTTTCATTGCGGATGACCATTTAGGGTCTACCACGATTTAAAGTTGGTTAGCTTCCATCATCACTAATTGTTATAAATATAAACTAGATACCTAGTTTGCGAACTAGATAACGACTGCGAACAAAACTAAAAAGTGGCAAACAAGCTTTACATTTTTGATTTTGAAATGTAAGATGCAGAAAAAGGCATGAAGAGCAGCTCGCCAGGTTTTAACTGATCCCGTCAAATGAGAAATGAAATGCGTTTATAAACTTATTTGCAGTTGGTAAACTGACCGCAACCTATGTCGATATATGGGGACAACAGTTTTCCAACAGCAAAGTTAAGTTTGTCCCTCAATCCAGTTTATCTTTTCGTTAGAGCAATGCTCGGTGCTTTTCAACCGACTTCAAGAGGATGTTCTCAATTCGACCGGTATGTTTTTTTCATGTTACGCGATATCTCCGGCAATTGTGGATCGATTACAAAAAAAAATATTAATGGATAACACTATCCATTAATTATGCCTCAGGAGTAGTCCCATTTAAATTTTATGAAAATATTCCACCTCTAAGGGTAGAAAATTAGGGGACGGCTTACATAACCGTCACTCACTTTTTCGAGGGTCGATTTTTTTATGGTATTGGGTATGCTTTAGGTATGGTCCCATATATATAATTTGGTGAAGATCTAATGAAGATCTTCGGAGATACAAAGGAACTCCTGAATCGATAACAGCAAGTCACTTGCGATTGCTGTAATCGCATGTTCATTTATCGTTCACACCACTCAAAATAGGGAAATAAAATAAACTTTATTAAAAGTAAAAACCGACTTCAAAATGAATAAATTAATCTTATGTGGTAAACAGTTAAGGAAGTCAGTGCCCAATTTTCTTAAATCTAATCAAATCAACGGCACAGACTTTCCACTTAGGATTATTTTATGTAGTTTGTGAACTTCAGTAGGTAATGTTACTTAATTATTTTGTTGAATGTAGCTGTACAATTACATAACTGTTTACACTGTTATACGTACTTATACAAAATAAGTTGGGGGAGGCCTATGTTCAGCACTGGACTTCTAAAGGCTGACATGATACAAAATGAAATTAAAAAAACTTCAAGACTCGATTCCCAGATGGACGAATTATTTTCATACAACATTCCACAAGTTTGTTTGGAATCCACAGTGCGCGAGTCCGACTGGTTTTTTTAAGTGTGAATGACTTATTTTAATGAATAATTTAATAGAATTAGTGTTGATCAACATTCATTTATCTATCGAAAGTTTTTTTTAGTTCAATATAGTTAACTCTTAATAGGGCACAGGACAATTACTTACCACCTCAGTTTTTTCACTATATACAGATAATATCGCATTCAATGTATTCATTATTTTTTCTATTATTGAAAATGTGCGGAAGGTTCACAACATTTTTTAGTACTGGCAATTTGGCTAGCTGTAACAGTTTTTGAACAACTATCATTTGTAAACAAGAAAATTAAAATCTTGAAAATCAACGGGGCTCCGCGCAATTAAATTGAGATTTTGTTCTACGTAAATTCTGGTAAAAGGTTTTCTGATATTTGGTTTGATATTTGTTTATTTTTTTTGATAACTATTGTAAACTTGGTGGTAAGATTCTTGACTATCTTGCCAAACGGGCAATGGTCAAATATTTGCCACCATGTTTTCTCGCGGTTCTTACTATTATTATTTTAATTTTCTTCAATAATGTTATAAAGCGTCCTAATAATTGTTTAAATAATACCAAAAAAAATACTAACTTTTCAATATTTTTTACCCATGCCCTATTAAGGATTAAAGAACCAGTAATAATCCAAACCAATATATAAAAGTGAAACGTTTTCTGTTTGTTTGTTTGGGGAGCTTTCACGCGATAACGGCTGGACGGATTTTAATTAGTTTTAGAATGGAGATAGCTTATACCCTGGAATAAATCATAGGATACTTTTTATCCCGGAAAATTGTAAGTTTCCACGGGAAAACTGGAAAATGTTGATTACTCACTGTAAAGGACGGTTGCCATTACAGATTGATCTGTAATTGCTATGCAAACGAAATAACATGTTTGTCAAAAAACATCAAGAGAATTGGTGCTATATCTACTTTTGCATTGGTTTTTAATATCCTAGACGAACATAGGATGCTTTTTTCGCGATAAACAGTAGTCAGCGCGGACGAAGGCGCGGACGGGAAAACTAGTTTTAAGATAAAAAATTGTATAATGTTACATTGCTACAGTTTGGTAGAAAATCGAGAAAAAAAAATTGATTAGATTTATGTCAATAAAAATATTTATGTTGTTATTGTAGTGGATACAAACAACACACACACATCTTTTTCACACATATTTTTTTAAGATTGAATGACTCATTTTAATGAAACATTCAATAAAAAGTTGTGTTGATTCATTTTGCTATAGAAAACAAAAGTAAAAAATGTAAGAAACAAAATATGAAATTTCACTCGCGCCTTGAACTAACAGCCGCAGGGATACGCTTTTTTTTTAAATGTCATAATGTTAAGTATCAGCACTTACCATTGTATAATTTTTTATTGCTATACATTGCTATAGGTACTTGTACTATTATTTATTCTGTGCTATAGGGTCGAGAAATATAATAAAATATATTTTCTCCCTATTCATTTATTTTTGGGAAGTGTCGTTTTAATGAAAAATTGGATAGGAGTAGTGTTCATCAACATTCAATTTGCTATCGAAGGCAATTTTTTTGGTCGGAATGATGACTTCATGTCGAAAGTCCGCGAAATCCGGTCCACAGTGCGGCGCCGGCCTGTTGCTTTAACTTTCGCAACGAAGTGGTACGATACGACATCACGCCATGCCGCGCGATCGCACCACATCGGTTCAACCTCAAACCTCATAGCCGCTTGCTGACTGCTGACACACGTTCTGGGAAGGGAGAGCTCGTCGCTCGACTGTATGACTGATATAAAACCATTTTAATATTATACTAAATGCTCGTCGATGGATACGTCACGCAACGTCAGGCCATAGTAGCACCGTATCGGCCCACCACCACTAGCCACTCACACAGCCACAGTTTGCTAGTAGAGTCGACGCGAACTCCACGTGTCGAAGTCTCACCTATTATTCTCTCGTGTGCTATCGCTCGCGATCAGTTTGTTGACAAAGGATTCAAACAATATTAGTGTCTTGTCTAGCTCAACAGTCGGTGATAATCTTCCAAAACAATCGTGGTTATATATTGTGATCGTGTTATTTTACAAGGTAATTGAGTGAACTGATCTTTCTTAGTACTTATTGCTGATTTTTATTATAAACTATTTTTAGTGTTTTGTCATATCTAAATTATGTATTAGAAAATTATAATTGTTTGTAATTCACGCATAACTAGGTAATAGCTCTGATATTAGGTACCATTTAAAAATATGTCTAACTCTTGTTCAATGATTTTCAGTGGTTTTCATATATTTCTAAATTCGTATTAAGAACCCATATTCATTAAAATAAATATTTAAATAAGATACAAATATTAATATGGTACATAACATATAGTTACTTTCCATGGCATATCTACAAATTATATTTTCCTATCTAAGAATCACAATTTCTTTGAGGGCTGCGAACAGGTTGCGTTTGATATAGATACTTATTTGTTTGGAGATAATAAACTCAGCTAATAATTTCAGCAGTAGGTACGTCGAGTAAATATTACTTTACTCTGAGAGTAGGTACCTAACGCCTGCTTAGCGAAACAATAACCTTATAAAAAAAGGAAGAATCAGGCGTGGTATTAAGGTGGCTTAATTGGCAAAAAGCATATGGCAGTAGGCGCTGATAGTGCGGGTTCTATTCAGAGTTCAGACCCGTAAGCTAATAATTTTCATATTTGTACTCTTCGTAATTTCCTACATAGTTTCGCTTTCTGATACAGTCGAGTGCCCTAGTTGATTGAGAATGTCATAACGCAGTAAAACATTTCAATTTCTTTCACATATAACATAACATGTTGTCTTCAACATTTAAATAATCGTGTTTTTATTTAAGTGCGTCATGATACGTCGCCATCATTCTAAAGTAGTAAACACCTAAAGAGACGTAAAGTACTTGTTTACCAAGAACAATCAACAAATTGTGCAACGAGATGAGATACTGGAAACGATGTATTTCATAACCGTTGTTGGCGATCATGTAATGGAATATAGTATTCTCGGAACGGCTACGTTGATACGGAAAATCTGTATTTAGTCGTAATTGAGTATTGCATACATTATATACAGGTATATCGTAATAGTAGCAACGTTATTTATTATGTGCAGTTATTGGATTGCACATCACAATGCACAAATAGGGCTTTATTAAACTCTGGCATTGAAAATATTGAAATCAGTTTCCTTGCTCTTGGAATGGATTTCGCGACATTTGCCCTTGTCTCATTATTACAATATTTATGTCGCATAATAGTTGTGTTCCTGGATTCTGTCTTCAGTCATATCTATACCTACTTATAATAAAGCAATATTTACGAAAAAGTCTGTACAAAGAAGATATTTAAAAAAAATGGTCTAGTCTCTAGGGTATGTACTTAAAATAAGCTACTGAACAAGAATATAACATTTTTACAAATCATGTCTGTTATTAATTGTTTGTCTGTATGTTTGTTCGCGCATAACGTAAAAACTACTGGACCGATTGCGATGCGGTTTTCACTGTTGGATAGCTTAGGGTTTGACTTAAAAACTGGAGTACTTACTTGGTATCTTAATCCGATGAATACATTCCGAACAATCGATAAAAATCATTTTGACGGCTGAAAGAATTTTGACCAAATATTGGTATGTTATTGTTTTAGGTCCTGGAATAGCACATACAGTAATTTTAACCTAGAGAAATTACCACGCGCACAGCTAGTAATAATAATAATAGTAATGCTTCCGAATGTACATATAATCTAGTTATTAATAAACTCGGTCAATAATTACTGATTTTGGAATGAACGCGTATTGTTACAGCATTTCCGGATACGGCTCTAAGATTAAAAAACATAATAATACCTTTACGGTTTGTTTGTTTGTCGTGTGAGATAGTGCTGGGCTCTGGTGACAGAGTTTATCAGGCCGCCCGGTGGCCTCTGACATGGCTTAACGACTGCTATTAATCAATAAAAGTTGGGTCCAACAGCCTAACAAGCCTTCCTAGGCACGGATCTATAGAAAACCGATGAGACCAATGTTGGTAATAAGCTAACATCGTCCTGACATCGGTTTATCTTAGGAATTATCGGATTTCACCTAGTTAAGTGTCAGGAGTAAGGTCAGGAGTCTTGTGATCTTTATTACGCACGAAAATTGTTTATTACAAAGTTACGTAACTTTATCTGGCAAATGCTAAAATGTAAAAAGTGACGTTAGTTGATAATGTAATTATCGCAGAGTTATCAAATGCAAAAATTATCGACACGTGTTGTGATACCTATCGAATTCGCATTTAAACTAATGCTAATCGAAAGGAGTCAAAGGAAAGACTAATGTTTATACATTGTGTATTGCAGCGTTACTATTTTAAATTGTTACCAACTTTCTGTACTTTTTATAGAAAAAATACAGAATCGAATCAAATCAAAATTCAGTTGAATTCAGCCTGTTATTATTTGCATTTATAAAAAAACACATTCTTTAGTACAAAGGATTGGAAAATGTCTGTAATACAGTTTCGGAATAGAAACAATTATAATCTATACTTATAATGCTTATAATAAAGCAATACGAATGAAAAGGTCTGCACAAAAAAGATAATTTAAAAAAATGGTCTAGGGTTCTTAAAATAAGCTACTGAACAAGAATATAACATTTTTTTAAATCATGTCTGTCTTTTGTTTGTTTGTTAGTTTGTTTATCTGTATGTTTGTTCGCGCATCACGTAAAAACTACTGGACCGATTGCGATGCGGTTTTCACTGCTGGATAGCTTAGGGTTTGATTTAAAAACTGGTATCTCAATCCGATGAGTAGAAGCCGAGCATTAATTTTCGAGTAAAATATTGTTGGAAGCTGAAGGCATTTTTATCAAATGTTGGTGTATTGTTATTTTAGTTTCTGGAATAGCACATAGAGTACTTTTAACTTAGATAAATGACCACGGCTGCGGAGCCGCGGTTATCATCTAGTATACATTCTGTAGTTGTTTCTATTCCGAAGTGAATATGTGCTCTTGCTCCAGATTGATTAATAGAGATTAGAGATATAAATAGTCGAAATGTATATAGATGTCGTACTCGTGACAAACATCTATCCGTGCACGTAGAATTGTACGACCGACTTATTGTAAACATGGCTGTATCATGCAAAGACACGTGAAGACCTATGGTCACGCTTGCGGCTTTTGCGAAGGACGGATAGATAAGATTTCAATACTGGCTAAGCCGTCAAGCCTGATATATCATAATCTTAATATGATAAATATGGTATAACTAAAAGAAAATTATCGTCAGTTCTCTAGAAGTGTTTCCTATTCATAGAATTAAGGAAATTACACACATAAACTCATTCTTGAAACATCATAAATGTAATGCATAAAAATATTGATACAAACAACAAAACAACATTAAAAATAATAACTACAATGTATAAATAAAAAAAGAAACGGCTAAAATTTCACGAAAAAGATGATCGGAATACTCCGACCAGCTGGCTTACTCTCGAACACTATTACGATCGCAACAGTGCGATTCAGCTGGAAAACCTAACTGCACTGCAACGTGGGTGGATGTGGAGGAAGGTTTGGGGAAGAGAGGGAATGTGGAAGAAAGTGTGGGGAGGGTAGGGGAAAGTGGACTAATGGTGGGGGATGTCGGGGAAAGGTGCGGGAAGTGGAGCAAGTATTGCGAAGTGGGGGAAGACTGAACGGATGGGAGAAAGGTGTGTAATTGAAAAGAGGTAGGAAAAGTAGGGAAAGAGCGAGGTGAAGTGGAGTAAGGTAGGGAAGAAGTAAGGAAAGGAAGAAAGGGGGAATGGTGGAGGGGAGTGGGTGAAGGACGTATTTTTTTAAACCAATATGACTGTCATTTTGCCACACCGAAAGGTAAAGATCACGTTGCAGTGCAGATTAGGTTTTGTAGCTGAACCGCACTGTTGGGATCGTGATTGAATCGGAATGGTGTTCAAGAGTAAAGGGCAGTTTCGGATTATTTAGAAATCCTTCGTTTTGAATTTCACTCGTTTTAGATTTCAAAATCATATTGTATTCCATGAAGACAACATTCATTTTTAGTAGAAGAATCGAAGAACCGTCGTATTATTGAAACAGCTACCTTAACTTGAGTTGAAATATTCGTTTAATTGCCTAAATGAATATGCAATGCGAAAATAAAATAATTGCCATAAAAGTTTAAAATGTTATTTTAATTAATAAAACGAGGATCTCACAAATGCTACAAACTTTAACGGAAATTTTGATAACGGTAAATTTCCGCAATCCAACAAATTCAGGGCGCGCTTCTCGTGAAGTATTGTCAGTTTAATTCTCTTCCGCTGGCATTTTTACAACTTGATGGTTACTTAATTATTTTCTACTAGCTGTGCCTGCGGCTTTATCCGCGTGATCATTTCATTTAAGTAATTAAAACTAAATTACCTATGAAGTACAATATACTAACTACATTTCTTCAAAATTCGTTCAGCTGTCAAATAGTTTTATCGATTGCTCGGCATCTATCGGATTAAGTTACCAAGTACCCCAGTGTTTAAGTCAAACCCTAAGCTATCCAACAGTGAAACCCGCATCGCAATCGGTCCAGTAGTTTTTACGTGATACGCGAACAAACATACATACATACATGCAGACAGACACTATTTAAAAAAATGTTATATTCTTGTTCAGTAGCCTATTGTAGGTAACCTAGAACTTTTTTTTAAATTATATTTTTCCTTTTTTTTTGTTTATTACTGCTTTATTATAGGTATAGGTTATTGAGAACATTCCGAAAATAAATGTGTTTGATTGAGCTACCGTTTGACTTCTATCTCACCTGATGTTAAGCATTGATGCGGTCGATGAGTCCCAAGTTTAGCTAACATCTATTTGGAAACTAAACAATATAACACGCTTCGAAGAATATGATTTTATAAGGTGGCACGTACCTCAGTAGGAAAAGCTTTAATGATAGTAATCAGTACGAAGACTAGCATTGAACTTGATGCCCTTGGTTCTAAAATAAATGGTGGGCACAGCCGGCTGTCTCTCGGGTTTCCTTGGACGACTGCCACTGGCCATGTCTCGCACCACGGCACGACTAAACTCCGGCTACATTTCTAATTTCCATTAAGATTTTAGAAAGTTATAAATGTTTTGTAGGTTTCTCACTAAATTATATTCTTCTAACTTACATGGCCATGATATTTTAATAACTTGCTATTTCATCCAACATGAAAAAAACTTCTATAGTTCTAGTTAAACTTACAGCTAGATTAATTAATTCTTAACAATGTTACTCAACGAGAACAAATATAGAAAGCTGTTTAAAAAATTCCACAAATACTTAACAAAAAATACAGATCAAAAATATAAAACGGAGAAATTAATTATCGCCCTACGCTCGCTACGAGCGCTCTTGTAAATAAAGAACCTGTCACTAAGCAGTGGTATTAATTATCGCGCTACGCTCGCTACGAGCGCTCTTGTAAATAAAGAACCTGTCACTAAGCAGTGGTATTAATTATCGCGCTACGCTCGCTACGAGCGCTCTTGTAAATAAAGAACCTGTCACTAAGCAGTGGTATTAATTATCGCGCTACGCTCGCTACGAGCGCTCTTGTAAATAAAGAACCTGTCACTAAGCAGTGGTATTAATTATCGCGCTACGCTCGCTACGAGCGCTCTTGTAAATAAAGAACCTGTCACTAAGCAGTGGTATTAATTATCGCGCTACGCTCGCTACGAGCGCTCTTGTAAATAAAGAACCTGTCACTAAGCAGTGGTATTAATTATCGCGCTACGCTCGCTACGAGCGCTCTTGTAAATAAAGAACCTGTCACTAAGCAGTGGTATTAAAAATAACAACGTCAACTGCCTTTGCTAAATTAATGTTAACTTCTGCAGGTATTGCAATTCTGATGTTACTATTACTAACAAGGAAATGTCTGTCTATATTTAAATTATAGCAGAAAGTAACAAAAAATGCTAAACAATGAAGATGATAATAAATGGCCCAGGGTACTTAAAATCGACTAAAGAACAAGTTTTTTAAAAAGAATGGTGTCTGTCTGTTCGTAAAAACTACTGGCACCATTGCGATGCGGTTCACTGTTGAATAGCTTAAGTTTTGACTTAAAAACTGGGGTACTTGGTATCTTAATCCGATGATTGGAAGCCGAGCAATTTACAAAAAAACTATCTGACAGCTGAACTTAATTTGGTATTTTGTACATCATAGGTACTTTTAGCCCTGGAATAACATGCAGGTTACTTTAATCTAGAGAAATGACCATATGGGCAAAGCTGCGGGCACAGCTAGTATTTAATAAAACACATAATAACATTCACATAATAACTAGTCATCCAGCTGTTTCTGTCTTCAATATCGTCAACGAACCATGATCTTGGTAATCATAGGTACTTCACCCACCACAAGTAATCTCTTGCCAAACTTTACATATACAGGTATAATATATGTTGTGAAAGATGGTTTATGGCTATTCTTACGAAATTAGTCATTGTACAGTACATATGTGGTTGGGGGCAGAGTCCCCGTGTCGTCGCGATGTCGGTGACACGGCTAACGAGCATGCCTAGATCGCGTGCCTGCGATTCTCATGGCTTCTAATTTCGCTTCAAGTCAGCTGTATTCACTAACATTCTAAGAATTGTTGAGCCAAATTATACTGGTATTTTAATTGCGCTTCTGTCATTCAAATTTCAAAGTTCTACTTTTCGTTGCTATCAAAAAATAGTTTTCATCCGACGTGTCTGTCAGCGCTCAGCGACTTCAATGTGAATTATGTACCTACCTACTATAATTTTGTGTCTTGAACTCTCGTCTTACTATGCAATGTTGTGCAACATCCCGTGAGTACAGCCGTGCCTAGTTTGTAGTGCATCAACCTAATAACTCTAAAGATATATTACTACTCAACCTATTCCATAATTGAGTAGAACAATTTCTATAAGGCTATATTTAAACATCAAACGCAATGAATTCTTAAGATTAATTGATGGTGAAAAAGTGAAGATAAGAAGGCTACGATACTTTTGTTGAAGCCGCAACGATTTAACCCGAATATCAATTGATATTTTTATCGTTCACTTGAAGGCATGTGGAAATACAAATTGATTAGGTATAATAAGTAGCATGAGTAACGGGGTGGATTAGGATTGCTTTAATAAAGAAAACAAAACAGGAAGTAACATCGACAAATGAGTAATACGGTATTGCGTATTAACGTCCATTTCTATTGAAACAGGAATATAGATAGCCACTTAGGCCATTTTAATGGTAAGGTATATATGGTAATATATACTCTAAACGTGTCATATATACTCTAAGGGTACACGTAGTAACCAAATGGAGAGGAAGACATTAATAATAATGGACACCTATCTCATTCCGCAGCGCACGATCGTTTTCCTATTAACCAAATGTTAGTGTCTTTGTTTGCATTTCAATTGCAAATTGTACACAATTTAGTGTGCATTTTTGACGAATAATGTAAATCACGTCATGACAAGAATGATTAAAAAAATGAATTAGAAAATTATCATGTTATTTTTTATTTCAGAGTCAAATTCCTTGCTTGGTTGCCCCCACGTCAATATGGGGTAAGTTTATGGAGGTTGAACAGTGAATTGGACATTGAACATTGTGCTTTCGAATAATTTGTGACCGGAGTGAAGTGAACAATCAGTGACCATGTATTCTATGCACTATATTGATAGATTCATAAAGAACTTCCGTGAGTTTTACAATGAGATCAATGGAGCGACGTTGACGGGGGCCATTGACGTGGTGGTGGTGGAACAGCCTGACGGCAGCTTCACGTGCTCCCCTTTCCACGTGCGCTTCGGTAAACTCGGCGTGCTCCGTTCCAACTTTAAAGTGGTGAGTGCTGCAATTGTCTACTAGCATGAGCTTAGTCAGTAAGGCCACTAATAGAAAATAAGGTCGTGGCGACGAACTTGCTGTAGTCTGAACTGCCACTGAAGTCTACATTCCTGTAGAGTTAACAGAATCTACATTGTGGTAGACTCGAACAGCACTTCCGCGCCACCTGGTTAATGTACGTACACGCAATGAACATTACATATATCAATTGTACGTCCAATTGACACAGTTTTTACATTTATGGATGGATTTGAATGCAAATTGAGCGTATTATTGCCATCATGATCTTCATGATGGTATTTGCATCTCACGGTCTAGTAATCCTTGATTTGATATCATTTTACCACGTATTTACGTCACTTTCTTGTATGTCTGTCCGTCGTTCCGGGTGGAATCTTGCAATTCAGATTTCGAGCACTTCGCGATTAGCTATCCGGCTGAAACTTTCAAGATAGCTCACAATTCCAACACAAAGATTACTAAAAAAAAGTGGATTTTAGATTAGTTTTTTAATCTACATTTTCTGCTTTTTATGTCTTTGCATTGTTTAAATTAACGAAGTAATCAGCAGATAAACTTGGTTTAACGTTCTTTGAAGATTGACTTTTGCAAATAATGTCCACGTTTCTCCGAAGTGTCCTATTGTAATAATTCCCATTCAACCTTGAGTTTAGAAGCAGCAGTTGTATGTGATAGCCTTCCGAAAATATCACCAGAACAAACATTGCCATTTTGTAGCTAGTCTGGTATTTACAACAGCTGTTAAATTGCCACATATCGTACGCTCGCATTGGTGTTTCGTTGTGGATATCGTAACAAATTTACCAAGCCTCTGTATTCTATCCACATTTGCATTTACGTAAGTGTCTGAACAAACATTCAGTTTGTAGCCGATGCAGGCCACAGGGAAGTGAATAACTAGATCAAATCATACTTCTTTATTTCTCTAACGATTGTCCGTTTCTGCTCTCTTCTTCTTTTCTTGTTCCAGTGATAGGCGGAGTCGGCTCTCCTAATTTTTCTGCGCTAGGACGTATTACTGCCCTGGGTTGTTTGGTTGTCATATTGGGCTCTCTTTAAAATTTTGGTAATACTAGTCTACCATGTAGCATGTTTATTCGTTTCCGTACTTAAATATATTGTTGAGGACATTCTTTCTTATAAATAAGATGACCTTTAAAACTAGACTACCACTATCTCCAAAGGCCCTGTCATATTACTCTGAAAATCGCACGAATATTCTTTAGAATATTCGAGCATAGTGGAGTGTCTAGTTTTATTTTGATTTGTACCTTGTTATTTTTAAACTCGAGAAGTGTTACGCTAATCTGCTTCGCCTTAAATCTTAAATTCATGGGCAATTATGTATTTACTTGGTTCTTTGAATTGAATTGTTTCATCGTGAATTAAACAAGTAACCGGAATAGGAGTTCTACTAAAATTAAATGATCTCTGACGACTCGATACTTACTACGATATAGAATTTATGTGTATGACACATTGTTCCGCTCGCGTCGCGTCTCGAGATTTCGCGCCGGCATGCCACACATTTGCGAAAAAACCACGTGGACGAAAGTATAATAATATCTGGGAATGTAGGCAAGACACACGTATTTGTCGACGTTTGAGCGTTTCTCTCTGTGGGGGAGTTGATTAACCAGATGACCACGTTTACTGACCAGTCTAGAACGTTCGGACACATCCGACGAAAGATCTGTCCGACACGATCACTTTTCGAACACGTGGTTTCACATCGTATTTTTTATCTTACTAATTGGCACTTCTTTCTTTATCTCTCTTACAAATATTTGAGCTCAAAACTATAAACACTTAGTAAAACTCCGACATAATAACCAGTCATTGTATGGGTATATGAAATGTATGGCTATTATTGTGTGAATCGTTTTATCAGTGAAATGGAACAGATCATAACAATGAGATTACAAATCGGAAATAAACCATGTTTATGCAGTCAATAAACAACAGTATACGTTACTTGGTAGTTGGTAGGTATACACGAAGAAGGTACTTATAGCATACTAGCTGTGAACGCTGTTTTGCCCGCGTGGTCATAAAAAACAAGGTGCCATGAGTATGGGTACCTTTTTTTTTGCACAAAACCCATTTTTTCTAATATAAAAGTAGCCTAAGTTAGTAGTAGTTATTTGTTATAACATCAGCTATCTGACAGTGAAAGTCCCGTCAAAATCGGTCCAGCTGTTTCGGATATAAGCCGGAACAAACAGACAGACAAAATATTGAGTTTTTATTATAAGTACCGTAATACATATTTAGTAAAAAGCTGTTAATTTGACATTACAGACACTTCAATTTTATTTATTTGTAGTATAGAAAATGTATAAATAACAACGTGGGAAAGTAACTAGTAGTAGGTACATGTAGAGACATGGAGCATGCATTACTAAAATGAGACAAGTTCCTGCGTCTGATTCACACGTATGGGTGAAAAATTGGATTAATGTCAAAATAATGATAATGATTATTGTTTAAACATTTTGGCACAAAGTTTTTGCTTCGTTCTATTAAATGTTTTAAAATTATGATAAAAGTTTTTGTTTTGATCAAACTCAAAACTGTACAACCTCTGATAATTTTGAAAAATATATTTGTTGATATTGAAAAGAACTGTACATCATTGGACGTAGGTGTAGGTACCAGGTAGTTCACGATCACATACCTCTGATTGTTTGTTTGTTGTATGAGATAGTGCTGATCTCTGGTGTCCAGGTTTACCAGGCCGCTCGAGGGCTGACATGACTTGACGACTGCTAACAGCCGGGACTAACAGCTTAACGTGACATTCGAAGCAAAGAGCGACGGAAAACCGCACATAACGTAGATTGTCACTGGTGCGGAGCCTAGGACCGAATCGTTGGATTCTAGGTTGCACTATTGAACCATGATGATAAATCAGGTTTTACTATTCGAAATATACAAATAAGTTTACCCATATAAAAGCTTAGAAACTGATAAGTTAAAAATGCTAAATGCTTATTCTCAAGGCCACATTGTAACCAAATTATTACGTAAGTTACTCCGATCTCTAGATGAAATTTTTGCTTATGCCATTGAAACACTCATTACGTATTCTATGGTGAAATAGAACTCGAGGCTGAAGCTACTACTTATTCTGTGGCTGAAGGTGGAGTCACAGAACTAATAATAGTGCAAGTGGAGTGTCCGTCCCACGTCCGTCCACTGTCCACAGAATATATGAGAGTACTGCGAGTGTCGTCAGATATCGTGGAAAAGATAACAATGTGATTGATACCTACTCTACTAAAACAAATACTTTTATGCCAGTGGTTTTATAGGCCATTCTTATTTTATCGCTGGAAGCATTTATTTTTGTACACATTCAAGCTTAGATTAAAATCTCCCTAGTGACATATTGTCAATGTTGGTATTTATTGTATACTTATAAATCTCCCTTGTGACACATTGTCAATGTAGGTATTTATTGTATACTTATAAATCTCCCCAGTGACACATTGTCAATGTAGGTATTTATTGTATACTTATAAATCTCCCCAGTGACACATTGTCAATGTAGGTATTTATTGTATACTTATAAATCTCCCCAGTGACACATTGTCAATGTAGGTATTTATTGTATACTTATAAATCTCCCCAGTGACACATTGTCAATGTAGGTATTTATTGTATACTTATAAATCTCCCCAGTGACACATTGTCAATGTAGGTATTTATTGTATACTTATAAATCTCCGCAGTGACACATTGTCAATGTAGGTATTTATTGTATACTTATAAATCTCCCCAGTGACACATTGTCAATGTAGGTATTTATTGTATACTTATAAATCTCCCCAGTGACACATTGTCAATGTAGGTATTTATTGTATACTTATAAATCTCCCCAGTGACACATTGTCAATGTAGGTCTTTATTGTATACTTATAAATCTCCCCAGTGACACATTGTCAATGTAGGTATTTATTGTATACTTATAAATCTCCCCAGTGACACATTGTCAATGTAGGTATTTATTGTATACTTATAAATTTTGATAAAGCAATAAGTACGAAAAAAAGCTCTAGGTTACTTAAAATAAGCTACGGAAAAACTTTTTTTTTTAAATCGTGTCTTTCTGTCTGTATGTTTGATTGTTCGCGCATCACGTGACCGATTGCGATGCGGTTTTCATAGCTTAGGTTGAGACTTAAAAAATGGGATACTTAGTATCTCAATCCGATGAGTAGAAGCAATCGAAAAAAATATTTTTGACGGCTGAAGGAATTTTGATCAAATGTTGGTATTAGGTCCTGAAAAATAGAACAGTACATATAGTAGTAAGGTAGGTCTTATAAAATTTAAATCCTAGCTACCCTGTTAACTTGTTTTATGTACCCCCCAGAGGAAGGGCTTGAATTGAACTATGACTTCCACTTTAACTCTTTACTGTTTTACTTCTATGTGTGTGTGTTAAAATGCAAATAACAACATCACTTAATCCGTATTCACCGATACGTACCGGCTACCCGATACGTCTCTGAAATTCTGAACAGAAGCTCACATGTGAGTAAGATAAACAAGCACAAATACAATAAATGATTTCATGTCGCTACTTCTGTAATCCGACAGAGAACCAAAGTAACCCACATAGCTGAGAATTCGCAAGCTGAAGTGCCAATAGGCTGGTCACAACCTCGAAGAACTGACAACCGTTGGGGTAAACGAGTTCTAGACTGGTGACCGCGTTTAGACAATCTCAGCCGGCCAGGTGGAGTGACGACTTGCGAAAAACGGCTGGTAGTGACTGAATGAGGAGAGCGAAGGTCGGGCTCAGTGGCGTTCACCAGGAGAGGCCTACGTCCAGCAGTGGACGAATATAGGCCGATGATGTGATGACTTCTGTAATATCAGTTACGTGCATGTCTTCGGTAGCAGTCAACGCAACCGCTAACCATATTCCCGTTTCAGGTGGACTTGGAGCTCAATGGCGAACCGTTACAAATCCACATGAAGCTCGGAGAGTCTGGAGAGGCGTTCTTCGTGGAGGAAGTTGGAGAAGACGAGGCTGAGTGTTCAGCTCACCTGGCCACCTCGCCCATACCGGCCGCCAGGTTCGAAGAGTTGTATGAACCGAGGCGGAGGAACTCGCTGTCTGCCGTCGAACCGGACCATGGCCAAGCGTCAGACTATACGAAACGCAGGTAAGCATGACCATACAGTTCTCAGTGAAAGTTTGTGCACAACTGCAGATAGAACTCTTTATTTCCTTGAGCACACTGAGGAGTTGAAGAATTCGTATTTTGATAGAATGTGCTCGCTTTGTAATTTAGTGGGGATGAAACGACGATTTGATTAGTATTCATAACATAAGTAAATTTAAAAATATTTCAAAAATAGTTTTATGCAGTAGCTATGTTATGGTGCAACTTAGAACGGGCTATGACAATTAAATGCGTATACAACATTTAGTGTCTGTGTTGTTGACCGTTGAAGAGTTCCTTTATCTGGAGTAATCCTGGATGTTGATTCATGTCATGCTTAGCATAAAAATGCATTGTCAAAGGAACAGAACCAACTTGCAAAAATTTAATTCCGTAGGATAAGAGGAAGTTGTTCTAATTTAGCTAGCATAATTTGACCTAAACGAACATACCTATATACATACATACATATTAACAAACATAACACATAACATATAACATTTTAAGTATATAGTTTAGTATTTAAAAAATAATTGGTTATGTATTTAACATTATGTTAGTTTTGTATGTTAGTTTATGTGTTTTTTGGCTTACTGTGCGCTTTGGTCGAAATACTGTCAGTACAGTAAGCATTTGAATTGAAATAAATAAATAAATAATAGGTAATAGCAAGTTAAATAAAAGCTTTTAATTATTCTTAATCATATCTTCTTCTTAGTCATTTTGGCCTGAAGATAATGAAGCTGTCAGAGTAAGCGGCGAAAATCCGATCGATGATTGACGACTTCTCTCGTTCTGTTGCGTATATTTTGTTTTTACATCTTAGTTTAAATCTGCAAAAAAATATTATCTTCAATCTGCGCATAAGTTGTGCGCAAAGAAAATACACACGTGTACTTGTTGTTATTAGGTAACCACATACATGGTTCCGGGTGTATTGTACTGTCATGGAACTGAAGTGTTTTAGAAAAAAATACTACAAAAAGGTGCCAGTTGTTACTATGAAAGCGATAGTTAGATTTATATCGCAGCAAATTTGCATTTTGCGTGATGCTGAAAACAAAACTGCATAGCATTACTCACCGAACATCGATTCCGAACAATAATGAAGTAAATTATCGTACTATTTATCCTTCACAGATACACAGCCGACGGGCAGTCTATGCAGAAACCTGACATGAGTAAATTGACAAAGAAGAATACCAAAGATGAGCACATTAACAATGACAATGATGCGCTATTCGAAATGGAAGGGCTGGACGAAGGCGCACCCGACTGGGTCGACGGACGGCCGAAGACCTTCGCCGCCACGCAGCTCGGTGAAGCGGGGAGCGAAGCTAACCAAGCGGTACAAAAGATCAGCGCGCACAATGACTTCCGACCTATAGACGCCGCGCCGGCCAATGACGAGGCAAAGCTCAACGGGAACGGGAAGAAGAAGAAGAAGACGAGGAAAGTTAGTTCGAAGAAGAAGCATCAGAGGAAGTCGTCGACGAGCTCCGTGTCGAGCCAGTCGGACCGCGCCGGCTCCGAGCAGCGGCCCATCCAGTCGGCGTCCATTCAGAACGCGGCCGACCTCAACTTCTTTACCGACGGCGAGCTCAACTCCGCTACGCTGAGGTAAGCAAAACTACACCTAGTTAACTAATCGGCGGCATTGTTAACGTAATTACGCTACTAATTAGGTGCTATCTCTGTTATTAGGTGTGGAGACCATATTGCGGCGAGCCCATCATTTTCAGGCTATTGTAAATAGGGAAAAAAGTTTAGGTTGTCTTCGGTTTTGTGTAACTTTTACGTAACCACACGTTATAAAAATAACGACCCGTCTCCAAAGATGGCACTAAGTACCTATACAAATAAAAACAACATACAAACATGATTCTTGTCCCCGATGTGCCAAAACAATATTCGCAGCATTTCAGAGCGAACTAAAGAGATTACGATTGCGAGCGAATCGTAATCTCTTAAGTCGATCATGATCGCGGCGTGAATCTAGAGCGACTTCGCGGGACTTTTCGTAATATCCGCGGTTTTAGATTGGCGAAACAGTTCACGCCGCGAATTCACTGCGTGAATCTGCTGGAGCAGACTTTTGATTTCGACAGTTAGTCTTCAACTCTCTGTCGCAAAATAAAACGTTCGCAGAATGTGCCGATGGTAGGTGTTTCATGTAGCTGTAGGTAGTATGTTTGAGCGAGTACCTTGGTTGCAGCGAAGAGATGTCGAACATGAACCTGACCGGCGAGAACCGCATCCCTCTCGCGCTGTCCGACACCGCGTTCGAGGTGCATGCCGGCGGCATCGCCAGAAACGCGTAATTAACTCTATTCAATAACTCATTTTTATCAACACTCGCTAACCCAAGAATCCACTGAAGCGTATGTGGTTGTCAAGATCATTCATTGAATTTTAATAAAGGAAAACCACAAAGTAGGTTTTGAATGCATCCTAGTCGATTGATCTATGTTTAAATAAATTATCAAAGGAAAGATTCGGCGTACGAGACAGAACCATGGCAGGAAACGTATGGAGGTCGCAATTTCCAGACTGCCTTCGTTATTAAAAAAAACCTTGCCCAAAAACAGATCGTATTATTTGCGATCATATTAGTCTCCGTTCGTCTCCGCGCATCTTATCGCTTCAGTGGATTGTGGCCTTAGGTGAGCGTTGAGCTTAAACCTTCTACACTCACCGCTTAGAGTAGATCTTCAGTATCGAATATCTTAATCCACTTGCAGTAACGCTAAAGCGCATTAACTCGTATCCGTTTGTTATTATTATCTACTATTAGTAATTAGCTGATTAATGTAAACAAAATTACGCCTTGTGTAATGTTAGTAGTAAGGCTTCAACCACAAAGGCGCGGAGAGCGACCACGTCGGCAAAAAAACATTGTCCATTGATTGTATCAATGTATAATTAAAATTGCATGCGTAGACTAGACGGCGGTAACGGAGCGTTGTTTGCTCAAAGGTCGAAGGCTCGAAGCGTCAAATGGACATTGGACATTGATCGCTGTCACTTCGCTCTCTACGCTAACCGAGGCTTTAAGCCGCTCACATACGAGACGATTTCAGACGACGATTGATTGTTACGATGATATTATGCGTTTTGTATTGAAGTCGGGCCTTCATTCGCTTTGCTTACAATGTCACACAAATCGTTTTAATCGGTTCCTATGTGCCCGGCCTTAGCAGTATAAAGTTGCTAATTCTGTTTGTGATGATTCGCCACACTATGGCTATACTGCATACATATGTACATTGGAGAAATGGATATTGAAACATTAGAAGTTATTAGCAGCTTATAATAAAGCCACTTGGCAACACATTAAGTTAACATGTAAATATTGATTTAAAGCACATTATAGTTTGTCTACGATGAAAATCGATCAGTAAGTACTTACATAACTTCATTGAGGTAGTCAAAACAACGACAAAAATGCTTAATTAAAAAACCGTAGTGAATATATAAAATCGTATAGTCTCTAATAATCCCAATCAGATATAAGTACCTACTTAATTACTACTTATTTATTGTATTATGTGTATAAGCAACACTATCCTAATTATAACAAGGTTTGCCTATAGGTGCCTAATAATTTAAAAGCATAGATGTTAGGTTTATAAGTAAACTAGCTTTTGACCGCGACTTCGTAGTTTATCGCGTTGACACCTGGCACTTTGTGACTGTGGCCCCTGTCACGTTGACACCTGTCACTTTGTGACTTTTGTCACTTTGGCACCTGTCACGTTGACACCTGTCACTTTGTGACTTTGGGCACTTGTCACTTTGGCACCTGTCACGTTGAGACCTGTCTCTTTGTGATTTTGGCACATGTTACTTTGGAACCTGTCACGTTGAGACCTGTCTCTTTGTGATTTTGTCACCTGTCACGTTGACACCTACCACTTTGACATAGATATGGCAATTCCCATACAAAATTAACAATTTAGTCAATTTCGAAAAAAACCTAAATCGTGATGAAAGGTGGGTACCTTTCATCACGATTTAGGTTTTGTGTGTGTGTGTGTGTGTGTGTGTGTGTGTGTGTGTGTGTGTGTGTGTAATGTGTACTTTTCTGTACCCCTGACATCGTGTGTGCCAAAAGTTCTTATGATCGGTTGAATAATTATGGCGTGAAAACGTAACAAACAATCTCACTTTCGCATTTATAATATTAGCACAGAATAATAACTAGTAACTACCGTTATTGTAGGACGTTGATATTAGTAGGATTTTACATTGACGACAAACAAGTTAATATTATGTGCATATATACAATATGCAATAATAAAAAAAAGTACTCACGCTTTGTTTCAAGTCTTTGTTTATAACTTGTTCTTCCCATTGGCCAATCACCCTCTTTGTTGCGGTCGAGTGTGAGTCAGACATTTATCACATTTCCTGGCTCCTGAACGAACTCGCATTTGGGTCAACCCAAATGCGAGTTCGTTGATACATTCGCCTTGTTCATCAGAGTAATTGATCATCATCTACAGAATATTTGAAATGAAAATGTTCACGTTAATTGTATGAGGTAGTTAACATGTTGCTTCGTGTTTTCGTGTACTGTGCGTGCGTCTAAAAGTGCGTCGAATTAAAAGTACTAGTTTAGGCATGAAAATGTAATTCAATTTTGACTTCTACCTACTAAATCTGAGAGATATATTTTAACTACTGCCTCTTGGAGCGCTAAAAATACAAATTCAGGGATGAAAATGTGATTAAATTTTGAGGTCAACAGTCCTCTAAGTCAATTTTGACTTCTACCTACTATATCTTAGAGATATATTTAAAGTAATACCTCTTGGAGCGATCAATGTAACAAACATTCATGTATCACAATGAATTAACAAATTCCATTTTATCCTTATCATTTTTGTTTACATTGCAACTATTGTGTGTGTGCACGTACATACTTAGAAAGCATTTCGTAGATTATTTATGTATACATGTTTGGTAGTTCTATTTCTATCGCCAATAGCGTTAGTGTAGCTAATGTACCTATTATCTCTACTTGCATATTGCCATACCCCGTAAGTTCAATTTGTTACATGAATCAAAACATATGTAATCCAATATAGTAATTTGTAGAAATCTACGAGGTATTTTCTCTTTTGCAACCATAGCCTCCTCTATTAAATATTCTATGGCCTCTTCAAAATATCCCTTTCGGTATATAGGTACATGATAGAGAATAACTACGAATTTACTCAAATTGCCAAGTGAATAAACCTATAGACTTTACGCCTTATTCCATCTTATAGACAATATTTCCCTCATATATTTGACCTACTTAATAATTTTTCAATTTTTCTTGTTTCATTTCATATAATTATTATATTTATTGTTGGTCATTGACGAACATCCAGAAGTCCAAGCTCAAGGTATGCCAACGAGCAATGGAGCGCAGCATTTTAGGGGTTAAATTAACTGACCATGTTCGAAACACCGAGCTGCGCTCCAGCACTCAAATTGCTGACGTAGCTGAAAAAGCCGCCAAACTGAAATGGACCTGGGCTGGTCACGTCTGCCGCTTGCCAAAAGCGCTGTGGGCCAAGATAGCCACCATGTGGAGCCCCAATACAGCGAGGCGACGTCGCGGGAGACCACGCAGGAGATGGCAGGACGAACTAGACACCTTCAGTGACTACTGGTCATCCATAGCCCAAGACCGCGAAGCCTGGAAATCATGGGGGGGAGGCCTTTGCCCAACATTGGGACACCACAGGCTGACTGTAACTGTAACTGTATATTTATTGTATGTACATATTTATGAGCACTTTAGGTGACTTTAGTGAACGTTGAGATACATACAATTAGAAATACCTTCGCATTATAAAATTAATGCCACTGTACTGCTTGAGGTGGATGGTCCACGACATGAGTTTCACTAGATGGCGCTAAATGACAATATGTACATAATTATATTTTTTGGCTTTTAATTCAAATCATCATCATTTTCAATTGTAAATCTAATATTTTAACAGTAGTGGTTCCTTATAAATTTGGGTTCAGATCTTGAGTCAAGTATTGAACCCAAGTTTTAGGGAACGAATACAGTTAAAATATTAGTTTGGCAATGAAAAATATCAAACATTAACATTGCATAGTGATTTAACCGCGAATAAAGTTTTAAATTTAACCTGACTGAAATTTAAGGCACAAAGCTAATATTGTCATTAGCGCCATCTAGTGAAACTCATGTCATGGACCATCCACTTTAAGATAGTGAATGACAATGCAGTACTATAGAAATAAAAAAATGCCGGGGTATGTCGGGGCGCACAGCCGTTTTTTTTGGTCATGAGACGGCTACGCCGCGTACCTACAAATCGCGAGTTATACCGAATAAAAGATCACAAAACTGTGCATCCTACCCCCTCCCTCACTGCCGTTTGACAAAAAATAAATATTACATCATCGAGCTGACTATATATGTTAAAAAATGACACCAATAAATCTCTGGAGCTTATCTTACAGAGATATAAAATCGAGACGATATAGAACTTTGACGTCAAAAACACATTTAGTTTCTAATATGAAATCCGATTACTTCGTGGGCGATCATTATAGTAACAAAATCTACAAGGATACCATGTTTCCAGCTCAATGTACGTGACAGGGGGATCCCGCGGTGGCACTCCGGTACAGTCGGACACAGAAGTGGAGCTGGCCCGCACGAGCGCGGGTGACAAGTCGTCCCAGTCGTGGCGGTGGGGCGAGCTGCCCGAGCCCCCCGTGCGAGGCGCCGACTCACCTGCTGCTGACTGTCCCGCTTCATCTTTAGATGTAAGACTAGTGTAATCTTGAAGCCACGATAAAGTTTCATCTTTGAACTTTCAAGCATATATTTATTACTAGCTGTGCCCGCTATGTTGAAAGTATTCTATGTGCTATTTATTCTAAGACCTAAAATACCAATATACGAGTACAAACATTTGATCAAAAATTCCTTCAGCCGTCAAAAAACTTTTTATCGATTGCTCGGCTTCTTCTCATCGGATAGAGATACCAAGTACCCCAGTTTTTAAGGCAAACCCTAAGCTATCCAACAGTGAGATCATCTCAATTGGTCCAGTAGTTTTTACGTGATGCGCGAACAAACAAACAGACAGATACGATTTTTAAAATGTTATATCAGTTCAGTAGCTTATTTTAAGTACCCAAGACCATTTTTTTTATATTATTTTCTTTGTACAGACTTTTTTGTTCATATTGCTTTATTATAAGTATAGATTTCTGCCTCCCTATGCATCCAATACTAAATAATTACAATAGTAACAATATGTGTGATGCTGCCTTAACTCGCAGACAAAGCGATACCAGCACCAGGGCCGTATTTACAGGCAGGGAATGGGACTTTTACATACTTACTATCGTAGTAATATTATAATAATACATCAAATCTAAGCTTTTTACCCGACTGCGCGAAAGGATAAGGTGTTTATCAGCCTATGTATGTTTGTTCCTTTGTGGCGCTCTAGAGACCAAACGCATGCGCCGATTTTGACGATTCTTACGTCAATCGATTTGTCTTAATCTTGAGACTGCTACTAAAGACATGACAGTAATCAAAATTCAATATGGCGACAACCAGACGCCTTGATATACGGAAAAATAAAGAAATGAAAGTCGATGAACTTTGTTAAGTGGGGTATCATACGAGTAGAATAGGTATTTGAAAATCATCTGTAGGTTTCTCTGATCATTTTTCAATTCCAATGATCGTTCAGGATCTATAACTATTTAAAGGTGGCTAACAACCATTCTCACTTAAATGTTTGCCTCTTTTTAGTTTTGATAGCAGTCGGAATTTTTAGCATTTTCGATTAGGTCTTGTTATCATGAGCAACGCAATTTGTCAGCCCAATTCTACCTCTTCTAACAATCCGTCAGGGGTAACACAGGGGAAGACAAAGACACCGACCTCGGCTGCGAGGTCGAAGGTCACGTTATTAGTAAATAATCAGTTATTTGCCTTCGAGTTTCTTGCCGAATTCTTCTCGAAGATTGTATTCCGAATCGGTGGTCAAGTTTAATTAATCAAAGAGCTCCTAGCCATTTAGTCAGGGCCCCCTGGATCACTAGCGACTAGCGAGGGGTGTTTAGTCCGATCTCTACTAAGAACTGTCAAGATCACCGCCAAATTGCATCTGCTTGTGTTATTTGCTAGCACTGAGTAACTGGGCTGCTTGTATTATATGTGCGCAGTCTCCGGAGCCCGCGTCGCCCGCCGAGCCCGCGTCTCCCACGGAGCCGCTGAGCTCGGACGAGGAGCGCCCCAGCGGTCGAGGCGTCCTCAGCGGCATGCTCCGCCTCATCGCGAAGGACAACGTGCCCACTCAAGGCGTCTACTTGGACGATCTGGACAAAGGTGCTGTGGACCCAAATCTGTACCTGTCTACCTACCACAAGTCGTACCGTACTGGTGAGTAACCAATCCCCGTATATCACCCTTTCGCAACCTGGGGTCCTTGAGCATTTTTCAAGGGATCCGTAGATACCTACAATATAATGTCAAAACCCTAACGGCTTACCCTATGTAAAGGATTTTTTCGTCTCATAATATTTTATTAAACTGTTGTAGAAGTTAAGCACTGTCCTTGCTCGCGTTTTGATCGAAATACGAAAAGCTCGAGCGTCGATGGAATTAATATATCTTTCGAACTCTTTTGTCGTCATTGCATTCGCTAAAAATGCTGAATGTCTCGTGGAACTGTAAATATTATCTTGAAAAATTCTTCAATAAACGTGCTGACTTCTTCCATGATTTTAAATAGCTCTTCATACTAATGCTACTTCTTATTCTTAGTGTCAAAAGCAAATCTGAGACCAATTAAATGATTTTGGACCAAAACTTGTCTTGGCAACCTCTGCTTGATCAGTGGCCAAGTTAAGGTCTTGTCTAGTAAAATGAGCCGAGCATTACCGAGATGTAAGAGAGAAGATGCCACATAGACTGGGAGGCAGCACCACAATCGCATTCCACCTGACCCATAACTACATCGGTACATATCATATACAGGGCTACTAAGTAGGCACTTAACTGACCTCATTATTACGCTAAGTTTGAGGTCATTATTCTCATAATTAAAACGCGGTAAATAAACGTTTGGAAAGGCTGCCATAGAACAATATTAAATTATCGTACCTAAGTCCGCGCCTCCTGCCAGCCGACAAAAAGCGCGTGCGTTAAAATTCGTCTGTCGAGCCGTGATCGTAGTACTATTATTTATTCTGTGCCGTGGTCGAGCTAAACTGTCTTGTGTTCTGAGAAAAAATATATAGAATGACGCAGATAGGTATTTAGCAAAATGCTACATCCATTGCCAACCAAAACTAAATTACGATATGAAAGTACTGAAAGTATTACTCCACATTATGTTAAATTGAGTCACACTGTCTGTTGCATTTGGCACAACCAAGATAATTGGCTGGCTTCTATACATAATCTATTCGACTCACAAAAACAGATACAGTCATCGAATTTTTCAGATAGCAGAATTATAAAACGGGGTCTTTGACATACATCTATCTATATCTATACTTATAATAAAGCAGTAAGTACTATACCAAGAAGATATTTTAAAAAAACAACTTGTGTAACTAAAATAAGCCACTGAACAGAAATAAAACGTTTTAAAAAATTTGATTATCTGTATCACGTAAAAACTACTGGACTGATTGTTATGTGGTCACTGTTGGATAGTTTAGGTTTAGACTTAAAAACTGGTGTACTTAATATATCAATCCGATGAGTAGAAGCCGAGCAATCGATATAACACTATTTTGACGGTTGAATGAATTTGAGTATTGGTATTTTAGGTCTTGGAATAGCACATAGGGTAATCAGAATCCAGAGAAATGACCACCCGGGCAAAGCCGCGGGATCAGCTAGTCTTCAATATTATTGAACCTCAGATTAGAAATAACGTTTTGAACACTAGCTGCGCCCCGCGGTTTTACCCTCGTGAGGGATGATTATGCTGAAAAGTATTCTATGTGTTACATATACCCTGGAATGGGTATAAGCTAGTTAGCTTATACCCATTCATAAATTCTTCAATATCCGTTCTGCCTTTTGAGAGTGAAGTATGATGACGATGAAAAGTATCCTATGTGTTATTCCAGGGTATATACTATCTCCAATCCAAATTTCATCAAAATCCGTCCAGCCTTTATCGCGTGAAAGGTCCCCAAACAAACAAAGTTTCTCTTTTAAATTATATTGGTGTGGATTTCAAATGGTCGGTAAAGACGGCAACACTATTTGCTGAAGGTTCCGCCTGTGAACCAAGGAAGCTAGTTCGGGGGTTCATTTACCTCAAAACACTCCAAATAAGGGGACCCGATACATTTTTATTGTACCATGAAATGGAAATGTACCAAGATCTATCAACTTTTTTGATCGTGTTGAAAGTACCTACTTAGAGGTACATTACGTCGAACAGATTATGCCAACGTCCTTTGTTAGTTTTTGCATGATATAACAATTTTTGTGAGTTCAAAGTCCTTATGAGCAGTGGACAGCACGACACTAGATAAGTGATGCGTCATTAAAAATATCATAAAAAAGGTAGGTACTTTCTAGCGAGTGCTATTTCTATAAATATTCACTGTTTCGTGAATAATGAATAGTACATATAATTATTTATTACAAAACGAAAAAAAATACAATCTTTATAAATCGTTAGGTGTGTAGAACAAACAGATGTACCTTTTTTCAAAATGGCAGAATTTTACTATACATTGCTGCATCCGACTGGTTGTTTTTCAATATTTCTATACTATAATATTATAAAGAGGTAAAGTTTGTGAGGTTGTAGGAGGTAATCACCTTATTTGTGAGTGTCATAGGCTATATATAAAAATTACCACGCGTGCGAAGCCGCCGCCATCAGCTAGTTTGGAATAAAATGGTACCTAACTAAGTTTGTATAAAAATATTAAAATTTCACAATTCGTATAAAATGTACTTAGGTTTACAAAATTATAATAATTAATAGAATTTTAAAATGAACCGAAATTTAGCCTTGTTTTTTTTTCGTATATTATATGTAGTGCTGGCCAGAGTTTATCAGGCCGCCCGAGGGCCCCTTTCAATTTACCAGTATAATGATAATTTTGATCAGTTATTGATACAGTAACTTTCAATAGCAGTAAATTCGTATCGTTTGTCATCAGGGCCTTCCACCAACATCAACGTGAGCTCGGGCCCCACGGAGGAGGAGTACGAGTCGGGCAACGGGCCCTCGCTGCCGCAGTCGCCCGCCTCGCTCGAGCCGCAGCTGGACTCCGACGACGACGAGAAGATTCTCGCCAAGTAAGTGGCTACCTAGGTGCCACGAAATTTGTCGCTGAACCTTTTTACCCGACTACGGCGAAGCAAGGGAAGGGTAATGAGTTTAACAGTCTATGTATAGTAATCGTAGCCGATCTTTGTGGCTATGAAGTTAGGCTCTGTGAACGATTGCGCAGGTACTGCTGTGAGGATAAAACAGCCTAAAGTAAGAGAGAGATAGAATATGCGAAAAACGTAAGCGAGTGAGCGAGGCAGTTATACAATGCTGCCTTCACCTTCAAAATTGGGGTTGCGCCTGAAAAGTAGTAGTTTGCGCAGCTACTTGCAGACAACTTCCGAGCTGCAAACTTCCGCTGTGACTGTATGTATGTATCTATGTGGATATGTGGATGTACCACCATAGCATCGCCCCTATCGGTCTGATTTTGACAAGCTAGGTATCAAACGACTCCTCTTCAGGTATAGAGTGTCATCGGCTATATGTTTTTTACCCGTTATTGAAAAGGTTATGTGTTCAAACTAAAAGCTTGGTCCGATTTTGACAAGCGAGGTATCAATCGATTTGTCTTCATCGCAATAGTGTCATATATATACCCGAATGTAGTCGGGTTTTAGTTTTTGAACATATGTTTTGTTCTAGGTGTTCAGGCATCTTTGAGAGAAAGCCTGTAGCTAGATACCTTTTGTAGAAAACTTGCAAAATGTACGGGATTGACAGAAGTGTTCAAAAAAATACTTTTGTACAAACCAACAACCTTTTCCTATAGTAGAAAACTTGGCTGCGCCCTCAATTACATGCTTTTGTATTTTGTGCCTCATGTAAGATAATAGAAAATTAAGAATCGTGGACTTATTATTGTTTTGTTTTGTAGTTTTGTAAGGAAGTAAATATTTATTTTTTGATATGGGGCATATCAAAAAATAAATATTTTGATCTTGATTGTGGTTGGTATATCAATATCTCTTTATACATAACTAGTGACTCCCCCCGGCTTCGCACAGGTAGCGCTCACACCGTGGCATTTTTCTTACTTTTAACTTGCACGGCGTAACTTAAAAAAAAGCCATGAAGCGTAATTCAAAATCTTTGGCAGCAACGATCGTGTTGTTTTTTGACCATAACAACTGCTTTATTACCAAAGATTTTGAATTACGCTTACTGGCGTATTATTACTCACGTACTTGACAGACTTGTTATTATTTCGTTTCCATGGCAACATGTCATTCCGTTCTGTATTTTTCATACCTTACAATTTTTTGAAAAATAAAATATTGCGTATGATACTCGCTGATAATGTAGCTTTATATAGGTGAAAGAATTGTTTAAATCGGTTCACCATTTTTTGCGTTTATCCATTACAAACAATCAAATCTTTCCTCTCTATAATATTAGTTTAGATCATGTTTACGATGACAATCGATCCATCAATATTGCATCAAGCATGCTCATGCCTCACAAGGATCATTGTGTCAAGGGTTATTACTTGACACTAGAGTGATAGCTTGTGTTTGCACGTTGCATCAAATAAGCAAAAATTAGAGGAATATAAAATCAAGGAACGTGCAGTCATTCTAAACTCATTAGTAGCACTAGTCTCATCTTGATAAATGAACTGCTTTTTGTTTGAAAAAGTATATAATAATGAGAGGAAATCCCAAAGACGTCATTTTGGCAATAGCACAGAATAAATAATGGTATGAAATAGGCTATTATTATAATAGTATTAGTTTCAATCTTTATGTCGTAGCCTTGATTTCCCAAACGAATATAGCTCGGATGGAAGTTTACTCTAACACAAATATTAGTCTTTGTTTTGAAAAGAATCGGAAATACGCTGTTTATTTTCGTATTTGTCTAGTTAAATCAACTTTTACGCTCCATTCTCACAGGTACCAATAGAAAACTACTGTGATAATAAAATACACTAGAGCTCTGCGTACAGTAGACCCGGCGAGCACAAACTTTTTTGTAACAATCTAGCGGTGCACAGTAGCGCCATTTAGTGACCTTATTGTAAAACTAACATTAATAATTCCGGTTCTTCCTACCTAGTAGTTAAGGGACCGTTTTCACTGGTAGAAATTTAAAAGTGGACAATTAACTGCATTTTGAGGAGCTATTCTGCGTATCACGCCGAAGATCCTCATCAGATCTTCACCAAATTTTTATGAGACGAACTTAATAAAAAATAACCATCGAAATCGAATCTCAGTCGGATTCAGCCCCCCCCCCCCCCCCCCCCTTATTGCTCCTTTTTTTAAGATCTTCACCAAATTTTTATGAGACGAACTTAATAAAAAATAACCATCGAAATCGAATCTCAGTCGGATTCAGCCCCCCCCCCCCCCTATTGCTCCTTTTTTTAAGAAAACCAAAAAAATACCATCATCAACAACCACCGACGACAAAATAAACTATAAAGTCGTAAAACCTGCATACTTAGTTTCGTCTAGATCGGTTATAAAATACGACCTGCACAGGAGTCCCAACAAACTGACATATGAAAGCAAATTGATTGAACAACAGAGACTTGAGAACAGAACACTAAAAGCTTTGACTCCACCAAAGCAACCAATAAGAAAAAGCGCAGGGAATCATGGAAATAGGCATCAGCGTTCTCCTGTGCAAGTAAAACTACTGCGATCTTCAAGACTCCTGCTGAGCGCGGTGGTAATGGCTTCACCCCCTGCTGACTGATTACTTTATGGTAGCTTATTAGTTGTGTGTGTGCGTGCAGGGGAGGCGTGGCCGTGTACGTGCGCGAGGAGATGGTGACGCGCGCGGTGCCGTTCGAGGAGTTCTGCTCGCGTGGCGGCGCGCTGGCGCAGGAGGGGCGGCTCGTGGTGCGGCTCGGCGACCGCTGGATGCCGTGGCGCAGCGCCGGCCCGCTGCTACTGTCGCTGCTCGCCTACCGCCGCCGTCTGCCTCACGTGAGTGCTGCATACTGCGTGCCCAGACAGATCTGTCAGGGCCTTGACTCTGCGGAACCACTCGTGCGTGTCAGACAGTCTGGGGCACAGTAGATTACCTCGGTCACTTTGGTGTCTATTTGTTTCGACACTTGATCAGACAATCGTGTCGGTCAACCCTGGGTCTCTTGCTTGTTGTCTACTCACGTAAAAAGTACTGAACTGATTTCTATTCTGTTTTCATATCTAGACTCAACTTAAAAGACTGCATCTGCGTAGTTTTAGTGGAAACCAAGAAAACTATATCACGCATGGTTATAAGCCAATGTAACCTATCCAATAAAAATGTGTATTTGTTCAACAGCGCGTGCTAGAAGATCTAGAGAAAGGCATCGACAAGGAAGAGTCGCAGGCGCAGCAGCGCGCGTCCGACAGCGGCGCCAAGTCGCGCGGGTACTCCTGGTGGGGCTGGCGCCGGTCCAACGCCGAGGCCAGCAAGAGGTAGGCACAACACGCTTCACTTGTTATCTTACAATATCTCTTGTTACTGTTTTCTTTTCCTAGAGTATGTAAGGAGTATGCAGTTACGCACCCTTATTTAAAAAAAAAACAACAATTGCACAGTATTTTTGGTGCGAGATTTCTGAACCATCGTAATCGCTATAAAAATCCTTCAGATATAGAAAAACACAAATTAAGAAAATTTTGAAAGTCAGTTAGTAAATGTTCGGACATTTTGCCAATTTTACGTCCTAGTGCGCCATCAATGCTTTCGACAGAGTATTTTATGTTCCTTGCATTGATGGCTCTCATTTATATACATCTGCTATAAACAGCATCACACACATAATATGCTATCTCATTGCGCACAAAAGGAGATTGAAGTGTAATGTCCTCTGCAATCATACTTATGAAATACATTGAGTTGAGTGCGGGTGAATGTATACTACAGAAGTCCAGAATGAAGTATCTACAGAAGCATTTATATCGGCACGACCTCTTGTCATTAAAAACTTCTCTAAATAGTTTGTGACGCGTGAGAATTTGTATAAGTGTGATATGAGAGAATAAAGAAAAATAGTTTTGGCAACATTTCCAAGTTTGTTATTTTTTGGCTATTGCTATGGCATATCGGAGACGATGGACAAAGATGGGCTAGCTTTGATTTTATAATATACATATACACACTTCGTACACACTCACACATATCCTCACATACAGTTACACATTGATACTATAGAGCTGTAATAAAAAAATCATGCGAGTTTAGAAAGATCTATTATTGCCTATATTGCGAACATGTTTAAACTTGTGTACGTATTATGATTTTGTAAATGCTGTTGATCTTCTGCAGAATAAATGAATAATATTTTGTCCGTCGCACTTTGCACTGTCAATACACTACAAAGTAAAATATTATAAATCCATTCCCAAATGGATTTGCTAAAATCTACTGAACTAATTTTGATGAGATGTGAAGAATCGGTTCCGTAATGCCCGGGGCCGGGGATAAGAGTGAACATACAGAGAAAAAAAACCAGTCGAACTGCCTCCTCCTTTTCCAAGTCGAATAAAAAACTTATAATTCAAAAGAATAATCTTAAAAAATAAACCAATAACCTTAGACAAGCGAACAAGACATAAGTTCAAAAACTAAAACTATTCGGTCGGGTAAAAAATAGCCTGTCACTCGCGCGGTGAAGACGAATCGATTGATACCTCGCTTGTCAAAATTGGACCAAGTTTTTAGTTTGAACACATAGGCATGCAAGTAAAGTCGAGATGTAACCAAACTTACTCAAGTACATGCACACTTCAAAAATCTAAATTATACTTTTTGTTAAGTATTATTTTTTAGTTGTACATTGCTTTTTTATACTAATTTATTGTATTCTTAAAATGTAAATCCTTATTTTAATTGTAAGCTTTAACGGCTGCGTTTTCTTGAAAATAAATAAATAACAAAGTTATACTTATAGCGATCTCATCCAGTCTACCATTGTAGGGTATGTAGAGAAATAAAAATAGAGTGCTATACACTTCATTCAATGAATACCTAATTCTTGTTCTCGTTGTGTCATACAAATAGCCGGGTACTGTACATACATACATACATACCTTTGTAAGTGGAGATATATTATGTCCCCTTTTACGGTCGCTGGCAACCGGTCAGCGAAGGAAACGTGTATTTGTGGCTTGCGGCACAGATTAATAACAGTCACTACGTAGCTTGTGAGTACTATTTTTTATTCTGTGCTTGCGGTTTTACGTTTAGTGGGTTGATGGACGATTTCCGTCCGGTGTCAAATAAATCCTTTTGAATATTCAAACCGAATTGTATGCATTGCGCTTGACGTCACACATTTCGCATTGTAAACTAATAACTGAGGAGAAACGTTACTTATTAATTGCGTAATTCCGAATCGAACAAAGGCAACTTTATGTGTCATAAATCGGGAATCCCTCTATTGATTTTCATCGGAATTTTCCCGATAGTCTATTTACAAAAAGCGTATGGTTTATAACCCCCGAACAAAGATACGGGTGTTATAAGTTTAGGGTGTGTATCACTGTGTCACTGTGTGTGCGTGTGTGTGTCTGTCTGTGGCATCGTAGCTCCCAAACGAATGCACCGATTTTGATGCGTTTTTTTCTGTTTGAAAGCTGATGTGATCGAGATGGTTCTTAGATATATGGGGGATGGGGAGGAGGTGAGAAAAGGGGGGTGAAAATCGTAGCTTTCAAACGAATGGACCGTTTTGATACGGTTTTTATGTTTGAAAGCTGATATGATCGAGATGCTTCTTAGCTATAATGGGGAGTCTGAGTCTGGGGTTATATAATTTTTTAATTTGTGCGTGTTAACATAGAAGTTTGTAGCACTTTTAAGACTTGTACTTTATTTATAACATGTCACTTAACTCCAAAACAGAAATGCATCTATCAAGCGACGTGTTTGTAAAGCGCCGCAAATCTTCACATTAATTTGAATGTGCAGAATCTGAGCAGCACACGAAAACCTATCCAAGATTTCTTATTCTAAAATCTACAAACTACACATTCGTAAGCTCAGAATATACATCGATTCACAGATCCGAAACGCAAACTAAGAGTGAGTCCCTCGACTCGGCCCTACCCCACATGGGGGCCGCAGAGTTCCACGCCGCCCCGGAACAAGTTGCCACGGAACAAGCCGTCCTGGAACAAGCCGCCCCGGAACTAGCCGTCGAGCCCACTGAGGCCACGCCCGTAGAAGACAAGGACGACAACGTGTTTGAGGACAACGTCGACGCCGTGGGCAGAGACGTGCTAGTCGACGTCATACCGGAGGTCGTGGTGGAGAATACAGCCAGCCAGGAACAAGGTAAGGCTCGTAGTTAGAAAACAAGACTTAAGTTCAAAAACTAAAAAATAGCCTATAACACACTAACCCTGAAGACGAATCGATTGACACCTCGCTTGTCAAAATCGTACAGGAGCGACGTTATGGTGGAGGTATCTACTAGCCAAGCGTGCTACACCTTCGACCACATCATCGTTTTCTTTCTGGTGAGATTGTGGTCAAACGGTTGCCAAGAAAATAATAAAAAAAACTTACCTAGACTGTTAACTTCATTACCCTTTCCTTGCTTTCGCCGTAGTCGGGTAAAAATATCACTAATGTCCATTAGTCTACTATTAGACATAAGCAGGATAGTGGAATGTTACCAGGTAGAAGGAGTCTTAGAGGGTAGAAAACGCATCAGCAACGCTTCGAGTGTTGCAGGTATCCATAGGAGAAGGTGATCATATCCATCAGGCGATTCCCTCGACTCCACCTCACACTAAGTCTACTACTGGACATAAGCTGAAAGGAAACTAAATGCAAGTCCCTTTACTGAGCTCTACCTCATACTTAGTGTCCGTTCATACAGACCGCCTCGGAGAGGAGAGTAGTTTTAAATCGCGTTTAAAATAGTTTTGCATTATTGAAATAAGGTTTATTTTACATTTCACTTCTTTTGTTATGACGGAAGTCGCAGAGTGTCAGTGGAGATAGGGCATCCTGAGATACGTAGTAATCCGTTACGCAAATAGTACAGTCTAGAAAATCAAACGGCAGAACATGTGGCATGGTTGCATAACCATGCCACATGTTCTGCCGTTTGATGCTCATGTTACTACAAGTCTAAGTCCAAGCCAAGGCCTCGTCTCGGCCCGGCACGTTGTAGCGTGGTATATCCAGTTAAGAACAAGGGAAAGCTCACATGGTTTTCATCATCATCCAGCCGGCCCAAACTGTGCCTCCACATGTTCGGGCCGGCTAGGGTAGATGATAAATCCGGTCCATAAACACAGTGCAAAAATTGAACTCTTAAAGAAACCTGCTAAGCTTGGACTGCACTTGTCACCGTCAGACATCAATTTCAAGTTTCATATTTCCATTGTTTTCCCTGGCAATAGTCTCCTTCGATCCAAAAGACAGCTGTAGGGTTTTTCTTTACTATGGCGGCAATGCGGTAGTACTAAACGAAACTTTTCTTCAAAAGTGGGCTTTGTGCCAGATATTTACTCGATTGATAGACAATATAAAAATACCTACGGCGACAAGCTAGCGTTAGTTACGTACTTAGCAAATCTGGCACGTCTGCCGGACTCTGCCCTACTTTTATAATCTCTCGGTCTTAAACATTAATTTTATTATTTTCCTGATTTTAATCAGGCGTAATATAAATTACAGCATTAATTGTGTTATCAATCTATTTATGTTAACTGATTAACATAGGAATTTCTGCGTATGAGTATCCATACCAATATATAAAAGTGAAACGTTGTGTTTTTGTTTGTTTGGGGAGCTTTCACGCGATAACGGCTGGACGGATTTTGATGAAATTTGGAATGGGGATAGCTTATATCCTAGAATAAAACACAGGATACTTTTTATCCCGGAAAATTGTAAGTTTTCACGGGAAAACTGGAAAATGTTGATTACTCGCTGTAAGGAACGGTTGACATGGAAACGAAATAACAAGTCTGAAAAAACTTTAAGAGCATTGCTGCTATACCTACTTTTGCATTGGTTTTTAATATCCCTGTATAGGATCCTTTTTTTTTCGATAAACAGTAGTTCGCGCGGACGAAGTCGCGGGCAGGAAAGCTAGTGATTAATAAATCTAATAAAATGAATGATTCAAACCTCATTACTAGTAGGTATGTTCATTTTCACCCACGCTGGACTGGAGTTATCTTGTGAAACTACCATCCATACTCTTACTGAAATAACACTCTCACTCTCACTCTCTCTGAAATAAAGCTCAAGTCTCAGCTGTGCCTAAGAGTTATAGTAAGAGTTAAGCGCCCTGTAAACGATCAAACTTGTGTGACGAATTATACCTTCAAACTTCACGTTTTCATGAAACAAAGGCGCACACGATCAAACTTAAGAACTACAAAAACTTGCTTGTATTTTAGACTTGGTTCTCTCCGTGTCGAGAAGGTCTAAGAGTTATTCCAGAGGGTATACATTTCATGTTTCAGAACGTCAAGACAACAGCTCTTCGGATTCGGAGCAAGAAAACGGTAGACCGTCGAGAAGATACTCCTCATTCCGAAAAACTCTCCGGCTTTCCTCTGAACAAATTGTAAGTACTGCTATTACAAGTATCTTGAAGAGTTATTTTACAGTTCCTTCGTTAAGTAACGGATTCTTATAATTTCATCATATCTGTCTGGTTATCAATAATTTTCGCTGAAGTGTTGAATCGATAAAAATTAATGACTATAAAAAAAACAAATAACCCGACTGCGAACAAAAAAAAAGGAGGCAAACAAGCTTTAGATTCTAAATATTAAAATATAAGATGCAGTCGAAGGCATCAGGCATTTCATTTCTCCTTTGATGGGATCAGGTAGAACCTGGCGATTTACTCCTCAAGCCTCCGACTTTTTTGTTCCGTCGGAATGCAATATGGCAGCTGTAAACCGCCATATATACGTTTTCTTTATCCTATGTCACTTTCGAGATTAAGACGGATCCAATGATAACTCTTATTTTATCAAACTCCATCAAGCCGTTCAGGCTATTAGGCGTCTTAACGCGCCAAAAGAACGTACATACATACATCACTATCATCACCAGTCCGTATTCGTCCACTGCTGGACGTAGACCTCTCCGTGTGAAAGCCACTGAGCCCGATCTTCGCCTCTCCTCATCATCGTCACCACCGACCGCCTTTCGCAAGTCGTTACTCCACCTGGCCGGCGGGCGCCCTATTACTACTTTTGTCATACATATATACAGCCCAAAAACATAAAAACACAGTCGGGTAAAAAAGGACAGAACCAAGTTAGTTCACTTTTCCGTTGTAAATACATGTCACATGACGGCTCTTTTTTCTTTTCGAATTTATTATAATTAATAGATATTATGTGACAAGTATAGATAAGTAACGTCCACTGTGTAATTCCACCGTGACCCCGCCCACGCACGTTTTTGGTTACGTCATCCGCTGACTTAAATGGAAAGGTGAAGCGAATCCCATCGCATCTTATGTCACCGACCACCGAGTTATTTGGCATTTACGAGGATGGAAGCAATAAGTCAGTGTTTATGTAATGTATTTTTCGTTGATAGCTATATCGAATGTAGACGATAAGCACACCTTTATCTATCTTTAATTATAATAAAGCAGTAACACAAAGTCTGTATAATAAAGATAATTAAAAAGAAATGGCCTAGGGGACTTAAAATAAGCTAATGAACAAGAATATATATTTTTTAAAGGGGTCTGTCTTCGCACATCACGTAAAACTACTAAACCGATTGCGATGCGGTTTTCACTGTTGGATAGCTTAGTGTTTGAAATCTGGTATCTCAATCCGATGAGTAGAAGTAGAGCAAACGACAAAAAACATTGACGCGTCTGAACGAAGTTTTATGATATTGGTACCTTAGGTTATGGAAAGATACATATTAAGTGTGATACTTATATCCCAGAAAAATGACAACGCGGGAAAAGCCGCGGGCTTAGCTACTTGCTTATAAAGTTACAACGACTGTAGTTAAAACGACTTCAAAAAATATGATTACCGCTATTTATGGTTCTGCTTTTTAAGATGCAGGAGGCTCCCTTTTTAAGATGCAGGAGGCTCCCTTTTTAAGATGCGGGAGGCTTCCTTTTGCATGTTGATGAGTCAAAAAGCTCACGCGACTTTATTTTAAACCTTATTTACTGCGACTCTTCGCGTTTTTAAGGGCTAATGTCGCACGCAACTTATGCAAGTTATGCACAAAACCAAGGCTTTTCATTATATTTGAATTACTACAAGATTAAATCAATGAGCAATCGATAGTAAACAACTTACTATGTGAGAGTATAAATATATTTTTGACAGTTTCCTTATAGGTACTTTTAAAGAGAAGGTTCTGAAAATAAATAAAATATGCATGACTTAAAAAAACGAACAATCATTTTCATTAAAATAAATGTATTCGTGATAATTCCACACCAATTACGTAGCCCCAAACTAGGATACCCTGTACTAGGAGCACTAGATAACGGATAAACATACATAGATACAAATATTACATAAATGTATATTCAGAAATGTTTGTTTCCGAGTGAACTCGGAAACAAACATTTCTGCTCATCACACAAATGATTGCACTTTGCACGGTTCAAACCCGCGACCGTTTGATTTCGTACTTAAGGTCCCTAGCCTCTAAAACAACCGGTCTTCATTATATTAATTAATTTAAGTTTTATTTGTATTATACAAGTCAAATGTCCAGGGGAGTTGAGAAATACGAAAAGGCACTTTTTTGTGTTTGTATCATTTGCCTACGAATTATTCCACTCATATAAGGAAACACAAATAAAAGTAAATAAAACAAAATCAACAACATTACATTTTCGATTTCCCGCCAAAACTCCTTTTATTACCTATTTGGGCGAATTTTTCTTTATGCAAAAGTCCATTGATACATTACAATAGTGAACTTTATGGTAGGACAAAATAATTTTGCTAAAACAAAGCGTCAAAATAATTTAAGGCAACATAATAAATGTTTAGTAAATAAACTAGCTTTCGCCCGCGACATCATCCGCGAACACTACAGTTAGTTGGAAAAAAAAGCAACCCTTGTTCTTTTAGGATATTGGAAGACCAATGCAAAAGGAGGTATAGCACCCACGCTCTTGATGTTTTTTGACAGACTTGCGACACCGAGTTCGAATCCGCGTCACCGCCTTCTTTGCGCATATCACAAATAATAATTGTATCACAATTTTCCAAATACACTCAAGGTCCACACCACATATTATTATTAGTTGCATTAGTAAGTTTTAGGAACTTGTTTAGGGTTAGTTAGTAGCAAAAAAATTAAATCAAAGTACTGATTCTACCAAACATCAGTTTGTTGCGGAGGCATTGTTTAAAATTGTGTAAGTTAAAAGTCGGAGGTAAAATCAATATAACAAATACAAGTTACGTGAAACTATCAAAGTTCAGGTTCCGGCATTGCCCAAAAACAATTGTGCTTGCAAGTTACAAATCAAAGGTAAAATAGTAATGTATTTAATACAGGTTACGAGAAACTATCAAAGTTCAGGTTCCGGCATTGCCAAAAATCAATTGTGCATGCAAGTTACAAATCAAAGGTAAAATAGCAATGTATTTAATACAGGTTACGTGAAACTATCAAAGTTCAGGTTCCGGCATTGCCCAAAATCAATTGTGCTTGCAAGTTACAAATCAAAGGTAAAATAGCAATGTATTTAATACAGGTTACGTGAAACTATCAAGGTTCAGGTTCCGGCATTGCCCAAAATCAATTGTGCTTGCAAGTTACAAATCAAAGGTAAAATAGCAATGTATTTAATACAGGTTACGTGAAACTATCAAAGTTCAGGTTCCGGCATTGCCCAAAATCAATTGTGCTTGCAAGTTACAAATCAAAGGTAAAATAGCAATGTATTTAATACAGGTTACGTGAAACTATCAAAGTTCAGGTTCCGGCATTGCCCAAAAACAATTGTGCTTGCAAGTTACAAATCAAAGGTAAAATAGCAATGTATTTAATACAGGTTACGTGAAACTATCAAAGTTCAGGTTCCGGCATTGCCCAAAATCAATTGTGCTTGCAAGTTACAAATCAAAGGTAAAATAGCAATATATTTAATACAGGTTACGTGAAACTATCAAGGTTCAGGTTCCGGCATTGCCCAAAATCAATTGTGCTTGCAAGTTACAAATCAAAGGTAAAATAGCAATGTATTTAATACAGGTTACGTGAAACTATCAAAGTTCAGGTTCCGGCATTGCCCAAAATCAATTGTGCTTGCAAGTTACAAATCAAAGGTAAAATAGCAATGTATTTAATACAGGTTACGTGAAACTATCAAGGTTCAGGTTCCGGCATTGCCCAAAATCAATTGTGCTTGCAAGTTACAAATCAAAGGTAAAATAGCAATGTATTTAATACAGGTTACGTGAAACTATCAAAGTTCAGGTTCCGGCATTGCCAAAAATCAATTGTACTTGCAAGTTACAAATCAAAGGTAAAATAGCAATGTATTTAATACAGGTTACGTGAATCTATCAAAGTTCAGGTTCCGGCATTGCCCATTGTTAATAACGGCAATGAGCTGTAAATCCATACAAAAAGAAAACGATTTAATGCTAGGCAGGGCAGTAAGTCAACTAAAGGAAAAGGTCGGACAAATTCATTCTGACAGTCACATTTAAGTTTTAAATTGTTAAAATAATGTGCTTGACTTAGCATATTTATACAAAAACAAGATTTAAGGAGTTACATTCTAGCGAGATTGCTGTGAGCACGGTGGGTAAAAAACTAAAATAACTAGCTAAAAAGCTAAAAAAACAAAAATGCACTTAGGCTAATAAATTATATACTGTTGGAATGCGCTTATCAAGGCCTTCAATTTGATACCCACATTGTAAAATTCGAAGTTTTTTTTTCATTTGAAAATGTAGCCACATTTACGCAACATGTTTTTTTTTTAAACTATGTTGCTAGGGGAGGATATAAAGTTTCTAACGGTACCCTGTACGTCTAAATCTGTTCAGGCATTTAAAAGTTATGGTGGATTAAAGAAACTCACATACATACAAAAATACATACATACATGAATCCTAAAAACATTACACTCGTTTTTTTGGGCAGTCGTGTAATAAATGCGCAGCAAGGAAGCGCTTACTTAGAGATCCAGATTCGATCACTCATTGATTAAAACTTGCTGTTCAAATTCCATCTACATCTGTTATTATGGCATGTGAATTTATCTGATAATTTTCTAAAGAAAAAATTGGATCACGGACGTGATTCGAACCCGCATACATCCAAGCCTCTGCGCGGCACATGCCTCTAACCAATTCGGCTACCGTGACGTGACCACTGTATCATAACCCAATTTTTTCCCTTAGTATCTCAACCCGTCTTACAGGGACGGTAACGCCATCTATTGATAGTATTGAATTTGCATGTGAATTTGTTTGTATTATAGAAAAACCTAAACCTTCGCGAAGGCATGAACGAGATGGTGTTCAGCGTGACGACGGCGTACCAGGGCACCACGCGCTGCAAGTGCAACGTGTTCCGCTGGCGGTACGACGACAAGATCGTCATATCGGACATCGACGGCACCATCACCAAGTCAGTATAACCAGTGGGTCACTAGGGCACCACGCGCTGCAACTACAATGTACACCAGCGGAACTGATCTCTATCTGATTTGAGGGTCGTGACTTCAAACTTGCATCATACTACTCCTTTTGCAACACTATCTTTTGTTCTCGGATATTAACCTCGTCGGTCCTTGCGTCCCCTATACGAGACCTTATGTCTAGTGTCGCCCTCATACGTTTTTCGTGATGTAACTTCATATAATATAGTATTATATTAGTATATTAGTACAGGACCTTCAGTAAAAAATAATAAGCGACATCTATACGGAAGGACCTATACAAAATTTTCAGTTCGGAGTTCGTGGTTGAAATTTTCTGCGAAAAATGGCTGCCCGATTTAAGTTTTTAATTGATTTTGTTGAAATTAACGCATTTAAATGTAAAAACAAATGTATTTCTTAATTTATAGAATATATACGATAAAATAAAAATATTGAAAAAATTAAAATAAAATAATAAAAAAAAACAATTTGTACCAGTGTTTCGTATAGGGGACATGAAATAAAAAAACTAGCAACTTATATATGTCATTTAGAGTCCTTTAAACTATCATTTCATTAGCAAACATAAAGTGATCTCGGGTCTGAGGAGGATAAATAGTACATCTATAGTTGCAATTATATTCCGGTCAGAGCACTACAATGTCGGTGTCTTCGAGACCATCTTCAGAACCATCTTCGCCATCATCTGCATTTACCATTCATCGTAATAATCATCAGACTACTCGTATATTGGTCGACTGCTGGACGTAGGCCTCTCCTTGTGTATGCCACTGACCTTGAGCCCGACCTCATCCAGTAGCTTCTTGCCGCCTTTCGCGAGTCCTCTCTCCACTTGGCCGGCGGACGCCACACTCTACGATTGCCTATCCATTTTCCATTAGGTGAGCTGAAGACGCTAATTCATTCATTAAAAAACACTAGGTAGGTCGAAACCTGCGGTGTAAAGTTACGTCTTATATTCATCACCAATCAAGAAATTACATTATACGCACAGGGCTCAAGTGCAGGGCAGCAAGTGAAACATTCATGGGCACACCTACACATGACATCCACTTAATAATTGGGCAGCATTTTAAATGTGTTTGTTCCTTTTCTCAGATCGGACGTCCTCGGGCACATATTCCCGCTGGTCGGCAAGGACTGGGCGCAGTCGGGCGTCGCGCAACTCTTCACGAAGATCAAGAACAACGGCTACCAACTCCTGTACCTCTCAGCTCGCGCTATCGGACAGGCTAGAGTGAGTGCAATTATTTGCGTTCTTAACAATACTTCTACTTGTCGTATGAGGTAATGCTTTATTGTCAGAATTCGTCAGGCCGCCCGAGAGCCTCTAACATGGCTTATCGACTGCTATTAATCAGTAACAGCCGGGGTCGACATCTTAACATGCCCTCCGAAGCACGGAGCGAAGGAAAACCGCACATAACTTAGAAAAGTCATTGATGCGGAGCCTAGGGCCAAACTCGGTATCTTTGGATTCTAGTCGCACTAATACCTATACCGCTAGGCTACCATTGCTCTAAACAGTTAAATTGCGCTATGTCGATTCTGCGCCGTGCTCGAGGGAATAACACATAGCCGTGTCGCCTGTTGCACATTCGAAACATAAGTATGTCATATGTGACGCACGAGCACAATAACACATAGCCGTGTCGCCTGTTGCACATTCGAAACATAAGTATGTCATATGTGACGCACGAGCACAATAACACATAGCCGTGTCGCCTGTTGCACATTCGAAACATAAGTATGTCATATGTGACGCACGAGCACAATAACACATAGCCGTTTCGCCTGTTGCACATTCGAAACATAAGTATGTCATATGTGACGCACGAGCACAATAACACATAGCCGTGTCGCCTGTTGCACATTCGAAACATAAGTATGTCATATGTGACGCACGAGCACAATAACACATAGCCGTGTCGCCTGTTGCACATTCGAAACATAAGTATGTCATATGTGACGCACGAGCACAATAACACATAGCCGTGTCGCCTGTTGCACATTCGAAACGTAAGTATGTCATATGTGACGCACGAGCACAATAACACATAGCCGTGTCGCCTGTTGCACATTCGAAACATAAGTATGTCATATGTGACGCACAAGCACAAACAAACTTGTTTGTCATGATTATAACTATTTTTATCCGACTACAGCAAAGCAAAGGAAGGGTAATTAGTTTAACAGAGTATGTATGTAAGTATGTATGTGGATGTTCAACCATAGCGTCGCCCCTATTGGTTCGATTTTTACAAGCGACATATCAATCGATTCGTCTTCATCGTAGGAGTGTTATAGGCATTTTTTACTTAGTTTTTGAACTTATGTCTTTTTAATAGTACATTACTGGCGCAAACTGCAATGACTGCGTTGCTGGCAGCGATGGTCAAGCTATCACAGCGCGATCTGCATTGCAGCCCTTGATGGCCAAGCTGGAATAAAGGCCGAGACCGAATGTCGAGGCCTTTATAGCGCAGACAGCATGATGGCCAAGCTTGAAGGCCGAGAGCTCGAGGCCATCAGTGCAGTCATTGTCATTGCGGGCCAAGGCTGTATAGTGCTCTATTAAAACTATGCGAAAAATTTAAATAAAATTAGCGCACAGATTAAAAATGTATGTAACCTCCCAATAACAAAAACAACAACAAAACAACAGAAGAATAACAACAAAAAAGACAATAACGACAAAACATCAACAGCAACAAAAGAACAACAACAAAACAACAACAGCAATAATAGCTAAGAACCATCTCGACCATGTGGTCAAACAGAAAAAACCCATGTCATCTTTCAAACAGAAAAAACCCATCAATTTCGGTCCAGTCGTTTGGGAGCTACTACGCATCTCTTTTTGCGTTCGGTAGTTAACAAAACCACAGAATAAAGAATAGTACTACGACAAAAGACGACAATAATGTATTTTCAAAGGAAATTGCTGGCCGCAAAACACGACAATAATAAAATTCCATACAACTTTGCTGGCGCCTATTCAAGCAGCGCGGCAAGGTCGACTTTGCTGAAAGAAGGTTGTCGAAATAATTACCACATTACTAGCATTGTTTGAGTAAAAGCTATAAACGCCATTTGTCTTATAAGAATATACCTTATGATAGAGCAGGATGGTTCCATACACGTCTACCTGTCAAGCTAACATACCCTATCAACTTTAAACATAACTTGTGTATGTGTCCAGGTGACGCGCGAGTACCTGCGCTCCATCAAGCAGGGCGAGCTGTCGCTGCCGGACGGGCCGCTGCTGCTAAACCCGACGTCGCTGCTGCGCGCCTTCCACCGTGAGGTCATCGAGAAGAAGCCCGAGGAGTTCAAGATCTCCTGCCTCGCCGACATCAAGGCGCTCTTCCCGCACGCCTCCAACCCCTTCTACGCGGGGTACGGGAACAGAGTCAATGTACGTACCTACATCATCACTTGGAACATTTTAGGAACCCAGTTGTTGACAGCAAGCACACACAATTAACGCGCAATAGGAGTATTTCAGAAGCCCAATTGTTGATACATTTCAGCAGCCCAGTTGTTCACCAAGCTGAACACGATTAAGGGGCAATATTTCCCACGAAACTTTTTATAGGAGGGGCTTGGAGTACGCGCACTAGCCGTGAGAACTCGATAATTGTAGCCAATCATATTGTGCGCGTAGCGGAAATGGCAGAAAATTTCTTATACCGATAAACAAGGTTCTATTGAGTGAAGTATTTCGAATTTAATTGAAGTGGGAATGGGCTGGTCACATTTCCCGAAGAACTGACAACTGTTGGGGTAGCCGAGTTCTCGAGTGGTACCCACGTTTAGGCGAACGTAGTGTAGGACGCCTGCCAGCCAGGTGGAAAACGTCTGGAAGAACCTGGATGCAGAGAGCTGAAGACCGAGTTCTGTGGCGAGCATTAGGAGAGGCCTACAGCAGTGGACAAGCATATAACGATGATGATGATGATTTCGAATTGTGCCAACTAGATAAGATTTTTCTATTCGGTGACTTCAAGAACCCTTAGGTATTTCTAAAGCTTTTACTAGTATTTCTTGAACGGTCGCGCTCTAATGAGAAATACACATATTTGTCCTTGAAAAGGAAACAGTGCAAAATATGTAGATATTCTCGGTAGAGACATCAACACACTAGCAAAATATGTAGATATTCTCGGTAGAGACATCAACACACTACCAAAATATGTAGATATACTCGGTAGAGACATCAACACACTAGCAAAATATGTAGATATTCTCGGTAGAGACATCAACACACTAGCAAAATATGTAGATATTCTCGGTAGAGACATCAACACACTACCAAAATATGTAGATATACTCGGTAGAGACATCAACACACTAGCAAAATATGTAGATATTCTCGGTAGAGACATCAACACACTAGAAAAAACCTACTACAACTGAATACTAGATGAGAAAAAAAACAGTCGAGAGACGTCCACTACGTAGACGTAGATGTCCTACGTTCCGTCTTTCAGTCCGTGGTCGACATTCGAGAATCTGACGATAATGATGATGATCTATAACTTTGGGCCCTAATAACGCTAAATAGTTTCAAGTCTATGAGACGTGGCAGTTTATAGCTGTGGCTGATATATATCTGCTAGCAGTTAACAACTTATGAGTTATTCCAGGGCCAAAAGTACCTGTAAAGTACAATAATACTACATTCCATCAAAATTCGTTCAGCCGTCAAATAGTTTTTTATCGGTTGCTCGGCTTCTACTTATCGGATTGAGATACAAAGTACACCAGGTTAAGTCTAAGCCTATGCTGCGCAGACTATTTGTTACTTACTGCTATATTATAAGCATAGTTAGTTGTCATTTTTATCAGTAATATTAAAATAATCTTATGTATTAAGTGTTCTAGTATTACAATTTACTTTCTGTATTAACTATAACATTATATTTCCGTTGGCAGGACGTGTGCGCATACCAGGCCGTCGGCATTCCGATCGTGAGAATATTCACCATCAACTACAAGGGCGAGCTCAAACACGAACTCACACAAACATTCCAATCCACGTAAGTCAACCAACATTGTACAATACAAACCTGTACTGCAAGCTTTACATAGCTTTTAAATATGTGCCTAACGCTGACCTAGTCACTAGTCACTAACCCAACACACACTCAGTAATAAGTGAAATATTTTTATTCCAGTTACAACGTGCAAAGTGACATGGTCGATGATTTCTTCCCGCCATTGAAAAGCGATAGTAATGACAAAAGCGACCTGGCTTTCAGCTAGCTCGCGGCTTAGGTGTTAGGAAGGTGTAGGTAGTCACAAAATTAAACGGGAACTCAGTGCCGGTAAGCCCTATGGCATGATGTTGGTCACGTTACAGGCCGCGCTCATCCATCTAAAACACGGCCGCGGTAGACAGACAAATCCCCCTCACTACTTATCTCGTTTATTCCATTCTGTCCTACTTGTAGTTCGGTGATCTAACTGTTTGGACAAAAATATTCCAATTTGTTATACAGTCGATATTCTATTTTATTCTAATAGAATAGAATATATATCGAATAGAAGATATATAATAGTCTATTATCTATTCTTTACTTCGAAGAGAATAGATAATACTCATACAAACAGTACCTAATCACTTTTCTGATTGATTGTATCGTAATATTGTTAGTAGTTATATCTGGAACGAAATTCGCGTGTCCAAAATGTTCGACTAGCCAGTATAACAAAATGGAATATCTTTTGTCCAAACAGTTATATCATCGAACTGCAAGTAGGACTGATTGGAATAAACCACTTATCCCTATCGCTCGCGCATAAATGTGTATTGCCTTCGCGGTCGCACATATCTCGCACATATGTGCGAGCGAGACAGCAATACACATTTATGCGCGAGCGACAGAGATAAATAGTGAGGGGTCATTGTACGGATTTATCTGTCTATCGCGGCCGTGCTTTATCAAAAACATAATTTTAACCATATCGCTGTTTTACGCTCATAAATACTTACATAATAACAATTGGCAATCATCGACTTGTCTTAATACTTCCGACAGTACTTTGTTCGTTACTCTGGCTTGACCATCTGTGGTCGTCTTCGCAAACACAAACCACCTTGGTGTTGGAAGTATCCGCTTGATTTTTTCAGTTGTTGGGTGCAGGGGCTAAGCTGTGTTAATTTCTGTGTGTAAAATAAAAATGATGTTTAATGTCTTTCTTGTGAACTGTTACAAAACATTGTTCAATATCTAGATCTCTTTAAAATATTTCGTTTGATCTTGAGATCTTCAAACGCTGATGAAGATTTCTAGTTGTTTCTGCTAGAAATCTTAAACACTTATGCAAATATCAAAGCCGCTTCACATGGATGCGCTAGAACATTTCTATACCTCTGGCGCCGAGTCTAACGCTAATGTTTGCAAACAGAGATCTTAAGCTGCCCCATATTGCGTTCCTGATGTGATCTATTCAATAACTAGTGCTTAAAAACATCACGACACATCTTTAAGCCTCTCGGAAACGGGCTAGATTGCCGCAATTGTACATCTAGCTAAAAGCTACCCCGCAACATAGAGTAACAACGTTGCTGCATAACATATTGCACAGGTTATACAATTGCCGAAAAACTAGCCCGTTTCTGAGGACCTTGAAAGAAGTAACCATTGTCCATTTGACCGCAGATACTCGCACATGTCGGTACTGGTGGACCAGGTGTTCCCGCCGGCGCAGTGCGAGCCCAGCGACGAGTTCTCGCAGACGGTGTTCTGGCGCGAGCCGCTGCCGCCCGTGGACCTGCCTCCCGTCGCCGCGCCGATTAACAACAAACCTAAACACTGAACTCGCAGAATATGGAGAAACTATAGCTCGAGATGTTAAACTGAGGAACTTCCCCCTCTCCCGTGCGCTTTCCCGTGACGAATCCCGAACGAGAGTTTAAATCTTTGAAAAGTTATCGTCTCGGTGACATTTGGTGTTTGTTTAGATTTCTCGCCAGAAAGTAATGTTCCTTGGACAATTAATTGAATTGACTATTTATTTTTTATGTTTTCTACGTTTCGAAGATGTTATCGTATTGAGTTAATGGTAAATGTAGGAAGTTCAAAAATAAACAGTTTTTTTTCACGATTGTATGGAGCTAAATTGGATTTAAGTCATGTATAGGCTCAAAGCGGGCGCTCGTGCAGAAACCGGTTTTTGTATATTGTAACGGTAACCACAGTTACCGCTCGTATCGGTAAGCCAAATTTGAATGAAAGAGTCATATAAGATATAGAAACTATGATTCCCAAAACTCTACTAGATTTTCTAATTGGTTTATCTGTACCTATTATTTGTCGCATGGATATGGCTATTAGTTATTGTAATGAGTATGTTGGTCACTAGCCCAGAGTATCAGGATAAGGAAGATAATTTATCTCTATTTTATTAGGTATGTAGCAATTATCATAGAAATATTAGCGAATTTGCACGGCTTGATTGTAACAGTAGTTGGTATTAGAAAGTTATTGTATGTCATTTCAAGTGTGACTTTATTTTAATTACAATGATAGGATAAAAGACATGACATTGTTTGAGCTGAATATCGTAACAAGGACCCACCAAAACAAGGTTTTCTACTTGCGGAAATTGTTTTCTTATGTTACTTAGTTGTACTTTCCCTTTAGATATATTTAATGATTACTAAAAATTACAACTCACGGATACACAAGAATTTCGTACAATGACCCCTCATTACTTATCTCTGTCGCTGGCACATAAATGTGTATTATCCATTATCCATCCCACTCGCACATTGACGAAATTCATCATGTACCAGCAGGTACATCGTGACCTGCTATCATATATGATAACAGGTCACGATGTACATGATGAAATTTGGATGAATCTAAATTTCAAAGCAGTGTGGAGTTGCCAGAAACGAGGAAATAATTTTCGCCATTAGAAAATCGACAAACTAACCATTACCTTTACCAAAAACACTAGCAATAGTTCACGTATATTTGATCTGGTGTCAAAGTAGCCTGTGATATGAAACTGATCTCAGGTTCACAGCTCCTTAGAATTATAAATAATTAAAATAATGGCTAGCTAGAGATCTTTCGCACTTTACAAGTACAGTCAGCGACAAATAGTCGCTGAACCTGTCCAAGCTCTCCTTTTTCTTATGTGTAGTATACCTATGTTATGTTTCTGTGAATGTACATCTATACTTATAATAAAGAGCAATATACCTTTTTGACGGCTGAATGAAATTTGATCTAATTTGGTATTTTAGGTACTGGAATAACACATTGGGTACTTTTAAACCGGATAAATGACCGCGCAGGCAAAGCCACGGGCGCAGCTAGTTCAATTTATTAAACATTCGCGTGTAAGCAAAATGTAAGATTGGACATGTTCAGACTTTTGTCCCTGACTGTACTATGCTAGAATATGTATGAGCACTGTTTGTCGCCTACTGTACTATGCTAGTAAATGTATGAGCACTGTTTGTCGCCTACTGTACTATGCTAGAAAATTTATGAGCACTGTTTGTCGCTGACTGTACTATGCTAGAAAATGTATGAGCACTGTTTGCCATGTCGTAGCAGTTATTTTGTTTAGCGAAAATATATTTTCAGAAATTCTTACTTTTGATATTTTAGATGAGTGACTTACTGTGACTTTGTATTATTTCGTATTCTATTAAATTCACGTATTGCGGCTGTATGTTCCACAGTTGCAATAACGTTATGTAGGCTGGATGCAGTAGGATGTTAGGTGTTTTTTAATTAAGTCAATGGGCTTAGTTTTTGTTCTGCAGATTGTGTACGCTGTGATGTCGACTGATAAAACAATGCTTTATTTTTGTACTGTGATTAAAATATTCGTATGTACTAAGTTGATTCTTAGCGTGTTTGTTTAATACACAATCATCCATCGATCCAGAGGCTTGGCTTCTGCTAGGTACTTTTAATTAGTTTAATTTGCAATATTACACTGAATTTTAGACATTACTATTAGTGAAATATTCCTTTGTAATTAAATATCGTATTAAGTTTATATGAAACGGACCGCTGGTTTGTCTGATTTTGTAATATAATTTATTATTTCTGTGATTGTTTTATTTTAATAAACATTTTCTAGAAATGTATCTTGTGTTTCCTTGAATGGTGGTATATATAAATTAAATATGTCTGCATTTTGCTATGTAAATCTCAGAAGCGCATAGCAGTATAGGCAGAACCAGCGCGTTTGGAGTCATGTGACTTCCAGAAACGGTCCCTCAGTTTCCCAAATGTAGATCGGCGGTGGACATGTGTGATGGTATTTCTGAAGTCAATGTGTTGTCAGTCTTAAAAAACCACGAGGACAAAAGCTACGCTACGCTTCACTCCCGCCTTCGTCTTCTAACCTATCATGGCCAAGTCGGGCTTTCGCCTAGCGCCTCTAGCAGTGTTTATTGACTTTATACGAACTGAAATTATACAAAGAAAAAATGCATTATTCTTTGAATGTTTTGCTAAATATACTTGTAATAACGAAAATTATCCCTACATTGATCCATACTTAACCTCATTTATTTTTGCTTTTTCTCAAAAACTTCGAGTTTCCGCCACCACCCCTTGCAGGGCACCCCTGCAAGCGGTGCGGTTATCCCCCCTCCCCTCCCCTTAGTACAAATGTACACTTACCGATTCTAACGAACGAGCCATTACGCTTACTGGCGTAGATATTATGTTCCTTGAACCTAACCTAAAGTAATAAGTACCTTAGTAAAATAATATAAATATGACTCCTTGCACAATTGCTTGAGACACATCCCTGACAAGCTTGCTGACAGTCCGCTGTCCTAGTACGATATTGTATTCCTGGCCGATGCATCGTTGGTAACTGCCCATGGGCATTGGGTGTTAGTTAGGACCTACAACAATGATTTTCCAGGTAGGTGTTTAGACTGAGTACCTACTAGGTTTATAATAATAAAATTAGAACATTAGGCTGAATTACTACAAAAGATCATTTCTGGAAGTAGGTAAAACGTATCTAAGTATTTTGATATTTTTATGTAAAGTAGATACCTACTAACATTGATGTATATGTTACTATATGCTTCCCACAACATGCACAGGCAGTACATTAGATCGAACTCTTGTCAAATCGCCCTAAACACCTTGAATAAGGGTGAGGGCAATTTCCTTATTAACTGTATTAATGGAGATATGCATATTGCAACATTCGCTAACATTTCGTTACCTAGGGGCAAAAAAATAGAGAATATCATCATTATAATCAGCCCGTGTCAGTCCACTGCCTCTCCCAAAGCACGCCACTGAGCGTGATCTTCGACTCTATCTTCCAACCGCTGCCAGCCACTTTGCGTATATCGTCTCTCGACCTAGCTGGAGGGCGCCCTACACTACGTTTGCCGAGTCGCGGTCTCCACTCAAGAACACGTCTACCCAAACTGTTATCAGCCCTTCGACAGATATGAACAGCCCACTGCCACTTAATCTAATAGGGAACCTAAATGAACTTTATCTAATAATTTTCTAAACGAAAAATGCAGCATTTTAAATTTATTTTTTAAGGATCCTTAAAACGTAGTCCTATTAATCCTCACGACCGCGATGTTCTGACGCCTCCTCCTTTCGGCTTTCAATGTATATTGCCGAAATCCATTTTACATAAAAATAATAAAAATATATGTTTGTCGTGTAATTTTGGAAAGCCGATAAAAATTCGATATATTCGGTAAAATTAACGAATTATACCGACAACAATTGTCAAAAATAAGATCCATGCTACCTATTGTCGATATAATTCGATATATTCGATATGATTTACTTATCGAATTTATGTCGTTCTCGATAAAGTGCGTTCCGTGCTACCGACCTCGTTTTATCGAATATTTACGTCAAATTTGACATTGAAATTCGGTAAATTCGGTATGTTTATCGATAGATAAGATCCATGCTCGCACTGCAGATTTGACTTCCGAGGTATCTAAAACACTTCCGTCTCTTCTAGAGGACTGCTATAAAAAAAAGCCGAGTGATCGAGTGGCGTCTAAAAAGTCTCGACGTAATGTGCCAGGTGAAATAAAAACAAACAGCAGGTCGACCGCGGATGAGCGATAGTTATGGTTTTATTTACGTTTACCATTGACGATTACTATCGAATAAAAATTGGTACCGCGATGAGTAATAGTATTGTAATGGTTTATTGAACGAATGAATAGTTTTCAATCGTCTGCAGGGCGACCGCCGATACGCAAAGTAAACGTAAACGTTATCAATTTGTCATTTTAAAACCATAAACCTCTATATTAGTAGTGACTTTCGGCGAGAAACGAAATCGAAACGGGTGTTTTGCTTTGTTTTATTTCTCAAACTGCAGGGAGCCAGGCGACAGCGAATACGCAAAGTAAACGTAAACGTTTTCAATTTGTAATTTTAAAACCACAAATTATTAAACGATTATACCATTAGCAAGGCCATAACCAAGAAAGTTTATAACATTAAGTAGCACCTACTTTCGGCGGGAAACGAAATCGAAACGGGTGTTTAACTTTTTATTATTTTCTAAACTTGTGTATCTTCGAGTGTTAATGTGTAATATTGGTGGAATATTAACCGTAAGGTATTCGGTAACGTGCACTAGTGTAGGTAAATGATACAAGCGTGCCATTTCGTGTTCTTTCCGGAACTCCCTAGGAAGTTTTAGTAAAGCTCCACCACTTTACTGAATCGTGACATGACTAGACTTTTGACTATCTGACTGACTGAGACTAGACATTTTTAAAATCTGTTGAAAAAAACATACAATTTGCTATATCTCTTTACCTGGCACTGGCTAAATGCACTGGTCGTGCAGAACCAAATAATAAATATACAATAATAATTTAGTACCGCCAAACTGTCGCCGGTAGCAGTTGGGGAATTATTTTCTCGAACAACCATTGAAATAAACCCTTACTAAGTCTGTAATTGGCCCTATAATGTTCTTTCGGCAGATACAATGGGTTGTTGAGATCGCGTAAGACATACACGCCTCTTTCTATGAGCTGCCTTCTGACGCTCCTCCTCTGCAGCCCCATGCAAATAGGCTCTTGCCGCCACTTAGAAAGAACTAAAATTGATTTATAGATCACTTTTCATTTAGGTAGTAGATACTAATACTACTAGGTACTTTATTTAATAACTGGGTCTATGTTTAGACTTAACAATCTAAAATCAATAACTTAATCTAAAATGAAAACATTGACTTCGAATATAAATCACAATCAATGTGTATATTCAAAGTATTAACTTGATAGTATGTAGCATAAAAGGTTGCTCATTAGTCACCATTTTCAACAATCACCATTACGATCGTTTTCAAAGCCGCGAAGGCGTTCGCGGTACCCTTTTTTTGTAACAACTGTCATTTCGTAGGAAATCATTCGTTCAATAGTTTTCCACCAAAAGTTTTTTCGTAATCGTTTTTCAATGGTAAACGCGACAGTTTGGCGGTACTAAATTAATGGTTTATTGTTTTAAAATGTCAAATTGAAAACGTTTACGTTAACTTTGCGTATCCGCGGTCGCCCTGCAGGTCGGCATTGTCGGATACGACAAGGAGGCCAGCATCAGCGAAATAGAGAGTACTGTCTAGTCTCCTGAGGGTATCGTAGTGGAAGAGTGAGTGCATAGGGGACATGTCTAGGGGGTTTTAGTGGAAATAGCGCATTCTCAGGTGTCCGTTACTACACCCGGCCATTTGTTTGTATGCAGCCCAATATTTCTCAAACTGCAATGCTATCAAGTGCTCTGTATACATTATAAATGTTGTGGTACATTCAAAACGAATAGTGGATATCAATTATATTTTATATACAATGTATCTGCTGGACACGACTCTTGAGACTAACGGTGTGTAAATCACTTAAATTTTATCGGGTTATTCTTCTCACAAGCATAGTCCTACCAGTGGATTATTACCGAAATCCCCACCAGACTGTCCGTATCAGTGGGGATTTCGGGAAAATGCTAAACCATGGAGATTTATCGGGTTATTCTTTCTCCCCACAAGCATAGTCCTACCAATGCCGTGGAGAGAAAGGGAAATAACATAATATTATGTATATCTCGCAAGGTTGGGTCACTCGATTTGATTGTTAAGGCGCTCCAACGGTTTGCGCTGATATGTTTCGTTCCTAGAAATTTAGCTATGGTGGAAATTAATGGTGATATTCAATAATAATACACTTTATGCTTATCAAATATAAAATGTATATTCTGGAATACATAACAAATATATACACTAAAAAGTACTTTGTATGCAATGGTTATGTTTCATCTTCTTCCATGACTTCATCTTCCAATACTTTGCTGTCATCATCATCATCACCATCATCATTTTCATCATCACTGGGAGCATCAATATCTTTGTGGAACCCTTTGCCTTTAGTCCAGTGGCATTTTATTAGAACTTTGAATTCAGCCAATTGTATACTCAACAACTTCAATATGCTCGCCTGTTCTGGAGTTAATGTACTACCTTTTTTGCAAACCTGCAAGAAGTTGTTGTTAACATGCAGCTTCCAAGGGGACACAACAAAGAATTACATGGTAACAATCCCATTTGAAATGTTGATTTTAGAACACTCGAGGGGTACGATACAAGACATAGCACTTATACAACCATGAGTAGTAAGTATAAACATTTCATTTGTAATGGTGAAAAATAAGGAAAAAAAATATTGTTATACGTTTTTATATGTACCTACTAAAAGCTAAAAAATTAAATAAAATCGCGTGGTGAGTTGAATTTCTATTACTCTAGTTACGCTACGCCCCACGATTTCATTTTATTTTTTAGCTTTTAGTACATATAAAATAGTTAAAAAAAAAAAAAAAAATATTTAGTTATTTCTAAAGTGGGCTATATGTCAAGCCCTTTCAGTTGATAAATACGTAGTACATTATTTTATGTATCATCAATAGTTTTCGCAGCGCACGTCAAATAATGACTTATTTGTAGGCAAACTTTTTAGGGACAGCTTTTTAAGTTGAAAAATAAATTTTATCCATTGTTATGTTACTCGCTGATAACTTCTAAAGGTGAAAGTTTTTTTTAAATCAGTCAATCATTTTTTGAGTTTAAACATCACTCACAAACAAACAAAAATAAAAATTAAAAAATCCTTTCTCTTTATATTAATTATTATAGATAGGTACCTGGTACTCTTTTATAAGATGTATGACACCTCTTTCCAAAGATGTGGGAAGACCGAGGCGCCTCAGATGTGGTTCTATTGAGTGCGAGAAATCTTCAAGAGGTCCTTGGGGCAGTATGACATCTCTAGTAGCTACAAATCCAGACCTGGCGTACTCATCCTCCCTGTAGTTTTTGAACCATTCCATTACGTCTGGCACGTCCCGGTTTGTCATTAGCAAGCCACACTGGCCTTTTAATTTTTTTGATAACTGTATTAAAAAACAAATACTTTAATCCCAGAGTTTTATTTTATTTGCATTTGCAATTGCAAGAGAATGCACCTTAGCAATTAATACTAGTTAATTGAAAAGCAGACTGAGATAAAAAAACTGTCAACAAAGTACAAGCAGGGCTGGCCCGAGCATACTCAGCGACCTAGGCAAATGACGTGTATGGCTCCCTTTTTCACAACCAAATAAAAAAATAACTATTTTTAATTTTAATAATTGTACTTCATCATTAGACTAACTGATGATGAGGTGCAATGCAGTTACATCAGTTTGCCCCCATCGAGCATTCTCATCTTCACCTCATCTTCATTCATCTGGCATTGTAACCAATGCACAGAATGTACTCTCGAGAAATAAGTTTAAGTCTGAACTGAGCCACTTGTAAATAATACTGGAGTCCCTCAAGGAAGTATTCTCGGCCCATTGCTTTTTCTAGTATACATTAACGATCTTTCCCACATAAGTGTATACTCTTTGCTGACAATTTCAGTAGTTATTAAATGTGGAAAAAAAGAGCAAGCCCATTCCACGGTTAACAAAGCCCTAATAGATGTGATTCATTGGATGGAAAATAATAATTTATGTATAAATATTACTAAAACAAAACTAGTTCAATTTAATTCTTATAAAACTAATCCTATAAATCTTGACATTAAACTTGACGAAAAATTTGATGAAGTTGATAATATTTATTTTTTGGGAATTAATATTTAGAGACACCTCAATTGGAAAATTCATGTTGATCAAGTGTGTAATAAACTGGAACGCTATGTGTTTGCACTAAAAAAACTCAGGCAGAAAGTTTCTATGGAAGCAGCTCTTACAGCTTACCATGGATATGTTCATCTCTTCATGGCCTTGTAATGTGGGGTAACTCAGTTGAGTTGGACAGAGTTTTCAAAATACAAAAGAGATGTATTCGGGTGATGAACAAGGCCTGGTTTTTGAATAGTTGTAGACCACTGTTTAAAAAATGGCACATTCTTCCACTACCGTGCATCTATATTAGGGAAATTTGTCTTTTTACCAAAACTCACCTGTTTTTTTTAATGAAACATAGTGAAATCATTACCCGGCAAAAACGAGTAAAGTTACGAACCTACTATACCAACCTCCTTGTCATAAAGAAATTTATAAGAAAAGTGTATTTAATATGTGTATTTCAATGTAACGAGTAAAGTTTACGAACCTACTATACCAACCTCCTTGTCATAAAGATTTTTTTTATTTTTTTTTTTATTTAATATGTGTATTTCAATTTATAATAGAATTCCCAATGATTTTAAAATATTAGAAGGCAACAGGTTTAAGAAACTTTTAAATGACTGGCTCCTATGTAACTGTTTTTATAGTATTAAGGTGGGTGTTTGTAGATTTTTTTGACAAAAATACTTTGTTAATATTTGCACGCCTGCATGCGGGCTGAATGCACTTTACCTACTTTTTAATATTAAGAACTTTATGTTGTGTATTCTAGCAAATAAATTATTGATTTGATTTGATTCTACAATTGTGTTACTAACCTCGGGTTTCTGAAACATTTGTTAACTTTAACAACATATTAACCGCCTTATTTATAAAAAAGTTACCAAACGTCAATTAGTACTGCGCAGTGCAACATTGTAGTGCGCAGTATTAATAATCGTTGCTTAACTTATTATATACAAGGCGGAAAGTCTATTGCTGTCTTTGTCATTTGTTTATTGCCAGACAAAGGCAGCATTAGAATTAACAAACGTTTCAGAAACCCGAGGATAGGAACCTACAAAACCATTTAATCATAAAAAAAACTAAATATAAATGACAAGCAGGTATTTTAAAAATAAATCGATATACATGAAGAAAAGATAGATAAGATAGAAAATAATGTCTTAGCCAGGTGAGAGCGGAACTAGCAAGAAAATTTGACAAGTTTCATGGTTATGGCAGTAATGATGGCTAAACAATAATGGTCTCTTGATCAAGGAAAACTGGAGAAATATTATAACACAACAGCGAAAATAATTTATATGAAAAAAAAAAACAACAATTATAATGGATATCTAATACTTTTCAAAAGGAAAAATTTGCATGGGCTATCACATGGAATAGCTGCCACAAGTGCCAAAAATAAAACGTATAATTGGGTATCAAAATTGATTAAACAAAGTGGCAATAATATACTACTTAAAGAATCCAAAGTGATAGCATTATAGACAACTGCATATTACTCCTTACTTTACACAGGATCTTGACGAACGTCACAATGAGTGCATTTGAGAATCCAAAGTGATAGCATCATAGACAACTGCATATTACTCTTTATCTCCTTACTCTAGACAGGCTTTTGACAAACGTCACAATGAGAGCATTTGATTATCGCCATTTTGGCACTGATAGCAGTAGTTTAGCAGAAGTGAGCGTCCACACAACTAGGGTTTTGACGGAGATGAAACAGTGTTAACTTTAGTTCATGTACACTCAATGGGGTGCTTTGAATAAGTACAAATGAAAGTACGGCAGAGCAAATCCATAGAGATCAGTGGACAGCATGCATAGTTTTGTTATTAATTTTTTGCTATATACAGTCAGTTTTGAAGTTGCGTTGTGAGTAGTGTGTAGTGTATTTTATGGTTGAGTTTGAAACTCATTATAATGGAAAGTGTTTCGAATTATTGTTACAATTTGATGAAGGCCTGCATTATTTTCAAATTAAGCGATTTGTGTTTGTTTTTTTTTGTAGTTGGCTAAAATAGCAGTAGAAAAAAACGAAAGAAAAGGGAAACTAAAAGCAATGGATTATTTGCAAATCAACAAAATAATATCCATTAGTGTTTTTAAGGAAAATATTTAAGATTTTGTTTCTAATGTTTTATCTGAAATCTGTTTGCGCTGCACACATGGCCCTTGGGGAAGGCACGAGGCTCTTTCACTATTCCAGACACCGCTGTTCCTGAACATAAACACCATGAAAAGTTGATGCATAAACTTTACAGCCCTCTTTATTCTCATTAATAATTCGAAGTTTCAGTCATTGAAATCTGTACAATACCAATTCTTTTTTTCTAACTAGCACGCATGTCCTATCCTTGCCACCACCCGTGTAGTACCATAAGCCGTCGCCTAATTCACCTATAGGACGGGCCAGCCCTGAGTACAAGGGTCAAATACAACTAATGTTTATATTTTTTAGCATTATACGCCTGCTTACCAGAAACATAACTAATAATTTTGTAAAGGAAAAATTTGGATCACTGAAGAGGCTCGAACCCTTATCATTCCAGGCACATGCCTTTAACCAATTCAGCTACCATGAACATGTATATCATCATCCAAATTTTTCGCTTAGTTTATAAATCTGCCTTACGGGGACGGTAATGCCGCCATCCATTGGCAGTATTTTGTAAAGATAATGCCTCCCAAATGTAATGTTTATATTAACGCCTAAAACATTAATTATTTTTACTTTTTCTTTTACATAATTATAAAATAAAACTCTCAGGTACAATGTATAGCTTATAAGCTGGGTCTTCCATTGTATACTTTTATGAGCTCAATAATAGACTAGGACTACAAACTCACTAAATTCAATTGGTCTTCAACTTCATCACTTTTAGTCTTGCCGAGAGCAATAGCCATGACTTTGTTTTTGCCAAAGAAGAATCTCGAATCTTTCCATTCATTCCGTAAATCTTTCAAAGTTGTGTTTCTCATATTATCAACTGTGAAAAGGAATATGTGCTCATATTTAGACAGAGAACTTCTTATTTCTTCTATAGTTTTTTGCTTGAGTAATAGTCCCTTTTTGTTTGTTTTGGTTAGAGAAACTGAAATAAAAATACAAAAGGGTTAAGTTAACAGGACATAGTAGCTTTCAAAGTTACAACTATTTGCCAAGGTAATATTATATCTGGAATCTACAGCTAGCTAGGGTGACTAGCTTTTCCTCAAAGGGCTAGTCACCCTGATTCAACCATTTTATTCAGCTTAAGAGCCACATACTTTTTGGTTAAGTTAAACCGTGGTAGACAGGGAATAGATTTGATAGAGACAACATTAACATAATATTAGATCGGTCTCTAATACCCATACATATTTTTAGTGGTAGGCCTCTTAAGCAAGACGAAGAGGGCCACAAATATGTAAAGAATCACACATGGGGAAGTACCACACCTATGCCAGATATTTAAAATCCAAGCAGTAGTGTGTAAACATTTCTGTAAACAGTGTGTAAACGTTTATTAGGCGAGCAACCTGCTCGATTCGTCACTTAAGTTTTCTTTTTAGTACAATTCTGTTGAACATGTAACCTTTATTTGTTATGAATAAATGAATGAATGTGAATTTGATATAGGTTCCTGTGTATACTGCTTATATAATATATAGGATGTGACAGAATAATGGAGCATTATGGGTAGGCTAAATAACATTTTCAAAAAATGATTTTTATTTTAGTTCGACTACTTTTTGAAAATTCTAAACTGAAATTATTTTTGGGACCACTGTACAAGCTTGGCTCACGATTTTAGGGGGGGAGTGGGTGAAGGGGTTGGAGGGGAGGGTGAAGAACCCCACCTGAGAGTAGGGGGGCTAGATCTCCCTCCCCTCCTCTGAGATTTTTTTAAATATATATTATTTTGATTTTTTTTCTTGTTTTTAGTCATATTCGGCGGGGGGAGGGTGATGGATGTGGTGGGGGGAGGGGAGGGCTGCACCCTGGTACCCCTCCGCCCCGCAGGCTAAGCTCAGTTTATGAGATATTTCAGTTTTACATTATAAAAATAGGAATTTTGTTCGCCAAAGGCAACCAAACAGCCGTAAGTTAACTTCGGCTGTAGTTAACTGAGTGTAGTCATGTTCAAACCTACCCTAGTTTTTAGGGCCATACATAACATGTTTAATTTTTCTGGCGAAAGCAGCGACATTCTAGGTAATAGTTTTTTTTTTACGGCAACCAAATTGATTTTTTAATAAACTTAAAACTGAAATATATCATAAACTAAGGGTCTCCGTGGGAAGGGAGAGGTACCAAGGGGCAGCCCTCTCCTCCCCCTACCACATCTATCACCCTCCCCCCCGCCGAATATGCCTAAAAACAAGAAAAATATATATATATTACAAAAACATACAAACCCGGGATATCTCAGAGGGGGGGGGGGGGGATCTAGCCGCCGCCGCCGCCGCTGCCGCCGCCGCCCCCCCCCCCCCCCACTCTCTCAGGGGGAGTTCTACTCCCTCCCCTCTACCCGTTCCCCCCCTTCCCGCCCCTAAAATCGTGGGCCAAGCAGTTGAGCCCATTATTTTGCCACAACCTGTATAGAGCGAGTGATAGGAATGGACATCACCACCTATCTGTTTTATGGGGGAGGGGATTGGGGGGATGTGTAGAAGCTCTGAAATCTCTCATCATCTCTGATTTTCTGTTTTCATGCCAAACATTTTTATGTAGGTAGGTACTGTAGATTATTTTGATTGGGTGTGAAACCCTCATATTTCCGAGATATTAGCCTCTCGCCATAAAGGTCTCGTTCTCGGGGTTCCGAACTAGACTCTAGATCCATGCTAGGGATTCGCGCTACTAATATACTATAGAAGAGGCAACGATAAGTCGAGAATATCTTACCTTTCTTGTCTCTTTTGGATTTCGGCATTTTTAGTATTCACGTGTAAGTATAGTCAAGTGAAAACTTATCAATTAAATACCCGCACGCACGCACCTTTACTAGAAATTATAAACAAAAGTCTCACAAACAATAACTTTTAATTGAAAATAACCATGAAATAACCTTCTTTCTCGTAGATGACACGTGTTTTTTATTTTTATTTTTCAGATCGGAACCACAGATTAGCGGTAATTATCCCAGCGTTCGAGATGATGAAATGGCGTTGTGGGCAGTTTCGAAATGTCAATTTTTAACAAGCCGATCTCTTTGAACTAGGCCCCCGATACAGAACTCTTCGATAACTAACCTAATCGATTCGATTCGATACAGTGAATGAAAAATGTATTGAATTGAACGATTTCAAACCAAATCCACAGAATAAATAATACCATATCGATCGACAAATGAGTTATCGAAGGGTTCTGAATCGGGGCGCTGTTCATCACTTTTGCCCTTTTTTTGCAACTTATGACACTACTGATCCTTTTCAAACCGAATTAAAAACGATCCTATAGTAAAGGGAATAGAGTCGATTTTCTTACATCAACATGTCATCTAAACAAACTGTGATCGAAAACAGTTCAGAACGCTAATATCGCCCACAAATGTCCAAAGTGAACGGCAAATGTGATCATATTTAGCGTTTTTAACAGTTATTTTCGCTATTTGCTAAAAAACGAACGGCCCCTTATTAGCTAGAACAGGCTTTGTCCCCACTATAGAATCCAACAATATACCTGTCATAGTAGTGGGGAGAAAGCGAATAACCAAATTTACTAAAGTTTAATGTCCCGCTAGACTTGATATGACGCAAACATTATTTTCAGTAGCGGAATTTATGGAGATATCAAGGATATCAAGGATTGCGTAGTGGGGAGAAAGAGAATACTTTTTGCGATTATTACCTTTCTCCCCACTGTCAAATAATATATTCCATAGTGGGGAGAAAGGCCATACATTTTTATTTTTTTCTTTCTCCCCACTAGTGGGACAAAGCTGGTGGGGAGAGCGGGAATAACCCAGATCAAGGGCCAGCCCCCCGATTTAGAACCTTTCGATAACTCAGTTATCGAAAGGTTCTACCGTCCGGTGACGCTGTAGAGGTCAGTTATAGACCAACAGCACATATCCTTTCTAAAAAAAAAAAAAAAAAAAAAGATAACTCAGTTGTCGATCGATATGGTATTATTTATTCTGTGGATTCAGTTTGAAATCGTTCAATTCAATACATTTTTCATTCACAATATCGAATCGATTCGGTTCGCTATCGATAGGTTCTGAATCGGGGAGCTGATTCCGTAGAGTTAAAGTGAGGTTCGGTTAACGCCACTTGGACCATTCATTGCCACCGTTTCAAATTCACTAAGCTCAGTGAGCATGTGAAATAACGTCATCAAGGCGATGAGCACTCAACCACACGGAAACTGACATTTTACTAGGAAATACAAAACCACCAAACAATTCAAAATCAGAATTCACAAGGAATTCAGTAGCAATGAGTTTTCGTCAACCGAAGAGCACCCGGTGCGTTCATAGCAGTGTTTGGTTGGTGAAGATCATTGATAATGCATAGTTACTGTGAAATTTATAGTTCTAACACCTGTCGCGCAGCGCGAGTTTCTTTTTATAGTTGGTTGACGATATTCTGCCAAAATGACAAAGTGTGACCAGTGTACGATATATAGTTTTATCATGGAATTAGGGAGGTGTCAGCTGAGCATAGTTAAGCAGAAAGCGAACAACCCTGTTTTTTGAGAAAATGAGTTATATGACTTAAGGTTTTATTTACTTTACGTATTCCAAAGACACGTTTCTTCAAAGCAAATTCTGAGGTCAAGATATTAAATTGTCCAATAAGACCACATGCCATTATCACCCATTTTTTGTGTTACAGCCAACCATTTTAGGGGATGGTCTAGCAAAATATCCCTAAAAGAGGAAATTGTGGTAAGCAGAATCCGACTATCGCAGTTGGACTGACTTCTGCAAATATTATTTATAAAAGAATAGTTCCCATTTTTTATTTGCAGAAGCCGACCACAGCAATGTTTGAGTTTTGCATAAATATTTTTGTCGTATTATATTTTTCTTGATAAAATTTCGTCTATGTTTTGATCTCGTGTAGCATTGCACAGGGGGCAGGGCGCTATGGAAAGAACTCATGAGAGCATAACAATCCCTTGAGTCGTTCTAGGTTTATATTAATGGTTATTACAATAACACCATTGATTTGGCTTTGCATATCTCTCGATTGTTATCCAAACCTCAATAAGCTGAAGGAGACCATTTCTATGGATGTGTTCTGCAAAAAACTAAATTATGAATTGTTGCAATAAGCAGAAAACGACTACGTGTCTAACTCAAAACTTTATTAACAAAACTAATCAATTTTCTAGTAATAAATATCCCATTTCGTAGCCTCTGAAGTGTCCTTTTTGGTATATACTCAACTGAACATGGTAATCGAAAATAAAAATACACAAACCACGAGCGAACCAAACGAATGACAAGTTGTTTGTGTAGTGAAATTTGTAATTTGTATTTTTTTATTATGACTGGCAGTTTTGACATATTCAGATTTTATTTACCCCTTTATGAAAGTAAATAAATTAAATCTAAATAAAACGGTCCATTTTCTTTGTATCATTAGCTGTAATTTATAATATAGAATATAGAGAAGGTAGAAAATACTACCAATAAATAAGTAATGAATTTGTTACAAAACTGATGCCATAAACAAGGGAACGCAGAATGTTATACCCGCAAGTAAGCGTAATTCAAAATCTTTGGTCATACCCAAGGAAGTTCTACGTACTTATAGAACTTCCTTGGTCATACCAAACTACAGTACTGTTACCAAAACAGTCGCCAACGCCATCTAGCGAGAGATAAATAATGCTAAAATGACACTTGGAAAACCGCTCATTGGTTGGCTCGCGCGCCACCCACAGATAATGACTCGAACATAAAACCCGGCAAAATTTGAAAAGTCCTATTTCTGCTAGAAGTATTTGTAGGCTTAGCTTAATTCTGCCGCGTAGTTACCGGTTTCCCGGTAGTAGTGTTGATTGCGGGTGCTTGACGGGTGCGCGTTAACTGTTTAGTGAATTCCAAAACCTTCACGACCTTCAAGCGCACCCGCAATGGGTGCCCGGTGGCAATCATGCAACCTCACTCCTTAGGGAATCAGTCTGCAGTACTACGTTGTATTATTAGATATTCTGTGACAGTAGTGTAATATGTAGGTACCTCAGGTGGGTACATACAAAGAGTATACAAATACTACGTGGTACATAAATATTATTATTATTATTATTATTATTGGATATAAACATGGATCTTGTCACCTGGCAGTTTAGTTTTAGATAGAAATAGAATAAGAGAAGCCTACCTACCTAGCAGTGGCGGTAGGTGTAGCAAAAAAATAAATAGTTAGCAAACTACCAGTGTAATCAGAAAATATAAGTAGATGTATCTCAAGTAGTGAGTGACAGGCGGTGGCGTAGGTTTGATACTGTCCTTCGGCTTGGGACTTAGCATAAAGGCACGCGTGCGAAGACGTTCCGCGGAGAGATGGTGTGGAAGTTGTGCAGCAGCCAGTAGTAATGCCGTAGTGCGCAGAGCAGCTCCCGGGGGGGCAGGTGTCCAAAGACCCGTGGCAGCGTGCTGGTCGGCGATTGTACCTCTAGGTACCAGGAAGAAGGAAGTAAAAAAACCCTGGAATGGCAGAATTAGACGCCTTAGTCCAGTTTCATTAGGTCTGGCTGCCGTACATCACCAGGTCTTCGTTCCTTGGGGTCCACCATGCCGGAAGAGACCTCTTCCAGTTAAGCCCCAAGGAAGTACATGTGGCAGCCAGTATTGTACATGAGGTTTACATTCAAGTAATAAATGAAAAGTTAAAAGTAAAGTACAAGTGTGAAAGACCAGAAGGGTCGGACATAAGTTTATAACTATAGAAATACAGCACGTAAGAAGCATAGCTTTAAAAGAGTTTCACCAGTTGGGAGTAAATTATCACGAAATACAGGGAATACAAAAGCGGTATAAAACCGGTACATACTAATAAGTCAAGTCATTGCGAAAGCGTTTTCTGGTATGACTAAATGCGACTAACAAGCATAGTTTGACCGTATTAACTTTCGCAAGGACTTGCTATCAGAATAAACTAAAAGGAAAGTAAAAAAAATATGAACAAAATCAGTAAAATTTTCCGTTACTAAATTTAAAATTTGTGCCGGACGATATTGCAATCCAGGTCTGCAATATTAAAAGTCTGGCACGTAAGATGCACAGTAAAGTTATACATAAGATTACAGATAAAGGTAAAACAATCAGTTTGTGGATTTACAAGCGTTACATACAATTTTACTAACCAAAATGTTCTGGCCAGATAGCCAGTAGTTTAGAGCAAGAAACAATTTAGAAGTCACACGATATATGAAACACTTACCCAATATTGGGGTTTTTTTCGCTATGTAAACAGGAATTAAATACAAAGGATTGTCCACAATTATTTGCAAAATAAATTAGAAATACTTTCTAGCCAGCATAAAAATGACGAGGCCAAAAAAGAACCACAGGATAGTAATTATCGCTTTTATCGGTGCGTTCTGTTATGGTCGCGTTCGTAATCTTAGCGTAGCAACCACCCATTCTATTTCAATCAGAACCTGTATTACGATCAGTCAATACGGTGCGTTGGAGTAGATCTAGATATTGCGGTGAAAATTTGTTTGCAACAAGTCGTATTGGCTTAGTTAGATACGATTGTAGATTACATAACGTGTAGAATGGTCATACTAATTCAAAGACAAGAAAAACTTAAAATCTTGACAACACATAGTCATTTTAAGGTTACGTATTTCTTTGTTTATTATCGACTGTTTATTTTATTGTGAAAGTGGACTATTTTATTGATACTAAGTGAAAACTCGACTAAACGGAATAAAAAAAACGTGGGATGAAGTGAGACAGAATACCTTATAATACCCATGACTAGAACCAGGCCGGCCGCACTCCACATCAAGTACAAATATTATACCTACACTTTGAGGCCGCAATATTGGGGTTAAATCAGTAGGGTGCCAAGCGTGCGCTCGATGAGTCGCGCGCTTTGTGCTTAACGATAAAGTACCTATTCTTTTCTAATTTATTCTTTTCTTAACTATGAATACCAAGAAGAAACCTAGAAGGTACTGCTACTGTCTGACAAGTCTCGTAAAATACGCACATACCGACATTGTATTACGTAGATATCCATTTCTTTTTTATTCATTATCAAGCATGGAATTCAGACCTTTTTATTCATCAAAGTACAATACCTATTATGATATAATAAAATAATGAGGTACTAGGTCTTTTCTGATAAGCGAGCGAGCTGAGATAATGAGATCATTATATGAAGTTAATAGAACTATCAACATTTGTAATAATAAGTAATAAAATAATACATACATTATTACATAATTGTTTATTCTGTTACAATAAGTCATATCATATCACAGAATAATTACTAGTACGTGTACCTAGTTATATCTTGATAGAACCCTACCGAGCGAAAAAGAGACAGAGCGATTCTGGGGCCAGACCACAGAACTTGGCTTCAATCAGATTGTCACTTTTTTCGTAGCAAAATCGACTCTATCGCAAAGCATTATTGAATTTGACGGCTTGAAACCGTCATGATAAACATTACGTAATCGCACTGCTGAAATGGTTAGAGCAATAGAAGCTCTCTTGCGTTGTGATTACGTACATTCTAGCCTGCACGCAATGGGTGAGCGCCGAAATATAATTATTGAAAGATCGCAGTGCTGTGCGAGTTAAATTGCACCTTATTGCAATGTATCTTATTGTGTATTTAAATGACTTTACTAAGTCATCCTTCTGTACTTGTACTTTTATTTATTCTGTACTTGTAATATTATATATTCTGTGCTAGAACCTGCAACACCGCGTTCTTATGTTGACAAGCACTATTTTAGACCATGGTCACTATAATTGACCATGTGGTAACCATGGTATATAATGGTGCATATTACCAGTATGTATGTACAATTTTTTATGCATTATACACCATATTTAATCTATTTATTTTACGCTAAGGATGGCCCACCATGGATGATTATGATATATTATTATACTGTAAGCATGTTCTATACAAAATATTGTAGAAATTGCAAAAAAGCTTTCTGAAGTTTCTATTATCCTTACCCACATTAATCCCTTAAAGATTCGAACTTTTTTTGGAACGAGATCGTACAACAGCTACAATTATTGAAAACCTCAATTGTTCTTTCTGAATCTGAAATCTGGGATTGCTCAAAAAATCAGGATAAAAGTTTTGACATGGCAGCACACCCACCTAACACTCTCTCTTACAAGTGGCACGACAACCAATAGACAACTAGATAGCTTCCATCGCACTCATACAAGACAGAGAAGAACTTATGCATAGGTCTTGTGAAGAAATGAGAGAGAACGATATGATCTTTTGTCGCAGGTCGCGTGCTGGTTTCATCAAGGTCAGCACACCTCTGTGCTAAACACAAACTATAACCAAACCATAGTTTGTGAGAAAATTATTCGCCTTGGTGTGTTGCCTACATTCAAGACGCATTGTTCTTTAGACTCTTTAAGTATTATGTGCAAAAACTACACTTTTTTTTTAATAATATGATTTAATTGCTTTGGTTCTCATTTGTAACAATAGTTAATTCAATGTAATGTAATATCGTACGATGCTGTTAGTATGTATACAGAATTGAAAGTTTATTGAGAGAGCAAGGGCACCTACAACTACTTAAAGCTACATACATAACAACTGTGTGAGCCATGTCAGAGGCCCTCGGGCAGCCTGGCAAACTTTTATACCAGAGGCCCAGTATTACTTCATATGACAAACAAACAAACAAACTGTGTGAGAAGACCTTCCGCGGATTTTGGAGACAGTTTGATTCAAATTTAAATTTTTTGGAAAAAATGTACAGTGTGCAAGAAAAATGATAATCCATACCAAAATATAACATTGAAACATTGGTTAGGCTGGAAGAGAGCTGGAATTAATGATTTTCATTATGGGCGTATTTTTACAATGTGTTCGCCGCGACACCGCGTTTTAATGTTGACACGCACTTTTTTAGGCCATGGTCACCATGATGGATCATGTTGCACCAAACTAAGTAATTATTGTATGAAGCATCATGGCCCATCATGGAAGACCATGGTATATAATGGTGCAGTCACCAGTATGTATGTACACATTTTCATGCATGATACACCATATTTAATATATTTATTTTACCCTGAGGATGGCCCAACATGGATGACTATCATATATTATTATACTGTAAGCATGTTCAATACAAAATGTTTGTAGAAATTGTAAAAAAACTTTCTGAAGTTTCTATTACCCTTATCCAAATTAGCCCCATAAAGATTCGATCTTTTAATGGTATGAGATCGTACAACACCTAGGATTATTCAAAATCTCAATTTTTCTTTCTGACTTTACATTTTTCTAAATCTGCAATGTCTCTATAACCCATCAATAGTCTATAATTTTATCATGAATCTGGGATTGCTTGATTTCAGGGTAAAAGTTTTGATATGGCAGCACACCCACCTATCGTTCTATTTCACAAGTGGCACTAAAACGAAGTGTCTATTGATTTCTTCGTCTACGATCCACGCTATGACTCGTTACTCTCTCTACGCTATGGCTAGAACGCACGAGTACGGAGCATAGAGTAACAGACATTTCTTACTGTCGTTGGTACGGAGCAAGAAGCTTATAATTATATACGGAGTTATGTGCTAGAACGGAACGAAACGTAAATTGATAGTGACATGAGACAAAAAGTGAGAATAACATTATTTCCTTTTCCCAATGGTGAAAGAAATAAATGTCTTATAGGCAAAATTCCTTACTCTATGCTTTTTCCTGACCACAAACCCACAAACAAAATGGGCGTGAGCAAAAAAAAAAACAGCAATAGAACGATAGTGCTATTACCGATCTAGGTTTCAATCAGATTGTCAATATTTTCATAGCAATTTTGACTCTTAGGCGCTGCAATAAGTACACGTGTTATAACAGAATAAATAATAGTACAAGGTGATAGTGACAATCTGATTGCAACCAAGTTTGGTAATAGCATTATGGCAGTGGCCCTATTACAGGTCTTGGTTTCAATCAGATTGTCACGTTCATCATAGTAATTTCGGCTCTATCGCAACGCATTAGTGATAGTGATATTGAAAATAGGATTGAAACCTAGATAGATAATTCGAACATCCGACAGATCATGTTGCAATCAGATTTTCCTTATCAAGTGCATTTATTGTGGCGCGTTAGAATTGATTATACTTTGAAAATCTGATTGCAACAAATCACATTGGCTTATGGAATTGCATTGGTGATGTTACGATTGCAATGACATTACAATTATATTAATATTCATAATTTTCTTAATCGGTAAGTGACCAAAAAGTTCTTAAAAGTTCTGTCAAAAGTTTCTTAACCGCTCGGTTGTCCACGCGCTGAAGACCGCAGGACCAAACTGATAACCCAAAAAAATAATGGCCGACGCGACACATCTAACCTCAAACTGGTAATTGATTGTATATGCGTTGAGACTACAGGTACTTGATGGTCAACCCACAAAAAAAATAAGGTCGACGCGACACATCTGGCTGCAAACTGGGGATTTATTGGGTACGAGCCGAGATCACAGGTATCTGATTGTCAACCCACAAAAAAAAGAAGGTCTACGCGACACATCTGGCCGCGCCGACTTTGCGTAAACAAACAGTTTTTATGACCACTTCATTGAGCGCTTAGATAAACAAACTCGTGATTTATGGAGCTAAATAGGTACGGCAAATATTTCAAGTGTTTATGTTGTGGGTTTCGAAGCAAAATAATTATATAAACACGCTTAGATTTGAATGATTATTGAGGTCAATAATGTTCAAAATCGAGTGGCAAAATTTACGTCGCTATCGAGTGGTCCGGTGATCGATGAAAACAAAAAATGTCACTGTAGCGTTAGTTGCGACGATCAATGAAAACAAAAAAAGTGACTGTAGCGCATAGAATCAATCGAGCGGATAAGTTGACTGTTTTTTATATTTGAATGAATTTTAAACCAATTAGGATGGTAAATAAATCTCAAATTAAAAAATACTGGGCTATTGGCATGGATTGAAAACACAATCGACCCTATTTCCTACGAGTTAAAGGGGATTATTCCCTTTCTCCCCACCAGCTGTGTCCCACTAGTGGATAGAAAGGAATAAAATGTATGGCCTTTCTCCCCACCATGGAATATATTATTTGATAGTGGGGAAATAGAAAATAATCGAAAAAGTATTCTCTTTCTCCCCACTACGCAATCCTTGACTACTATGACAGGTATATTTTATGATTCCATACTGGGGAAAAAGAGATTACTTTTCCGATTATTACCTTTCTCCCCATTATTAAATAATATATTCCAGAGTGGGGAGAAAGGCCATCCTCTCTCATTTCTCCCCACTAGTGGGAAAAAGCTGGTGAGGAGAAAGGGAATAACCCAGTTCAAGTTGCATTTCCAATGTAATTTTTAGCAGTCATGTAAATTTGTATGCAAAACCAACGGTGATCGAAAACATTTCAGAATGCTAATTTTGCCCAAAAAAAAAACAAAACGGAACGCCAAAAGTTATAATATTTACTTCGAGCATATATCCAATGGAGAAGCTAACGTTTTAAAACGCAAACATTATTTGCTGCCAATTTTGACGGGGGACGAGGTAAACACGCCTTGCTCACGCGCAAATAAAAATCTAATTCATGTAAACGCACACCAAAACACTCTCGCAAACCATCATAAAATACGCACAAAGTTATAAAATACAGCATAGTTACGCAGTGATGGGCATTCACATAGACCGGTAACCTGAACGATAAATGAATGAATTAATGAAATGAACGTGGTTTTACTACGAGTAAATACTTATGTCTAACGTTCCGCTGAAGATGTAAAATGAAGCTTTTATTTTATTGAGATGAAAAGATATAGCTATTTATAATTTGAGGTTATTTAAAGATATTTATGTATATTATATATTTGTACTGAACTTGTACTACTTTGTGAGCAAATTTTCGCTACTTGGTGAATTTACTTATTTATACAGCGTGTTTTTTAATTAATGCAAACCTTCATGTGGGCAGCTTCCCTATCTGATACTCAAGAACTTATTCTTTGACATTACATACTTCGGCGCTTTTTTCCTTGAAATTAATGATTAAAAAAAATGACACGGTATGGCTATAATTACAGATCTTTGAAGTTAAGTATAGGACAAAATACCTAGAGAAAGCTCTAGCAATCCACACCGCTATATAAAAGTGAAACTTTGTCTGTTTACCATGACCGGGTACCATGGAAACGAAATAATAAAAAGTCTGTCAAAAAGTATCGAGAGCGTTGGTGCCAAAGAGAATATAATACGTTGGTGCTATACTTTTGCATTGGTTTTCAATATCCTAGAAGAACATGGGGTGTTTTTTACGCGATATTATACTGTAGTCCGCGCGGACGAAGTCACCGGTGAAAGCTATGATTTTATATACTTGGAAAATAATCTTAAGCTTCAAATTGTTTTTTTAAGACGTGTAAATACCTTTTTAAAAATTAATGGATCAAATGTTGTTAAGTACAATCTAAGGTTAACCGCGAAAGGTATTTCGTTAATTTAAAAACACGCTGTAAGGAAATAAACTTACTTTATTTATTACTTATTTCATACATAAGTGCTTGGACAATCATTTTTATCCAGATCGGAAATATTTATCTCTTCTGTAACAGCCATTCATAAAATAAAAGAATTGAATATAGTTTGTTATCATTTAATAGCAGTACTTTATTATATTTCAAGAAAATATAACTGTATTTTCAGTTAACCTGTCACCTATCGGTATCCCGTACGAGATATATGAGTTTATTTTTGCAAATTTTGCAAAGATAAACAAAGAAAAATTAAAAAAATACTTTGTCCGTTTATTTTGGTTCACATACCTTCCTCAAATACAGATTTTGTATATGGCAAACCTTTTAATCATTCCATATTTAAAAAATAGCTCAAGTACTCCAAAAACGCACTCGTCCACAGGTTAATAGTTCAGAATTATCTAAACTATTTACTTAATACCAAACGTTGTGTTGTGTCCCGAACATAAATAACATGAACTTTAATAGAAACCCAGAACTCATTTTTCACCCACTTAATCCGGCCCATTCGTAACATCCGTTCGTAATTGTCGCCTACAGCCTATATGATACTAACAGGCAAAATTTCAGCGTTTTAAGTGCTTAGAGAGTGAATGGCACATCGCATTTTAAATGTTGATTAAAACACTTTTAATACTCATTGATAAATGAGTATTAATCTGTTAGGTACTAACACGCCTCATTTTGAGATAATTTAACGTTCATTCCATCATTTGTTTGATCATTTTCACTCAACTTGTCCCCGCACTACACCTTCTACCAAGACGATGGCGTCGTAAAACTGTCGCTAATCTGTCGCAACTGGTAGTTCATTTGAATCAAAATTATATTACTAGCACAAGTCACATAAATAACACTTACTTGTGATACGAAATACCGTGTTCCCGTAAGTTTGATGTTGCTGACCGCCTTCTACACAAAAATACCGCACAATTTCCCATTTTCACGGAGCTCTGCTTTGCGACACGATACCGAATGGCCGCGGTCGTGAGTGAAATAGTTTTATATAACGTGAATGGTCACGTCGTGCCATATGGCCAGCAGAGGGGTACGCCTTGCATTCTCATCTCCATTGGATATATGCTCGAAGAATATTTAGCGTTTTTAACTGTTCGTATTACGTAACTTCACCTCTAATTGCAATCCAAATGAATTAGAGTATTGGGATCACTTTTGTATTTATTGGACTATTCTTTATTCCGTGGTATTTGGGATTACACACCTGGTCTACCCTACTTTTATGCTGTTTCAATAGATTTTAAACAATTTTAAGTTATCACTTACCGATTAAGAAATATATTTATTATGAAAATCTCATTGCAAGCGATAGCATCAGGATATACGTAGTCCAGCCGAAGGCTGTGAGAGCTGCAGCCCGATTCCATAACTTGGCTTCAATCCAATTCTCAGTATCGCAGCCACTAATGCCTTGCGATAGAGTCGAATTTGCTATGAAAAAAGTGATAATCCGATTGTAGCCAAGTTATGGAATCGGGCTGCTGCTTTCAAAGAGAATATTATAGTCACCACGTTTTGTTGCTTTGGTTGAAACTTGATACATTCCTTGATTCATTAAATAATATATTTTATTTTTTTAGTTACATTCTACAACATTACAACGTTAGTAACATAATTTAATAAAAAATGCAAAGTACACAAAATCTGAGAACCCGACTGAAAATCCATAAAACTGATAGTTCAAAATATGCGCGCCAAAACGTCACTACCTGCTACTCGTACCATGAGTCAAATTTACTAAGGAACGATACTTCTAAATATTTGCTATCTTTTTCTAACTGCGTTGGCTAGACGAGGTGCAAACGAGTAATTAAGTGAAAAGTGAGCATATTCTTGGTATCGTGGTAGGAAGTTTCCGGCAGTAGTAATTCAAGATGGCAGCCTTTCAATGTGAACCCTGTTCCGGTTTTTGTTTCCCCTCTGGCCCCGCTGCCGTCAGTGTAGTATATCGTTCACAGCAAGAGAAAAACTGAAATTGTGGTGTAATTTGCTGGTTTAGTTACTTTTTTCCCCTTCTAACAAGTAAGTGCTATAAGAATTATGTTGAGTGGATGTATTTTTAAGTGTTTAACGCCCAGTGGTCTGCAAAAAAATCATCTCCAAGAACTTGTGAATGTGACGCATTGTTGAAGGAGTGCCCCTTTGCAGCGAGCAGCAGCCATTTTGCCTCAACCGGCGACACGATATTGCGGTGCGGTTAAAATAACTTCAAATTTACGAAATCCGGTTTTAATGATATTCGCGTTCTTCAAAATTTTGATTACAATAGTGAAGTATCCTTGTAGCAACTTTTTGTGACTCCCTTCGACAGAAATCTATCAGTAAGTTGATTTTTATTGGCTCCTATTACCGTTGAGGTCGTCCTATCGATGTGCCTCTAAATTATATTTTTGGACAATTACTCACTATCTTGAATTGTTATAACTAATCATCCCAAAAGTAAGTGGTTTAGTACTGCGTATCCATTGAATTCATTCGTGACATTAGAAATGCGTGGGCACGTCGTACGTCGGGTTCTAGGTAACCGCCGCGGTAAGCCGCGGCGACGTACCTAGTAGTGCGTCGTAATTTCGATCCGCGCGTAGTCTCAGTCATGCGGTTATCATGGTCCATATGATAACGTTGTACCTAAGTACATAATTGTCAGAGTTGCTAAGTGTGTGAAAAGAATACCTGAAATAAACGAGATTAGAAAACATGCCTTTCATGTGAGCGTTTGCGATCCCGCACGGTTCGTATTGTATTGTGTCGACTGATACAATTGTACGAACGAACGTATACTTTAAAGTTAAATAACTCTGTAATCATGTGCATGACATTTGTCCCGCGACGCCTTTGGGACAGATGGGCACGTGCGTGACATTGAGTCGGGGACACTGCGTATGCCTGATTACAAGAGCAAATTTATCTATGAATTAGATTGTCGCCCCGCTATCATTCATGTTCATTTATTTCTCTTTAGGGATGATCATATTTTCGTTACTTCTCAAAGTATGTCTACAAAGAAAAAATTATATCATCTTAATTTCTAGGTTGCTAGGCCTTCCACCTTTCTCACTTATTCACTTGGCAACCCTGTCTGACCATTAATAATGAATCATTGATGATACAATAAGTATGCATCCTTGACAATGAAGCCTACTTTCGTAGTATGTATGACTCATAGGCAATATTGGACACATTCAGATATTTTGTAAAAAAGCAATACTGATTGGGCGTTGTGGGCAATTTCGAAATGTACATTTTTAACAAGCTGTTTTCTTTGGACATTTTCAACACTGACATTTTTGCAACTTTTGACACTTCCAATCCTTTCCAAACTGAATGAAAAACAACCCTATCCCTCATAGTATAAAGTCGATTTTCCTATGTCAACATGTCATTGAAACTTGCAAAAAACGGTAATCGAAAATGTTCAGAACGCTAATTTCGCCCACAAATGGCCAAAGGGAATGCCAATTGTGATCATATTTAGCGTTTATAACAGTTATTTTCGCCAATTGTTCCAAAGAAAACGACCCAAATAATTATGTTATTTGGGTATTTCAAACCTAACCGCTTAGCTTATGAATATTTTCTTCAATGCCTGCTACAAGTCTTGCCTTACATTGGGCATGGCTTATAGGTACTGTGGTATGTGGGTTTTTTAACAGCTCATAAATGACTTTTCAATAACGATATGCATAGATAACATCAAAAGAGGGAAGATTAGGTACCTACTAGCTCTTCAACCACACTAACTAGGTGCAACCCACATAATTAGCCTCAGTCACAATTGCAGTGGTGTTTGTGTAACACTTGTTAGTAGTGTCAATTATTGAGGTACCTACTAGCTCTTCAACCACACTAATTAGGTGCAACCCACATAATTAGCCTCAGTCACAATTGCAGTGGTGTTTGTGTAACACTTATTAGCAGTGTCAATTATTGTTATCTGATTTGTGCTACTTTCTGCATTCTCAATTTTTGTTGTCGATGCACATGAAGCATGACAGTGGAAATGTGGCTGTGTGGTTGTGTTTGCCTGTAATGGTATCTAGCCTAATTTTAGTTTATACGTAAAATTAAAGTATGATGCCATATCTACCCCTTAACCTAGATCTATGACGATATGCGATCGATTTGTATGCATAATGTGAGTGCTACTAATAAATTATTTTTGCTATTATAAATCAGAATATTTAAACACGAACAACGACGATAATCTGGCTGTGATGATAGCATAAACATATTCATGGTCAGCGGAACTCCTTGAAACTTTTTTGGAGTCGCACATTAGTTTCCAGATAGAATAAAGAACATAAGGAAATTTGAAATGATCCTTACTTTTCTGACTTGCTTTGATAGGTAAATCCGAAACAAGGTATATAAATAGTGAAAAGTAATCTATGCCTTAGGAGTCGCAACTAAGTATGTCTTAGACATAGGGATTGGTAGCCAGAATCCTAAGCTACTCAACTATGAAAACTGCATTGCAATCGGTGCAGTAGTTTTTATGTGATACACCAACAAAATTGATTTTACAGGTGGATTATGTCTCATGGAATGTTGACATTTGACATGGGCATAACATTTGTTATCTTGGTCAGCTACAGCTCATAAACTAGTAAATAATAGATAGCCATGATAATTATGTAACTACATTTTTATCTGCTAGTAGTTCCCTAGATTTTTATTTTTTTTTAGATCTTGTTGTGGTAGATGGGGGGGACGTGCAAACACACTTACGTTGCAGTTATTAATATCTAGACATGGGCCAAATTTCAACCCCATTGTGTTAATAGAGTCTGAATAAAATGGCTATAACATACAGACAGATAGACATGACGAAACTAAGGGTTACCCCTACATAACCCTAAAAACCCAGCCATGCTCGCATGCTTATTTGTTGTATGACATAGTGCTGGCCTCTGGTGCCTGCGGGTCCTCTGATATGGCTCAAAAACTGTAATAAAATACATTACAGGATGCTTGGATCTTAGATTATGAGTTGATGCAATAATAAACAATTTGTTTGCAAAATTAACTGGTTTTATTATGGGCATTCATAGAGGATTAAAAATAAAGCAATGATTTAGTTGGAAAATTCAGCCCTGTATAAATGAATGAATGGAGGGGGGGGGGTTAATTGCCGCCTAACCCCCCCCCCCCCCATTCCTTCTTACTTTTTGTCATTTTTTGTACGGCATTTATGTCAAAAGCTGACGGACAGTAAGCGAAAACGGTTATTTTTAATATATAGGAATCGGACATAAAACAAGATCTTATTGAATGAACCGGGCAAGTGTGAGTTGAACTTGTGTGGAGTGGTCCTGTATAATGAATATATTATCTCACAATAATAAGAGATTTACCATGTTATTTTTAGACTATAGGCTTTTTATAGGTTTTCCTTTAACCTATTAATTAATAACTACATTATGCAATATTTTTCTATGCTCATTCGTTTCGGAGATAATTAAGCAGGGGAATGGTCAATTTCATCTATTAACTTGAATAACTTTAAAACTATTTCAAAATAATAAAAATATAGTTTAGACCCTCACAACAAGCCTTATGTGTGACATATCAAATGAACACAGTTTTTTTATAATGTATGTGCCCCCCAAAAGTGACCACCATATTAAAAATTCATATTTACATTACATGTCCATGTTTGAGTCACGGAAATTCATTTATGAACCAAATTTCAACTTAATCGGTCCAGTTGATTCGTAACAAATTGTCTGTGACAGGCAGACAGACAGACAAGTGATCCTATGATGCATTTTTTTTCATTTGAACATCCTAATAATTAATTAATCGGAACGGAACCCCAAAAATACTAAAAAAAAATTGTAACAAAATAAATTTTAACTAAGCATCATATTCTTTGAATGAGATTAGAGTAAAGACAAATAGGTCCTTGTCTGATCTAAGCAACAAACTATAATTTATAATAAACTAGCGACTAGCCCCGGCCTCGCCCTGGAGTAATTAAGAAAAAAAAATGAGGTGAAAATTAGTTCTCGCACACTCGACCTTCATTCTGCTTCGGAGGACGGCGGCTCGCTTCGCTCGCCGCTTCCACCTCGCTACGTTCAGGTTCAAAATCTGAAACGCTGGACTGATTTTGACGGGACTTTCACTTGCAGATAGCTCATGTTATAAGGAGTAACTTAGGCTACTTTTATATTTAAAAAGAATTACGGTTCCGCGTAAAAAACCCATGAAAATAGATTATTTTACACGGAAGTTTTATATATATATAACTGATGGTGAAAACGGCAATCCGTTGCGTAGTTTAAGATTAAGCGTTACAGACAGGCGGCGGAAAGCGACTTTGTTTTATACTATGTATTGATGCAGTGCTACCATGAACTATGGATAGCAATCTTGCATTGCACTGCACTGTACACGTCACTAATAAATGCCTGAAAATCGAGCTATTTAGCCAGTGTGTTTTGGCCACTATGACTTACGGAGCCGAAACATGGATGCCACTAAAGTCTCTGCATCAAATGCGAGCTGCACAGAGAGCCATTGAGCGTGCCATCTTAGGCACAGAGATCCCGAGTCGGAAATACGTTCCCTGTCGTTTAACACCGTATTATTAACTAGTGGCTTGACTTGTACTTGGCGAGGCGTGATGACGGCAGGTGGAGTAGAGCCCTCACGGAATTGTTGCTGAGAGCGAATAAAACCAAACCAACTGCTGCCAGATGGGCCAGTGACATTGAGGCGGTCAGAGCAAAGACCTGGATGAGGTCGTCACAGTCCGAAGACGAATGGCGCAAAGGCGAGGAGCCTTATACCTAGCAGTGGATGGAGATAAGCTAACGATGACCTTTATAGAAAGAATTATTATACCCCTGATGCTTACAGATAAACTACGTACAACATTTTTCATTTGGCGACGTGTCGTTGCCTAGGTATAAGGGCGTGCCAACATTCTAGAAGCGCAACGTCCATTTGCACAAACTACGAGTATATTATACTAGATCAAATAAAGTCATACCTATCCAATAATAATCCAATTATATCAAAGGGAACCCACCACCCTTCGTTTCCCCTTCTCCCAAATTGTAGAGAGAGACGTACTACATAGGCCACGTGGCTTTCGTGTGTCCCTTTTTATAAGATGCGCAAAAAGTATGATCTAAGTCATCACTTACAGCTTGTCTTTGTACATTGACATTATGACGTGTGGTTAGGTAATTTTATAGAAGGGTTATTGATTGTGAGCATGATCTTAGACATTACAGCATTATTGATGAGATCCTTTCAATATGCGACTTTTGCTATCTTATTTTGTATATTGAAGTAAAATGATCAAGACCTTTGAAGCCCGATGTTTCAAAAAATCGTTAGTGCATAGCCTAGCAACAAGGGTATTGAGCAATATAGGTACTTGGGTGGAGGTAGGTATAGTAGATGGGGGTAGTGTGAGGTAGGCGCCAGGCCGCCGAGCACGGTGCACGCGGGGGTGGTGCGAGGGGAGAGGGGTGTGTGCAATCGTCGCGCTAGTCGTATTTCGTCTGGAGTGTTTATCCCGCGTCGTCGGCGGATCAATACCGGTGGCGCAGTGGCGGTGACCAAGCGGCGGCGCGGCGGCACGGCGCGTGCCTCGCCGCCAGTAGCGCCGCGAGTCTGTGAGATGCTGTCTAACCGAGCGGACGTCGGGTCGATGTCGCGATTGGTGTGAAAGACGCTCTTTGAGCTACATTAATATTTCACTTTGCGCTAGTGCGCCCGCGAGCCTCTTTTTCAAGGTGATTTTATCATGATGACAAAAACCCTAGCTGCGATTCACTTCGGTGAAAGTGACGCCCAACGATTAGTCTTTCTGATGTTGCACTGTCCCATTTAGGTTTCCCAATCGTTCGATCCGCGCGTTCTACTGTGATTAATCCTTGGTTGCAGGGGCATCAGTGAAATAGTCCTCTCCCATCGTCCACGATGTCCGTCGACAAGGAGGAACTGGTGCAACGCGCCAAGCTCGCAGAGCAGGCCGAACGATATGACGACATGGCGGCCGCGATGAAGGAAGTCACGGAAACCGGCGTCGAGCTGAGCAACGAGGAGAGAAACCTGCTCTCAGTTGCCTACAAAAATGTAGTCGGCGCCCGGCGATCGTCATGGCGCGTAATCTCCTCCATCGAACAGAAAACCGAAGGCTCGGAAAGAAAACAACAGATGGCAAAAGAATATAGGGTTAAAGTAGAAAAAGAACTCAGAGAAATCTGCTACGATGTTTTGGTAAGTTTTTGGCATGTTCATTTTCTATAGGTACCAATACTTTTTCTTTCCGTTTTGCATTAAAATTTGATGATTTAATTCATAATGAGATGGATTAGCTCGATGAGTCGCCTCAAGCCTACGCGGATGACGTCATGGCGCGGCTCTAATTCGAGGGGTGATGCAAGCGCCAGTAGCCGTGGTCATTTCCTCCAGATCGTTTTAGTTGGTAATGGGCGTTATATGCGAAGTGGCACGTGAGAGCATGCAGGGCGGGGTGCGGCGGACTCGCGGCAGGGCGGGCGGGTGACGTATTGCGCCGCGTCACTGCGCGCGCTGCTATCCCGTTTTCGTCCGTTGCTCCGTCCTACTATATCTACATATTTCTTTACTCAACTATTCTTTTGAAGATTGCACTTGATCATATTTACTATAATATTTAATTAGATTTTTCTGATCCAGATTTGATCAAATTATTTAATTTGTTTTATGCTTTGTTTCAGGGTTTACTCGACAAGCACCTTATCCCTAAAGCTAGTAATCCAGAAAGTAAAGTATTTTACCTTAAAATGAAGGGAGATTACTACAGGTACCTCGCAGAAGTGGCCACAGGAGAAACCAGAAATTGTAAGCATCATTCAGTTCAGGATTTCAGACATCTTCAGAAAAGTAGAGTTCATTTTATTCACGTTGAAATATCCCATTTTAAATATAGCTAACTTTGATTTACCTTACAGCTGTTGTAGAGGATTCACAGAAAGCATACCAGGATGCTTTCGAAATCAGCAAGGCGAAAATGCAGCCCACACACCCAATCAGGCTGGGTCTGGCGTTAAATTTCTCCGTGTTCTATTATGAGATATTAAATTCACCAGACAAGGCGTGTCAGCTCGCCAAACAGGTCATTATTTGTGTCAGTTATGCATAGGCTCTGTGCTGGCTGGCACGAGAGTGTAGGCTAACGTGTTAACTTGCTCGCTTGTCCCCAGCCGTGGTGGAGGACTCGCAGAAGGCCTACCAAGAAGCGTTCGACATCGCTAAAGCCAAAATGCAACCGACCCATCCCATCAGGCTCGGTCTCGCGCTCAACTTTTCGGTCTTTTATTACGAGATAATCAACTCCCCGGCGCGAGCGTGTCACTTAGCTAAACAGGTTTATTTCGCATAATGGTTGGAGTGTCCTTACTGATGATAGAATGCACAGTAACATTACTAACTGTCGAATCTGTACCCGATCGCATGCGACTAATTACATAGTTAACACTCGTACCGAACTTACGCACCTAAATCGGCATGGTTGTGTGGCAACTAACCAGTTAATCCTCGATCCAGCCAGCACTAGAGTGATGTTTAAAGTTGATATTGTACTGAAGGCCGGAGGAGTGCGCTCGGACGCGTTGTGACGGTGCTTTGTGTGGTTGCAGGCGTTCGACGACGCCATCGCGGAGCTGGACACGCTGAACGAGGACTCGTACAAGGACTCCACCCTGATCATGCAGCTGCTGCGGGACAACCTGACGCTGTGGACGTCAGACACGCAAGGCGACGGCGACGAGCCCGCCGAGGGCGGCGACAACTAACCCCGCGCCGCGCCCACCCTCAGCACACGCATTTGTTCTCATTGGTGTTTTATAAGAAAACGAGTAACATTCGAGAACGGCGCGCGGTGCGGCTCCCTTGTCGCCGATGCGAGCCGTCGCTTGTAAAAAATGTTAAAAAGTCGTTCGCAGCGGACCTTCACGTTCCGTCTAAAATTAAATGTTATGTGTCATCTTTGACGGTTTTGTATTTCTGTATTTACACTGGATTACAGATATCGAGCTGACCTGATGAATATAAATATTTATAACTTAAGTTATTAAAATTACGGTTTCTTAAGTTAAAAGTGTTTTCCTTTCATATCAGAGAACGAAACGGCCGGTCGGCCCCAAGCTAACATTCCTGTCGCCGCATGTCCGCAGTGAAATGGAGATCATGATGGTGAATGTTGTTTTGATATAATTATGCGATTAGTTATTTAAACTTGTTAAATTACGCCCGAATACCTGGTAACATATATAAATCCACAATCTGTAATGGCTGTATCAAATCAGGGCACAAAAAACTTGTTAGTGTCTTTATGTGGTTTTGTGATGTCCTCTAAAATACTTTATTATTACCAAAAATCTTATATTTTTGACATTAACCATTTTGTTGTGCCCATCACTGACTTAACAAATAGCATTCTGAATGTTCAGGCATTTATTAGCGATGTAGTTTGTGATGGCCAATTTTGTAACATTTCTGCTGCATTTTATCAGCCATTAATCTATTATATTTTTCATGTTTTCACCAATAAACTTTTGTATTAAATACAATTTTTAGTTTTAGAATCAATATTTAAATAAACCGCCACCTATTAACCCTACAAAGATGTTTTAAACTTGAAATTTTAATAAGTATCCTTTCAAATACATTAAATGGTAGGTATTTCATAATGTGCAAACATAATTTACTAAAGACTAATGACAGCTAATGTCGCGATTACACTTTGTTAGCCCGATTTCTAGCGGATAGGTACCACACGAATTTACAATGGCAGCTTTTTCCTATCCTTAATACTAGTGTGACGGTTAGTAAATTTTCTTCCCAACCATCACAACATTGACAGAGCAGTGTGAAGGTTAGTCCGTCGCGTCTTTTTCGAATTCGTTCGAGCCGTTGTTTATAATTTATAACACTTGGTCAGTAACTCTCAATCCGTGTGTATCAGAATTCAGACTCGTAACTAACAAGTGTAATTGCGACCGGACAGGAAATGGAAGTGATAAATTCGGGTAAATGAATATATTGAGATCAATTTTGCATTAGTTTAGTATGTAGCACTACAGTACGTAATGTTAACGTAAGTAGGTTCCAGTTAATTTTAGTCAAAAACTATCTAACATTTTTGCAATGTGTAGTAAGTTAGGCAAAATGTTACCACTTTTACAAGTCAAAACTTAACATCTCGTGAATTATGAGAGAAATATAAAATATTATAAATACCTAGATCAAATCAATAAAATTAGGTAAACTAAGTATGCTTTGATCTTGAAAAGGAAATTTCCCTTTCCAGAGAAATTTTCCTTTGCCAACTCAGAGGTGAATCTCGAACAGGAAAAGGAAATTACCCTTCTGACTCTAGCGGTGCTTCGGAAATACGACCGTTAGAGAAGAGAGCACCAAGAAACTACTGGGATGTAATTTTCTCAATTTTTGGTTGTTCTATTTCAATATCAGTAATTTTAATAATACGCATGAATATAAAAGTGCTAATATGACGTCCCACAATCATTAAACTGATAAAAATACAAATGACTAATATGAACCTAATAACCTTTAATATGAGCCTGGATCAGTCCCCACAAGCTGTACACGTTCATGAATATGACTTGTGTACCAGACATTTTATTTATTCTGTGCCGCAAGCCACGACATTTTAGTGAGCATGGCCAAAAAACCTTCTTTTTTTATTACGGTCTAGTCAATCGTTTGACCACGATCTCACCTGATGGAAAGCGATGATGTGGTCGAAGGTGTAGCACGCTTGCCTAGTAGATACCTATTCACTCTTGACTTGAACACACCTGGGTTATAATTTACCGGAAACACTGACGAGGGCAGGGCATTCCACTCCATTGCATTTCTTATAATAAATGAAGAAGCGTAACGCTTCGTTCTTGTTTCTAGTTTATCTGAACTCTTATTTTCTAAATAAGTACTAACGCTATATGAAAAGTCGTGAGACGTTCGGATCCAATACCTATGTCATACTGCTTAGTAGAACAGATTGTTCTTTTTCTCCAATCTTTTCTATAGTAAAACCAGTTAGACTAACCCCTCGCAAAGCACTTACTGTCTGTCTGTTATTTATATTAGCATAAACATAGAATTGATCACTTAATATTATCTTGGGAGCTTGGAGACATTACGCCATTCTTTTTTGTCACTAATATAATCCTTTACATGGCAATATGCTTTCTATAGTAGTTTTACTTGAACAAATGTTTTAAATCTATGCATTGATAATTGATAAACGCTGTTGAGTAACTTGTTAAAAAGCGTATACCGGCTATAAATTAAGCATTAACTATCCTTAACAGAAATCCAGATACTTTCAATTATATTTTTTTTTAGTATGTATTACAATTAGAGGTATATCTCTATTTTCATTATAATAAATAGTTCCCTTAGAATCGCGAGATTTCATGTTATGCAGGGCTATTGGTAACTCGAGATATTCTCGACAGGACGGGGTAGGGGTGATAATATGCAAAAAATGTAAGCCCCCTTTAAAGTATAGCCGAAAAACCACAGTTTTCGGCTATACTTTAAAGGGATTGCTCCCAAAGGAGTGGACCGATTTAGCAGCGGTTTTTTATGGGTTTTTTTAAACAGAATTCTCAAGAAAGAAGGGGGTATTTTTTTATTTGGGCCTTTTAATGATTTACAACTAAAAAGTACCAGGCAAAATGTCCATAGGATCTTACCCAAATACAGAATCATGAATGAAGGAATAAAAAAAAAACGAAGGTTCATAGGTGAGGTGAATATTTGTGATTTTCTTTCCTGGTTCTGCATTTGGGTAACTTCTCACTGGACACCTGGTACTTAATAGTTGTAAAATATAAAAAAAATACCATATATTTTTTACTGGAAGTATATTCTATACCAACAGGTTAGTCCAACTGGTTCTCAACAGGAAAAAACTGTAGGACCACTTAAGAGCCATTTCACAAAATTACGTTGCACAAATTTAGGTAAATACCGGCGCTCGCCAGCAAGAGTGAGAGCGCACGACTCCGCGACGACGGGGATAGCGCGACTAGGAATAACATGGTTTGATACTTGCACTCCTTGCGTACAGACATTTTGTAATTTTCGAAAACGATCTTAATTAATTGATTTCTTTTCAATTACTTCTTATCAAATAAATATAGACCGTATATCTATACATATAATAAAACTGTTACAGGTCCAATTCTGTACAATGAAGATATTTAGTAATGAGTTTTTTGGATGTTGTTTTATATTTGATACTGAAGCCAAAACAGTTTTTTTTTTCATTTTCGTCTGTGTCTGTCTATCTTAATGTATCTTGGCTAGGCATCACGCCGAAACTACCGAATGAATTTAAATGAAACTTGGTATGATTTGAGTTCACTCTGAAACTACGCGTACTGAATGAATTCAAATGAAAATTGGCATGATTTGAGTTCATACTACGAAGTAGGACATAGAATACTTTTAATCTGTAAAAGGAAGATACAAAAAAAAAGGTAACTAAAAATAAGCTACTGGAAAAGATTAAAACATTTTTAAAAATCGTGTCTGTCTGTATGTTTGTTCACGCATCACGTTAAAACTACTGGACTGATTGCGATGCGGTTTACTACTGTTGGATAGCTTAGAGTTTGACTTAAAAACTGGTTTACTTATTATATATACACAATCCGACGAGTAGAAGCCGAACAATCGATAAAAACTTTTAGGCGGCGGAAGGAATTTTGTTTAAATGTTGGTATATTGGTATTTTAGGTCTTGAAATAGTAATAGAGTTATTTTAAAATAGATAAATAGCCACACGTGCGAAGCCGCGGGTACTGCTAGTAAGTCTATATAAATATAGTTTTTTTCTAGTTCAATAAAAGTTATAAAAATACCTTTCAAAATAACTTTATTCAAAAATATTGACTGGCGTCAAATTATCAAATTATATAAATATTTGCCGTAAAGGCATTGATCTCGTCTTTCTAGGGTCTATGATTTCTGGGACTAGGCAATCATTGTAGAAACGAACCAATTTCGGAAGCATTTTTTCTTGCCAAAATATGTCATCTCTAACGATCCTTACGACTTTCAGTGGAAAATCAGAACCAGTCCACACAGCAAATAAACATACATTTCTTCTGGTAATGTGGAGCTGGCCTTGTACCTGATAGTACCAATCGTGATTTTGGTTCATGTTGACTTGAGTTTGGTTCAATTTGAAACATTTAAGTTTCTTTTCTTGAATGGCAGTATTAGGATCTATTCCGAAAACGGAGCTAGGACATTTTACTTCCACTAAACCTTCATTGCACAGTCCGTCGGGTGTCGCTCCTAAAAAACAGTGTTCCATGTCAATAAAAAGTCCACACTTTTCTATTACTGTATTTTCTTGTTCACTGAGTTGTTGCAAAGCCTTTGGTTCGTTGTCTCTACCGTGTTTTATCGAGGTAATATTATCTAATTTGTATGTATATAGAATTGATTTCACCAGAGGAGCTGAGTTTTGACTTGGACGTCTTTTACAAACCTTTCCAAAGGAAGACGCTGTTAGTATACATCTTCGAAGCTCGAGCCACAAAGCGCTTTCTGCTTGTAGGACAGTAGCTCTCTCAATTTCATGACGATTCGAAGCTTGTTCTTTTAAATTATTTAAAAACAGCGCTTTTCCTCTTTCATAGTCTTCGGCATCCATATCCGGTCGTTCACATTCACTGCCGTAATGACCATCCACGGGATTGAAATTTATTTTTTTACGAGAACTGCTTCCACGGGCCATAACTTCTCGAGCATTTTTAGTACATCTTCTAGCTTCCAGCAGTTTCAGAGATTTTCCCGGACTAGTGTGACAAATCGATTTATACAATGTATACTGTGGCATTCCTGTATTAAACGATACCACTGCAGCATGACATCGGGTAGTGTAAGAGTCCTTTAGAGAAAAATTTACTCTCTTGCCACCTACCATTTTAGCCACAATGCTGTTGAATTGCTCAGCACGATTATTTGTATAGCAATGTAACAGACTTCGGGAATTGAAAGCAAGCTGAGACGCGTTTTTTCGAAGTTTAAGAATCAGAGTAGGTATAAGTGGGACCAGATTCTGTTCACTTTTTCTTTCCTCTGTACAGTAATAACTGTCACATTCTGAATGGTCCCCAAAAATATGACGGGGACTATTAATTATGTCTTTTTGAAGATTTTCGATTTTATTTGAATTTGATCCGTTGTTCTGTTGTCTGTGCGTCACAGCAGAACGTACAGCGGTTCTTAACCTTTTTAAACGGTCCATATTTAAAAGTTTGCGTTCACTTAGAGGAATGGTGGTATCTTTTTGAAGTTGTAAGTTCTTTCCATTGTAATTTCTCAACAAATGGTTTGTGCACTCAATTTTTTGTATAGGTACATCAGCATAAGGACGACTCTCTAGGATACTTTTATAGTTACTAGAGTCCCCATCTGCAATTAAAGTTTTATATATTAGATTCCGTTCTTTTATAGAATTCTTGAACCCTTCAACCAATATCGCTTGCTCCATGCTGGTAGACGATCCTGAATGATTTTTAGTGCACTTATGAGTTTTTGGGGCCTGTCTTTTTTTGCTCGCACGGGCGCAAATCACACAGTATTTATTGCGAACCCCAATGTGTAAAACTTTACCACTATGCTCTCCTATAATGGCCGCAACACCAGAAAGCGCAGAGTAATTATTTTTGTAGGAGCGTTTACCCCAACATGCATCCGCTTCGACCGGTATCATTGCAAGACCTGTATTATTAATATCGCCACGTGATTTTGCCGCTTTAATTTCCTCTTTGGCAGCATTTAACATTGTTTCTTCGGCTGCAGTCTTCCACATATCAGAAATAGCATCATGTGTTTTACTATATAACCGAAATGGCATTGTTGGTAAATCTATAGATGCAGTGAGCTCATTTAAGTTCGACAGACCAATTCCCGTAATTATTGCACCTGACACAGCTCCAGCATTAACGTCAAGTCTTGATTGTTCCTCGGAGTCTGAAGTTTTCAATATGAAGCTTGATCCACAAAACATACACTTCAAATTAAATTTAGATATAAGACCTACTTTTATTTCTTTTTCTATTTTAAGATAGTTTAATTTGCAGCCGAAATTCTCACTGTGCTCACTTATAGCCACCAACTGACTCCAAAAATATTGGAAATCGATTATTCGCCTGCCTTCTACTAGGTAATCTTCCTAAAACAAAAATAATAATATTATGAATATTTAGTAGATACTTAAAAAAATATGGAAATTTAAAAAATATAATAAAATATTTACAATTGGTTGAGAAACTTCCTTTGGTATGTCAGATTCAGTTTCTTCTTCAAGAAACTCTTTGTCCTGTTAAATGAAAGAAAGAAATATTATTATACTGTATTCTACAAGTAAAGCCCTTTCATTCGATACCCATATTGACGGGGTTCTTAAAAATATATATTTCTGATTCGCCATTACGTGGCAGCGGCCATCTTGTATTTAGAATGATACAGCTGTATTCTACTAGTCAAGCTCTTTCATTTGATACCCATATCAAGGGGTTTGTAAAAGAAATCATAATCCGACATTTTGTTGCGGCGGCCATCTTGGATGTATAATATTATTCAATACATGTTACTGTATTGTTATCAGAACTAAATTAATAAATAAAACTTACAATTTCCATTATCGAATTGGATTCCTTTGAACATGTACCCAAAACAGCCTCAGTATTAATGGTAGTATTTTCTTCAGCACGATTTATCCTGTTTCTCATTCTAAAATACAATAAAATATCTGTTATGTTTATATCTTTAACTACAACTATGTATATATTGCAAAATTAGATATTAAAACAAAAAAATCGCCTGTATAAACTAACAAGTACCAAATATTAATTTACTAACAAAAATTATTTATAATAATTTTACGACACTTTATCCCATCAAAATCTAAGTGCTAGTTTGAAAGATCCAAATAATCACGTAAAAATCATGCGCGTTAGCATGCCGCGTAACGCTCTTTCTCAGTTTATGATCGATATATTATTTTAAAATACTGATCCAATTTTTATGAAACTTTCGTGTTAAACCATTACAAAAATAATTTTGTAATCCTACTTTTAGTTTTGAGGAAGTGGACAATAATCATACATAAAAACATTCACACACTTAGAATTTCTGATATCCAAACAGAACATAATAGCTGAACTGAATATTACCCGTTTTTGATGATATTATAGATACAAACAGGTGAACTTGAGAATCTTTTTTTAAAAATAAATTCTTACCTCGCTTCTGTTGCTTTCTGTATGGCTGCATAATTATGACGTTTCCTTTTTTTAACACAGTGATAAATGGCATTTTTTCGTCCCATTGCTAATACTAAAAATACAGAAATATGTTGTTATTGTTATATACAATGCATCAATACTAATATTACTCAACAAAAATAAACACTTAAAAAATACTCACGCGATCAAAACGTTGTGGTCGTACTATGAACTTGCGTTTATGCGTCTCGCGGTCGGAAAATCGGGGCGCAGCAAAACTGACACAGGTCCTACCTCGGTAAGCGCTCGCGCCGTACTGATCGGCGCGCGCCTGTACATCGTAATTTATAGTAAATTTAGAATAATGCTAAATATTTTTTTATGTCTTATCAAACAGAGGGAATTTCAATAAAAAATAAGAATCAGATTCACTTAAGAACATTATTTATTTTAATATAGTATTTTGTTTGAAATTACGCTTTATTTGAAGCAAAAAAACGTGGCAAACTGCCGGTATAATTCGGGGTAATTAGCGGAATTTCTTCTTTTTTTTTAATGATACTGTGATGAAAAAACTATATTCTAATACATTATCTACCTACAGATGTATATGCCTGATGTATAGGTTTTTTTATCAGTCATATTGATGATTTTTTATAAAAGATTTAGGAGTCTGAAGATGACTGTTTGTTTTAATTTTCGTAAAACTAGGTGCGAAAGATTGACCACTACAAAATAAATAAAGTAGTATTTGTAAATGTGGAACATTGAATATCAATGCAATAGATTGTTCTATTTTAAACAATTTTTTAATATTGTCAAAGTCGTTTCTAAGATGGTAAATTAAGCGCTTGAAATATAAGATTATCGCGCGAAAACGTGAAATGGCTCTTAAGGTCCTAAAAAGTACCTAACCGGCAAACATAAGTTCATTAGGACCAAAAGCACGAAAGAAATAAAATAATAAAAGTAGGTTTAACAATTAGAGTTTTTGATTATAATTTATTTTCATTTTGCGCCGCCATACGAGTATCTTCTTCAGTTAGAAAAACCAAAATAGATGCAAAGAAATAAAAACCCCTGGTACACCCAGTTATCTTGAGGTGGACCATGGCAAGAACAAGCAAAAAAAGTAGATTAAAAAACTAATCTAAAAACCACGTTTTTTTTTGAAGAATGCATTGTCATTGAGTTGTGAGCTACCTGAAAGTTTCAGTCGGATAGCTAAACGAGAAGTGCCCGAAATTTGAGTTGCAAGAGTGGTTAGCTTAGACTCGCTCGCTAGCACGTATTGTTTGATATCTGTCTATTTCTTACCATTTCCTTATTGTCCTTATTGTTTAATTAGCAGTATCACTAGGGACTCCCAGTACCACAGAAATCCGAATAATGAGAGCAACCCAGTACCCACTATTAGTAGAACAACGCCGAATATTTTTTTCTACTTGTTCTATTGGTAGAACAAATAGTAGAACAGATGGTAACCATGTACCCTTATATTTTCGCCTTTGAACAGCGCCAGTTTTACGTATCCGGCAGTGACAGAATAAATAATAGTAAGTACATACAAGTAGCAGCGATAAGTATAACGGTTTACGAACGGTTCAACGGTAATAAATAACAGGTTCTCCTAGTGATGTCCTGCTTGACTTACCTACCGTCAACGGCGAACCCTGTTAGCTCCGGAAGAGAGAGAGTAAAAGGCTTGCAATTATAAATTACAGCGGGGCTAGGCAGCATTTGCAAAACTTCGAGTCTTATCGTCGCGAATACCGACAAGCACGAACGAAGTAAAAATTTATGTAACCCCGATTTCCCACCCCCATTATTATTTAAGAAGCATCTCGATCACATTAGTTTTCAAACAAAAAAATCGTTCCATCCGTTTGAGAGCTACGGTCGTCACCCCCATCCCCCACCCCTCCGCATTATAGCATTCTACTATTATTTATTCTGTGTTATAGAGCTAAGAACCATCTCGTTTACCTCAGCTTTGAAACATGAAAAACCGCAGCTAAATTGGTCCATTCGTTTGAAAGATACGATTCTCACCCCCCTTTTTTCAAACCTCCCCCCCATATAGCTAAAACCATCTCGATTACATCAGTTTTCAAATATAAAAAACCTCATCAAAATCTGTCTATTCAAGTGGGAGCTATGATCCTCATCCCCATTCCCCCCCCTCCCCTCCCCTCATTATAGCTGTGAACCATCTCGTTTACCTCGGCTTTCAAACATAAAAAAACCGCAGCGAAATTGGTACATTCGTTCGAAAGCTACGATTTGCACCGCCCCCCCTCCATCCCCCCGTTATAGCTACGAACCATCTCGTTTACCCCAGCTTTAAAAAAAACACAGGTAAATCGGTCCATTTGTTTGGAAGCTACGATTTTCACCCCCCTTTTCTCACCGCCACCCTCCCCCCTCCCCCTCCCCTTATATGTAAGAACCATCTCGATCACATCAGCTTTCGAACAGAAAAAACCGCATCAAAATCGGTACATTCGTTGGTGAGCTACGATGCCACAGACACACACACACGCACACACACACCCGTCTCTTTGTTCGGGGGTTAAAAAGTTTGAAGACAAGAGTCTTCAACCAGTGTGTCCTACCTGTTATGATTTACGGAGCCGAGTCTCTGAAAGATTGTATCCGGAATGACGTGATCCGGCAGAGAACCAAAGTTTTCGTCATAGCCCTTAGGATTAGTTAGCTGAAGTGGCAGTGGGCTGGTCATATCTGTCGAAGGACTGATAACCGTTGGGCACAGCGTTGGGGTAGACGTATTCTTGAGAGGAGACCGCGGCTAGGTAAACGTAGTGTAGGGCGCCCTCCAGCTAGGTGGAGCGACGATATACGCGAAGTGGCTGGCAGCAGTTAAAAGAGCAGAGCTGAAGATCGGGCTCAGTGGCATGCTTTGCGAGAGGCATATGTCCAGTAGTGGACTGACACGGACTGATGATGATGAAAGAAATTTTGACATAAAGTTCCTGTTGCAGGGCGCACAGCAAAGTGACCAATAGAGTTTTTCTTATATTATGAAGGCGCTTAGCGTCAAGATCTTGTAGTCGATTTTGATGGAAACTCACGGTGACGCTGGTGACGAAGGCGTTGTTAAAATAATTGCGCCACTCCTTTCTGTTGCGCCAGCTCCGTTCCTCTGATGGACTGTTACAAAAGGGAAGATGGTCCTTGATCACATCTCTGTAGAGTAGGAACACCTCGTGTGCGTTTTTCATCCCTTAGTCTTGTATTATTATTTATTCTGTGCCTTAGCTGTGAGTAAAACGCAGATGTCGGCAGCCTGCGGTCGTTCATACGGTTGTATGGGTTATTATGATTGAGCTTTGAAAGAAAAACATAAATTCAGACCTCTTCAGGGCAACCAAGGAGTTTGGATACACACATGGCAACATAAAACTCATGAAAACTGCTAAAGATACATATGCTAAAGTTATGTAATGTAAGGCACCTATAATATGTGTTGCACAAGGCGGTCCTGCTAATAGGACCAAGAGGGAAGGTATGATATTTCAAATCTTGGAAATTTTAATTTTGAACATAATATGGCTCGCTCCCACAGTATGATCTGCATATTTTTTGAACGAAGCAGATGAGTTCAGTTCAGACTACAAACAAAACCGCTAAGAGCATTTTATAAATGCTCTAAGCAAAAACACTTCAAACTCTTGCTATAAAATGTAGGCCAGGCGTTACTGCAAATGTCTCTTCTTTAACTTCAAAGCCAAGAGTAGATAATGTATTAGAACTTCGGCCTATTATTAGGATTTAATTGAATAATTCTTATTTCCATCAATTGGATTGATCTATTGTACGGAGAGTATTTATCCTTGATAGCATTGGATAATTTAATTAATTTTATGATGTGCTATCATAGACGCTTTAGTATTTCAAATATGTTACATACGCACATAGCATATAGTCATCAAGTTTTTCAAATGATTGATACCGAATTGCATTGCCCTCAAGAACACTGCAGTTTCAACTTACGCTTTATGTATGAATAAAAACTCAGGATTCGACAGATCTCATCGATAGGTGACGATGAATGAGTTTTGTAGGTCGAAATGATATTTTGCTGGTTCGTTGCATATATAATAAAAATCCATAATTAAGTCTTCTCTGGAATGGCTTACCTACCACTAGCTCTAGCATTTGCAAAGTTTTTAATGTAAGTTTTTATTATTAGGATAAAAATAATTTAACATTAATGTCGACAACTTATGTAAAAAGTACAAAATATCTTTATTAAAAAAAAATATATATAAAAGTAGATTAACATTTAGCATTGTAGTATCAAAATAGTTTTATCCTTAAGTAGTAAGTAGGTACATTATTATATAGGCAACATGTTGCACATTTTGAGCATACAATATTAGGTACACCTGTAATTTGTCAACTCACATTACTAAGGCACTCAGTGTTAAACAACCCAAGTGTGATTTTTGCTAAATCTTTGGTCGGTCGGTAGGTACTTCTTTTACTTACCTGATACGTTTCCTGATACGTTTCTTGTAAGCGAACATCAGAAGATGTGAACAACTTCCAGTTCCATTAAACGTTATCTTTGTCTCCGTGCCCATAAGAGAAAGCCTTTCTTACACTCGGTAACAAAATTATGCAAAGCAGAGGGCGTACCAGTATGGAACTCAGATAAATGCAACTAAGTGCCAATCCTAACGAATTCGAAGCATTGTCATGGAGTATCGATCCAATTAAAGTTTCATTCCCTCTCATCGACGATGTAGAGTACACGTATGTCGTAAGAACGGAACGAGGAACACAAAACACAAAGTACACTATGATCAGCCACAGCGATAATTTTAAGGCACCTATCGTTTCACATCCCTCGATTTGCGACAGCAGAAATCTCTTAGATTTTAGTTTTAATGTTACTAGAGCACCTGCAGCGCACATAATCATTGCTGGTAGGAATACATTGAAAAGTGCCAATATGGAATACAAATGGAGACGCTGACTTGAGTCCACAATAGTACATACGACAGCATTTTGATCCAGCTTTACCATGGTAGCTAGAGCGAAATCCGGCACGCTCAGTGATATTGCCAAAATCCAGACAAACATCGTTGGCTGCGTGATTGGAACTTTAGAAGCGCTGACTCTATAATCCACGTTCATGGTACGCGGCGGGGTCGAAGAGTCACTGCTAGCGACGAGACTAAGTCGTGATGATCTTATTTCTTCATCTTCGTCCTGGTTACTTCTTTTTATTCTGCTCGCCAGCGACTTCTCTTCGAGGCTGGAGGTAGCCAATGTATGTAGAGCTACGGTAGCGACGAGATAGGCAGATGCCGTCGATGCTAATATGCTTAGACCTCGATATGCGACGCAGCTACAGCTACCCAATGTCCAGTTCTTCATGTTGTACGACCATATTTCTGTGCTAATTGATGCACCTAGAGCAATATCTGCTATTGCCAGTTGCAGCAAGATAGAGAACAATCCTGGAACCAACAAAAAATAACTTTAACAGCTTTCTCACATGTACAAACTTAACACTGAGGAAGTGTTAAATTAACACCACGAATCATCACGCTATGGCAAAAGAAAGTACCCTACGTCGAGTAGCTTCAATGATGATAAACGAGTTTTTGAAACAAGTTAAAGCCTTTTCAATGAAACAAACCGCGAGTTAAAGTCACGCGATATCTAAATAACGAAAGATGCAATCATAAGAAGTTGCAATTTAGGTATTTCTCTACTTCACCACAGGCCTACATTAAATTCAAATGAAGCCGCGCTTATTACCACTTGTTGAAGACTTGAGCAGCGCCGCAAGGAGCGCGCAGTTGGCGAGGGCGCCGGCGCCGGCCACGCACGCGACGTACGCGGCGAGCGCCAGCGGCGGCAGGAGCGGGTGGGGCGCGGGCTCCGCCGGCTCCGGCATGGCGGCGACTGGCCGGGACTCTCGGGATCAATGACTCGGACACTGCGTCACCCGCGTTCTCCGCCGCGCCGTCCCTCCACCATTTTCTTTCTTTTGTGGTGAATCACCGTATGAACATGTGCGACGCATGGCGGAACGCGAAAACGCTAACTGAAGGTCTGTTTTTTTGCACGTTTGGAAGTTAACAAACCCTTGTATATTTCATATGTAAGCGAGCACACATAAGCTGTCCACTGGATACATGACGCGCGACGCCCGTGCATACCCCCTCAACGTCATACACGCCGCGAATGCCCGTCCCGTCATATATGCCGCGAATTGGCGACGTAGAATACTTGTACTATTATTTATTCTGTGGTAGAATATGCAAACAATAATGTTTCATGAAGGGCTAGGCGTTACGGCGGCATACGAGTGTTTTTGTTCTGTTCATTATTATTCAATGTTTGCTGCAAACTACCGGCATCCGCTCTATCCACATTTTATGGTGCGGTATCTTACGGTTTTTGCAAGATGTCACGTTCGTAGGAATAAAACGTCTTCGAGGCATCCTCGTTGCGCGGTTATAAAGTTTCCATCATAGGTTTGATGGAAATTTCTGTAGTACCAAGAAATATACGTATCAGACGAAGGACTTCAAAATAGTCCGAAACTGGTCTGAGTATTTCCGATCTGCTTTTTCGTGAGTTTTTAGCCGGTCATTTCTCTAGGTTAAAATTAGGTACTCTATGTACCATTCCAAGACCTAAAATACCTACCAATACACCAGCATTTGATCAAACTTCCTTCAGCCGTCTAAAACATTTTATCGATTACTCGGTTTCTACTCATCGGATTGAGATACCAATTATACCAGTTTTTAAGTCAAACCATAAGTTATCCAACAAAGAAAACCGTATCGCAATCGGTACTGGACCGATTGCGATACGGTTTTCACGTTATTAACAAACAAACATACACATGAGTTGTAATATTCTTGTTCAGTAGCTTATTTTAAGTACCCTAGATCATTTTCTTTTAATAATTTTTGTACAGACTTTTTCGTACTTACTGCTTTATTATAAAGTATAAATATTTATTACATTAAAATTGACACAGGTTTGGACCCCTATCCCTATATTTTTCGGGATAAAAAGTATCTTCAATTTTAACCCATTATTTAAACTATGACTGTACCAAGTTGCATCAAAATCCGTCCAATAGTTTCAGCGTGGTACGTGTTATTTTAAACAACTTTCTACCCCTATCCTGCGGGAACCCTTTAATTTTTCGGGATGAAAAGTATCCTATGTCCTACCTCGAAGTATGAACTCAAATCATACTAATGTTTCATTTGAATTCATCCATTAGTTTCGTCGTGATGCGCAGCCAAGACCGTGGATTATAGAGTCAGCGCTTCTAAAGTTCCAATCACGCAGCCAACGATGTTTGTCTGGATACAGACAGACAGACAGACAGAGAGACATAAATGAAAAAAAAAACAGTTTTGCCTTCGGTATCGAATAAAGAGGACGCTCCAAAAAAAAATATATATCTTCAATGTACAGAATTTGATCTGTTACAGTTTTATTATAAGTATAAATTAATAAAATAAAATGATAAGTAGATACAATTTTCTACTTGAAACAATATTTTTTATGTTGACAAGTATGTTGATAGGACCTGCAATACCTATCAACAATAGGAGATTGTATAACAAGGGAGCAAAATAATATTTTTACGGTGAGGGCGCTACTTTGAATACAGAGCGGAGTCTATTATTTATTCTGTGGCGGAGTGAAATATTCCTTTAAATATACATAAGACCGCGGAGGAAAAAATATTGCGTGCGATTGATTCCTACACTCAACCACACTCTACTTTTCATTCCCCTCTATGAGAAACAGAAATAAAAGGCGCTTTTAGATTCTTTGCAACTCATATTTATATAAATGGTATTAGCTAGACTAAAAATAAACAATATAAAATAAACTTGGTAATACCTTAAATAAAAACGTTTATTCACTTTGGATTTGACTGAGAAACTTTTATTTTATATAACATTTCACCAACTGTTACTGTAGAAACTCTAAAGTAGGCCCTACGGATATTTATGTAACTACTAGTTGTGCCCGCGGCTTTGCCCGCCTGGTCATTTCTCTGGCTTAAAAATTAACATGTTTTATTTCGTACCTATATTTCCAAAAGTACCTATAGAGTACAAAATACCAAATTTCGTTCAGCCGTCAAATAGTTTTTTTTATCGAATGCGCGGCTTTTACTCATCAGATTGAGATAATATTTTTTATGTAAAACCCTATGCCATCCAATAGTGAAAACCACATTGCAATCGGTCCAGTAATTTTTACGTGATGCGTGAATAATACAGACAAACTAACAAACAGACAGACACGATTTATAAAAATGTTATATTCTTTTTCAGTAGGTTATTTTTAGTACCATAGTTTTTTTAATATCGACCTTTGACAGATTTTTTGGTACTTACTGCTTTATTATAAATATAGATGCGGCTTCGCAAGTGAGTTCATTTCTCCAGTACTTCTGTGTGCTATTCCAGGACCTAAAATACCAATATACTAACTTTTAATCAAAATTCCTTCTGCCGTCAATAAGTTTTTTATCGATTCCTCGGTTTCTACACAATTTATTTTGAGACACCAAGTACACCAATTTATAAATTGGTGTACTTGGTGTCTCAAAATAAATTGTTTTTGGTGCTTAGGGTTTGACTTATAAGTCAAACCCTAAGCTATCCATCAGTGAAAACCACATTGCAATCGGTTCAGTAATTTTTACGTGATGCGCGAACAAACACACCGACGCAGATAAACAGACACACACGATTTAAAAATAAATTATATGTAGGTACCAAAAATAAATCAAATTTATAAATGTTATTTTAATAACATGACAATAGATTATCTATGCAATATTAATACCAATTTATATTTCTCGAAAAATCCGATTTCCTTAATTTTTCGTTTCTTCCGGATTACAGGGGACTTTGGGTCTTACAAAGTTAAATAACTGTTCTACAACTTCTTTGCTCGTAGATCGAGTATTATAGCCGATGTTCTGCTCGGAAAGCGGCTAAAACTACAATATCGAACTTTTTAGGAAAAATGGCCAATGTTTGAAGTACTCAATCTCAAGTTTTTCAAAAAATAACTGAGCTGCGGTTGAGCTCAAATTATAGAAAATTTTGTTTTCTTTATAAGTGTTGTAAATATTTTTTCCTTGGGAATCACCTTGTAGAAGTTATAAGCCAATATCTGAAAAAGATCAGAAAATTTTGATGTTTTTCGAGCACCAAGAAGTTAGCTAAGGTCTTTCGAAGTTCAAAATTTAGTTTTAGCTAAGGTCTTTCGAAGCTCAAAATTTAGTTTTACACTACTGGTCTTATCTATCTTAATAATATCACCTAAAAACAGGACGGTACAGATTTTTGCGACCTAACCACAGAATAAGCTTAACGCGAGTTTTGTGTCTATATAATAATCATCATCATCATCATCATCAGCCTATATCAGTCCACTGCTGGACGTAGGCCTCTCCCAATGAATGCCACTGAGCCCGATCTTTGGCTCTACTCATCCAGTCGCTGCCAGCTGTCTGTCGCAAGTCATATCTCCACCTGGCCAGCGGGCGCCCCACACTACGTTGTGTTTGTGTCTACGGTGACCGTTAATCCTATATGATAAAGTGCGAAGGCCAGCTTAAGATGAGCCGTACGTTCAAACGTTCCTGTACATTTCGGGTTGCAAGTTATTTGGACATAATACTGAGGGTTATGCTGTATGTAACTTCTGGACGACAAACCCGATACCTTGAAATATTTACATGACAATATTTAAAGTAGGTACCTCCTTTCTTACTAAAAAATGAATGAAATCGGCCTACGCGTTCATGAATTACGACTTAGTACACATTTTGACTTTCATCTCCTCTCCCAAGGGAACCATGCTAAATATCGGGATAAAAAGTATCCAAAGTCCTACCTCGTAGAATGAACTCGTATCATACCATGTTTAATTTGAATTCATTTATTAGTTTCGGCGTGATGCGTGGTCAAGATACAGACAGGCAGACAGACAGACAAAAATGAAAAATATAATATTATGTCTTCAGAATAGAATATAGAGTACCCTGCGATAAAAAATATGAATACTTAATGTTAACATAACTTTGGACCCGTATCCCGCAGGAACACTTATTTTTTCGGGATAATAAGTATCCTCAATTTTAACCCATCATAGAAACTATGACTGTGCCAAGTTGCATCAAAATCCGTTCAGTAGTTATAAAGTGGTAAGTGTTTTTTAAATAACTTTCAACCCGTTCTGCGGGAAACATTTAGTTTTTCGGGATGAAAAGTATCGTATGTCCTACCTCGTAGTATGAACTCAAATCATACCAAGTTTAATTTAAATTCATTCAGTAGTTTCGGCGTGATGCCTTGCCAAGATACAGACAGACAGACAAAAATGAAAAAAAAAAACAGTTTGACTTCAGTATCGAATATAGAGTACCCACTAAAAAATATATCTAAATATCTTCAATGTACAGAATTGGACCCGTTACAGTTTTATTATAAGTATAGAAGATAGATATATAGGCAAAATAACAAAATTAATATCTCATGAACAAAGAGAAGAACATAAATGACTATAAATAGATCAAATCAATAAAAACTAGGTATAATAAGTAGGTATGTAATTAAGCTTTGAGTTTCAAAATAACATTCCCGTTCATGTGTCGACGAGTTGAATATCGCACAGGAAACGGGAATAACCTCCTGACTCTACCGATGCTTCTGAAATGCGCCCGTTAGAGAAGCGAGCACCAAGAAACTACGGCGAAGTCATTTTCTCTATTGTTATCAATTCGTTATATATTTTTTAAATATCACAAATTATAATAATACAGATGTAAATAGATAGATAGATAAATTCTTTATTGTACACACCACAAACAAAAATAACAAAAATAAAGAAATAATAGTAGAAGAAGTGTTACAATGTGTGTTAGATGTGTAAATATGCAATAAAAAAGATAAAAGTGCCAATGAGACAATACAAATGACTAATGAGAAACCAGCCTGGACCAGTCCCCACAAGCAGCATCCGTTCACGAGTATACCTTGTATACCCCCTAGACCATTTAGGAGGGAAGGGAGTGACAAGGTACACAGCCGCCGCAAATAAAGACATTTTAGGAGCATGCTGACCATAAAAACTAGTTTCTGAACAAAGGCCGCCTCCATAGAACGCCACAACGAGCCTTTGCGCGTTGCTCGCTACTTGCATCCCGCGGCTGCCCGTCGATCTGAGGCAATTTATAGAACTCGCCATTTTAAAAACGGCAGCGTTCGTCTGCTTATAAAAATTCGTCTGTTTGCAAAATACTATGATTGGTAGAATTGCGCCTTAAAACATTTGAACCCAAGATCTCCTAACTTAGGTACTGCTATTTTGACGACGCCATTTGTAAACGGACGAGTTCTCAAATTGCGATAGATCCATCTTGTGGGGCCGGCTTCCGGTCCGTGGTCGCCATTCGAGAACTTTTCTTCCCCAACGGTTATCCTATCTACGAGGTATTTGGTAGTTTGGTCTGCCCATTGCCACTTCAATTTGATTTGTTTAAATTCTGGCCCCAGCATATATCGTAGTACTATTATTTTATTCTGTGATATTGCTTGCTCTCTCCATCACCACCATAATTACTGTACCCATGTTATGTGGTAGTTACCAAATCAGTTACACAAATAAGTCAACACAGACATTTTGTATAATATTATAGTTAATCAAAGTTATAAATGTTTTTTTTTAACTGGTCGATGAACTTGAGTTTTACAATGACGTCCAATATAATAACTATTCTTCATACAATAAGGTCAATAAGAGCACGACCTTGTCGAGGTGTACACAACATGCAACTTTTTTTTGTTTTAAATTATAGGAATAAAAATAGTAGATTGTGATAGGGTCACAGAATAAATAATAGGTAGGGTCGTAAATATTTTATTACATACTAGTTGACGTTTGGTATAAAACACGAGTCTAAGGCGAGGGCTTAATAAAACTTCAAAGATTTTGTAATAAATAAAGTCCATGTACGCCTTACCATAATATGATTTCTAAATTGAATATAAGGTCAAATTTTTAAATATTGACTGTCAAATGTAACTTTGGTAGTGACGCATTTTTTAATAAAATTATTAGGATCTTTCTTTATGTACTATGGTTTTTAGCTTCCGTTTTCGTATGGTTAATATCTCTTGATTCATCTTATCGCAGAGATCACTCAACATTTTGAGAGGTAATAAATCCTTTGGATTCGGATACTTCTTATATCTACGGTGAAATTTTAATTTTTCTTTAAACCACAATGGATAATTATCAAAATAGATAATTGTTGTTGCCTTATATTATCTTATGTGTATTATTAGCGATGATAGGAGTGATCAAGTCGCAGAAAATATCAACGGTTTCATCGACTGTTTGATATGCGTCAAAGTAATAATCCCAGTTCATCATAATCATCATCAGCCAGTGTCATCCACTTCTGGACGTAGGCTTCTCCCAAAGCACGCCACTGTTCGGCTGATGTTTTCCAACTGCTGCCAGCCACTTTCCGTATATCGTTGCTCCACATAGCTGGAGGGCACCCTACACTACTTTTGCAAGTCGCGGTCTCCACTCAAGAACACGTATTCCCCAACAGTTATCAGTCCTTCGACAGATATGACCAGCCCACTTCCACTTTAACTTACTAATCCTAAGGGCTATGTCGACAACTTTGGTTCTCTGCCGGATCATCTCATTCTGGATATGATCTTTCGGAGAAACTCCGAGCATAGCCCTTGCCATAGCCCGCTGAACGACCTTAAATTGGTGGACTAGTCGTGCCGTGAGTGTCCACGACTCGGCTCGTTCTGTTATAACAGGCAGGTCGCACTGGTTGAAGACGTTTGTCTTTAAACTTTGCGGTATTGGTGACGAGAAGACTCGACGAAGTTTCCCAAGATCTCTCTCTCGAAGTTGTTTTTACCTAATTGCAAAGTTTTCCCCAGATAAACATACTCCTGTACAACTTCGAGAGCAGTTTCGTTAACAGCAATGGGTTCCGGAATAACATGTTAGTTGAAGATGACCTTAGTTTTGTCCAAGTCCATCCGGAGACCATGCGTTGAGACGAATCAGCTAAGCTGTCCAACATCTTTTGCAAGTGCCAATAATCCCAGTTAATATGTTTTAATTATATTTTTATATTTGTGTAGCTCTGAAAAAAAAATGTGGGCTTGTGTACCTACTTTTATTTTTAGTAATAAATTTAAACCCGGATGTTGACCATCCATGTTTGATAGGGGGGTAGGAGTATTAGTAATAGAAACACCGAATTGGTGATTATTGAGTCTAAATTGCGACCATTTTCATTTGATCCGTGATTAAGTTGGTAGAGGCCATTGAAAGAGAGAGTGTCTTTAAGCAGACAATCAGTTAGACTCGAAGCACAATCGGGAATCAAACAATTATAATCAGTATAATCAAATTTTCACTGTAAATGAAGTTGAAGGTTGAAGTCACCTGCCAATAAGAGTATTGATTTCTGGGGCGTTTTGTGCTGAACAACATCTGTAATTTTCGATATTAAATTATCAAAGCGACTATAAGTGACAAGGGGAGGTACAAGTACATATAAAGTGCAAATGCATAAATGCAAGTGCAAGTGCAGCCCGATAACAACACAGAGGCCTTCATTCGCAGATTTCCATTTCAATTTACGAACTGGCTCCAGTTTCTGCAATATTAACTCCACCACCATCATATTTCTGAAGTAGCCCATCCTCGGTTTCGCCTGAAAATCGTATACATAATATACAATAAATAATGTTTATATCCAACATACAACGCTCCTTACGCTCCTGTTTGCGCAGTTATGTAATGAATAATTCCCATTATCTGAATGAAAAGTAAGACAAGGGAAACTGAAAAATGTATTGCGGCCAGCGAAACGATAAATGTAGAAGTACCTTTATAGAAAGGAGTAAGGACGAGTAGGTATAATGGAAAAATAACCGTATTCAACATCTTAGTGGAATATTAATTGAATGCTAACAAAGTTTAATTTGACCGCAGCCTCCGTGTAAAAAGTAGGTAGCCGTCGATGTCTTTCTTGTCTTTGTTAAAAGTTTGTTGTAACTCGGTTGCCGAGGAAATTTTCCTGCTTTGACTCACAACATTCCTGATAGCCCTTGATAAAAAGAATGCGGGCGAGAGTTTACTGTCTTCACAATAAGATATTACTCAAGATTCTGGTTAGTTCCCACTAGACCTCTATGTAAGATACAGCAAAAATAGTATAAAATTTATTATGTTTGTTGGTACCCGAACCTGCACCATATTTTACTCTTCGTAGGTATATGGAACTCTGCTCTACATTTTATAGAGGGATCCAAAAAATAATAACATTAATTTCATCAAGTGAATGATTTTATTCCTTCTTTGGTTTGACGAGCCAAGTGGCAAAGGCGAAAGATTTTTCTTAATAGGAATTTACGGATTTTATCGTCGATAACCTACTAATCTATGATAATGTAGGTAATTAGGTACTTCAATTTTAATATCAAGATTATTATGTGGTTTTCAAGAGTCCATTTGTTCGTGCATTTCGTTAAAAGCGTCCATGTGTTAATAATCAAACAGAGGCGGGCGGGCGGGGTGGCGTGTTTCGTGCGTTAGTTGATATTGTTCATTTGTTTTGATTAGCGACAGTCGATGTTGCGAGGTCGAGTGATGGATGACTTGTGACAATGCTCCTCCGGGGACGTGTAGGCGTCCGCCTTGTCAGCCAAAATCTGCGCTTTCCTTTGACTTTCTCTCGGAGGTGCGAAAGGTGTTCATTACATTCGGGGGCTCGCATCGCTTATTCGGTAGCCGGCGCCTCATAAGCGTACGCGCACTAATCGCGGGACAATCGCCGATACGTACCCTCGTCTCGGGGCGGGTGCATCGCGCGCAGATATTCAAAGCACCTGCATCTAGTTTCCGGCGTGCGCGCTTATAAGCTGAGCCAACGTGGTGAGAAGGCGATTCGTCTCTGAAACAGTGGAGTGCGATGTGAGGCAGCCATGCCGTTCAGAACTCAAGTGGTTGTAGCTTTGCTTTTGGTGCTACGAGCCGGTGCGCCTGCGCGATTTCCCGTGAGTACCTAAGCTTACACGCGAGGGCGGGCGGCGCCCAACTAAAGTTTATCTTAATTAGTGTGCTTTGTGTTTTGCATCCTTTAAGTTAAAATTAACCAAGAAAACTGATGAGAAGTTATTTTTTGCATTCGATTCTTATTTTAACAAAACAGCCTACCTACCTGCTTTTAAGCAGGTCTCACTGGTTTTTAAATTTATGTAGGTAAACCTGACTGACCAGTCCTGATATAGGCGTTTATTTATAAATATCAATAGAATCCATTTAATTGTTTAATGTACTCGTATATTGTTTTTATGCTGTTCTTATTAGATTAAAAGTTTGGATTGGATGCGCATTTTTTTGCACAATTGCGCAGTGAAGATTATTAACAGGATCCTTTACTTTAAATATGTACCTACCTATAGCTTTTCAATTCCGCGTAGTGCGATCACTCATGAGATAGTAATAAAAAACTTTACTTACATTTTTTAACATATAATTCTAATTATTTTGGTATAATTTTACTGTATTTTTATCTTGCTGTATGTATCTACGTATGTACATGTGTATAAATATTTACCGTATGTAAAGTTGTCCGACGATAAACTCTCACACCGACGAAGATCCGATCTTCATGAAATTTGTTAGATAGGGTAGTTAAACATTGACCTATCTAATTACTATACAAATATTGCAAACTAACGATTACTTTAAACAGATATTCCGGTTCGGAACATGTACAGTTTCTTTGATTAACGCCTAAAGGAACTTGTTTGTAACATTTTAATTGAGAATGGCGGTCACGCGGAATCTAATCGGAAATGAATAGGTCTATCATCTGGAACGAATTTCAGATAGGTAGGATATAAAACTTAAAATGTGACAAATGTTTATATTTTACACGCGAGATTACTTATGTCCGTTGCGCTGGGCCACTTATGTAGGTATCGCCTACATTCCACAAAATTAGGTCTTGGTTTATTTTGCCTAAAGATTAATAAATCAGTTTTTTTTACCTAAAAGTAAGATGATGTTTTTATAAAATCTTAGCACGAGTTAAATGTCCTTTTAGTTCGTTCATCCACAACATTGTAGGTATTCTCCGGCTTATCCATTTGCACACTAGCTACTTACTATAATACTATGTTCGACTTTCCTCACGAACGACCGTGACCGAAGGGTTCCATAGAGTAGGTATAGATCCTGCGAAAGCTTCTATTGGATCTAGGTCTTCTTCGTATTTCATTTGCCAAAACTAGGTGTCCACTCAAGGATCGTTGATAACACAGTATATACATATTATTGATAATAACAGTGGTTGGGTTACATTCTGTACGTCGTGCAGTCCTTCCCTTTTTCTAAACTGGCCTTCAAAACTTAATACCACTCTTTAATGTCTGTCTCTTCGCGCATCACGTTAAAACTACTGAACCGATTGCGATGCGATTTTCACTGTTGAATAGCTTAGGGTTTGACTTAAAAACTTATGTACTTGGTATCTCAATCCGATGAGAAGAAGCCAAGCAATTTAATAAAAACTCTATTAATTTTAAAATTGTGGTACTAAGTTTTATAGTCAGGCTAATTACATTCATACTAGATTCATAAAACTATAGGGAACTCTACAAATATAGGGAAGTCTATTCTGTAAAGCTACAAGGGATTTGATTAACCTCGAAATTGGTTTAGGGTACCTACAAGTCTACAACCAATGGGGTACAATTTCTAGATCAGATTATCTACAGTGACCCCATTGTGTTAGACACATTAAGATATTAGACGCCCGTTGAGTCATTCGTTATAGATACCTACTTACGCTTTATTTCGTAATCGAAAATAAGTAGATGCTTACCTACTAAACTTTCTCCAAATTGCAGCGCCCAAATCAATAGCATCTAACTGATATTTAGGTATGATTTTATTTTGGCAATTACGTTACATAAGATGTGGCTTTATGTCTTTCCCGTTCTGGAGCACGTCGCTTGTTACACAAGCGCGGACGTCACGCGCCGGTTGGAGTAGTTTTTCAATAGACAGCCGGTGAGGTGTTTCCATTTCTTACTGTCGTTGGGTGATTGTACTATTCTTTATTCTGTGCTGTCGTTGGGTGATTCACAAAGTTTACTACCGCGGAGGCTTCGTTTACCGCGTCGACCGTTGTTTGGTGCAGCGCCGCGCGGCTCGCAGCCTCCACTTATTGAAGATCGACATCAGACTTTCATCCGCCACATACCGACGTAACAGTTGCAATTGAATACCAATTACCGAATCGTCTGATACGTTCGAGCTGACGAAACAATCGCGCTTCCATTGTCTCGCGTCCAAGAAAAGGAAAAACAAATAGTTTTACTTTCCCCTTACTTCGCTCGCATCCGCTAATGTCGAGCCTACACTTAGCTGACTCACGAGGTGTTGGTTTCGGTTTCACCTCCATCAGTTGGACTGACTTGCCAAAACTTACATTGGATTCATACAATGAGCCAAACAAGTTGCATATTAACTGAATGGCGGGTTCTTAGCCGAGGATCATCAATCTTAGCCAAATCATGTACGTGTCGTGAGTAGTATAGTAGGTAGGTACACCACTTAGACGTTTCAATACCTCTAATTTTGCAGCTTTTGAATTCCAATAGCTATGTGATGCAATGCTCTTGAATTTGGACGTTCTTTATAAGTAACTAGTGACTCGCCCTGGCTTCGCACGGGTAGTGCTTACACCGCGGCATTTTCTTAGTTTTAGCACAGACCAGTATATACAAGTCTATGGTTTTAGTACTAATTTTTATACTCGTCGTAACTAAATAAAACAGAAGCGTAATTTTAAATCTTTGGCAGCAACGATCGTGGTGTTTTTGACCCTACTGCATTATTTTATTACCTACGTACTTGACAGACTTGTTAATATTTCGTTTCCATGACAAAAAACCCAACCCAAGGTAACATTATTGCAATTTTCGTAGGGATCTCTAATTTAAAAACAAAAAAATACTGCCCGTATTAATCGCTGATAATGTAGCTCACTACAGGTGAAATAAGCTTTAAAATCGGTTCAGTATTTTTTAGTATGAGTTTATCCCACGTTTATCCATTACAAACAAACAAAAGAACATACAAATAATCAAATCTTTCCTCTTTATAAGATTAGTGTAGATGTAGTTATCACATTATATGTATTGCTTACAAGTCATATAAGGTAGTGCTGGTTTTGGTGTCAGAGTTTGTCAGGCCGCCCAAAGGCTTCTGACAATATAACAACAGCTGTTAATTAATAACAGCCGCGGCCGACAGCTTATAACGTGCCCTCCGAAGCGCAAGGCGATGGAAAACCAATCAAAACTTAGAAAATTCATTGGTGCAGAGCCTAGGACCGAACCCGGTATTGTTGGATCCTAAGTCGCATTAGTAACCGCTAGGTCACGTTATATATGTATTGACTTTGATAACTATTTGTAGCGTGGTCTATTTGTGTTCATTTATTAAGGTTCCGTAAGTCCGAATGGTAAAAATGGAACCCTTATAGGATCATTCGTATACTTGTTCGTCTTTCATAGCTAATTTGCTCCGAATCTACCGGACTGATTAAGTCTAAATTTGGTACACATAATGAATTTCTGTAACCCATCACTTTTGGGCGAAAAATCAGAAAAAAAACAGTTGCATAACGAGGGCAATTAAAAAAACACAAGAGTGAGTTTAAAAAAAATATATAAGGAAAATATACATATATCAGGTATAACATTGTCTAGTTCAAAAACAGTGTTATAATGTATTTTATCTACACTCATATCGTAAAATCCGAATTATGAATTCAAAAATAGTGGAATAATGACTTAATTTACGCACGGCATATCTCTAATAAGAAAAAAACACATTATAACACTGTTTTTATAACTAAAAAACAAAATAATATATTTTTTTCCTATAAAAGCATCGGTTTGGCTCTGTACAACGAGGGTTTTTGTCATTTATTATATATGGTGGTGCTGTGCGAATTCGCAGTGGACTGGATGTTGACGCCATAATTTACTTTACATTTAGGTAATTAATGTCTAAACAATTTAATGTGTGATGTGTTTTTGTTGATCAAAAGTTTTATCCTGATTTAAAATGTCTAACAGCAGTGATACTCGTAGTAAGGAGAATTTGACTCCACCTGACACAAAGAATATTACGAATGAGCAAAATCAAGAAAATATTACGAAAATTTTATTTTCATTAAAAGCAAGTTTCTATTGCATGAGTGTAGATAAAGTAGTGTATGAAACGGGACACAACTAGGTATTAAAACACTCGAGTGATACTATTAAAAAACTCGCCTACGGCTCGTTTGTTAAACTCACCATCGTGTTTTGATAACCCTTGTTATGCAACCGTTTCATAAACTACAATTCTTTTCTTATTAGTCCACCATTTTTGAGTTCATAATCCGGATTTTACGATATGAGTTTATGAGATTATTTGTAGATAAATATGTTTTGCAAACTGTTCCGTGTGACATTACACTAATATTATAAAGAGAAACGATTTGTTTTTTACCGCGTTTTTATTAAGTAAGTTTTTTGTTTGTCTGGCTGTCGTTACGGGTGGAATCTTGAAACTCAAATTTCGAGCATTTCCCGATTAGATATCCGACAGACACATTAATTCATTCTAAAAAAAAGGAAGGTTTTTAACAAAAAGTCAGTCAAAAAGCACCACGAGCGATGCTGCCAAATATTTTAAATTACGCATACAGGCTTATTTTTTTGAAGTAGGTAAATTTAAAAAAAAACTATAAATAAGAAAAAACTTGTTATGAGGGCCTCAATATTTTTTTTGACTTGAATCCTTTTAAAGTTATTGAAGAAAACAGATAAAAGTTGACCATTTCCCTTTATCTCCGAAACTTCTGAGCCTAGAATTTAGAAAAAGATACAAATATCAGTAGTTCATAACTTACATTACTTATAGATTACAGGAAAACCTATAAGAATCCTATGGTTTAAAATAATATAGTAAATATCTCAATATCTATTCATCGCACAGAACCCTCTCCACGCGAGTTCAAGTCGCACTTGTCCGTTTTTTAAATATCATTGCTTACCAATACCACAGTTTTAAAAACATTGTTGTAATACTGTGCCAATACTGTCAATAAATATTATTATTATTTCTAGGATATTAAAAACCAATGCAAATGTAGGTATATAATAATGCTCTCATAGACATATATTATATAGTGCTCTCGATTTTTTTTGACGGACTAGTTATTTCGTTTCCATGGCAATCGTTCCGAGCAGCGAGTAATCAACAATTTCCAGTTTTCCCGTGGAAATTTAAATTTTTCCGGGATAAAAAGTATTCTATGTTTTATTCCATGGTATAAGCTATCTCCATTCAAAATTTCATCAAAATCCGTCCAGCCTTTATCGCGTGAAAGCTACGAAAATTAAGTACGAAAAACTCTGTATAAAGAAAATAATAAAAAAGAATGGTCTAGGGTACTTAAAATAAGGTACTGAACAAGAATACATATAACATTTTTTTAAGTCACGACTGTCTGTATGTTTGTTTGTTCGCGCATCACGTAAAAATTACTGGACTGATTGCGATGTGGTTTTCACTGTTGGATGGCTTAAGGTTTGACTTTAAAACTGGGGTACTTGGTATCTCAATCCGATGAGTGGAAGCCGAGCAAATTATATTTGACGGCTGAAGGAATTATGTTCAATGTTGGTATATTGGTATTTTAGCACATAGAGTACCTACTTTTAACATAGAGAAATGACCACGCGTGTGAAGCCGCGGGCATCAGCTAGTATTATAATAAAAAGTAAATAAGCCTTTCCTTATTATATCACATACAGATTGATGACTTCTGTATGTCGAAACGAGTTGACGAAAGCGCACTCGTAGTTAAGTTTAATCTGTTTAATATGTTTTGATTAAAGTAATTGGCTCATTAAAAACATGTGTCCGAAAAAAGACGCCGTTAATGAAGCTAAATAGTGTGAGGCAAATATTTAATTACGTCTGTCTGGACGGGACGAAATAATATCGTTATTAACAATTGGTGCGAAGCAATCCACGAGATGCGTCACTCCTTGTCATCAACTTACTTGACCCAGATTAATGCGACATTTATCAACGTCTTTCGGTCGTTCCAGTACGGGTTTGATACAAGAATTGATAGCCTTATAGAAAGGCTCTGAGTAATCTGTATTGAAATATTCGGCAATACGCCAAATAATCCTTGGCTTCCTTTGGTGTAGGTACGACTTTCAACTTTATTGGGCTATTGGAACTAGGTAGGTATCTGAACTGGGTATCTGAAGTTCGGACTCCAGTTAGAGAACTTACTTGAACTAAATGCGTCGGCTAAGTGCCAAAACCAATTGACATTATTTCTATGATCGATGATGTCATGTTTACGAATTCACTTGCGGTTTTTATCTGCTTTGGTAGAAGCTAAGTGCTTAGTCGAGTCGTAGTATTAACGTGTTCTGTGGTCGAGTGAAGTCGGTCAGATCTCGGTTGGAGCTGGCATAAGGCACGTATAGTCTATTACAATACAAAACAAAAAGTATTTTGGTGACGCTAAGATTCAAACAAAAGAGATAGATACGAGTACATTCTCTTCCAGTTAACTTTTACATGGATATATTTTTGAGAATTTGTATAGTGCTAGTAGCTACTTATAAAATCGTATTATGAATTCACGATTCCATTCCATTCATACTAATTACACGAGTACGGCGAAGCAACGGAAGGGTAATGAGTTTAACAGTCTATGTATGTATGTCTGTAGGTATGTGGATGTTCGAACATAGCGTCGCCCCTATTGGTTCGATTTTGACAAGCGAGGTATCAATCGATTCGTCTTCAGTTAGTGTTTTATGCTATTTTTTACCCGGGTTTTAGTTTATGAACTTATATCTTGTTTTTTATAAGCAAAGTATCTCCGTCCTTTTCACGACAAAACGGCTGAACCATTCGTAATGAAATTTGGTATGGAGATAGTTTAAGCTCTGGGGACATATGATACTACTTTTTATCGAGTGCAAAAAATCATAATAGTTTGTAAGACTTGTGGTAGTATCAGTACCTACCAATACCTATTTTCCTCATCTCCTGCATATTGGGTTACACCTGTTCCGTTCCGCAGGAGCTGTTGCCGCTGCACGGCTGGTGGGGCGGCGCCGCCGGCGAGCAGGGCGCGCCGAGCGAGGACGTGCAGGTGGTCTACCTACCGGCGCTGCTGCCGAGGGAGGCGCAGCTCTCTGCAGACCAGCCGTATGACGATGTACCTGTGCCCTATAACTTCGATGCCTTTGGCCGGTAAGGATATATCAATATAGGAACGTTAAAGAAACATTAGGATTCACTACTAGTTCCGGAATAATTTGGTGCCTAACTTACTTGGTAGCAAGTTTTTTGTACATTTGATTTGTCATTTTTTACCTATAGTTGCCAAGCCAGAATTTAACTAGAGAACAAGAATATTTATAAGAATGTTTTAACAAAATAATATTAAATCGACTACATTTTTTTTTTTTGTAAACAGCCTGTAAAATGAATAAAATAATTACAATTGAACAAGTACAATGAAAAAAAAACTGAACTTTTGCAAAATTAAAAATGTGATACCAATACAAAAATACAACATAAGAAAGAGTTTTTATTGTTCGTGTTCAATTGTAATTATGTTATTCTATTTAGTGGTTGCTTACAAAAGTTTTTTTTTAATAAGAAGTAGTCTTTTCTTATGGAGAAATATTTTATTTTCTTGACTCTTTGTGGCCAAACATCGGAAGGAATATACGCCAACGAAAATTGTTAAACTCACTTTAGGAAGACGTTGGCATAGGAGGAAGGCATAGGATAAAACTAAGGAGGTAATGACCTATAAAACTAATGAATCAGTTTTTATGAAAATAAGACTTCACTGGAACTCCATCAAATAACAAGCACAAATTAAAAAATTATATAACTCCCGGCCCCCCATTATAACTATTATAAGAAGTATCTCGATCACATCAGTTTTCAAACATAAAAACCGCATCAAAATGGGTCCATTCATTTGGGAGCTACGACCCTCACCCCCTTCCCCCCACCATTATAGCCAAGAACCATATCGTTTACCTCAGCTTTGAAACATATCTATAACATAGAAGCTACGATTTGCACACCTTTCTCAACTCAAGCTAAACCGGTCCATTCGTTTGGAAGCTACGATTCTCACTTCCCCTCCTCTCCCATATAGCTAAGAACCATCTCGACCACATCAGCTTACAAACAGAAAAAAACTGATCAAAATCAGTCCATTCGTTTGGGAGCTACGATGCCACACACACACTTACACACCCTCACCCTCACACACACACACACACACACACACACACACACACACACACACACACACACACACACACACACACACACACGCACGCACGCACGCACGCACGCACGCACGCACGCACGCACGCACACACGCACGCACGCACACACACACACACACACACACACACACACACACACAGTGATACATACCCTAAACTTATAACACCCGTCTCTTTGTTCGGGGGTTAAAAAAAGTTAGAAATCTAAGTACTAGATATATACGAAATGTAGATATGAGGGAACAAAAAACGAATGTTATTTTCTAAAAAAGTAGACCAGCCTAGAAGATTCGCAACTAGATCTTGATATTATCTAGTTCTACCTCCTTCCAAATTAAAAATTCACAGTTCTGGAACGAATAAAATAGCAATATAAATTTATAATAAACTATCCGATATAATAAAAAAGAAGAAAAACAAACAACATTGCATAGTAACTTACAGAACTTTTTAATTAATAAATGCTATTATACCATTGACGAGTATTTAAATGATAAATCTACACATATAATTAATTGATATAATAGATAATGGCTCGGTCTGCTTGCTACTTTTTGCTATACCCTGTAAGGGTCGTATGTTGACAATTACACCTTAATGCCTGTGTTTTTTTACTATGTACATGTTTGTGCAATATATAAATTGAAATTGAACTCATCAAGACAAATCAAATGAGCCCAAATTCGAAGCGGTTCCATCATTTTGTTGTTGAGTTCCTGTGAATACTTTCCGGCTCCATCATCAGACCAGCTCAATAGTACCATAGTATTGTGTTGCCATGAGAACTACACCCGTGTGCCAAATTACAGCGTCATTGGACGTCGTTAAATGGGTCAAAATTGACTTGCAAACTTGTCCCAAAAATAATAGCCCAGTGAATTAAACAAAAGTGCGTAAAAAGCTACTAAACCAATTATGATAAAATGTAGGTATACAGTACCAAACTCGAGGTCTAATTTTTCAAGTAAAAATTATCATCTAATTTGGTTTAAAAATTCCGAAGATACGTGAGAAAATAAACACTAAAACAAATATAGATTATCTAATAAAACTACTGAACTAATTTAAATAAAGTTTATACGGGACTACACTGAAAGCTTACCCATTTGAACAGAATAAAATCATCCAAAATCTGTTTAGAAATCCTAGAGATTTGAGGCAATATAAACACACACCCAAAAAATAAATAACTAATAAAAATACAGATTTTTGAATAATTGCTGAATCAATTTTGATAAAAAGGGGACCTAATCGGGGTTCTATCCTTTCTAATAAAAAAATATATATATATCCAAAGCGATTCAGTAGTTTTGTATGTCTCCTCTTCATGATCGGTGATGATCGTTATTCGCGTGATCGTCTGTCATCGGCAAGGTAATCGAACGATCATCGTGCAAGCATCCTCACGATCGTCCGTGATCATTTGTTGATCGGCAAACCTTCAAGATGGACGTGTTCATAGCTGCTGATACCATTCATTTAAATTCAGTCTACAATTGTTTTGATAATTTAGTTGAACGAAAAAATATGTCAAAAATGGAAGAAGAGAAGATGGTGGTTTTGAGCATTCATCATTTCAGTCATCTTCGTTTCACTGCTGGGCAAAGGCATCCCTTCCCTCATCGTAATATAACATAGTAAATTTGCACCTATACAATTTACTAGGTAAAGCTTTTTTAGACCTATAAAGGACTAGTAGTGACTCGCCCCGGCTTCGCACGTGTAGCTAAGTGTTTTTCTTTACTTGTACACGATTCTACCCGTGTTTTGATTGACTAATTTGAACTAAAACCGGTTATTGTGACTTAAGTATAATAGTTAGACATAGGCCTCGCGAACTTTTTTGTGGGCAATAATGAGTAGGTACAATAAATATGTAGTACATTATTTTATGTAACATTAATAGTTTACACAGCACACGCCAAATTATGACTTTTATTAAAGTAAGAAGAAGAGAAGAAATAAGAAGTAAGAGTAAGTAAGAATAAATAATAGTACTATTGTACTATTATTTATTCTGTGCTTTTACACGCCAATTTTTGTTTGCTTGGGTTACGTTATTGCAATTTTTGTAGGGACATATAAAATAATAAAAATAACAGCCTATGTTGCACCGAAAAAAAACAAAAATAGTTTTTTTTTGAAATCGTGTATTTTTTAGTTAATCCATTATACACAAACAAACATAAAAAAAACATAATTTCTCTTTATAATATAATATTAGTATACATCATTTTGGGATTCCATATTTCTGGCTGATTATGATATAGTTCTATGAACTTGAATGTTACCGCGATATAATTCGCAATAAATAAAGGATTAAAATCAAAATAACGCCGCAACGACGCGAGACGTACGCACGGCTGCGCTGTCCTCCAGTGAATGAATGATTGGCGATCGTGTGGGCACGCAGGCACACACTTTGGTGCGTGCCCGAAAAATCGACAAGTTACCGATCGCTGCGATCACTATGGCGATTATAGACGATGATCTGTGACTACAAACGAGTAAGCCCTCCACACGATCGTGCTCGCGTGTAATCGTCTATAATCGCCGATCGTGAAGCCCTCTTCACGATCGGCGATTAATCGGTATGTCTTAAGACCTACCGATTATCGGTATGGTAATCGGTAGGTCTTAAAATGACATAAGTTTAATATTCGGTTAATATTCGGCACATCAACCGAATATTCGGCCGAATACCGAACATATATAACCATGCCGAATATCATAATAATCATGTCAGCCCTTAGAAGTCCACTGCTGAACATAGGCCTCCCCCAAAGAGCTCCATGACAAGCGATCTTGTGCTACCTCCATCCACCGACTTCCTGCGATGGCGTGTACCTATGCCAAAAATATGCCGGATACAAATAATTAACGAATAGTAGGCGCCTAGTATGTATGTATGTATGTATGTATGTGATATTGTTAAGAAATAATAATATTCATATATATCGGTCTATGTATCTGAATTATTATTATCTGAATGATCTATACCAAATTTCACGAATGTATATATGTATGTATGTATGTATGTATGTATGTACACGTTTTTCTCGGAAACTACAAGTTTGATTGAAATAATTCTTATTGTAATAGTTTTGGTATCTTTCAACTTAAGAACTAATTTAAATTTCATTAAAATCGTTCCAGTGGTTTAAACTGTTTCGAGTATGCCTTTAGTCTTAGAGAATGAAATAAGTAGGTAGGTACTTCATTTTGTAAGCCTACTTGAATAATAAATACTAATACAAAAATTAAACCAACTTCAAATTGTATAAAACATAAGTGAGAAATAATTCAATTTTTTTGAGGTCTGTGATAGAAAAATTGAATTATATCTTATTTATACGTTTTATACGATACGAAGTCGTTTTTATTTACATTAGCTTTTTATACAACTTCGTTTAGGTAAATCCTTAAAATAATCGTCATATGAGCCAACCACAAATAAATGAACATATAAATGTTTTTCAGTAACTTTGAGCTGCAGCTAGTGCCGAACCGTCGGCTGCTGTCGCCGCAGTTCCAGCTGTGGTCCGAGCAGGGGCAGGAGACGCCGCTGGCTGCCGTCGACACCTCCTGCCACTTCCTGCACGCAGGACCCAGCACAGTCGCAGCTTTTTCGGCTTGTAGAGATCATGCTCTGGTAAGTGTCGATCTATAACAAATATACCTACTTACTCAAACATTCCTAGAATGATGAAACATGCGCCATACGAGGCAGTACAGCGAATAGCTCTGTTGTCCAAGTCTATTAGTTCTAATTCCCTGCCGAAGAGCGTCGGCAACTTAGAAACTTAGGTCGACAATAACGTGAGTCCTAGCCGGTTACTATCATGATTAATAAAATGCCAAACTCAAGAATAGGGAGCCAAAACCACAAGCAAAATCTCAAAATAATCGTAAGCCAAGCTCATGATTATTTTGTCTCCCCGCCCTTGGGAGACAAGATCACTAAAGTATCCTCAAGGGAGACATGAGGGGAGAAAAGACCCTGCAGCCAACTTTAACACTAGCATAACTAGCTTAAAAGCTAAAAAAACACGCCTACCCTGCCAAAAAAGAACTAATGCCAATAAATTAAATACTGTTGGAATGAGCTTATCAAGGCCTTTAATTGATACCCATATTGTAAAATCAAAGGTTTAGTTTTTTCTCGTTTGAAAATGGAACAATGTAGAATTAAAAAAAAAAGCCTATGTTACTCGGGGGGGCTGTAAGGATTCTAACGATACCCCAATAAACCATACATCTAAATCTGTTCAGGCATTTAAAAGTTATGGTGGAATAAAGAAACTCACATACATACGTACAAACATACATGAATCCTAAAAACATTACACAACTTTTTTTGGGCAGTCGTGTAATTAAGATCCTGCTTCTTACCTAATCGTATTTTACCTCAATTTTCTGACTCGTAGGTATAATAAAACTGGAAATGTTTAAAAATTTACATTTGTAGTGATGATTGCTGCAGTTGGACAAAGTAGTTTTGTACCAAGTTGATCGCCACACCACGCTGCAGGGTATGCGATCGAACCCGAATCGAAGGTAATCTACTAACCGCGTAAAATGAGAATGATTCGAGCTTTCGATGGAAAAAGAACATCGCATATACATCTTGGTAGTAGGGCACACTAGTGAGGTGCCTGCTAGTACTATTATTTATTCTGTCTGCGTGTGACACCTTCTTTCAGAAAGTCTGACTTTCTTTACATACCTACTTTTATCTTTGGTCTGACTATAAGCCCGATTCGTGACGCTCCTGTTGTAGTCATTGAGAGAGAGCCAGTCTCATTCTTTGCTTACTGCCTCCGCCTCCGACTACATCGTCATTTAACTCTTGAGATAGTGGTTAAACCTAGCTCAAACTAGGGTCAAACGCTAGCCTATAAACAATACAAAAATCTTGTACCTACTATTTTTACCAAAACCTTGATTTATATACTTGTCCAATAACATCTGGTTCATTATTACCCACCAATCACTGCGGTTTCATTACAGCACGGGCTGATTGTTGTGGACAACTCGACATACGAGGTCCGTCCCCTGCCGGTGGCAGCTGGTCGTGCTGAGCACGGCAGCGGTCGGACCGCGCACGTGATCCGCAGAGCACCGCCGCCCGCGCCTCCCGCCGATGATGCTCGGTTTCTGCGCCCTCGTGCTCGAAGACCACGGTCCAAGTTCCAGCCCAGGCTGAAGCTCGGACCTGTAGCTTACACGATCGAAATAGCACTGTTCCTCGACGAAGCTGCCTATAAAATATTCTACCCGTTCCTGAACTACAACGAAGCCGATTTACGTGACATGCTCCTGGCATACATAAATGGTGTAAGTTTGTCGTGTTTACCTTCTTCATACTTTGTTCGAAATTCTCTACTTATGTACCAATTTTCATATCATAAATGAGATATTCTTTTGCTATTGCACACTTTACAAAAGTAAGACACGAAACGCAAACTTGCTGTACAAAGACGACGGAAAATGTTTAAAAATTGACGGACAAAAACCTACAAACGTTGCGAGGGTAAAGAATCGAAGCCATTTCTTATTTAGTCACCTGACTTTAGATCCTCCAGACCTAGTCCACACAAAAAGAAAAATGAACCGTCCCAAGCCTTCCTATATACACCTAAAATTCTCCAGGTCAGTTGCACTATGCGCCTTGCAATAGGTCCTTTAAGACCAAATTTGGCTTTGCCAGTCATCTTCGCACAAACAAGAATAACAAGGTTTGCCTTAACGGATACGTCAAGGAGAACATCATCATCATCAGCACTTAGTCCTAATTCACTTAGTCAAGCAAAATTTGACTGCCTTTTTCAAACTCGCCTTCTAGGTCCAGGCCCTATACCAGCACTCGTCTTTAGGGACGCACATCCAGTTGTCTCTGGTGCGGCTGACGCTGCTTCGCAGCCAGCCCGCTAAGTTGACTACCATTGCCGAGCGCGGTCGGCTGCTCGACTCGTTCTGCGAGTACCAGCGTTCTTTGAACGTGGAGGATGATGAGGATCCTCAGCACTGGGACATGGCGCTGCTCCTGTCTGGGTAAGCACTTTTTATAAAGTTTCATATTATGCCCAGGTTTTTCGTCGACTTTAGTGAGTAACTTTCGAACCGGATCACTTAACGTTTGCACGATGCCTGGCGTTTTTTTTGTTATTGTCTAATATGTAAGTATTATAATAAAAAATAATATTTATTTGCATAAAATGTTGGTAACATAATGGATAAAATAGTTATTATTATACAGTTCCAGGAACATTTTACCGCATTGCAACGTGCAAATATTTTAAAACAGGCTATATTCAAAATTAATTTTTCTAATATACAAATGTCTAATATCATAACAAAAATCTTAAATTGAATCAATTCTTAACAATCACATATAAAAGTCGAACTATTTTAGTCGAGTTATTTTGTTAAATCTGAGACTGAATAAAACATTTCTCCATTAGCCACAACTTAAGTTTTCCACCATATGTAATGCTTGCTATCTTATTTGACCGCAGTCTCATCTAATGATGTGTGGCAAAGAGTGATCTCTACGGCATATATGATAACCGCAAATGATAGGACGATGTGTTCTTAGAAATCAACGTAGAGGTTTTATTACGTACCCAATAAAACTGCATTTAATAAATCGCATAGTGTTTTTTTCCACGAAATTAAATACTTATATAATTATTCTTCGTATAACGAACAAAAAGTTATAGGTGTGTTTATTTTTAGTGAAGTTGCTACAACTTCACTTCATGATATGACTTCGTGATACAGATGGACGGGATGGATTGGGGGAGAGGGGGGGGGGGGGAGTTATGGAGTAAGAGCTCGGCTAGCGAGCACCATAGGTTATATATAGGTTATACACCTATATTACTTTTTGGAGAATCGAAGCTGTGAAGACGTTAAGTTTGTGTTAAAGTATACCGTGTTATCCATACGAATATACAGGTTGAATTTTTCAAGTGGGTGTGGTTGGCTAAATCAGAAACTATGAGGAATAGCGAAAAGTACTTAAAGGAGTCTCGGGCCCGATTTTGATGAAAACTAAACATCGAACCCAGCTAGGATTCGACGACTCAAGGATTGTACGGCATTCAGTATTAAAATATTATTGATTCCGCTTAGAATGTTTTCCAAAGTTCGTTTCAAGTCATCAATTGCAGTATACGTGTCTTTGTAGATTTCGTTTTTTACATACCACCAGAGAAAATAATCTAAGGGGGTAAGATCCGGTGACCTCACTGGCCACGGCACAGGACCATAAATTGCGATAAAATGTTCACCAAACTGCTGAATCAACATCTCTTTTACTATACGACTATTAATACGAAACAGTACGCAAACAGTAATAATCAACGAAACGTGGAACAAAATCTAAATTATTGGCACCAATTTACTCTACGTTCTAATTTCAATTGTTTACATTTTTTCTTTTACTGTGGCCTTTAACCGCGAAGACATAATAAAAATTTGAAATTAGAACATAATGTTGTGAAGATGACCGCGCTGCGGGTCTGTGTAGAGAAAAATATTGAGCATCATTTCGGACAAGGAACAGGTAATGCAGGTATGAATTAAAACAGTACTTTAAAATATGAATCAGTTTATTATGTCATTTCTTCCCAGAATTCAATCCTTATTAGCGACACTATCGAATGGTGTAATAATACAGTGTGTGCTTTTTTTCCAAAATCAACGTGTTCGATTCCTGCCTAAATAAAAAATAAAAGGAGGAATATTGTTTTTTCAAAAATCCAAATATGCAGTTTTAGTTGTCATCAAAATCGGGCCCAGACTCCTTTGAGTACTTTTCGCTATTCCTCATAGTTTCTGATTTAGCCATCCACGCCCACTTGAAAAATTCATTCTGTATACGATGCCATGGATGCAATGGTTTTTAATATCCTAGAAGAACGTAAGTAGGATGTTTTTTTCGCGATAAACTGTAGTCGGCGCGGACGAAGTCGCTGGCGGGTAAGCTAGTCAAAAAATAAAAGTGTATATTGGAAGAAAGTATTTTCTTTTACAAACTAATTGTACCTAAAACTAAAGAGAAAAACCAAGGATTTGATGTTTATTATTATTTATTTATATTCAGACAATGTCCATAAAATTGTTAGTATAGGTCTTATTTATCTATGTTAGTCTAATATAGTCCAGAAAAATCTACACAGTAAAATAAAAAGTGCTAGTTATGAAGTGCTAGTTAAGTGCTGTTTAGGAAGTTGCTGCAATTACAACAGCACCACTAGGAGTACACTAGGACTACAGCTCACAGGGCCACTAGGCCCTGTACTGTGAGCACTGTGAGCTGTAGTCCTCGCGCGTACAAACTTTTTTGCAAAAAAAACTAGCGGTGCACAGCAGTGCCATCTAGTTACCTTACTGCACTTACATTTACTTACTTACACTAACATTAATAACCAAGGTGCTCCATCAATCCCTACCTAGTAGGTAATTTGTAAAGGGCTGATTGCACTGGTAGAACCCTAAGTAAACATATGATTGCAATAAAATATTGAGGGTGCAATCGGAATTCACGATAATATCGCTGTGAGCGATCACAGTGCTAATTTGCGTTCCGATTCAGATATCGCGCTCACGGCAGTTGAGTGCTGCAGTTGATTCGGAACGCTCGTGAGCGTGATTACAAGATCACAACAACATATCCTCAAAATTTACTCAAAATACAAAATATTACTCGTGGGCAAAGTGGTCTGTCTAAAAATTGGTCAATTGTCTGTAGTAATATTTGGAAAACTGTACGAAAATCACACACAACTGAATTCAAATAACAGTTTTCTTTGTAAACAACCGTCAGTCTGTCACTTTGACAGTAGCGCTCACGGTGATATCGGTTTGGGGCATGGTCGGTGTAATCGCAAAATGGCGGATGTAATGACGTAATCCGTAACGTCACAAGGGATATCGTTGTTGCGCTCACGATGACTCGGTACGCGTTTTAGCGCGTTAATATCGATTTTATTGATTTTTGCGCGTCTCGGAATGCACCCTGAGTCTTTAGTAAAAGTGAGAAATTTATTGCAACTTGAGGAGGAGCTATTCTGCTCATCGTGCCGAATTTCCTCACAGATCGTAACCAAATTTTTCTGAGACTAACTTTTAGTTCCTACCTTTCAAATGAAAAAAGAACCATTGAAATCGGATTTAATATGGCGGAGATATTCATCATCATCATCATCATCAGCCTATATCTGCCCACTGCTGGACTTAGGCCTCTCCTAATGCATGCCACTGAGCTCGGTCTTCATCCATTTTCTTCCAACCGCTTTTCGCAGGTCTTCACTCCACCTGGCCACAGGGCGAATTACTACACTACGTTTGCCTAAACGTGGTCTCCACTGGAGAACTCGTCTACCCCAACAGTTATCGGTTCTTCGCGAAATGTGACCAGCCCACTGCCACTTTATCTTGCTTACCCTTTGAGCTATGTCGGAGATATTCAGTAGCCCCCTTTTCACCCTTTTTTGGGGAAAGAAGGAAGAAGGAAGAATACCCCCCCGCAATCAAAATCACAGAGGACAAAAAAAAACTAAAAATTAAATAAACTAAAACTTGTATACTAAGTTTCGTCTAGATAGGTTGAGAAATGCGACCTGTAGAGGAGAACAGCCGGAAATCTGGACAGACATCCGGACATACTTTTGCCGAAGCTGAAACAGAGACGCTTCGCTCGCGCTTCGCGCTCGCTCTCTCAATAAAAAGTTGTTCACCGCCGCTGCAAGTTCACCCCCGGTGTTTGGCCTTGTCAGAAGGGTTATAATTATCTTTTTCAGGCGTGTATTCTCTGTGACTACGCTTCCTGTTTCCAGGCTGGACTTCTACTCGGAGGAAGGCGGGCACCGGAATGGCGTGACGATGGGCTTGGCGCCCGTGGGTGGCGTGTGTCTCCCGGCGCACGCATGCGTGGTCTCCGAGTTCGGCGTGACAGACCTGCTGGGCCGCCCCTACCCATCCGCCGGCTTCACCTCGGTCTACATCCTAGCGCACGAGATCGGGCACAAGTCGGTCATGATTTACCACTGATTCATCTAATACCAGTTCCTTAGTCCTAATTTCTCACTTCCAACGATTGGCCGTGGTGGATTATTATGTAGGTATTTTCGCTATAAGATTGAGAGAAGAGGAGATGCTGAATCTCTAGGAACGTTGTAGGTACTTATTGATAATGAATATAATAATATTCGTTAGATATAACAATCGAACGACAGTACATGTCATAGCATTGGAATGTATTGGGTAGGTACCCATTACTTTTTCGTAAGTGCTTTTAGAAATTTGTCGTTGTCCTGGTACATATAGTTTCATAGATGTCCTGAGCTGATGACTCAGTATGCCATGTTTTGTCTATCTAGTTACACTGAGAAGCAGCGGAATTTAAGTATATTTCTGATTGGTGCCTTGGTGCAGTAAATTTCGCGTGCTTACAGAATATTATGCGCAGTTATGTGATCTACAAAGATTGAATTGAACATAATTGCATGCACGCCACTTGAAAATACTCTAACGGTTGATACTATTGTAACTTGTATGGATCATATTGTAACTCGTATGATTCAGGAATCAACGGCATTCAAAAGTATGTAGGTTTTTAAATTGATAAAATTTTCATGATTATAAGGATAATAGGCTATCAAAATACTTAACACGAATGTTTTGGACGCGAAACACGATACGGGTGCGGTCGATTGTAAAATATATTCGTATTCGTACGCTTGCATAGCATAGGATAGGGGAGGCCGGGGCAACAATTGAAATGTCTTCATATTTCCTAAGGCAATTAAATTCGAAAACCATTTCGAGATATTGCGACGCTGATCATTATTCTTATTTTTCCAAAAATTTGAGTGCAGGAACTACAAAGATATTAAGTAATAACTCTCAACCAAGCAGAGTTCGGTGGAATAATAAAATTCAAGTGCCTGTAAAGAAAAAAAAAACTACACTAGTCGCTAGAGCCTGACTTTGACTGATATATTAATGTTTTTTTTCCGGCTGTGGCTTCGGTAATCTTGTTCATTCCACCGAACTCTGGCAGTTACGTCCTTTTAGAATAAGCTACTTTTTAATAATTAATTTCTCGGAAAATATAGCTTACATTGGAAAAATAAAAAATACTTATATCTCATTTTTCAATATTTCTTCAGAGAAAAAAAAAATTAATAGTAATGTTAAAAATTTGAAATGTTGTCAATACACAAACATTGGATTTTTAATTGTTGATTCAAAAGTTTTCAACATTTTGGACTACATTTTTATTATATGTGATGCGTTAACAATTTAGGTATACCTAATGTAATTAACATAAAACGAACATTAAAAAAAAATTGTCTTAAATAGATCAATTTTTCTGAAAAAAGTCAGCTGTTAATTTTTACCCCATGTTTGGGACTAGAATTAAAGTATTAACAGCGGAATAATATTACAGGCTTTTATGCAACACTCTAAAACTAACAAAATTACTCTCTTCTACAATAACTAAAAATTTCTTAAATTATTTGTAGTTGTAGTTTCTCATGCTGTCATAAAAAACAAGCACAAATAAAATAAAACCCTGACCCCCGCCTTTCCCTTCCCATTATTTAAGCTAAGAAGCATCTCGATCACATCAGTTTCCAAACATTAAAAAACCGCATTGAAATAGGTCCATTCGTTTGGGAACTATTACTCCAACCCATAACAGCATAATCATCATTATCATCATCATCATCATGTCAGCCTTTAGAAGTCCACTGCTGAACATAGGCCTCCCCCAAAGAGCGCCATGACGAGCAATCTTGTGCCACCTCCATCCACCGACTTCCTGCGATGGTTACAATGTCGTTGTTCGTGGTCGCCATTCGTGAACCTTTATTCCCCAGCGGTTGTCGGTTCTTCGAACTATATGGCCTGCCCATTGCCACTTCAATTTGCAAATTCTGAGGGCTATGTCGGTATGTCTTTCGTTCTTACCACTTAGAGCAACCAAATATCGTTATAATCTGACTTTGCAACCAATTTCGGTTGTAAAGCAATCTCTATCTATGTCGAGACTGCAGGCCCAGCAGTGCGAGCATGGATCTTATCGATCGATAAAATTCGATAAATTTATCGATCGGTAAACAGTTCTTTTTTATCATTTTTATCAAAATGCATGCATGGATCTAGCCTGTCGGTAAATTTTATTGATTCGATAACACGTCGTGAATTTATCGATTTAAAAAATGGCAACTCGTGGACTATACCATATATCAGATAGACGACTAATAGTCTAAAAAATATTTTTTGACACAATTTGTCGAATTTTTATTATTTTGAGTTGTTACGGAGAAACTTGTGTAATTTGGAATTCTACCTAACTACCATAACGTAGTATATTCCTTGAACCTAACCTAAAGTATAACTAGCCATAACTCGTTGCACAATTGCTTGAGATACCTTCCTGACAAATCTGACAGTGCGCTGTCCTAGTGCTATATTATATTCCTGGCCGATGCATCGTTGGTGCAACTGCCCTCGGTGAAAAAGCGTACAGCTGATAGAACCTACAACAATGATTATACAGGTAGTTTTTTAGACTGAGTACCTACTAGGTACCATAATAATTAGAGCATTAGACACAATCACATCAAAAGATAATTTCTGGAAATAGGAAAAACGTAACTAAGTATTTTGGTATTATTATGTAAATTAGATACTACAACATGCGCAGGCAGTCCATTAGATCGACTCCTTCTCAAACGCCCTCAACATCTTGAATGAGGGCGAGGGCTATTTCCTTATAAATTCTAAAAAGAATATCTAAATGCTGTTCTTCCAGATCGAAAGGATCATTGGCATCCCTGAAACTTTCCTCACGATGTTCTGACACCTCCACGTTTTGGCTTATAATCCGAAAAGGAGGTTACAAAAAAAAAAGTTTGTCGTGTAACTTTGCAAAGCCGATAAAATTCGATAAATTCGGTAAAATTACCGACATTATATCGACAACAATTGTCAAAAATAAGATTCATACTTCCTTTTGTCGATATAAATCTATATAACAAATATGATTTATCGAATTTAAGTCGTTGTCGATAAAGTACGTTCCGTGCTACCGAACTCGTATTATCGAATATTAACGTCAAACTTGATTTAAAAATATCGGTAAATTTATCGATCGATAAGATCCATGCTCGCACTGCAGGTTAGGTTAGTTATCTGTGACATTAATTTCATCAGACAGTTATTTTAAGTTAGTGGTTCCCTGACGCATTTTCCGAAAACATTGCTGAACCCGCGTTAAGGCTCGTTGGAACACGCAATGTTTTATTTCTTGTTTTAAGCTGAAGCCTTTGTGCGCTACAGCGCTCGAACGCTTTGAGTTGCACAGTTTTCAGAGTGAAATCTCTGTACATTTCGCTAGAAATTTTTGTGCAGCACAACGCCATTTTAGTTACATTATCCACCTACTTGGCCGTTGTAGTTAGTGGATAGAAGGCGAAAAGGAAAAATGGTCCATTGGTTTTGTGCTTGTTTTAGCTACGCTTCGCTCCCACCTTCGTCCATCGTATTGTTTTTTTCAGCCTTATTTTAATGATATTTTATGATATACTAACACTTAGTTTTCAAATTCAAATAAAATGTATGATAACAGAAATGTGATGATAAAACACTTAGCAACTACTTTTATTATTAATATAACTTTTATTATTATGTTTTAGTTTACGAGTATGCAAGAGTAAATATGAGTTACACGTATAAATGGCGCTATGCTGCACAATGATTTCTAGCAAAGTGCACAGAGATTTCACTCTGAAAACATTTTGCAACTCAGAGCGTTCTAGCGCTGTAGCACGCAATGGTACCAGCTTAATTTTTTTTATTAAGCATTGCAAGTCAGTGTTCTAGCGCTGTAGCACGAAATGGTACCAGATTAAAAAATTAAAAAAAACATTGCAACTCAGTGTTCTAGCGCTGTAGCATGCAATGGTACTTACCAGCTTTAAAAAATAAATAAACATTGCAACTCAGAGTGTTTTAGCGCTGTAGCACGCAAAGGTACCAGATTCAAAAATTAAATATAACATTGCGAGCTCCAGCGCGCCTTCTTCCCCAACCAAGACAGAAAAAAGATAGCAGAATACGAAAAACATTTTTTTATTCCCAAATATGGAAATGGAAAGTCTGTGTATCACAGGCGTTTTTTTATAGGACACGTTTTGTTTCGTATTATTTTCCCTATCCATTGACACTAGATTCATTGATGGCGGAGAAAAAAAGTTTTTTTCCAAAATGGCGGTAGTTTCTGTATGTACATATGCCATTAAAGGAGCTATTCCATTAGGCAAGTCTTGCATGCAAGTATGACGTCACATTTGCGTACAAGTTGCTTGCATTAGAAACATGTTTTAAGGAGTGTGCAAATTGCATGCATACAAGTGGATGTTCACAATTGAGTAGGTTGACAGTTTACATCAAGACTTGCTGCTGTAGACGGTGTTGCTTGCCGAGTCATTTATGACATGGTAATATACCTATTACCTATTAAATAAAAAAACAGAAGCATAATCGCCGGCTAGTTCAGTGGATTCGAAACTATGATACTACTCAATAAAGATGATTATTTTTGCGTGACCCTGTGACCGGACCCCAACCCCGAGGGTGTTCACCAGCTCAAAGGGCTCACAATATTAAGTAACAGATGTACAGGAAACTTCGTAGTGCGAGCCATTCTATTGGCCATGGGTAGTAGATTTATCTCATAAGGAAGATAATAGGCTCACAGCTGACATAACTTTGAGGTTAATTTGTTCGAACCTACAGTTTTGGTACTATGGTATTTCCAATTAAAGTAATTTCACCATCAGGAATCGGCGTGAGGTAATAATAAAAACATAGTACTATACAGGTGCACAATTATTATTATATTATTACGAAATCTTGTTTTACAAAATCGCAACTCCTCACCATAGAGTTGGGCCAATGCCTGACCATGTAGGAATGACAAGTTATTTGAATTTAGAATTAACATAGACAATCTATCAAATGGGTATGATTATGAAATAATTAAGAATTTATGAAAGAGGTTTGACATCGTCACAACCCCACCTAACAGCCATTATGTATCGATAACTTGTACAACGAGAGAAACCATGCCCGTACACAACACTTCACTCGTTCGCAATAAGAAACGGGCAACTAACGTTTGCGCGTTCAATTTGCGCGTCACTTAAATAAAAATGGACAAGTTCAAACTACCTACATACAACTTGTAGCTTGTATGCAGGTTTGTTCAATTTGCATGCAATTAGCAATTTGTATACAAGTAACTTGCATACATTTAACTTGCATACAAGTAATTTGCATACAAGTAACTTGCATACAAGTAACTTGCATAATGGAATCGCGCCTTAAGGTTACAAGCTCTTTGGTTGCTGTATGTAAGCAGTAAGCATAAAAAAAGTTTTTACCTTCACAATAGTAAAGTGTGCCGTACATCGTTTCCAGCCTGGGCATGCACCACGATGGCACGGGCAACAGCTGCGCACGCGACGGGTTCATCATGTCGCCGTCGCGCGGCACCAACGGCGAGGCCTCGTGGTCTGCCTGCAGCGCCAGGGTCGTCGCTGACCTGCAGTGGGTATAGCTCCATCATCACGTTAACAAACTGTTCATCAAGTCACCGTCGCGCTGCACCATTGGCTTAGCCTCTGGGTCTGCTTGCAGCGCCAGGGTCGTCGCTGATATACCTCCATCATCACGTTAACAAACTTTTCATCAAGTCACCGTCGCGCTGTACCAATGGCTAGGCCTCTGGGTCCGCTTGCAGCGCCAGGGCCGTCACTGACCTGCAGTGGGTATAGCTCCATCATCAAGTTAACAAACTGTTCATCAAGTCGCCGTTGCGAGCCACCAATGGCGAGGTCTAGTGGTCTGCCTGCAGCGCCAGGGTCGCTGACGTGTAGCGGGTATAGCTATAGCTAACGTGATGATGGAGCTATATCTCCATCATAACGTTAACAAACTGTTCATCATGTAGCCGTCACCAACGGTGAGGCGTCGTGGTCTGCCTGCAGTGCCACGGTCGTCGCTGTACCTATCCTAAACCCTTATCATCATCATTATCAGCCCGTGTCAGTCCACTGCTGGGCATAGGCCTCTCCCAAAGCAGGCCACTGAGACTGATCTTCGGCTCTTCTCTTCCAACTGCTGCCAGACACTTTCCGTATATCGTTACTCCAAATAACTGGAGGGCGCCCTACACTACGTTAATCTAGTCGCGGTTTCCACTCAAGAACATGTCTACCCTAACGGTTATCAGTCCTTCGATATGAACAGCCCACTGCTACTTCAGCTAACTAATCCTAAGGCCTATGTCGACTACTTTGGTTCTCTGCCGGATCACCTCATTCCGGGTACGATCTTTCAGATAAACTCCAAGGATAGCTCTTTCCATAGCCCGCAGAGCGACCTTAAATTGGTGGACTAGTCGTACCATGAGTGTCCACGACTTGGCTCCGTATGTCATAACAGGTAGGACACACTGGTTGAAGACTTTTGTCTTCAAACTTTGCGGTATTGGCACAGAATAAATAATAGAGTATTGGTGACGAGCAGACTCGACGAAGTTTCGCAAATGCTGCCCAGTCCAGCTGTATTCTTCTGCGGGTCTCTCTCTCGAAGCTGTTTTTACCTAGTTGCAAACTTTTCCCCAGATAAACATAGTCCTGAACAAATTCCAGAGCAGTTCCGTTGACAGCAATTGGTTCCGGAATAACATGTTCGTTGAACATAATCTTGGTTTTGTCCAAGTTCATCCGGAGACCAATGCGTTGAGTCGAATCAGCTAGGTTGTACAACATCTGTTGCAAGTCCTGCAACGTTTATGCCACAATGACGATGTCATCCGCGAATCTCGAATCGAAAGTGTGAGATGTACTCACCGTTAATGTTAATGCCACATCTTTTCCAGTCCAGAGTCTTAAACATATCCTCCAATTTGAGAACAATTTCGGAGAAATAAGTCCTCTAGTCTCACACCTCGATGCACCGGGTATGCTTAGTCTGCTGGTTCTGTACTTGGATGGTCATTGTTGCGGCGTCATACAGACATCTCAACACTTGGATATACCGCCAGTCGACTTGGCATCGTTGCAGGGACTCCAAAACAGACCAAGCCTCGATAGAGTCAAAGGCTTTCTCATAGTCCACAAACGCCAGGCACAGGGGCTGATTATACTCTTCTGTCTTCTGTATAATCTGCCGCACTGTATGGATGTGGTATATGGTGCCGTATCCTCCCCGAAACCCGGCCTGCTCTGTTGGCTGAAATTAGTCGAATCTCCGTGCAAGACGATTATTAGTGATTACTCTCGAAAACAGCTTGTAGACATGGCACAGGAGGGAAATGGGCCGATAGTTTTTCAAAATAGTCTTGTCACCCTTTTTAAAAAACAGGACGATCACACTCTTGTTCCATGCCTTTGGAGTACTCTACGGGCCGTATTAATATACCGATCTCAATTCCAAGAGCGCTCTTTAGAGTGATCTCAAAATGCGAATCTAATTAATAAACACATCTTAAGCTGTTGATTGAGATGCCGTAATCAGCTGAGTTAGTGTTTAATAATAAATCAATCTCTATTCTCAAGGGCGCACTTGAGATGCGCTTTGAGGCCCGTATTAATAAATCGCTCTTGGTTGAGCTCTCAAGTGCGATATCAACTGATACGCTCTCAAGTTGTGATCAGCAATAAAGACATTTCAAGAGCATATGAGATGCTCTTGAAATGTCTTTATTAATCAGCGGCTATGTCTTATTTGAGTAAAAACCGAACTTTCATTAAAGAAAATAAATCGTTCATTCGTAGTTCATTCAATCTTGCTCTCAAGTTCTGGTTCGTGACGTAGCATCTTGAGATGCGGCTCTTGAAAGCGACATGATCTGAGATCATGTCGCTTTCAAGAGCCGCGCTCTCAATGAATATGCGCTTTTTATCCGCTATGATGAAGTCGATCTCATTTTTCGTCACACCATCGGTGCTTTGCCTCGTCCGCTTCCGTTGGATCTGCTTTTTAAACAATGAGTTCATTAAAAACTTCTTGCTCCAGAAAGTTGACTAGCATTTGCCCCCTATGATTTTTGCTACCAAATCCGTGTTGTTTTACTACCGATTATCTGTACTCCCATTTTAGCGTTGAAGTCTCCCATGAAAAAGTTGAAGTGAGCCTTGGAGGTGTTGTGCAAGGCTTTAGATATGTCTTCGTACATATCATCTACCTGAATAATCTTGAGGCTATATACCTCTCGGTTAATTTCATTACGAGGTACGCAACCCTATTCGAAACACTAGAGATTTCGACAATGTTGTCAGAGAGGACCTTATTGACAAGGAACCCTACACCGCCTTGGGATTGCTGGTCTCCTTCCCTGAAATACAAAAGATGGCCCGACTCTAAGGATACTGTATCATTTGCCTTTCTTCGGACTTCACATAACCCCACGATGTGCCATCTAATGTGCCCCAGCTCTAGCTTCCAGTTGCGTCAGATGTTCGCCGAGCCATAAAGTGCATCTGTTATACGTAGCCAGAGTCAGTCGGTTCTGGTGGCCTTCCATAGCCCGGAGATTCTTAGCACCCCCTGCCCTGTTGTGACCATGACCGCCGCCGTGGCCAGTAATAGCAGGGCTGCCGGGAACTGGGGGCCGTACTTTTATTGTGCTTATCATGGAAGTAATGCCTATAATCGCCACACTTTGCAGAAGGGTTGGCGATCACAGGGCACAGTTTCTTGCACCGATGACTCTGCTGCCCGTCACCGGTATGTAGAATTTAACTGCGCCAATTTAGAATGGTTATACCGCCATTTGTCGGTCGTCAGACCCTCGTCCGTTGTTTGGCAGGATATACCAAGCCGGCTGACTTGGAGTATTGAGGTGGTAGTTGTACTCCCTTACATCCCCTATATCATAACCCTATATCAAACAATCATTATAATTTCCTAAAATAATCGACACTCCCTGTCCCCGCTCTTACCGCGATAGCAAGAAAGCGCGTAACGAGACCCGGCGTTTCGGGTAATATTGTAGATCTATGTTCAAGCTGCTTGCGGACTGGCATATTCTTTTTCTGGAACTTTGACTGGAATTGATCATACCTATTCTATGCCTATGAGTTATGTGTAAATGTATAATAGATACCTGATGGTTCCAGATGGGCGACGTGCCTGCTGGACGGCGATGACGGGCTGGACACGCCACATGAGCTGCAGCACGAGCAATTTGGCAGCGCGCCCGGCGCCGTGTGGACCGCCAAGAAGCAGTGCGAGGTCGAATATGGAGTCTGAATGTTTTCTTCCTCACCTTGTAAACAATTGAAAGCATTGGATCCGATGAAAATAATTAAATTATAGTGCGATCGAGGACCTTGTGCGGTCAAAGGTCATGGCGCATGGTCATGGTAATGTAGTGTAAAAGCTAGGTTATTCAGAGACCCGATTGAATTGTAGAGTAGTGTTGCTCCTGAAATATTGACGCAGTTCGTTCATCATCAGCCTATATCAGTTCACTGCTGGACGTAGGACTCGCAGAATGCACGCCACTGAGCTCGGTCTTCAGCTCCCCTCATCCATTTTCTACCAACCGCTTTTCGCAGGTCGTCACTCCACTTAGCAACAGGGCGTCCTACACTAAGTAAACGTGTTCTCCACTCGAGATCTCTTCTACCCCCAACGGTTATCGGTTCATCTGGAAATGTGACCATCCCGCTGCCACTTTAGCTTGCTCATCCTAAGAGCTATATCGGTCACCTTGTTTCTCCGTCGGATTTCTTCATTATGAATCTTGTCCTTCAGAGAAACTCCAAGTATATATAGCTCTCTCCATAGCTCGCTGAGCGACCTTAAATTTGTGAACTACTTAGTTTTACCGTGAGTACCCACGCACTGATTGAAGACTTTTGTCTTCAGCTTACCGAATGCTGCCCAACCCAGCTGAATTCTTCTGTTGGCTCTCTTTTCAAAGTTGTTCTTATCTAATTGCAATATTTGTCCAAGGTAAACATATTGTTTGACAACTTCACCAGAGGTACACCATTAACTGCAATGGGTTCGGCTCCATAATATCGTTGAACATAATCTTGGTCTTATCTATGTTCATTCCGAGACCGATGCTTCGAGAAGCATCATCTAGGTTGGTCATCATAGTTTGCAAGTCTTGCAGCGACTCATCTAATAAGACTATGTCATCGGCAAATCGTAAGCGTGAGATTTTCTCGCCATTGATATTAATGCCCATTCCTTTTCAATCCAGCGTCTTAAACATATCTCCCAGGGTATTAGTGAACAGTTTCGGGGATATAACATCCCCCTGTCTATTACCCCCTGTATAGTTGGATAAGTTTAGATTGCTGGATTTGTACTTGGACACTCATAGTCGCGGCGTCATAAGAAACCTCAGCACTTCTATGTATCGCCAGTTCACTTGACAACGCTGCAAAGACACCAGAACCACCCAGGTTTCAATGGAGTCAAAGGCCTTCATTTTCCACAAAAGCTAGACAGGGGCTAGTTATACTTTACACACTTTGTGTGTATATGGTCTATGGTGCCAAATCCTCAGCGAAACCTGCTCAGGAGGCTGGAATTCGTGCAGTCTTCTTGCGAGACGATTTGAGTTAACCGTCGAAAACAACTTATAGACGTGGCTCAAGAGTGAAATAAGTCGGTAGTTCTTTAAAAGAGTTTTATCCCCTTTTTTAAAGAAGAGTACTACCAAACTCCTGATTCACGCCTCTGGAGTTCTCTCACAGTTAAGAACGGTGCTAAATAACTAAGTATAGTTCCTCTGGGGTTGCTTATTGAAAAAAGAATTCATCAAAAATAACCTAATTTTTTACAAAAAGTTAACTGGCATTTGCACCCTGTGGCTCCTATTCCATAGCCGTGTGGGCCTGTTTTCGTTCAGTTCCCAATTCTTGGTGATTTTGTGAAACCTTTAATCAGTGTTAAAATAATCAAATTAATTAATTAATAGATACTGTTGCGAGACGTAGACGCGGCGCCGTCCCCCGGCGGTTCCACTGGCGAGCACTGCGCGCAGCTCGCGTGCCGCACGCCGCACCGCGCCGGTTTCTACTACGCGGGCCCGGCCCTGCCCGGGACGGCTTGCGGACTGAGGATGGTAAGTTATATAATGATGCAAGACCTGCGGCGTCGTCCCCCAGCGACAGCTCGCAAGCCGCACGCCGCACCGAACCTGGTTCTACTACGTGGGGTCGGTGCTGCCCGGGGCGGCTTACGGACAGCGAGAATGGTAAGTTATCTAAACTAGATGATGACATGAGGAGGGCGTGCTCAGTGATATGCGCTGCTTGTGTCAATAAAAATTGTAATGTCACCTCAGACCAAATATTACTAAAGTAATCCTCTTGGTCACATTGCATTTCAATGCACTGTGTGGCACTGCACTGCGCTTATTATTTTTATTTGTAAGGTACAATAAAAGTAAAAATGGAGTAGTAGTAGGTAATGTAGTGTAAGTAGGTAGTGGTATGGTACAGTTATTTAACAGAGCTAAGCAACGATTACTCAGAAAAATATAAGGCAATTAGCAATTAAGGCTCAATACGCGAGGTACCAGTGGTTACCAAAATCAATACAAAATTGGTTTATGCGCGCGCGCATGTACTGCCTGACTGATATTTATAGCAACGCACTAATCTTTGCAACTGTGAAAGTAATACAATTACTGCAATAAACTTTTGTGAACAATATTGTTTTTGAAAAGCCTAATAGGCTCTAAATGTCCTCTCTAGAAAATGTATAGATAATGACCACAATTGTATCTACCTACTTCTAGCTATTATTTATTCTGTGACCTAGCCTGGGGGGGGGGGGGGTAGCTATGAAGAGTTATTTTTTTTATAATTGTTAGGACCTCTGTGAGTGTTTATAGGTACCTAAGTTTGCAACACTGAAAAACCTGTGCTAACTCCCGTGCTCGAAATTGTGGCACTTGTTTCAGTTTTTTCGAAAAATCTACCCGATTTTCGAGTATCATTAATTAACACATTTGTAAAGCAAACGACATTTTCTACAATTTTGACCTCAACCTTAACTCTCTGGGTCAATGGACCAATGGGTTGCTGAGATACAACAAGTCAAAGCGAAGATTTCCAATAAAAAATGGAAAATATCGGTTTGGTTATTTCCAAGATCTTACTGATAATTTTCCAATGGCTAAACTATTTTTTATAGAAAAGTCAGAGGAATTTGTAGAGAATTCAATTCGTTTAAAAATTGTGTCTCTACGCCTCATCATCATCATCATCATCATCATCATGTCAGCCTTTAGAAGTCCACTGCTGCACATAGGCCTCCCCCAAAGAGCGCCACGACAAGCGATATTGTGCCACCTCCATACACCGACTTCCTGCGATGGCTACAATGTCGTCGGTCCATCGTGTGGGGGGTCTCCCCACACTTCGCTTGCTTGTTCGTGGTCGCCTTTCTAGAACCTTTATTCCCCAGCGGTTGCCGGTTCTGCGAACTATATGGCTTGCCCATTGCCACTTCAACTTGCAAACTCTGAGATTATCTTACAAGCTATGTCGGTAATCTTCGTTCTACGGATTTGCTCATTTCGGATTCTATCACGTAGTGAAACACCGAGCATAGCTCTCTCCATTGCACTCTGCGCAACTCTGAGCTTGTGTATGAGACCAATAGTTAGCGACCACGTCTCAGTGCCTATGTCATCACTGGCAAAACTTAAAATAACTGACTTAGTTTAACTGTATAAACTTTCGTCTTGAGGCTCTGCGGTATCTGCGACGAGAAGATATGGTGTAATTTCCCGAACGCTGACCATACGAGTTGGATTCGTCGGTTGACCTCTTTGTCGAAGTTGGATCTATCCAGTTGAATCGTCTGACCTAGGTAGACATAGTGATCAACAGCTTCGATTATATCGTTCCCAACATAAACCGGCATGGGTGCGACATGGGCATATACCGCATGGTAAGAGGCTCATTGAATATCAACGTAAAGCTGGAGAGAGCTCTCGTTTGATGAGATGTACTCTTCGCCCAAGTCCTGCCCAAATCCAAAACCCCGAGAGCTTTCAGTTGGAGCTCTACAATCGCTTGCCTCATAAATCATATCATACGCCTCATAGTTCCCTCAAAAAAAAAATATGTAAATATATATATAAATGTAAAACATCGGATTTTGGGGAAATGATGAAAGTAAAGATACTCGAAAAACGCTTCCATAAAGTAGTTTTTTCGAAAAAACTGAAACAAGTGCCAGAATTTCAAGCACCACGGTATTAGTACAGGGTTTGTTGTGTTGATGACTTGGTTATAAATACTGTAGCTCATGGGACTTAACAACATTAAAAAAAACGTAGACGACGTCAGAAGTTTTTTTTTAATTAGCCTTTTTTGATCCACTGCGATGCAAAGAACTCCCTACCCTCCTTCCATGAATCACAATCCAGGGCTTTGACTTGCCAGTATTTCCAATAGCAGTCCAGTTCATCCCGCCATTTCCTTCTGGGCCTGCCACGACGTCATTTAAAGTTGCGTGTCCAGCCCAGTTCCACTTCAACTAGCAAACTAGGAGCTATTTGACCAACGTCGGCGATTTGGGTCTTGGAGCGCAGTATGCTGTTTCTGATGCGGTCAGATAGTTTTACTCCCAGAATACTATGCTCCATTGCTCGCTGGCAAACCCCTAGAGTTTTTGCTTTTGATGTTCTGTCAAAGACCAAGTCTGAGCACCGTAGGTGGGGATGGGGAGAATGCATATATCCGTGAGTTTTTTTTAAGGGTTAATGGAAGTTTACCATTCATCAGGTCTTTCATAGACCAATTGCTCCTCCAGGCGTTTTTGGTGCGTCGAGCAACTTCTGTTTCTTGTCTCGCCTGGAAAGAGACTAATTGGTATAAGTACTCATACTCAATCTCAACTCCTTCAACTTCTAACCTACGTTTCGTGCTATTTGTCATAAGCTTGGTCTTTCACATGTTCATCTTTAAGCCCATCTCGAGGCTTGCCCTGTTAAGTTCGTTGTCATTGAGCTAAGTTCTGCAGCAGAAGAGGGGAAAAGAACAATATCGTCGGCAAATCGGAGGTTTGTTAACCACTTTTCACCAGCGACTAAGCCCTTGCCCTCCCAACTAGCGGCCAGAGTTTAGTATTAGTTTTAATAAAGTATTTACCAAATAATGTTATATGGTAAATACTTCCAAATAACATTTAACATTATTTCCAAATAAATAATATTTTCTCTTTTTCTCTCCTAATAAAAATCTCCAATAACAAATAAAATCAATAGAATTTCCATGTTGTTTCCAGTTTACATAAAAAAAGTTATTTAACTGCAATTTAACTTATAGTAAAAAAATTGTAAAAATAGAGCTACGCTTTTTTCTGTATAAAATGGTGGGTGGTTTTCTAAAGCATTTTCGGGAGGCGGCAGGAGGGGTGGTGAACCCCCGAAATCCTCCCCCTGCCTACGGCCTTGGTACATGTACACTGTACAAGTGTACACTCTGCAGAACCATTACACTGGCTATAAAACAGAGGAAAAAATTTGCAAAAAAATAAATACTAGTCCTTTTCTGAGAGAGCTATCTTTTAAATGAGATCTGCTTCAGCTGCTTCGAAATCTGTTTAAATATTCTTTCTATTCTAATAACCTAACCTTGTCTTCATTCCAGTGGTGCCAAGGCGGTGAGTGCGTTCCTTCGCAGGAGCTCGCGACTTCCACCGGCGCCCCGGGTGCGGGCGGGGTCGCGGCGGAGGCCGGCTGGGGCGCCTGGCAGCATGGGAGCTGCCAGTCGGGCTGCACGGCGCGTGGGCGGGGCTTCAGAGAGCGACGCCGGACGTGCCCAACCGCGGCGGACTGTCAGGGCTCCGCGTATGACGTCATGCTGTGCGATGACAAGAAGGTTAGATGAATTGGTCTGGTTAATTATTCTGAGTAAGTATGTAGGTACACCTATGTCGAATGAGGTAGTTAGTTAGTGCCGAGTTCTGATGTCCGAGCTTCTCACGCCGCCCAAGAGCTCATTGTGGCTTAACGCCTGCTATCAATTTTTATCAATCGGTACAGCTACCAACACGTCTCCTCCGATGCACGAAGCGAAGGCACATTCGCAGATCACTTATTGAAAATCATTGGGGTGAGGATTGAACCCGGTGTCATTGGATCGTAAAACCCACATATACCACTCTTCCACTATCGCTCAATGCTTTTGGTAAAAAGAGTATCTATCGCTTGGAGAAGTGTGCTAATCAAAATCAAATAATAAATAATAATAATTTTCATAATATATCAAAATTCCGATTTGAAAGACATTATTGCAATACATGTTTCTAGCCAGCGACATGGTACTTTTATTTTTAAAAAAAGGAGATTGATAGATAGATAGATAACTCTTTATTGCCCAAGAAATGAAATTGATGATACAATAATCAAGTTTTAACATAGAACAATCGGCGGCCTTATCACTAAGCAGCGATCTCTTCCAGGCAACCGTAGGCTGAATAGAGACACATAGGCTGTTACAAAGGATGGTAGTGTGCAGAATTATAAAAAAAATATATACCAACATATATAGTGAATAATACAAATTATATAAATATTTATTACCATATAATAATACATACAAAATAATAATAATACACTTACTTATACACCTACTGTTAACATAAAATAATAATAAATATTATATTACATTCAACAGATTAACAACTTGACAAGTACAGATTCTTGACACGGTATTTAAAAATGTGCAGTGATGTAGCTTTCCTAATAGAGACTGGTAAAGAATTCCAAAGCCGCACTGCTTGTGTTGTAAAAGACTTACTATAAAAAGAACTCACGTGTGCGGGAATTTTTAGTTGGAGAATTTCTGATGACCTCAGATAATGAGTATACTCAGATATTACATGATATTACTCTAGTAATGAAGAAATTCGAAACGTTCCTTAAGATAGCGCGGGGAATTAGGATTAAATAAAATACTGTAGAGAAGTGAGAGAATATGAGTATTCCGACGAAGTTGAATGGGGAGCCACTTGAGCTTAGTGCGAAAATAAGAAACGTGGTCATACTTACGCAAGCCAAATATGAACATTATGCAGAAATTTTGAAGTCGCTCAAGCTTATTGAACTGCTCCTGGGTAAGATCAAGATAGCAGGCGTCAGCGTAGTCAAGAACAGGAAGAAGGAAAGATTGTGCTACTGCAATTTATGTGGCCGTGGGTAAAAAAAATACAAAAAAACGGAGTCGCCGATGCGAACCAGCTGAAGCAACATTTTACGATTTACGGCTTCAAGCTGAGGCTTCCATGATAGATCCTGATCAATTAAAATGCCAAGATTTTTGACCACACTACTATAAGGAATCGAGGTCCCATCAAAAACTACAGAAGGAAGACTCGCCCAGTCAATTATTAGGAGATAGAACTCTCCTTAAAAACTACAGGCCCATCTCGCTTCTGAGACACGTCTATAAGCTGTTTTCGAAGGTAGTCAGTCGTCTAGCGATAAGACTTGACGAGTTTCAGCATCCAGAGCGCAGGCCAGGTTTCGATCGGGTTATGGCACCTTAGACCACGTCCATACAATGCGGCAGGTTATACCGAAGACTGAAGAGTATAACCAGCCCCTGTGTCATGCTTTTGTGGACTATGAGAAAGTCTTTGATTCGAAACCTGTGCTGTGCTCGAGTCCCTGCAGCGATGCCAAGTGGACTGGCGATACATGATGAGAAGCTTGTATGACGCCGCGAATATGTTCGTTCAAGTACAGAACCAGCAGATTAAACATATCCAACTGCGCCGGGGAGTTAGACAGGGGGATGTTATATCCCCAAAACTTTTAACTAACGCACTAGAAGATATGTTTAAGACGCTGTACTGGAAAGGAACGGGCATATTTTACGAGCGGTGGGACTCGCTGATGCTGAGGAGGTGGATGCAGCTGCATGCCAGCGGTCCCTCATATTTATAATATAATGTTAATTGAACACATATTTATTTTTGTAATTTTAATTTGTGACATTTAATTTCAATTTTATATTAATTTTATTTTTAATTAATTTGTGACATTTAATTTCAATTTTATATTAATTTTATTTTTAATTAATTTGTGACATTTAATTTCAATTTTATATTAATTTTATTTTTAATTAATTGTGACATTTAATTTCAATTTTATATTAATTTTATTTTTAATTAATTTGTGACATTTATTTTCAATTTTCTTTTTCTATTAATTTTGTTTTTAATTTGTGTTTTAATTTTATTATGGATTTGATAATCTGAAATAAATGAATTATTATTATTATTATAAACATAAATAGTGAGTACATCTCACACCTACGATTTGCCGATGATTTTGTCCTTATGGCGGAGATTCGAACGAATGCTGACCGACCTAGCTGACTCCTAAGGACGTATCGGTCTCGGGATGAACATTGACAAAACCAAGGTTATGTTTAACGACCTTATTACCCTTCGTTGACGTTGTCCCCTTTGAAGTTGTTCAGGAATATGTTTAGAAATGCGATGACCGGGACTACTGCAGCCCACGCCGGATTGCTCTGCATATGATTCTTCACAACCGTTTTCTGCCACCTCCACACTCAGGTTGATGGGCATCCGATGGTCCTGGCCCTGAAAAGCATGACGCAATATCATTTTCTCCTTTCTTGATTCGCCACTGAATTTAACCTTTGCACGCCTTCATCAGCATGCGCTATATGACATCTATTGCCCAAGTGTACGTGGTGGTCTAGAAAAGAGATGCTGCAGTACATGCGGTATCTACTTTTCATCCATCACAAGAGCTGCAGACCCTCGGCGTGCGGTCCACAGTGCACCAGCGGTACCAGCATGCAAAGTGCGACCATCACGGATTGTCACACGTCCAGCTACTGAGCTTCTATGTGCAAACGACAACGGCTTAGAGTGGCTAAATCAGAGCGAGGTTGAAGGAGCTGATGATTTTACTGAAAATCACATGGACATGTTGGTTCCAGTAGTCACTCTTGAAACCACACATATGTGTCCCCGTGGACTCAAATAGAATGAATAATCTTTTACTTTTTTTTTTAGTTGCTATTAAAGTATTATAGTGTTTGATTTTTTTTCACTGTGATTGTAGACAATTGTTTTTAGTAGTCTTAAATAATAATTTTTAAGCAAATTATGTTATTTTTAATCAATCCAACCCAATCAAGCACAGATAATGTATTTACACAAAAAATACGCATTTTGAAAAATCTCACTTGAAATTAGGGGAGGAGGGCTGGCGGCAGCCCGTGTCAGTCCACCGCTGGACATAGGTCTCTCCCAAAGCACGCCACTGAGCCCGATCTTCGGCTCTTGTTCTCCAACCACCGCAAGCCACCCTGCGCATATCGTCAATCCACCTAGCGTCCCCTTGTCTCACACCTAGGGATTGCAATCCAGCGACTTTTTCAATCAGTTTTTTTTTTTTTTTTTTCTGGATTTATGCTGGATCAAAGCAAATCCATCTGGATCCAACGCGGGTCCAACACTTTACAAAGTTAAAAAAAAAAAAAACTCTATAAACTTTAATTCTCACAATCACAGCGAAGCAACGAAGACACTTATTTGCCGCACACAGGTCTGATTTACTTAGATCCGAAAATCAATTTGTCAAACACGTTGAAATCAAACCAAAAGGTAGGCGATGCGGTGTAGAAAGGGGGTGTAGCGCGTGCATAAGGGCGACAGAACGGCAACACCGCGTGGTTCGCTTCGGACTAACTAAAGCCCGCGCGACAAAGCGGCAACGTAAAGTTTTGTAATGTTTTCGCGTACAAAGAAAGTTTATTTACTTTTTTTAACTAATTGCGGATCCGCACCGCTGGATTCAGCGCCAGATGATGGATCCAGCAAGCACAAAAATGTGCTGGATCGAGCTGGAATGCTGGATTGCTGGATTGCAATCCCTACTCACACCTCTATGCAGTCTCTCTTAGTCTGCTGGTTCTGTAATTGGACGGTCATTGTAGCGTCGTCATATAAATATCTCAACACTTGGATATACCGCCCGTCGACATGGCATCGAAACAGACCAAGTCTCGATAGAATCAAAGGCTTTCTCATAGTCCACAACCGCTAGGCACAGGGGCTCATTATACTCTTCGGTCTTCTGTATGTCTACAGCCGCACTGTGAGAATGTGGTCTATGGTGCCTTATCCTTCCCGAAACCCGGCCTGCTCTGTGGCTGAAATTCATCGAATTTTCGCGCAAGATGATTCGTGATGACTCTCGAAAACAGCTTGTAAACATGGCTCAGGAGGGAAATGGGCCGATTGTTTTTCAAAAGGGTCTTGTCCTCTTATTTGAAAAATAGAACGACCGCACTCCTGTTCCATGCCTTTGGAGTTCTCCCAGAGAAGAGAACAGAATTAAAGATACGCTGAAGTTCTTTAAGCGTGGGGGTACCTCCTGCCTTCAGGAGCACTATAGTAATTCCGTCCTCACCCGGGGAGTTTCCATTTTTGAGCTGTTTAAGAGCCATGTCTATTTCGTCAAGGCAGCTAACTTCTGGCAGCTCCGAAATAGTGGCGGGTCAGAGTAGCCCTGGAATCCTCGATGTCGGGTTTGGGTTGCGACGCATGCGATTCGTACAGCTGGCCATAGAAATCTTCAACTTCCGCGAGAATCTCTGGCTTAGAAACGACAACGTTCCCGGCTTATGTGGTCAACTTCGTCAGAGTATAGTATGTATATATTATAATGAAATGTAAGCGGACATTGCATTTCATCTTATCCATTTTTTATACAACAGAAGAAAAAAAAGCCCGAAGGCATCTGACATGGCTTAACGACTGCTATTAACCAATAACATTAAATATTTTCACTACTGACATATAATACAAATGGCACTGTATTTTTTATGGGCAGCCTCAGCACGGCAAACAACCTAGGTGGATCACCTCGTCAGCAGAGCAACCGCGGCTGAGCGATCGTAATGGAATTGTAATCGTCTATGACGTCAATGCACTGTCCGTCCTTGTCATATCGTAACACAATGACAAGGACAGAAAGTGCATTGGTATGGTATCGCTATCGCTATAGCTTTTAGTCAGGCAGTCACAGTCATGAATATAAATGAAAATCTGTTTTGCTGCAATTCTGAGCAAAAATCTCCCCCTCATTATCATTGCAGAAGCCTGAAAGATGTGCTAAAAGTTTGTTTTATTTATGACCTGTGCCACTTCGTACCGTCAAGAGATTTGTTTTTTTCTAATCTGTAATTTTTCACTGAACATTAATGATCAAACTCAAACTATACCTTCGGAGGCACTCTAGGTGTGTGGCAAGAAGAGCCGAGTGAGCGCCCCCGAGCTGGCGGCGCGGAAGTGCGCAGAGTACGCCGCGCTGCTGCCGGAGCTCGACCCGCGCGGGGGCGGCCTGCAGGCGCCACATGACCCCAGTAAGTGTTTTTATCTACATTGTACAAGAAGAGCCGAGTGAGCGTCCCCGAGCTGCCGGCGCGGAAGTGCGCAGAGTACGCCGCTCTGCTGCCGGAGCTCGACCCGCGCGGGGGCGGCCTGCAGGCGCCACATGACCCCAGTAAGTGTTTGTATCTACATTGTACAAGAGAGCCGAGTGAGCGCCCCCGAGCTGGTGGCGCGGAAGTGCTCGGAGTACGCTGCGCTGCTGCTGGAGCTCCACCTGCGCGGGGGTGGCCTGCAGGCGCCACATGACCCCAGTGAGTGTTTGTAATTACATTGTAGCGGCTACCTGTATATTTTTGGTCTACTCTACTCTCGTTGATGGATAACTATTTATTGTACTTATAAAGAGTTATCCATCAACGTGAGTCGACGGACAACAACCATAAATAAAAACACCTGTTATATTTCTCTAAATAGTTGAGACAAATGAAAATCTTGTTTTAAATTGTTTCCACTGCATGAGCCATTATATCCCTCCTGTCACCAGCTCGCATGTGGATGGGCTGCGCGGTGTTCTGCCGACGAGCGTCCGGCGGCGGGTTCTACGCGCCGCGAGTGGAACTCAACGACGCCGGCCTCGACCCGTACTTCCCGGACGGCACGTGGTGCCACCACGATGGCTCGCAGGACTTCTACTGCTTGCAACACCACTGCTTACCGGAGGTAAGGGAACTTCTTTGCTTTTTGCATCCTGGCGTCCGGTGACACGCGCCTCAAATAGAGTTCAAAGACGCGGATGCTGATCTTGGTTTGTGTTGGCACCAGGCACCGTCCGGGCAGTATGGGCTTCCGGGAAGTGTTGGCACGGACGGTGCCTGGTGCCAACACGAAGCGACGCCTCGATAAACTTTTTCAGCATGCGACACTACTGCGTACCGGAGGTTAGGAAACTCTAAACACTGTTGTCAATATCCAGCAGCGGGTTGTACGATTCCCAAGTGGAGTTTAATGTTGCTGATCTGGACACCTAATACCTTGACGTAACCCGTAACTTGTATTTGAGCCGGGGCAGCACACATAACTAATCGACTACATATAACGCCACGCGAAACGCACACCACAAATAGTCGCGTGATCGCATTTTGAATAATAGTAAGTATTAAGTTCTTGATCTTTATTTGTTTCCTACATCGATGGTTGTGGCAAATTAAGGTTAAACTAGTGTATTAAATGATGCATGAATATTGCAAATGCAACTTGCTCATAAGTTTCATTCAAATAGTTGTTGCAAAGCTAAATTTGTAAGGTTTATGTAACGGGTGTATTAGATATTGCATGAATATTGCAAATGCAACTTGCACGTAAGTTAAATTTAAATTAAATTTGATAGTTTCACGTAACCTGTATTAAATACATTGCTATTTTACCTTTGATTTGTAACTTGCAAGCAAAATTGATTTTTGGCAATGCCGGAACCTGAACTTTGATAGTTTCACGTAACCTGTATTAAATACATTATTATTTTACCTTTGATTTGTAACTTGCAAGCACAATTGATTTTTGGCAATGCCGGAACCTGAACTTTGATAGTTTCACGTAACCTGTATTAAATACATTGCTATTTTACCTTTGATTTGTAACTTGCAAGCACAATTGATTTTTGGCAATGCCGGAACCTGCAACAAACTGATGTTTGGTAGAATCAGTACTTTGATTTAAATTTTTTGCTACTAACTAACCCTAAACAAGTTCCTAAAACTTACTAATGCAACTAATAATAATATGTGGTGAGTGTATTTGGAAAATTGTAATACAATTATTATTTGTGATATGCGCAAAGAAGGCGGTGACGCAAGTCTGTCAAAAAACATCAAGAGCGTTGGTGCTATACCTACTTTTGCATTGGTCTTCCAATATCCTAAAAGAACAAGGGTTGCTTTTTTTGCGACAAACTGTAGTCTTCGCGGATGATGTCGTGGGCGAAAGCTAGTTTATTTACTAAACATTTATTATGTCGCCTTAAATTATTTTGATGCTTTGCTATAGCAAAATTATTTTGTCCTACCATAAAGTTCACTATTGTAATGTATCAATGGACTTTTGCAATAAGAAAAATTCGCCCAAATAGGTAATAAAAGGAGTTTTGACGGGAAATCGAAAATGTAATGTTGTTGATTTTGTTTTATTTACTTTTATTTGTGTTTCCTTATATGAGTGGAATAATTCGTAGGCAAATGATACAAACACAAAAAAGTGACTTTTCGTATTTCTCAACTCCCCTGGACATTTGACTTGTATAATACAAATAAAACTTTAATTAATTAATATAATGAAGACCGGTTGTTTTAGAGGCTAGGGACCTTAAGTACGAAATCAAACGGTCGCGGGTTTGAACCGTGCAAAGTGCAATCATTTGTGTGATGAGTAGAAATGTTTGTTTCAGAGTGATGGATGTAATATTTGTATCTATGTATGTTTATCCGTTATCTAGTGTCCATAGTACGGGGTATCCTTGTTCGGGGCTAGGTAATAGGTGTGGAATTGTCCTGAATATGTTTATTTATTTATTTTAAATAATTACCTACTAGGTATACGAAGGTACTTGACACTAGGTAAACGCACGTATAACTAATCGTGTGAGTGAAGTCAAAATTATAGATAAAAATAAGAAAACGGCAATAATTGTATCGCAATGTTTAAAAAGGGGTTTCATTTAAAGTTGGTATCTAAAGGTAGTGAACTGTAAATTACTAGCAATATCTAATGAGGCAATTCAGCAAGAGGTCAGATTGTGACTCAAACACAAGTTTTAAATGTTATATTACACTGAATGAATTCTACCAATATTCTTAAATAACTTTCCTACAGAATTGAGAATATTTGCACTCTACAATATTCCGTAGCCGAAGTTACAGAAGGACCAGTTTTGTAACATTGTAAAGAAGTGTTTTAAAACTAATATCACAAAAGACGCTTTGTTGTGATGTTGCTTTAATACCACTGCAGTAAATTATTACTATAAGTTGCAAGCAATATTCAGCCATTTTATATTAAGCAGTAGGTCCCGGCTGTTATTGATAAATAGCAGTCGTTAAGCCATGTCAGAGGCCCTCGGACGGCTTGAGAAACTCTGAAATCATAGGCCAGCACTACCTCATACGACAAACAAACAAACAACAAATATTCAGCAATGATGTACTTCTCTAACATTGCTGCAATGTAATACCAGAAACATCACATTTATTTTATTGCAGCAATTTTATATATTGACATTTTGTTAAGCGTAGGCTGATAATGCTGCAAAGGCATAATATTAACTTTTATTCGTAACAATGCCGTGACATAAATTTTAATATTTTGAGTAAGGTGATAATATGATGAAAGTAACTGCCATGTTTCTGTTACATTACGTTTGAAACTTGCAAAAGCGTAGTCAGCAAACTTTCTATAACTTATTGTAAGTTTCATCCTCAGTGGGGGTGGTCAAGTTTAATTCATCAAATAACTCAATCAACTCGTATTCTGATATATCTGGCATAGCCAGTTTTGTCAGGGCCCCCTGGATCACTACTAACACTAGCGATTCAGGGGTGTTGAATCCGACCCATTAATCTAGGCGGTGACGGCCCAAGCTGAGGTTCTTACCCCCTGGATGTCCTTGAGCGAACTGCCATAATTTAAACGTTGGCATTCTGCGCTAGCAATTGCGGCGGTGCGCCTTTACGCTGTAAAGGTCGGCTAGAGACAAGTGCCTAACCCAAAAAAATAAACGGGGTATCATGTTGTAATCGCATTGCAGGTCATGCTATGAATTTGTGTGTTTATTAATTAAACGTATGATCGACATAACAATCTAATCTCGTTGTTTTTTAGCACAGTGACGTCACTTCACGTGGTACGCTCAAATAAGCGCGACTTACCGTTTTTCTGACGTTAGGAAGTGACTGCATGATAGATCTGCATTATGTGATAAAACAAAACATGTAGCCATGTGATCCTTTTAGATCGTTGCGTGTTGTAATGTAAATACATAGTATTGGTTATAGGTACTTGTACCACTCGAATCTCGTATTCTGATCTATTACTATTAATAAACGATTTTATTCAGCTTGCCCCGTTTGTTGTTGATTTTTGTTTGTTTGTTTGGGTTAAATCTAGTAGGCAATTGAAATTTTACCCTCTTCCTGTTGACCGATTAATCTGAAAAGAGATGTTCGGAAAATGTATGAAAGCTGGTACTAAAATAATTTAAAATTCTAAACAAGATATTAGATATTTGTGAAGAAAGAGAAATTATTCTGATAATGACTAGCAAATATAAACAAAAAGAAATGCCTCCATTTTCTTTTATTTGAGTTTTGTTTTTTGTTTGGTAGAATGAATACACTTGCCACACTAGGTACTCTAATTTGACACTACTGGCAACAGTAACGTTTAAAACGGCACAATGTATTTAGATCTGGCACTGACAGCTGATGGATGACAGATGACAGGACCTTAAGTTTTTTTTTCTGCAGGCTTCACACGGGTTCTTTTTTGATGACATTGCGTAAGGAAAGTTTTGTTATTTTATTATTATTTATATTCAGATGTTATAATATAACAATTGAAATAGCAAAACATATAAAATATATAAATCTGTTTTATTTTATTCCCAGTGCACGAAAAACGCACTAACTTAATAGAATGTAAAATATTAAAAGCTTTGTTCAACTTTATAACTAGGAAAATATTTTCTCTTTTGTTTAAGAAATGGAGGCTCAATAAAATATAAATCTATCTATACTTATAATAAAACTGTAACGGGTCCAATTCTGTACATTGAAGATATTTAGAAAAAATGTATTCGTTACTGAAGCCAAAACTGTATTTTTTTTTTCATTTTTGTCTGTCTGTCTGTCTGTCTGTCTCTATCTTGGCTAGGCATCACGCGGAAACTACTGAATGAATTTAAATAAAACTTGGTATGATTTGAGTTCATACTACGAGGTAGGACATAGGCTACTTTTCATCCCGAAAAATGAAAGAGTTCCCGCAGGATAGGCGTTGAAAGTTATTTAAAAGAACACGTATCACGCTGAAACTACTTGACGGATTTTGTTGAAACTTGGCACAGTCATAGTTTATATAAGTAATGGGTAAAAATGGAGGATACTTTTTATCCCGAAAAATAAAGTGTTCCTTTGGGATAATGTCCAAAATTCTGTAAATTGAAGATATTATGTAATTTTTTTTAGAGGACGTTCTATGTTCAATACTAAAGCCAACACTGTATTTTTTTTTGTCTGTCTGTCCGTCTGTCTGTCTGTAGCTTGGCAGCGCACCACGCCGAAAATACTTAATGAATTCAAATTAAATTTGTTATGATTTGAGTTCACACTTCGATGTAGGACATTGGATACATTTAATCCCGAAAAAAATAAGTGTTCCTGTAGGATAGGGGTGGAAAATTATTTAAAAGAACACGTAGCACGCTGAAACTATTGGACGGATGTTGATGCAACTTGGCACAGTCATAGTTTATAAGATAGGTGAAAATTATGGATACATTTTGTCCCGAAAAAATAAAGGGTTCCTGTGGGATATGGGTCCAAATTCTGTACATTATAAATCGTGTTTTTTTTTGGAAGTTACTCTATATTCTATTATAAAGCCTAAACTGTATGCTTTTTAATTTTTGACTGTACGTCTGTCAGTCTGTATCTTAGCCGCGCATCACGCCACCGAAACTACTGGATGAATTCAAAAGAAACTTGGTACGATTTGAGTTCGTACTACGAGGTAGGACATAGGATACTTTACAATTTATGGGTTATTATTTAGGCGTTGAAACTTATTTAAAAGAACACGTATCACGCTGAAAGTAATGGTCGGGTTAGGTTAGGTTAGGTTGCAATGCAGTTTTCACTGTTAGATAGCTTAGGGTTTGATTTAAATCAGGTATAATTGGTATCTCAATCCGGTGAGTTAGAAGCCGAGCAATTGATAAAGTATTTATGACGGCTGAAGAAATTTTGTTCAAATGTTGGTATATTGGTCCTGGGGTAGCACATTATGCTTCTTTTAACCTATAGAAAAGAACACGCGTGCGAAGCCGCGGGTACAGCTAGTTACATATTTTTATGTAGCAAAGAAAATAAGCTTTTAAATGAGGTATATATCATAGCTGCTGGAATTTTCTCGGAATAAAGTACCACTTCTGAACATCTTTGGTGTACCCCTTTAGTGACCAAAGAGAATATAATCACTACGGCTGATGACAATACAATTATGTATATTCAGTATCATAGTAAATCCAAGATGACTGCCGCTACAAAATGGCAGTTTTTTTCAACTCCCTCAATATGGGTATCAAATGAAAGGGCTTAACTAGTAAAATACAGTATATCATGAAAATTCCAAATCCAAGCTGGCCGCCACAAAATAGCGTATTTTTTTTCAATCACCTCTTTACGGGTATCAAATGAAAGGGCTTGACAAGTAGCATTTAGAAATAATTAAATAAAAACTGTTTGTTTTAGTTTTTTTTTCTAAGGTAAACGTTTTTATGTTACTTACTAGAAGCAAAAAAAAATATAATCGTAGGGAGAGAAAAATATAAATTCGACTCACCCCACGTTTTTTTTTATTTTTTAGCTTTTAGTAAGTATAATATTATATACATAATAATATAAGCAGTTTAACTTAAAAAAAAACTTCTTTTTTCATTCTGTGCTGTTACGCTATTAATTATAGATATAACTATGTACCAACTCACAACTCATTGGGCTTTTCCCAACTTGCCACCACTGCACGGCACGGCAATCCTGCTGCAAAAGCATCATCATCATCATCATCAGCCTATATCTGTCCATTGCTGGACGTAGGCCTCTTCTAATGCACGCCACTGAGCTCGGTCTTCAGCTCTCCTCATCTATTTTCTTCCAGCCGCTTTTGCACCTACTCCACCTGGCCTCAAGGCGTCCTACACTACGTTTGCTTAAATGTGGTCTCCACTCGAGAACTTGTCTACCCCAACGGTTATTTTTCGGGAAATGTGACCGGCCCACTGATCCTCCTTAGAGCTATATCGGCTACCTTGGTTCTCTGTCGGAAATCTTCATTACGAGTCTTGTCCTTCAGAGAAACTCCAAGCATAGCTCTCTCCTTATCTCGCTGAGCGACCTTAAATTTGTGGACTAGTTTGACCGTGAGTGTCCACGTTTCGGCTCCGTAGGTCATGACTGACTGATGACGAAGAGAGGACCTGACGAAGCTTGCCGAATGCTACCCAACCTAGCTGAATTCTTCTGTTGGCTTCCTTCTCAAAGTTAAGGAAGCCATAAGTTGTAGAAGTTGTTTTTAGGTAAACCTAATTGCAATATTTGCCCAAGATAAACATACTCGTATTTTCGGACAACTTCAAGAGGTGCACCATTCACTGCAATCGGTTCCGGGTCAACAAAATTGTTAAACATAAACATTTTTTTTATTTTTTTTGTATATTTTTTTTTATTCGTATTTTTGATTAATCGGGTACCTATGGATTTTATAGTCTGAAATAAATAAATTATTATTATTATTTTTACTAAACATGATCTTGGTTCATTCCGTGACCGATGCGTTGAGAAGCATCATCTAGGTTGGTCAGCATTCTTTGCAAGTCTTGCAGCGACTCCGCCATTGGGACTGTCATCGGCAAATCGTAGGTGTGAGTTCTCACCATTTATATTAATACCCATTCCTTTCCAATCCAGCGTCTTAAACATATCTTCCAAGACATTAGTGAACATTAGTTTCGGGAATATCCGTTGGCCGTTTGATCTCGTGGCTAGTGATCCTAGGTCCGTAATCAAACAGTCGCGGGTTCGAATCCTGCAAGGTGCAATCATTTGTGTGATGAGCAGAAATGTTTGTATCCGAGTCATGGATGTTATAATATTCGTATCTATGTATGTTTATCCGTTATTTAGTACCCATAGTACAGGGTATCCTAGTTTGGGGTTAGGTAATTTGGTGTGGAATTGTCCCGAATATATTTATTTTATATTTATTTATTTATATAACATCCTTCTGTCTCACTCCCCTGCGCAGTTGGATATGCTTAGACTGCTGGTTTTGTACTTGGACACTCATAGTCGCGGCATCATACAGAAACCTCAGCACTTCGATGTATCGCCAGTCCACTTGACAACGCGGCGGTTCTGGAGTCTTAGAACCGCCCAGATTTCAAAGGAGTCAAAGACCTTCTCATAGTCCACAAAAGCAAGACACAGTGGCTGATTATACTCTTCAGACTTCTATATAACCTGCCTCACTCTGTGAATGTGGCCTATGGTGCTAAATCCTCCGCGAAAACCGGCCTGTTCTGGAGGCTGGAGATCGTCATTTCTTCTTGCGAGACGATATGAGATGACCCTCGAAAATAACTTATAGACGTGGCTCATCAGTTCGATCTCAGAAAGGATCTCCTGCTTGTTGTGCCATTATTGGTCTTGAGCTTCGTCAGATGGGATCTACTCAATTGGTGGGCGAAGACCTTTGACCCCCGATTTTTCTCAATTGCCTTTTGTATTTGGAGTGTATTTGAGCATCAGAGGACTATTAGGGTGACCGGGGACTGGGGGCCATTTTTTATTGTGCCGTTCATTTTGGAGGTTTTGCCCATAATCGCCACGCTGGGCATGCGGGTTGGCGATCGCAGGGCGTAGTTTCTCGCACCGGTGACGCTGATGCCCGTCATCGGCCTGCTTCTTTTTGGGATGGTTATACCGCCATCTGTCGGTCGCCAGAGCCTCGTTCGTTATCCAGCAGGACGAGCGCGTGCAGGTGAAGTTGGCTTGGAGCCGTGAGATCGTTTTTCGCTCTCATACATCCTATTAAGGGGATCCTGGATTCCTGGATCACACAGCACCCGCGGGATAAGGTCATCAAGCCGAGTCCACATGGCGAGTTCTATGAATTGATCAATAATTTACTTGGCCATTAAAATAAATAAATAAACTTTATTCAAAAAAACAAAAAGACTTGAAAAAAAACAATAACTATACTAACTTAAAACAAAGTAATACTAAAACTAGTCTGTCAAGCTGCTGCCAGTTGGCAACGTTCCCAAAATGCTGGTAGCATTGCCACGTTGTATGGCAATGCTTAGGCTTTGGGCAAAGTAAAGACCAGCATTTTGGTCACGTGTTGCTTCGACCAGACGCCCCGATAGATCTTTGTATATTTGATGAGCTCCTGGTCCCCACGGCCCTAGTGTCTCTACCCCAAAAGGCTCAAATATATATCTGCTGTCGAGGGTACTATATTTGCGTTTTTTGAGGCTCTCAGCTGGTTCAGCCACCGCTCCAGCCTTATTTTGAGTTCCTTGAAGATGAGACGGCGCAAGGGTGTCTACACAAGTAGCGTCCCTCACCAAAGGCCGTCCCATCTTCCATGGAATAAGAGTCATTCCGTCAGGTCTTTTACCATCGTCGCGTATGAGGCCATTAGGTTCTAAAATAGCAGCACAGTTGGCGGTGGTAAAATCCCGACGGATGATATCATTAAGGCTGGAGTGGCGAGGAATTCTTCCTGCGCTTCTGCAACAGGATAAGCCGTGGTGACCAAACCGGTCAACAGCAGAGCCACACTGGCAGCGGTGAGGAGCACAGCACGATGCTCCCAAGCGGAGTGACGCTGCAATGCGAAAAGCTGACGAATCTAACAAAGTTCCAGTGTTTGGCGATGGGAGAGCCTGCAGCCACAAACCCGATTCCCACTCACCCCCGGCAAGGAGACGGGCTCGATCTGCGGAGCTTATGTACGTGTTAATTAAACGTTTCCGTACTAGCTCGCAGAGCGGCCCGTCCCATAGCTTTTGAGATGAGAGGATTTTGGGGAATTCATAGTTTCATATAAATAAACTAGCTATGCCCGCGTGGTAATTTTTCTGGGATCCTATGTGTTATTCCAGAAACAAAAGTACCAAAATCATCAAATTTCGTTCAGACGTCGTTTTTTTATGCTCGATTTCTACTTGTTGGATTGAGATACCAAGTACACCAGTATTTAAGTCAAACCCAAAGCTATCCAGCAGTGAAAGCCGCATCGCAATCGGTCTAGTAGATTTTACGTGATGCGCGTACGAATAAACATACAGACATCATTTTAAAAAGAGGTTTATATTCTTGTTCAGTAGCTTATTTTAAGTCACCTAGTCATTTTTTTTAGTTATCTTCCTTTTACAGACATTTTGTTGCTTAGTACTTTATAAGTTTAGATATGTTGGCCTGTAGAATGATTAAAAAAAACATTACGGTCCCTTCTCGCTACGAACAGCAACGAATAGCGATTTTCCAGCCCATTACTCGTATTTCGCAAGGCGATAAGCGTTATCTCGCTTTGTACCTTGGTTGTTAGTTTAAGAAAAGACCTCCGTCACACAATGCCTCATCACTCACGTGTGTTTTGTCTAACCGAAGTTATTTATGCTGTTTAGCCGTCAAACAACATTGCTCATTATGCCTTTCTATGCGTCATGGACCTCTCAACGATGTTTTGTTTATTTACCGTAAATTAGAGGGTAATTTGTCATGATTTATCTAGACGTTTAAATTAGGCCCTGATAAATGGTATTAGCGAGATTTGACGTTCGTCAGTACCCGCTCTTAGGTAATGCGATTAATTAACAGCTTATCTATCCGTCTTATTTATTAGATACGATACATACGAGTACAGTTCAAGCCACTTTGTCTATTTTGTTTTTTTTGGATATTTGTGGGATGTTGATGTGTGTCTATCCATGCCAGCTGCGACACAGGGAATCTTGCACGGGGGATATATTTGAGTGTGTAGGTATACGTTCTTCGACTTTACTTTTAATAATATAGATCCCATCTGACGAAGCTCAAGACCGATAATGGCACAGCCGTCGTCTCTAAGCCGGAGATCCTTACTGAGATCGAAGACTTCTTATGGCCAATTGTACGACTCCCATGCATCATGGACATGGACCAGAACCCAGCACAAAGAATTCCCGCGCAATACTGACTCGACACTACACCGCGGATCTGCCCGAGACGTCAGCCTAGACGTAAATATATATGTCTATGGTTGGCGCTCAAACAACATAAGAATGGAAAGGCCCCCGGTGAGGATGGAATAGGTAACTTTGGAGATCTTGAAAGCAGGAGGAACCCGTACTTTGTGAACTTCAGGGGCTATTTAGCGCTGTTCTTATAACAGTGGAAGAACTCCAGCGGCGTGGCAGAGGAGTTTGTTCTTTAAAAAGAGGATAAAACCCTTTTAAAGAACTACCGACCTATTTCACTCTTAAGCCACGTCTACAAGTTGTTTTCGAGAGTCATCTCAAATTGTCTCACAAGAAGTCTTAACGAATTCTAACCTCCTGAACAGGCCGGGTTTTGCGGAAGATTTGGCAACATACACCACATACGCACAGTGAGGCAGGTTATACAGAAGTCTGAGGAGTATAACCTGCCGCTGTGGACGCCTCTCGAGCCCCCCCTCCCTGTGGCCCTTGCTTTTGTGGACTTGTCTTCTCGTGACCACGATCAATGCAACTTGATCGAAACTTCGAGGTAAATAAATATTAAGTTTTCAGCGCGATTAAGTCCCGTTTAAATATATAACTATGACTATAAGAAGGCCTTTGACTCTGTTAAAACCGGGGCAGTTCTGGAGTCTTTGCAGTGTTGTCAAGTGGACAGGCGGTAAACTGAAGTGCTGAGGTTTGTGTATGACGCCGCGACTATGAGTGTCAAAACCAGCAGTATACCGCATATCCAACTGCGCAGGGAGTGAGACGGGGGATGTTATATCCCCGAAACTGTTCACTAATGCCTTGGAAGATATGCCTAAGACGCTGCATTGGAAAGGAATGGGCATTAATATCAATGGTAAGAACATCTCACACTTACGATATGCCGATGATATCGTCCTAATGGAGTCGCTGCAAGACTGGCAAAGTATGCTGACCAAATTAGATAATGCTTCTCTACGCATCGGACTCGGAATGAACATGGATAAGACCATGATCGTGTTTAACGATCTTATTGACCCGGAACCGATTGCAGTCAATGGTTTACCTCTTGAAGTTGTTCAACAATATGTTTACCTTGGGAAATATACCAATTAGCAAAAAACAGCTTTGAAAAGGAAGCCAACAGAAGAATTCATCTGGGTTGGGCAGCATTCCGCAAGCCTCATCAATTATTGTCGTCCATACAACAGTGCCTGAAGACATGATAAGTCTTCAATCAGTGCGTCCTATCAGTCATGACCTACGGAGATGAAACATGGACATTCACGGTCAGGCTAGTCCACAAATTTAACGTCGCTCAGAAAGCAATGGAGAGAGCTGTGCATGGAGTTTCTCTGATGGACAAGATTCGTAATGAATATATCCGACGGAGAACCAATGTAACCGACATAACTCTATGGATAAGCAAGATAACGTGGCAGTGGGCTGGTCACATTTCCCGAAGAACTAATAACCGTTGGAGTAGAGGAGTTCTCGAGTGGAGACCACGTTTAGGCAAACGTAGTGTAGGAACACTACGTTCTCCACTCGATGCCCTATCCCTCCACCTGTTCGGTGGAGTAACGACCTGCGCATTGCGGCTGGAAGAAAATGGACGAGGAGAACTGAACACCGAGGTCAGAGGCGTGCATTAGGAGAGGTCTACGTCCAGTAGTGGACAAATATAGGCTGATGATGTAGCGGTTACAAATATTTACACCTACATGTGTCAAATTTCAACCTTGTATTTGTAGTGTTAATAAGTACCTGAGGTGTGGTAGGTGTCTGATTAAAATGGCTGTGACATATAGACATACATAAGGACAGACAGACATAACTAAACTCTAAGGGTTCCATCTTTGTCTACGTAACCCAAAAAATTGTGAATCATACCAAGATCTGAATAGCTATAGGTAGGTATAGGTAAGCGTATTGCACTATTATGTCTTCTGTGATAAATAATGCTCCGATGTAAATTCTCCATTATGTAGCAATGAGGAAAACTGTGGGTAATTTAAAATGTCTTCGAAGTTAATAATCTACGCAGAGCATCTATTCTTATCTTACCATGATTTATGTTTTATTTTATTTCCTGAAACGCAAACACCTTATGAATCCTTCTTGCGAAATTCATGCAGGATACATGAAATATTTAATTTCAGTTGTATTCATTACTAGCTGTTCCCGCGGCTTGGCTCGCATGGTAATTTTTCTGGGATAAAAGTTAGCTATTATGTTATTCCAGGACCAAAATTAACTATAATTACTTGTAATTTACTCTGTGCTTTAAGGTACAATATACCAAATTTTGTTCAGCCGACTAACGGTTTTTTATCGATTGCTCGGTATCTATTCTTCTGATTGAGATATCAAGTACACCAGTTTTTAAGTCAAAACCTATGCTATCCAACAGTGAATGAACTGTATCGCAATCGGGTCAGTTGTTTTACGTGATAAGTGGACAAACAAACAGACAGACCAACAAACTGACAGAAAGACACCATTTAAAAAAAAAGTGATTATTTTCATATTTCAGTAGCGTATTTTAAGAACACTAGACTCTTTTTTATTTTCTTCATTGTGCAGACTTTGTGTTACATACTGCTTTGTTATAACTATGGATAACTGAAATTTCTTGAACACAAATTGTAGATCAATGACTAAGTACATTTTCAACTTTATTGATATGATCTATTTATAATATTTTATTATTTCTCCTTCTTCATGAGATGTTAATTTTGACTTTTAAAAGTGCTTTAATACTTTGACTTAATTATCTAATGAAAAACTTAACTACGCGTCTTGGACGACCGGTTGGCCGAAAGGTTAGGGACCCTGTGAAGTCAACCAACGGTCCCAGGTTCGAATCCCGCTAGGTGCAATCATTTGTGTGATGAACAGAAATGTTTGTTTCCGAGTCATGGATGTAATATTCGTATCTATGTATGTAGCCCCAAACCTCAGACCAGATGTTATAGTAATGTTATAGTAATGTATCCTCGTAGGTTTATCCGTTGTCTAGTACACATAGTCACAGAATAAATAATAGTACAAGTAGTGCAGGGTATCCTAGTTTGGGGCTAGGTAATTGGTGTGAATTGTCCATAATATTTTAATATATATTCTACTCTTTTTTAGCAATTAGCACAGATCATCAGAATTAACCAGTTAGGTACTTCCTTAAAATAATAATAAATTATTATAGAAAAATAATATAAAAAACCCGACTGTGAACAAAACTAAACAGAGGCAAACAAGCTTCCGATTCTTGATTTTTCGGAGGCATCATGCATTTCATTTCTCGTTTGACGGGATCAGCTAAAACTTGGCGAGGCTCATGCCTCTGACTGCGTCTAATATCATGCATTTCATTTCTCGTTTGACGGGATCAGCTAAAACTTGGCGAGGCTCATGCCTCTGACTGCGTCTAATATCATGCATTTCATTTCTCGTTTGACGGGATCAGCTAAAACTTGGCGAGGCTCATGCCTCTGACTGCGTCTAATATCATGCATTTCATTTCTCGTTTGACGGGATCAGCTAAAACTTGGCGAGGCTCATGCCTCTGACTGCGTCTAATATCATGCATTTCATTTCTCGTTTGACGGGATCAGCTAAAACTTGGCGAGGCTCATGCCTCTGACTGCGTCTAATATCATGCATTTAATTTCTCGTTTGACGGGATCAGCTAAAACTTGGCGAGGCTCATGCCTCTGACTGCGTCTAATATCATGCATTTCATTTCTCGTTTGACGGGATCAGCTAAAACTTGGCGAGGCTCATGCCTCTGACTGCGTCTAATATCATGCATTTCATTTCTCGTTTGACGGGATCAGCTAAAACTTGGCGAGGCTCATGCCTCTGACTGCGTCTAATATCATGCATTTCATTTCTCGTTTGACGGGATCAGCTAAAACTTGGCGAGGCTCATGCCTCTGACTGCGTCTAATATCAAGCATTTCATTTCTCGTTTGACGGGATCAGCTAAAACTTGGCGAGGCTCATGCCTCTGACTGCGTCTAATATTTCCAAATCAAGAATCTAATGCTTCTTTGCCTTTCTTTAGTTTTGTTTGCAGTCGGATTACCTATATAGGCATAATCAGCTTTTTTATAATAATTTATTTTTAGTAATAAGTTTTTAGTGTATATTTATAAGAATCATGTATTTTGGAATGGTATTTTAAAGGACCTTCACTTTGATAACTCACTCAATACGCTCATTCGATTTATTGTTCCTTCGGAAATAGAATATAACAGCTATAAGCCAATTCATAATATCATAGGTCACTCTCGTGGTTAAGACAAATCCAATGATATTTCAATTTTGTCAAAATCTATCATGCCGTTTAGGCTGTAGGACGCGCCAAATCGCAGGTATGGTATATATTTCGTAGGTATGATATACATAACAGCCCACAAACAGAACCCTCCGCAGTCGTGTAAAAAACGGAAATATTATATCCTGACTATGTGTGTTTGTCTCCGAGTGAGCGGCCTGTTCGAAGCGACGCGTGACCGAAATTATATCCTGACTATGTGTGTTTGTCTCCGAGTGAGCGGCCTGTTCGAGGCGACGCGTGACCGACATTATATCCTGACTATGTGTGTTTGTCTCCGAGTGAGCGGCCTGTTCGAAGCGACGCGTGACCGATATTATATCCTGACTATGTGTGTTTGTCTCCGAGTGAGCGGCCTTTTCGAAGCGACGCGTGACCGAACTTCTAATTATTAGTGCTAACTTATTTTGCTCATCGAATTAGCATATTGCAATAATTCATCGGGGCACTGCATGTCAGGTGCTTAAAATATTATTGGAATTATTTTTATTATTGCCGTTTCAGCTAGGGCAAAAATGCTTTCGTATGTCCGGTTGTTCTCCTAACCGGTTCTCGTGAAATTTTGTGAGCAGGTTCTATAATTATACATTATTATATGTATATTCTTTTTGTGTTGATTCAGTATTCCGAAATTTTTCAAAATAGCGGTGGTATGGGGGTTGAAAACGTAAACAAAAAACATATTTCAGCCATTTCGAATAATGTTCAAACATGTCAATAAACTTTTTTGTTATACAAAAACAACACAAACAAACTTGTGTTTTGTTGACGCATAAACTTCAAGTGGTCGGGGGTGTGAGGGGGTGGAAAATAATGAAAAAAAGCAAACAGACTCGCGAGGTCTACATCTCACAGAGCCACTAGTTTAATCACAATACAAATAGAATACAATAAATATAGCATAAGGATAAAAATGTTTGGCATATAAATAGCATGCGCTCAGGTAATAGGAACTTTACCTTCGTGCAAACGGAAGCGAACAAGGGCATGGTTTGCAATATTATAGCAAGTACCTAATGTGTCACGTAATAGCTAAGTTATGTACAGTCACGAGCAGTGAAATTTAAACTTACATTTTTCTAAATTAATGGTAACTCTAGCTGGACCCGAAGCTATGCCCGTGTGCAAACTTTGCAACAATACACATAAATACTGAGCCCCCGTTGACCTCAGAAATGGTATTTCAAAACTCCTTAGTGCACCCCGGTACTCAAAGATTTTCCAAATTTCATATATCTAAGTTCACCTGCGTTGTCTATCAGTCAGTAATGGCATGGTACTGTATCATCATCTATACTTGTGATAAACCAGTAAGAAAAAGTCTGTACAATGAACATCATAAACAAAAAAAACGCCTAAGATACATAAAATAAGTTATACTGAACAATAATATAACATATTAAATTATTAGATATGTAGTCGCTAAGCAGGCGTTAATGCTAAACTCATTTAAACATTATGTAACATATTTTTAAATCGTACCTTTCTGTTGGTTTGTCTACCAAATTATATATATTTACACTTTGACCGATTGTGATGCGGTTTTCACTGTTGGAAAGCGTAGGACATGACTTAAAACTGGTGTTATCTCAATCCGATAAGTACACGCCGATCAATCGATTAAAAACTATTTGACGACTGAATGAAATTTGGATTATTGTAGTACCTACTACTACAAATTGTAGTACATTATAGGTATTTTTGGTCCTAGAAGAAGATACATGACACATTTATCCCAGAAAACTGACCACACAGCTAGTAATAAGTAAAGTACTGTTTTATATAAGAACTACACACTACACTACAGGTTGTCTGGAAGAGATAGCTTTTAGAATAAGACCGCCCATTGTACCTATTATCTAAGTGTTTTCCTAAAATCTATCTAGCTGTGCATGCGGCTTTACCCGCGAGGTAATTTCTCTGGGTTAAATGTAACCTATAGAATATTATTCAAGGCCAAAAAGTACCTAAGTACAAAATACCAAATTTCGTTCAGCCGTCAGATAGTTTTTTTTATCAATTGCTCTGCTTCTACTTCCGATTGAGATACAAAACACACCAGATTTTAAGTCAAAACCCGACAGTCCAAAGCGCATTTCAATCGGTCGATTAGTTTTACGTGATGCGCAAACATACATCCAGACAGAAATAAAAGGGACTCGAAGTTTTTTCTTTTCCTGAAATAGGTAACTAACTTATCACAATATACTCGTAGCATTGAATTAGAGTAATTAGTAACTACAATTTAAAATTAGTAATTTTTTGAATAATATTATTACCTACCTATATACATCTTGCATCACGTTTCGTTGATAAAAAAAAAATACAACTAGCTGCACCCGCGACTTCGCACGCGTGGTCATTTCTCTAGATTAAATGTACTCTATGTACTATTCCAAGACCTAAAATACCAACATTTGATCAAAATTCCTTCAGCCGTCTAAAAGTTTTTATTGATTGATCGCCTTCTACTGATCGGATTGAGATATCAAGTACACCACTTTTTAAGTCAAACCCTAAGCTATCCAACTGTGAAAACTGCATTGCGTGATGCGTGAACAAACTAACAAACTAACAAACAAACAGACAGACACGAATTTAAAAAATATTCTATTATTGTTCAGTAGCTTCTTTAAAGTACCCTAGACCATTTTTACTTAAATATCTTCATTGTACAGACTTTTTCGTCGTTATTTCTTTATTATAAGTTTAGATGTTGTCAGAATTTAGTGGATAGGTAAGTACATTTACTTTTTGCAAAATATAGAGTTAAAAGTTTAACACACATCTGATAATTTGGGACGTTTACCTACTTGTTGAACGCTTGTAGAGTCACGTCACGACTCTACATGTGATTTTTTAATTCTATGAAGCCCTAAGTAAAGTGCTAACGACCATCACGAAACAGCCCTTTATAAACTTAGTTTTGTAAAGTGTGTAGGATAACAATATGTAAATAGTACAACATGCTTTATGCTTTGCCAGCATGCAAATATTGTAGCAATGCAGTTTTCACAGTTGGATAGTTAAAAACTGGTGTACTTGATATCTCAATCCGATGAGTAGAAGCCGATCAATAAAAAAAAACTTTTTGACGGCTGAAGGAGTTTTGATCAAATGTTGGTATATTGGTATTTTAAGTCTTGGAATAGTCATAGAGTACTTTTAACCTAGAAACTTTTGACCACGCGTGCAAAGCCGCGAGTGCAGCTAGCTGTAAATAAAATTAAAAAAAAACAACGAAACATGTTGCATGATGTATATAAGTACCTACATTATTATATTCAAATAATTATTAATTTTAAATTGTAGGTATACGAAAATTAATTACTCTAATTCAATGCTATATAGTGATAAGTTTCAGGGGTTTAAGTATTCTCAATGATAGACATTTATAATTTAATAAAGTACCTATACCAGAAAAATAACAATACTTTCATAAATTCAGCAGTCAAAATGGTCAAAACACAACCACAATCTATTTTTAATAATATTGTAAAATTTTTTAAACTGAGAAAATAAAAACAGAAAATTGAAAATTTGAAAAGTGAAATTTCATTATTGGAAATTTTAACATTTAATTATTTACACAGTTTTCACAGTTCACATTTTGATCAGTCAAAAAATCATTTCATTCAGTCAAACCAGGAGCCCTTGCAAATTCTTCGTATCCGTCTGTCCGTCCGTCTAATGCGCGATAGACAAGTCTGTCCTTCTGTATGTCACACCAATTTATTCAGAAACTATTAGCACACAAAGTTGAAAGGCACATGTCATATATGTAGGTATATATATTTATAACCGTTACAAGGTGTATAAAAAATATCTTTATTTTTTGTATGGCTACAAAAATAAAGAAAGGAATAAAAAAACATGTTTTTTTTATTCCTGTGGATTCCTGATTCAACGAGGCCCAAAATTTGTCCAGTGACAAATTACTACAATTACAATTACAGTGACTAGGTATTTTAAAATTCTATTGAGATCTATCTTTGACAGTTTTTTTTTCATTTGGTTTCAGTAACGAAAGATATTTGGCGCTAAAGTACAAGTTTTTAAATCTAGGGTACTAGCGCATATTACGAATTTACCAACAAAATTACCACAGCTATAGGGTTTACTACTTTACGAGATATAGCCGTTAAAGCATTTTATGCCCGCGTCAACTGTGAATAAATTCCGTAGTTATTTTTGGAATGTCATGTAAAAACTACTGAACTGATTGCAAGGTGGTTTTCATAGTTGGGTAGCTTAGGTAGGATCCTGGATACGGAACTCTAAGGCCCGTATTAATAAATCGCTCTTGGTTGAGCTCTCAAGCGCGATATCAACTGATACGCTCTCAAGTTGTGATCAGCATCTTAAGATCCGTCGCTGATTAATAAAGTCATTTCAAGAGCATCTCAGATCATGTCGCTTTCAAGAGCCGCATCTCAAGATGCTACGTCACGAACCAGAACTTGACAGCAAGATTGAATGAGCTATGAATGAACGATTTATTTTCTTTAGTGAAAGTTCGGTTTTCGCTCAAATAAGCTATAGCGAAAGGTTAAAATTTATTACTTCGATGTAGTTGAATCAAATTAAATGCGATTATATTAAACGTAATGTTTATTTTCTACATAATTATCATAAACTTACTTTATTTTATTTGTAAAAAGGATGTAAGCCTTATGGTTTTTATTTGTCTATATTTTCAAAGTTACTCAAAAACAGTTAATAAAAAACTTAACGCAATTCATCAACAAATAACTATAATCTATGAAAATAAAAATTCGTTGATTAGCCATGCAGTATTTCCAGCGCGTATCCTTTGGTTACGATTTCGGATCTTTTTAGACTTCAGCGAGTCCTCGCCAGGTTCTGATATCTACCAAATCTTCGGATCTTTTCGCAATCATGCCAAATAAATTTGTTTATTTCCAGAGGAATATAAAAATATTCTTATAAATATGGTTAATATAATTATAATTATCAACTTCTGACATAATATTTTCGAAATCCTTGATTCTAGCAACTAGCAATCACGCTCTCAAGTCACGGATCGACTGCACTCAACATTCTGCATCACAAAGCACATCGCAAGTGCGCTCTTGAGAGTCGAGATTGATTTATTATTAAACACTAACTCAGCTGATTACGGCATCTCAATCCACAGCTTAAGATATGTTTATTAATTAGATTAGCATCTTGAGATCGCTCTCAATAGCGCTCTCAGAGTTGAGGTCGGTTTATTAATACGGCCCTAAGTCTATGCGTGTCCGACACGCACTTGGCTTCTTTTTTTTGTATAGGGATTTGTAACCATATGACCTTTAATGAAACCATTGGCTTATCCATCACTGGAACAATTTATCCATAACAGCAAATTACATACCTACTTATCAAAACAAATAAAAAAAAGAATACTATAATATTTATTATATCCATACAAATAATCGAAATGTATTTTGTTGACTGACTTCTTGGTTATGGCCTCTGTGACTAAAATTGGTACTATTATAAAAGTTTAAGCACTTTGTATTGGATGATACTTTTTTCTTTTGAGGAAATCTTTTGCCGTCATTCAGCCACAAGACAGGTAAACTCTAGTGACGATTAATTGAAAGCGGAAGAAATAAGTAAATAATTAACGAGGGCTTATTCTTGTACCTGTCTGCATTTTACCTTCATGCAATTCAAGGAATGCATCGTGGACCGGTTACCCTTTAACAATGTCACTGCACAATGTAAGGCTGTGGGCAGAGGCATTTTGTGATTCTGAATGATTCTACCTTATACGGTTTGTACCGAAATGTAACCTCGTCCGAGACGCTTCAATTATTTTGTTGAAGAGTTCATGTGCTTGTGTCCTTAAACTACCTTACAGTCTATATTGTACTTCCTTATCGTTGTATGGGTTTGTTAGTTTGTCGTATGAGGTAGTGCTGGCCTCTGATGTTAGAGTTTGTCAAGCCGCCCGAGGGCCTCTGTCCTCTGACATGGCTTAACAACTGCTATTAATCAATAGCAGCCGAGACCGACAGCTTAACGTGCGCTCCGAAGCACGTAGCGATGGAAAACCGTATATAACTCAGAAAAGACATTGGTGCAGAGCCTAGGTTTTAAATCCGGTATCGTTGGATTCTAAATTGCACTATAGAACAGTTAGGCCACCATCCTCTGTTGAATGGGTTAAGAGTTCAAAATGTTTACCAACGGGATCGGCTCATTTTGCTGTGTTAAAAAAGCTGAAGAATCGCTTTATCAGAAAGCCGATAGAGTCACCCACTGAAATATAATGTAGTAGTACCTACCTACATATATTTTAAGTAGTATAAAAGTAAACAAAATATATAAACGACATGAATTCTGTCTACTTAATTGTTATTGTTACTGGTCGCTCACATCGTATGCTTAATTATACGCTACGCCTACCAATTAGTTGATTGAAAAAACATTGTCTGAATTATTAAAAATCGATTTTGATGCGTTGTTATATTGTACCCAATTTCTAGTCTAAGAATTTGTATGGTACTTTGACAGATACCAAAGACAAAAAGAGAAAAGCAGATGTAAGAAGGGAATTTCAACTCAAGTTACCCACGTTGTTCAGCTTGCTAAGTTTTAAAACCAATAACATTTTTTTAGATATTCAGTAGACTTCTATTAAATATTAAAAAGTGAATTACTAAAATAGGAACATTTAGGTTTGTATAGTTGTCTAGCTGTGCCCTCGGCTTTGCCCGCGTGGTCAACATTTATAAGTTTTATTTTTTCAGCGCGGATCGCGATTCATTTTTCGAAAATAAAAGTAGCCTAAGTTACTCCTTGTAATTGTAAAATCAGCTATCTTGCAGTGAAAGTCCCGTCAAAATCAGTCCAGCCGTTTCGGAGATTAGCCGGAACAAACAGACAGATAGACAGACAAAAAATAACGGTAATTTGTTATAAGTACCGTGTATACTTTCATATGCATTTAGTTATAAGTAAAATTATTTTGACATTATATATTTTGAACTTTATTTATTTGTATGTAGTATGTATATGTAAGTATGTAGTATGTATGTATTTATGTAAGAATAGATATAGATGTATAGATGGAAGACGCCTCCTAAAAACTTCTCTGCTTGGGTGATAGATACTTATATCGAAAGTAGGTACTAACCTTCTAAGTAGGTACGAGTATGTTATGTTAGAGAATCACTCAATCGACAAGAAAATGAAAAATTGCATCAGATTGCATAATATAATTCTTTACTGGTTTGAGATGTGACATTTTATGACGACTACTGGCCACAATGTGTCAGACTAGTCAGTAGTCCTAGACTTAGTCACAAAAATAACAAAACCAATAGGCTATGCTAGCGTGTGTAACGAAATGTTACGAAATCACTAAATAAGAGTTCGATATATTATGGTATCAACAACAAAATGTATTTATAAACATGAGCATATTTATGTGAGTAGTTAGGTATACTGTCGCGAAACAAAAAACGAGAATAACACAGCACATGTCGTTTATGGAACCAAAATGGTGTCCATTATTTATTGTCATGTTACATGCTGAATGAGGCTGAATGGATGTCAATCTATGTAATTTTAAAGCAAAGACGTGCTCATTACCATGAAGACTGAATATTTCTTTAGTTTTTTCTGTTGTCAATTAGTCAGGTATCTTTAAATTTGTAAAGACTAATTTTGTTTCTATTTTTCTTGTGTCGTTAGGTACTAAATTAGGTAGAGTTGCGTTTAATTTTGTTGTTTAGGATCGCGTGTGATAGTAGGTACGTAACTACCTACGGTATATATGTTTAATTGATAGGTAGTAGCAGTGTTCAGACAGCTAGATAGAACAGAATACTCGGGCACTTATTCACTTTGCTGTGACCATTCGACCACGTAACGCGCCGCGTCAAGTTATCTGCGTGGAATTGTTCGTGTATGTTCCTGAATTGTCGTAATTTGCCGAACGATTCCACAACGCGACGCGTTATGCCGGGTCCACACCAAGAGAACGAGAGCCAGCGAAGGCAAACGTAATGGTCTTTTTGTTTCCCCAAAGAGGGTAATCTTTGGGGAAACAAAAAGACAAAATCACTTTGACATAGATCTAGTTAAAGTTAAGTTCTCTAGTCTAAGTCTAAGTCTAGTTAAGGGCATACGGCACGTTTTATAACCAAATAAACAAAAACTGGACTAGATACTACTACAGGCAAACACAGCTACATTGCCACTGTCGTGCTTCGTGTGCATCAGATATAGACATAAGCAGACTGTAGCGTGAATGAGATAACAATACTTAACCCTACTGACACTTTCTGTGTGAATGGTCATAGCGAATAAGGGCTATGCATGGTTGATATATTTGGCACCAACCCACGGAATAAGTATAGACCAAATATACATAATTATACTCGTAGACTTACTCGTACACCTACGAAATAACTTTTTCGTAGCACACTGAATCGAATTAAATGGAATTTATAAATTTAGTAACTAGGTATCACATGTTTGTAAGTATAGACAGGAATGTGTGGCTTACAAAATATTTAATTAACTCTACTTTGCATGAGCCACGGAGTGGTGCGGAATTTTATACAGACGTATTTACGTAAATACATCGAAACCAAACTTTGTTCTAAGACTCTGCTACGCTATGGTTTATTAATACCTACACTAAATGCTCTATGCAATATCAAAAAAATAAGCTGCTCTATGACCATCTCCATGTCTGGAGCGTTATATTTTTTCGAAACGACAAATCTTTTAGAGAATTGAATTTTTCATCATGATCAACAACATCCTATTACTTTTCCAGTGGGACACGGCCTTCTCTCCGAGAGAGAGAAGATGGACTGTAATAATCTATATAATCTATATAATATCTATAAATACGATGGACTATAAATACTATAATAATCCACAACTCTGCTGGCCTAGTGCGGGTTGGTGGATCAACATGTCCATCATACATTTTGAGGGTCTTGGTCCTGCCGGTTTCTTCACAATGTTTTTAATCACAATTTTTTAAGCGATGACATCAAAAATAGCACATATCTTACTATATAAATCATTAGTGACTTTTTGTACCGCGTGCCGTGATACTGTGAAGCGCACATCCAATAATTAAATAACACTACTGTAGGTAAATAGTGTTCAGAATTACTTTTTCGGAGGAGTGGACTGTATTACAAATTTAAATCACGTATACACTTTTTCGGTCATAGGTCGCTGGTTTATATTAACTAACAGCAATAACTTATTCGTGGTTCAGGAGCTTCGAGGATTCAACGAATGAAACTACTACGACGGCTATAACAAACTGACTGACTGCCTTTATTTACAAAAATGCTCTTATATATAGTATACAATACAATTTAGGTAACGGTACCTGCTCGGTTACAGGGAGAGCTCGGGAGCAAGGGCAATTACAACGGTTCTTGTATTTTTTGCAACTACTGGCCATCGTTCGTTAATTGTTTTATTATCAACGGCTTTTACTTTGTCGGCGTATTGCGCTTGTTACTATTCTAAAGATCGTGGGAACGTAGCCGTACTTAGTCTAATGGCAACTGCCCTACCTGCGCTAAGGGCTCCTGTAATAAACACATTGTACATTGCATTGTCTAACAAGCTTAAACATAAACATTTGGCGCTTTTATCTATTTCTAAACTAACGGAGGTTTTTTCCCTAACGGTAACTTTATTTCTATCTCCCTTAAATGACACGATAAATCTACCTACTTACTCTAGGTGTACTACTATTTAATCTTATTCTAGTTTTATACAAAATAACTGAAGCGAAGCCGCGTAGCCGAAGTGCTTACACGTCGGTCGGTCGCGGTCCCTTTGCTCTGGCCGGTGATTCCTGATGACTAATTACACATTCGCGGTCACGAGATCTATGATCGCGGGGTCACGCGGCATCTGGCGGAGGCGGACAGGCTCGCTGTCCTCAACAAATAGGCTAAGTTTAGTCAAATCAAATAAGTGTCTAAATCTCTCTCTGTCTAATTTTATAATAAAAATGCAGCTAATTGTGACTCGGACTCGCGTACCGAGGGTTCCGTACAAATTTAACTTTGCCGTTGGAAAACTGTTGTCCCCATACATCGACATAGGTCGGGCGTTTCCTCGTGGCCTAACTAGTCAGTCGCGGTCAGTTTACCAACTGCAAATAAAAATAAGTTTTTTTGTGATGTTACTTTACGGTTTTCGGATATTTCCCTTTACTTGTGCTATAAGACATAATGCTTCGTCCCAAATTTCATGATTCTAGGTCAACGGGAAGTACCTTATAGGTTTTGATTCCCATTGCGAGTGTCAGTATAGGCGGCTTAAACGGCCATATCTTTTGATTGCGTTGACTTAGAAGTTTGTTTATTTCGCAGCTCATTGCTGACTTGAGTATTTGGTATTTCAAATTGATTCTCAGGGATGCGTGGAGGACGCATCCCTGAGAAAAATCTTGGGGATCTTGACAGACAGACAGACGGACAGACACGACGTGATCCTATAAGGGTTCCTTTTTTCCTTTTAAGGACGGAACCCTGATAAACAAATTAGTTCATTTTTTTTCGAAATTTCTTGTTTGATTTCGAAATAATGGGTAGTTATGGCTTTAGATCAATGATTGTTTTCTGTCAGTATTTTTTTGTGAAATCGGTACTAGATACTTACCTACGTTTGTAAGTAATGCCGAATTTCCAAACTACGAAGTTGTAGCGAAAGCACAGAATGTATAGTACCGTGTGAAAGTGAGTAGAATTCTTGAATACATGTATTTATTGTAATGTATCGTTTTATTTGGCAGAACTTCAAGATGACGCCTCAGCTGCACATCTGGGAGCTTCCAAGCGAGGACGTCACCGGGCCCTTCAACGCGCGAGCGCTGCGGACGCCCGACGACGAGTCGGCGGCGGCTGCCATCCGCGCTTACCTCACCCTCGACGACGCAGGGGTGCCCCTCGTCCGGTCCGCGCTCCCTCCACAGGTGCCCGAGGAACCTGAACACAACTGGGAGGTCATGGATTATGTCGAACTGCCACCGAAGAAGGATGCTGATAGCTCAAAGGAAGTTAGATTCCGAACGCATCGCTCTGCACATATTTCACGTTCATGACGAACCTTTCATGCAAGAAGCGCTAACCAATAATAAGTTGAAATTAGGCAAGAACCACAAAACTTATTTTTTAAGATTTTTGTAGATTTTAGGATTCAAAATTAACTCTAAGTAGTGTTTAGTGGATAGATGTAAAAACGTTGTCTTGCCAAATGATTGTGCTAATAGGTCTATAATTGTAGATTTAAAATTAACGTTAATGCATTTATAATAGAAATATAAGTGTAATTTCAAAACAGTATTATTAAAATTTTATGGTTAAGGTACCTCGCTTGCTACGCGTGCGTACGCGCAGTATGCGCGTGGGCGTGCGCGTGGTAGCTTTGGCGCCCGCGAGCTAGGTAGTGTTCAGGATTACAAAAGATTTTACTAAACATATAGTAAACACTGCTGATAATACTCGTAGATGAACAATGTACGTTATTTACGACTTGTAAATTTTAATGAAATGCGAGTTCTACCTTTAAATAGAGATACTCGTATATAACAGTAATAATTACTATTCCGTTTATCTATCGTATCAAAAACAAACACCTCGGATGCTAGTCTTATTTATATCTCCAGACTTTATTTATTTATAAATTAATGAGTAGGTAGGTAATTAGATATTTAAACTTAGCAGTTAATACCAATAATCATTGTAAGAGTGTGATTTTTATTTTTTGAATAAAGTTTATAAGCCACAGACTTGTGTGTTTATTTACAGCGCGTCCGAAACAGTGTATTTACATACTAGCTGTTGCCCGCGGCTTCGCTAGCGTTTTGTTTTCTTGTAGTTTTCTAAGAAATATCATGTACTGAACTGTGAGTGTTAAGTCTGCGGGTGTACCTACCACTTTTTAAGTAGAAATGCAGCAGTTCGAATAGATTAATATAGTACCTGCAATGTACCTAATGGTACCTGCAATGAACATAAATGGGCGACGGACTCGTGGTCACACTGCACCTCTACTGTACGTATATAAAGATCTATAGTAATTTATTTATTTACTAGTTGTATGGTCATTTCATTAAAAAATAGTTAATACGTGTTATTCCAGGAACAAAAGTACAGGCTACCTATAAAGTATTTCATTTTTTCAAAATTTGTTCTAATGTGAAATAGATTTTTATCGATTGCTCGGCATCTAATCATCGGATTAAGATACCAAGTAGCCTAGTTTTTAAGTCAAACTCTAAGCTATCCAACAGTGGAAACCGCATTGTAATCGGTCCAGCAGTTGTTACATGATGCGCGAACAAACATACAGACAAACTAACTAACAAACAGAAACACTATTTTTTTAATGTTCTATTCTTGTTCAGTAACTTAAGTAACAGTATTTTAAGTAACATAGACCTTTTTTTAAATATCTTCTTTGATCTGATTGTTTCGTTCCTATTGCTTTATTATAAGTACTAGCTGTACCCGCGGGTTTCGAGGGTATAACGTCCCTCTGTCTCACTATCCTGCACAGTTGGATAAGTTTAGACTGCTGGTTTTGTACTTGTACACTCATAGTCGCGGCGTCGTACAGAAACCTCAGCACTTCGATGAATCGCCAGTCCACTTGACAACGCTGCAAAGACTCCAGAACAGCCCAGGTTTAAACGGAGTCAAAGGCTTTTTCATAGTCCACAAAAGCAAGACACGGGGGCTGGTTATAGTCTTCAGACTTCTGTATTTATGTAGTCTATGGTGCTTAATCCTCCGCTAACCCCGGCCTGTTCAGGATCCTGGAATTCGTCAAGTCATCTTGCGAGACCGTTTGAGATGACCCACAAAAACAACTTATAGACGTAGCTCAAGAGTGATATATGTCGGTAGTTCTTTAGAAAGGTTTTATCCACTTTTTTAAAGAAAAGTAACCCCTGAAGCTCCCGAAGTACGTTTCCATCGTACTTTCAAGAGCTCCGAAGTTATACTATCCTCACCGCGGGTCGTTCCAATATTAAGATGTTTGAGCGCCATCTCAATCTCGTCTATACTGACGTCGGGACCAATAGCTTAACGTGCCCTCCGAAGCACGGAGTTGTAAACGTGGGCTCTTGTGGTGTAATGTAGGGCCGAATAAATGTCATCAAACATATCTTCTATCTCGTCATCCGAGTGTACCGAGGCCGGTGCGTAAACCTTTACGAACTTAAGGCTATTATACATTTCGGTCAGCATAAGGATCAGGTGCTGGTCTGCACTGTATATTTCTACAACATTATCAATGAGGCAATGAGAATTAGTAAGCTGAAGTGGCAGTGGGCTGGTCATATCTGTCGAAAGACTGATAACCGTTGGGGTAGACGTGTTTTTGAGTCGAGTCCGCGACTCGGTAAACGTAGTGTAGGGCACCCTCCAGCTAGGTGGAGCGACGATATACGCGACTGGCAGCAGTTGGAAGAGTAGAGCCGAAGAGCGGGCTCAGTTGCGTGCTTTGGGAGAGGCCAATGTCCAGCAGTGGACTGACATGGGCTGATGATGATGATGATGATGATGATGATGATGATCATCAATGAGGACTTTATTGACGAGGAACCCCACGCCACCCTGAGACTGCTGATCGCTCTCTCGGAAGTAGAATAAGTCACCCGATTCCAGGGTTATTGTGTCCTCCTCCTCTCTCGGACTTCACTTAATCCTAGAATGTGCTGCCTGATCTTCGTAAGTTCCGTCTCGAATTGCGCCATGTGCTCATCATACCTAATCGCTCGTCCGATGTATGTAGCCAGGGTTTTTTTTTTGTTTGGGGTAGGCTGCTGTAGCCCGGGGATTCTTCGCACCCCCGCCCTGCCATTTCCTTTAGTCAGGACTAGCAGGACGACTGGGAACTGGAGCCATTTTTGGTTGTGCCGTTCATGAAGGAGGGTTTACCCATAATTGCCACGCTGGGCAAGCAGTTTGGCGATCGCAGGGCGTAGCTTCTCGCAATGGTGACGCTAGTGCGTGCGCTTGTGCTTCGGAGGGCACGTTAAGCTGTCGGTCCCGGCTGTTATTGATTAATAGCAGTCGTTAAGCCATGTCAGAGGCCCTCGGGTGGCCTGACAAACTCTGACATCAGAGGCCAACACTACCTCCTACGACAAACAAACAAACACGGTGACGCTGCTGCCCATCACTGGCCTATGTCATTTGACTACGCTTGTTTTTGGAATGAAAACCGCCATCCGTCGGTCGCCAGAGCCTCGTTTGTTATCCATCACGATGACCGCGTGCAGGTGAGGTTGGCTTGGAGCAGTGAGATAGTTTTTCGCTCCCTTACATCCCGCTTTCAAAACGTTATTTGAAAGGTGGTAACTTTTTTTATATAATTTGTTAGAATTATAAACCATAATAAAATAACACATATTCTGTGAAAATTTCAACCGGCTGCCTTTTACGGGTCAACAGGACCTTCCTTTCGTAGACTTATTAATTCGTATCGCTAACACAATCGATTGGTGATCTGTTTCAGAACTTTCAACTCCTATTTCGCAGGAACCCTTTATTTTTCCGGATAGAATGTATCTTAATTGTATCTGTGTTTGCCATAAGTTTTTTCAGGATTAGAAGTTATTTTGGACGTCCATACTGTACATAATGATCGTTTGTCAATATCTGACTCCTTTCGACCGTCTATTCCCGTTGCCCCCACTTGTTGTCCTCCACTGGGGGATCATGGGAAAAAAGTACTAAATTATTCCCGTTTTCCCCCAGTGGTGGACAACGCTACTAAATTATTCCCATTGTCCCCCAGTAGTGGATATCGAAACTAACCATGTGGCTTTCTCCCTCACTACCTACTTAACATTATAATATTACTGTTTCATGTCTATAGTTACAGGTGTCAAAGTGACCGGTCTCAAAGTGACAGGTGACAGATGTCAAACCTCAACACCTGTCAAAATCTCATCAATATCTTCGTTTTGGATGACAGCTGTTAAACTTAAAAGAGCTATAACTCTGAAACTTTTGATCCTAGACTAGTAGTTTCTTTACAGAAGTGATAGATCTTCATTTCATATTACAGCTGTAGCTAGGATCAATAGTTTCAGAGTTACAGCCCTTTTAATTTTGACAGATGTCATCCAAAACAAAGATATCGATGAGGTCTATCACTTCTGTAAAGAAACTACTATTCTAGGATCAAATGTTTCAGAGAAATAGTTCTTTTAAGTTTGACAGCTGTCATCGAAAACGAATATATCGATGAGATCTATCACTTCTGTAAAACAATTACTAGTCTATCTAGGATCAATATTTTCAGAGTTATAGCCCTTTTAAGTTTGACAGCTGTCATCCAAAATGAAGATATCGATGAGATCTTGACAGGTGTTGACGTATGACTTTGACGTACTTTGACACATGTCATTTTGACACTTGTCAGTTTAACACTTGTCACTTTGACACCTGTCACTATAGACATGAAATAATAATATTATAATAGTTAAGTAGTAAGGGACAATGCTACATGGTTAGTTTTAATATCCACCACTGGGGGACAACGATAATAATTTAGTAGCGTACTGTAGTACTTTTTTACCATTGTCCCCCACTGGTTGTCCTGGTCTGACTTTGACAACTACCACCACTTATCCACTTTAAAATTATTATTTTTGTATAAAGTCGGCTAAATGCGAGGAAAATATATAAATTTACAAAAAAGTCGGCATAGCTATAAAAAAATGTATTTAAATAATTAAAAGTCGACAAATGGCGAAAGTCGGCAAACGCCTAATAGAGCATCCATTAAGCCTTACGATAAGGTGTGCACCCCAGCCGTACGTTCAAAGATTCCTGTACATTCTGGGTTACAAGTTATTTGGACCTAATACTGAGGGTTGTGCTGTCTTTAATTTCTGAACTACAAAACCAATGATCTTGAAATATTTACGGGACAATTTTTAAAGTACTTCCGTTCTAACAAAAAAAAAATGAATGAAACGTTTAGTGTCCTACCTCGTAGTATGAACTCAAATCAAGCCAAGTTTCATTTGAATTCATTCAGTGGTTAGTATTGTATTCTCTTTGTTCAGTGGCGTAGAGAGACTCTCTACGTTCAGTGGTTTCGGCGTGATGCAAGGCAAAGATACCGACAATCAAAAATGAAAAAACTGTTTTCTCTTCAGTATTGACCATAGATTGCACTACAAATTAGTTTTATTTTAAGTGTATCAAAGTGGTTAATGCAGAACTGCCGATAAATTATTTAAATTTATTGAATGGATTATTCTTTGATTTCTTTCTGTACATTCGTATTCTTCCGCATGCAGAAAAGGGCCGTGAGGGCGATTGCACGGCACGGGTATCACGACTCACTTCGGTGAAACCATATTTTAAGTCACTTGAGATACTGACTCTGACCTCGCTCGTGATTTACCAGGTCGCAGTTTACGTGCGACAGAACCTGGATCAGTTTGTGAGAAGTAAACACAAATTATAAAGTATTAGACGTAAGGACAGGCACATGTACAAAACCCGCGACGCTCACAAGTTGGCTGCAGTGTCCAGGAGACTGGCGCGGTCTAACAAGTTGGCGCATGTGATGGGGCCGGGCGGTGTATAACCGCCTGCCGGAGCAAGTTACGTCAGCTGCGAATTTTAACACATTTAAGTTTAAACTGAAATCCTGCCTTGTCGAAAAAGCGTTTTGCAACGTTGACGAATACTTTGACCGTACCTAAATTAGGTACGAGTATTTTTATTATTAATTATTATAATAAATAATAAAATAATTATTATTTGACATTTAATTTATTGTTTATATGTGGTTAAAGGTTCTCGAATGGCGACCACGAATACACACGATGGACCGACGACATTGTAGCTATCGCAGGAAGTCGATGGATGGAGGTGGCACAAGATCGCTCGTCATGGCGCTCTTTGGATGAGGCCTATGTTCAGCAGTGGACTTCGAAAGGCTGAAATGATGATGAGATGATGATGATGATGTGATTACTAGATTTAATGTAAAAAAATAGCTTTTGGGCTTTTGTGATTCTCTGACATATAATTTTAAAACAAATAATGAATAAATGGTTTATCTGTTTACATCCTAATTCTTAAACGTACGTGGTTTCAAAGGACATCGGCATTCATGCGGTTCGTGTAAGTAGGTACCTAAACCTAATTTTTTTTCGCTTTTTTGTCTTACATTAACTAACTATTCTGGGACCCAATCATGTCATCACACGCTCATACTCCCACACTAGAATTCCCTGTGTCGCAGTAAGATCGAAGGTCTACAGAGGAAAGAAACATCATAAACTCGTAATCAAATCAAGTGAACACGGACGTCAGATTAGAAACGCTGTTCTCATACGTACACAATAATATCTACACTTATGTAATTGACGATTAGGTAGGTACAGGTACCGCGTAGCGCATGCGTGATGCTATGGTTAGCATTAGCTAACTTTAACTACCCGCCACAGATCACATATTATGCTAATGACAGGAGGTGACTTGGATTTATCTACGTAACTAGATATTAGACACTGTAGTCATCGAAACGCAGTAAATAGCACTTATGGCTGCTCTTCCTATAATTTCAAATTGTAGGCCACGTAGAGCATCATCATGTCATGACAGACTGTCTGTCTGTACTTACAAAAAGTCTGTACAAAAAAGATAAATATAAAATAATGTCCTTGGTCCTGGAGGCTTAAAATAAGCGTCTTTTTTTCTATCTGTTTATTTTCGCATCACTTAAAAACTACTGGACCGATTGAAATACAATTTTCGCTATTGGATAGCTTAGAATTTGATTTAAAATCTGGTGTACCTTGCACGATGATGATGTTTTTTACGATGAGAAGAGTTTTTCGCTTCGCTGAGCTGAGCTCAGCGAGCAATCGATAAAAAACTATTTGACGGCTGAACGAATTTTGTTAATATATTGTACTATACACAGTCAAGCGATACATATCAATACAAGGAAAACATTTTTTTTTTTAATTACATGGAAAATGTATTACTGCATTTTATTAATTGGCCTGTAAGGCTTTTGGGATTATAGTTATACAATGATTTAAATGTAGTGGCCAGTTATCGATTGACACGCACTTTCTCCATGGGAAAGTTTGCCACTGCCAATCTTATGGAAATTTTTGGGGACTCCAAATCATCAGGGCGTTCAGAGCACGCCATACTCTCTAAAAGAGACCACAATAAACCCGCGGATTAAAATTGGGACAAGATGACTTCAGAAACGTTCATTTCCAGCCACGGTTGAGTGATTCGAGCTTTATAACCCGGTGCTGAGTGCTATTTAAGGATCATTCTTGTTTATGGAACATGATGTTGTTAGCTTAACCACCTTCTGAAGAATCGTACCTTAATACGCCTGGATGGATGTTTTGATAACTTTTTCACAAATATATGTCTCAGTCCCTCCTTGCTGAAAGCTAACACCCCACCAAATCATCACTGAAGCCGGATAATGCCCGCGTTGTACCGTACTAACTGAGAATCTTCTCTAGAGCTTTGAGTATAAACTCGGTCACAAAAAATATAATTTATAAAAAAGCTTATACTTTTTTTTTAATGAATGTCTCTATTCACAATGTTTTTTTTTATTGAATTGTTACTTTAAGTTAATAAGTTTTTTTATTGTTTTGTCATCGGTTTGTGAGCTACCCTGAAAGTTTCAGCCGGACTACGGTAATCGGCGTGTGCTCGAAATTTGAATTGGAAGATTCCAGGACAGACAAAATAAATAGATACCAACATACAAGTGAAGTTATCTTATTCTATATTTCATGTATATATATTTTATATATATTTTATTTATATAAAAGCTTTTAAAAACTCTTCAGTAAATATATTTTTTCTGTGACCTTCCTTTGCGTTCCACCGAAGAAGTTGTTAATAAAAAGTAAAAAAAAAAAAATATGAAAAGAATAGGAAAAAAAATAATGTTTGATGGTAAACCATCCTATTCATTTTTAAACTATCGGTTAGGTAATATAATTTTAATGTATAAACTAACGCACACTGCAGTAATAAATTATAAAAAAATACGATGTTTTCCTTGCAACAATATTTATGGCATGACATAGGTAATTTTGGTCCTGGACATTTACACGCTGGCAAAGCCGAGGGGTGCAGCTACCCTTCAATAAAAGCAGATGTAAAGCACACATCTTTTAGCGAGGTAACGTATTACATATATTGATATGATTACCAGTATAATTAATGAGCTCTACCGCGACTCTACCTATAGCGACGTTTAGCGATCTTTCCCCATTTGCCTTTTTTCGGATAATAGCGTTATAGCTAATGGGTTAGACGCGGGGATTTTAAAATTTCAATTATAATCGGCCCGGTGAATTCCTGCATCATAGAAAAATATACTTTGCAATATTTGGTCAATGATAATTTGTTAGACCCGAAATTGGTATACATATTTATATTGTATTAACATGCCCGACGTCACAGTTTGTGGACAGAAATGATAAAACAATTTTATTTAGCAGGAGTTTCTAAATTAAATTAGATGTACTCTAAAAAATATAAAACGTGAAAGCCCAGGCTGCATGCAATACCTATCTAATTAGTTACCTACTTGAAACATTTGTCTACGTAAACAGCATCACAAGTATCACGAGACAACATAAGTAGGTACCAAGTGCGTTTCCAGATAAATAATTGAGTTTTTATTGGCCATATACCTTAGGTGTTTATTTCCAACTATGTATATAGGATTTATTACACAATATATGCTTATAGGTTTGAACGGGGTCGGACTGGGCCGGAAGGGCCCGGTTGGCTTCCTACAAGTCCGGGGCCAGGGACAGGATAATGGTAGATGGAATACTATCAAATATAATGAAATATACAAAATATTATATTATTGAGTAAATATAGTTCCAATCCACACCAATATATAAAAGTGAAACGATGTCTGTATGTTTGTTCAGTTGGGGAGCTTTCACGCCAATACGGCTGATCCGTATTTAATGAAACTTGGTAAATAGGTACTTTAGAATATAGAGACCAACATATAAAAAAAATGGAAAGGAAAAACTGGAAAATGTCGATTAATCGCTATAAGGAACGGTTGCCATGGAAACGAAATAATAACAAGTCCGCCAAAAAGCATCAAGAGCGTTGGTGGTATACTTTTGCATTTGTTTTTAATATCCTAGAAAGACATAGGATGCTTTTTTCGCGATAAACTATACTTAGTCCGTGCGGACGAAGTTGCGGGCGAAAACTAGTAAATTATAATACTAGTAGCTCTGTAGACCTCGCGAGTACAAACTTTTTTGCAAACCATCGTAACAAAGGGCAATGTAGTGGAAAAAAAACGTTTCGATCATTGGTGAGTGAAAAAATAAAAACAATACCAAAAAAAAAATATTGAGCTGTTTCTAGTACATTACGAGAGTGAAGAAACAATAAATACCTTTTATTGAAAGCCAGCGTAACAAGCGCGAAAATCTTAGAAAAAAAAAACACTTAGCTGCATTATACTACCATAATGCAGATCAGTGGAAAAAAAGTTCCTCAGCGTGCGAAAATATATAAATATACAAGGCACCAGAAGAGAACGCAAAAAATTCGAAGTATTAATTTATTATAGCCGTGTATACGAAAGAAGTAAAATAATTATTGTGGATCTCTTAACTTGATTAGCAATATGAAAGCAGCCAATACTAACAACAAGGGGCGAGGGTAGCGAGCGCGATAATTTAAAGCTACTTCTAGGAAAAACAAAGGATCTTATGAGTGCTCAATAGATCCACCGTATTCCGTCCTATGAAAGCCTAGAAATTATGAAAGACGCGAGCGTAGCGAGCGCGTTTTTTTACCATTTTCCACCATGAGTATAAGAAAACAAAATGCCGGGCCCTAGCCTACCGTACCTACAACATGGCTTTCGACAAGCCCCGCAATCCCGAAAGCCAGGCCCGTGGGGGGCCCGCGCATGCTAGGGCTCGATTATATGGCCAGTCCGACGCTGGGTTTGAATTAATAAACAACTTCACAAAATTATATTTTGATTACGCTTTTTTGTATGAGGTTTTTATCGAGTAGTGTTTACTGCATGTTTTCCATTTGAATTTTTCATTTTATATCTTCATAAAATGAACCCATCGATCTGCAAGACGACGAAAGAGAAGTCGTCTTGCAGATCGATGGGTTCATTTTATGAAGATATAAAATGAAAAATTCAAATCAATCTGCAAACCCATCGATCTGCAAGACGACGAAAGAGGAGTCCCTCTTTCGTCGTCTTGCAGATCGATGGGTTCATTTTATGAAGATATAAAATGAAAAATTCAAATGGAAAACATGCAGTAAACACTACTCGATAAAAACCTCATACAAAAAAGCGTAATCAAAATATAATTTTGTGAAGTTGTTTATTAATTCAAACCCAGCGTCGGACTGGCCATATAATCGAGCCCTAGCATGCGCGGGCCCCCCACGGGCCTGGCTTTCGGGATTGCGGGGCTTGTCGAAAGCCATGTTGTAGGTACGGTAGGCTAGGGCCCGGCATTTTGTTTTCTTATACTCATGGTGGAAAATGGTAAAAAAACGCGCTCGCTACGCTCGCGTCTTTCATAATTTCTAGGCTTTCATAGGACGGAATACGGTGGATCTATTGAGCACTCATAAGATCCTTTGTTTTTCCTAGAAGTAGCTTTAAATTATCGCGCTCGCTACCCTCGCCCCTTGTTGTTAGTATTGGCTGCTTTCATATTGCTAATCAAGTTAAGAGATCCACAATAATTATTTTACTTCTTTCGTATACACGGCTATAATAAATTAATACTTCGAATTTTTTGCGTTCTCTTCTGGTGCCTTGTATATTTATATATTTTCGCACGCTGAGGAACTTTTTTTCCACTGATCTGCATTATGGTAGTATAATGCAGCTAAGTGTTTTTTTTTTCTAAGATTTTCGCGCTTGTTACGCTGGCTTTCAATAAAAGGTATTTATTGTTTCTTCACTCTCGTAATGTACTAGAAACAGCTCAATATTTTTTTTTGGTATTGTTTTTATTTTTTCACTCACCAATGATCGAAACGTTTTTTTTCCACTACATTGCCCTTTGTTACGATGGTTTGCAAAAAAGTTTGTACTCGCGAGGTCTACAGAGCTACTAGTATTATAATTTACTAGTTTTCGCCCGCAACTTCGTCCGCACGGACTAAGTATAGTTTATCGCGAAAAAAGCATCCTATGTCTTTCTAGGATATTAAAAACAAATGCAAAAGTATACCACCAACGCTCTTGATGCTTTTTGGCGGACTTGTTATTATTTCGTTTCCATGGCAACCGTTCCTTATAGCGATTAATCGACATTTTCCAGTTTTTCCTTTCCATTTTTTTTATATGTTGGTCTCTATATTCTAAAGTACCTATTTACCAAGTTTCATTAAATACGGATCAGCCGTATTGGCGTGAAAGCTCCCCAACTGAACAAACATACAGACATCGTTTCACTTTTATATATTGGTGTGGATTGGAACTATATTTACTCAATAATATAATATTTTGTATATTTCATTATATTTGATAGTATTCCATCTACCATTATCCTGTCCCTGGCCCCGGACTTGTAGGAAGCCAACCGGGCCCTTCCGGCCCAGTCCGACCCCGTTCAAACCTATAAGCATATATTGTGTAATAAATCCTATATACATAGTTGGAAATAAACACCTAAGGTATATGGCCAATAAAAACTCAATTATTTATCTGGAAACGCACTTGGTACCTACTTATGTTGTCTCGTGATACTTGTGATGCTGTTTACGTAGACAAATGTTTCAAGTAGGTAACTAATTAGATAGGTATTGCATGCAGCCTGGGCTTTCACGTTTTATATTTTTTAGAGTACATCTAATTTAATTTAGAAACTCCTGCTAAATAAAATTGTTTTATCATTTCTGTCCACAAACTGTGACGTCGGGCATGTTAATACAATATAAATATGTATACCAATTTCGGGTCTAACAAATTATCATTGACCAAATATTGCAAAGTATATTTTTCTATGATGCAGGAATTCACCGGGCCGATTATAATTGAAATTTTAAAATCCCCGCGTCTAACCCATTAGCTATAACGCTATTATCCGAAAAAAGGCAAATGGGGAAAGATCGCTAAACGTCGCTATAGGTAGAGTCGCGGTAGAGCTCATTAATTATACTGGTAATCATATCAATATATGTAATACGTTACCTCGCTAAAAGATGTGTGCTTTACATCTGCTTTTATTGAAGGGTAGCTGCACCCCTCGGCTTTGCCAGCGTGTAAATGTCCAGGACCAAAATTACCTATGTCATGCCATAAATATTGTTGCAAGGAAAACATCGTATTTTTTTATAATTTATTACTGCAGTGTGCGTTAGTTTATACATTAAAATTATATTACCTAACCGATAGTTTAAAAATGAATAGGATGGTTTACCATCAAACATTATTTTTTTTCCTATTCTTTTCATATTTTTTTTTTTTACTTTTTATTAACAACTTCTTCGGTGGAACGCAAAGGAAGGTCACAGAAAAAATATATTTACTGAAGAGTTTTTAAAAGCTTTTATATAAATAAAATATATATAAAATATATATACATGAAATATAGAATAAGATAACTTCACTTGTATGTTGGTATCTATTTATTTTGTCTGTCCTGGAATCTTCCAATTCAAATTTCGAGCACACGCCGATTACCGTAGTCCGGCTGAAACTTTCAGGGTAGCTCACAAACCGATGACAAAACAATAAAAAAACTTATTAACTTAAAGTAACAATTCAATAAAAAAAAACATTGTGAATAGAGACATTCATTAAAAAAAAAGTATAAGCTTTTTTATAAATTATATTTTTTGTGACCGAGTTTATACTCAAAGCTCTAGAGAAGATTCTCAGTTAGTACGGTACAACGCGGGCATTATCCGGCTTCAGTGATGATTTGGTGGGGTGTTAGCTTTCAGCAAGGAGGGACTGAGACATATATTTGTGAAAAAGTTATCAAAACATCCATCCAGGCGTATTAAGGTACGATTCTTCAGAAGGTGGTTAAGCTAACAACATCATGTTCCATAAACAAGAATGATCCTTAAATAGCACTCAGCACCGGGTTATAAAGCTCGAATCACTCAACCGTGGCTGGAAATGAACGTTTCTGAAGTCATCTTGTCCCAATTTTAATCCGCGGGTTTATTGTGGTCTCTTTTAGAGAGTATGGCGTGCTCTGAACGCCCTGATGATTTGGAGTCCCCAAAAATTTCCATAAGATTGGCAGTGGCAAACTTTCCCATGGAGAAAGTGCGTGTCAATCGATAACTGGCCACTACATTTAAATCATTGTATAACTATAATCCCAAAAGCCTTACAGGCCTTATGAGGATCTTCGAAAAAAAAAACACTTAGCTGCATTATACTACCATAATGCAGATCAGTGGAAAAAAAGTTCCTCAGCGTGCGAAAATATATAAATATACAAGGCACCAGAAGAGAACGCAAAAAATTCGAAGTATTAATTTATTATAGCCGTGTATACGAAAGAAGTAAAATAATTATTGTGGATCTCTTAACTTGATTAGCAATATGAAAGCAGCCAATACTAACAACAAGGGGCGAGGGTAGCGAGCGCGATAATTTAAAGCTACTTCTAGGAAAAACAAAGGATCTTATGAGTGCTCAATAGATCCACCGTATTCCGTCCTATGAAAGCCTAGAAATTATGAAAGACGCGAGCGTAGCGAGCGCGTTTTTTTACCATTTTCCACCATGAGTATAAGAAAACAAAATGCCGGGCCCTAGCCTACCGTACCTACAACATGGCTTTCGACAAGCCCCGCAATCCCGAAAGCCAGGCCCGTGGGGGGCCCGCGCATGCTAGGGCTCGATTATATGGCCAGTCCGACGCTGGGTTTGAATTAATAAACAACTTCACAAAATTATATTTTGATTACGCTTTTTTGTATGAGGTTTTTATCGAGTAGTGTTTACTGCATGTTTTCCATTTGAATTTTTCATTTTATATCTTCATAAAATGAACCCATCGATCTGCAAGACGACGAAAGAGGGACTCCTCTTTCGTCGTCTTGCAGATCGATGGGTTTGCAGATTGATTTGAATTTTTCATTTTATATCTTCATAAAATGAACCCATCGATCTGCAAGACGACTTCTCTTTCGTCGTCTTGCAGATCGATGGGTTCATTTTATGAAGATATAAAATGAAAAATTCAAATGGTAAACATGCAGTAAACACTACTCGATGTAATGTAGGCAATAAAAATTACACTTAGTCCCTCTTTCGTCGTCTTGCAGATCGATGGGTTCATTTTATGAAGATATAAAATGAAAAATTCAAATGGAAAACATGCAGTAAACACTACTCGATGTAATGTAGGCAATAAAAATTACACTATTTTCAGCTGATCGCTGAAGACAGGCATGCTTCTTTATTTGTGCGCTGCTCAGCCGCACTTCTATCAGTACATTTGTTTATTGACTTTGGATCAGATTATTTGTTTTCTCGGTACCTCAATAAAATAAGACTGTAGTGCTCTTTTCCTGGATTGATTCGAACTGAATAGCTCGAAAGCATATTCTGAATAATGTTGAAAGCATATTTGAATTTATTTACATGGCCTCGTAAAAAACAATACCTATAGTACAAACAAGATGTACCTACTTATGTTAAGTTTCCTGTAGAATTCTAGTAAATTTATTCAGCAGGTATTTTGTAAAGACGGCTTGATGTGATTGAATGCGCGTATGTCTTGCGCATACCTAGTTAAGTCAACTTGAAATAAGTTTTCTATTTATTATTCTATTAGCAAATATAATAAAGTTTAATGGGAATGACAAGAATAACGTGACTTGATTTTGAACTTAATTTCAAAATAAAGCTACATAACGTAGCTATAACTTTTAGCTATACCTATACCTGCTATATATGCTGTTGTACCTGTTATATGAATTAATCTGCATTTAGGTATACAATGCAACGTATTGAAATAATACTAATTAAACATCAAATAGTATAAAACTTAAAATAAATAATTTGTTTTTAATTAATTTTTATTTCTCACTTTATAGTTTCGTTAAAGTAGGCCTAAGGAAATGAAGTATTTAATTCCATTCGCTAAGAAGAAAGCCATAATATAATAGTTAATAGTACATATATCTTACCAAAAAATAATAAACGCAAAGAAACTTTTTTTAAAACCTATTTTTCATAAAAACATTTCTGCTCATCACACAAATGATTGCACCTTGCAGGATTCGAACCCGCGACCGTTTGATTTCGTTCCTAGGGTCACTAGCCACTAGACCAACCGGCCGTCAAATGTATATGTGCTGTACACAAAAACAACACATATACATTTGAAATACATCCAACTTAACGCACTTTCCTGTACGGAAGTTAAACGAATAAAGTTTGATAGTATAGGCACAGTACATCATTATAGTATAGTCCTAACTATATATAAGTACGTATTATATACGATATTATGTCGTATATGGTATAGGTACTCGTAAATATAGAGGACTATAAGCCCTCATACAATCAAAAGAGCTTTTCTTCGTTAAATATTACTAACCAGTAGAGCAGCAGACTTGCATTCGAGTTTTGTACCACGATTCCGTGAAAATTGTCAAATAAATAAATTTCTAGTTTTCTCAAATACATTGTTTTTTCACGATGATTAGATTCTGAAAGATAGTTTACTATATACTTTTTAACTTCCTGACGCTGACGTTTTCTTCTTCCTTGCTAACCGTGAGGAAACCAATAGGGTATACTATAGTTCCTTTTATAATCGTGACTAATTTATACCTACTCGTATTTACCTTACTTAGAATTTCTCAAGAATTTCTAGTTTTATAGGATTGATTGATAGGATATGAAATAACCTCTAAGCATACTTTATATGACTATTTCCTCAACGAGGAACAAATACTCGTATCTGAAGTAGGTATGACATAAAACATACCTACTTCGCATGGTACGAGTATATCAAAGTTGGCCCACAGCCGACGTAGGTAGCTTTTAATCTGTGCTGTGATTAGTCGGTTCACGCCACCACTTCCTCACGAGAACTTTGCCTTTATAGTAACCTAAACATCAATCTAGACATCAATTAGAAAATGCAGAGGGTTAGCAACAACAGGTTTTTTTTCAACAAACAAGAACATATGTTTTATGCCCATCAATTTTTCATAAGTGCTTAAATTGATAGATACTAATTTTAAACATTGTTTTAACAAGTCAATTTTTTATTAAGGTGCATCGTTTCGCTCAGAGCGCCAAATTAAAATTTTCTTGTGTTTTTTGGCAATTACTGCTCTATTACACATCGTGGGTTCATAAAAACTGAATTATTATTTTGATATTTTGCGGCAATAAATAGGTTGTGTCAAGAAATTAGGGTTAAATAAAAGATCACAATATTGGTTTAGCTACAAATGTCATTAAGCTGATTTTCATCTTGGTTTTTGGTTTATTGACAAATGTAGGTACATAAACTACCTTTCACCTTTATTTTTTGGTTGGTGTATTTTATTTTATAGGTACACTTGTTTTAGACTATTGTCTTAAATAAATGTTTCAAACATTACCAACCCTGAATTTTCATAATCTTGACATTTCCAGGACGTTACAATAAACACTGTGTGATGGAAGACATTGTACTAATTAATTATTAATAAAATATCATACCTCCTAGTAGAGATTAAACTAATATAGAGGGGTAATTAATTTACCTACGTGATAAAGCATACGATTCTAGTTTTAGCTTATTAATTATCTAGCTGTGCCACGCAGCTTTGCCTACGTGGACATTTTACTGAATAAAATTGTATCTTGAGGGTTGTTCCAGAACCTAAGTATCTATATAGCAAGCTTCATTAAAAATAATGTAGCCATTACGCGTTTTAGTACAGTGGTATACAAACAAACGCACAGTAGACAGTATAGGAACATTAATATTTTATAGCTAATTAAGTACAACGATGATGGCGCGATGTGGACATTATTTATGGTTAATTGGACATCAACAACAAATAACAATGGGAAAACCAAACCTTTATTGAAACAATGTGACAGTAGATCAATATGATACGTAGCTGTCACTAAGTACCAATATAAAAAGTATTAACGGGGTACCTAACACGTAGTATGTGTATACTCTTTGTATCTAACTATGTATGGTCTATGTCTAAGAAAAAATGATTGCCACAAAGGTGGCTCTTGGAATATGTATCAAATTCAAAAATAGAACAAATGTCCAACTGTTTTAATATTTAGTCTCAACCTTCTTGATAGGTCCATTCCATCCAGCATCAGATCAGACGGTTTGATAGCTGAATGCTTACATATAATTACTTATAATATTCTGCAAAATTCCTACTATTATAACTTTTCATACATCTGCTTTGCCGACTTTTTCGTAGAGAAAATGGGCAACACAGAAGGGCGGAATATTCCTAGGCATTCTGATCAAAAATATGTTTCACAACATATGTAATATTATTTGCCGGGCCCACTTAACTATATTCTACGACTATTGCCAATAAAAATTTTTTTTATTTCCAGCACAAAATAAAGCATTCTCAATAAAATACATATATTATGTAACTAGTATGTACCTATTTTATTGCGGGAGGAAATTGGTAAACGGCAGGCGTTTGATGATCTAATCTTATATTTTCCTAAAGATATGTCCAAACTTGTTCCTTGTTTATTACTAGTGGAGTCCAATTAAATTGAATACGAAGGCGGAGTGTGATGTGGAAGCCGCTGCGGTTACGTTCGCAGGTGCGGTATTCAATGATTTCATTATCTTTTCCTAGAGTACAAGTATTAACCCCCTTTTTATTAATTCCAGCCATTAATTAGGTTCAAAGTACATAATTTTATTTCTAACTTGAACTGTTAGAGGTCAACTTTATTTTTAACGTGTCCATACCCTAACACTTTTCTTATTGTCTCGACGCCAAATTTTGATCATGTATTATTTTTCAGTTTATTTGTTATTGTTACTCAAGGCATTCGAGAAACCAACCAGCTTTGTTTGTTCGAAGCTAAGGGCAGTCATTTCGTTTCTGTTTTTATTTAGTTGTATATGTGGCTAGAGCCATTAGCATGACATGTTTTTTAACGCACGGAACTAATATTTTCGGTTAGGTTAGGTTTACAACGAGTGCATAAATCATGTAATTATATCCGAGACGTTTATCCGCCCGAGTACGAGTTTTATACACTCTGCTTTTCAATTCGATTGCGAAGAAATGAAACAGTTATACTTCACCAATGCATGCAACTGTTATACATTGTAACATAATTAACCGAGCGAGCGCGAAGCGCGAGCGAAGCGTCTCCGTTTCAGCTTGGGCAAAAATGCTTTCGTATGTCCTTCCGGATGTCAGTCCGGATCTCTGTTCTCCTCTACCGGTCGGATATCTCAATCGATCTAGACGAAACATAGTATAGGTACAGGTTAAACGAATATTTAGATTTTTGATTGGAGGGGGGGAACTTTCCCCAAAAAGGGCCAAAAAGGGGGCTATTTAATATCTCCGCCTTATTAGATCTGATGGCCTAACGGTTCTGTAGTGCAATTTAGAATCCAACGATACCGGGTTCAAAACCTAGGCTACGCCACCAATGACTTTTCTAATCAAGTTGCATTGATCGTAGTCACGAGAAGACTGAAGTAGCGGGTATCAGCGTCGAGAAGGGCGAGCGTTGTCTCCAACTACCCCCCAGCATTTGGTTTTGTAAAAATTCAGAATTGTCACGACACGCAACACTAACGGCATCTGCAGATTTCTTCTGACATAAACCGCTACGCGAACACTTGCTTATCAGGGAATTCCAGAATGCAGCCAACTTGAAACCATCCTCTCGGTTGAAATTGGGGTACTTTTTAATTTCAACCACTTCACGTACATTCCTAGAGTAGTAGTAGAGGATCTTCGGATCATGGAGTTCAATCCAGTGGTTAGGGCCTGATTCGAGCAAATTCTCAGCGACTGCAGATTTATTTATCTGGCGGTTCTTTACAGCTGCAATGTGTTCTTTGACCCTTTCCGCTATAGTACGCTTGGTTTGTCTAATGTAGGAACTACCGCAGCTGCAATCTGTCTTATATACGCCAGGAGTTTGAAAAAGGAATGAGCATCTTTCGGTGTTCTGACATGCCTTGCTAACTTGGATTAAGTAAGTTTTCAGCGCGATTAAGTCCCGTTTAAATATATAACTATTTGGTTATTAATGTTAGTTTTACATTAAGGTAACTAGAGGGCGCTACTGTGCACCGCTAGATTGTTTGCAAAAAAGTTTGTATGCGCGAGGTCTACAGCTCGCAGAGCCACTAGTTTTAATTGTGTACTTATATTTGCCTAGATTCAGGCGACAATATCTGCTTAACAACATTTTTTACATATTTAACTTTCAGTACCAATGCAAATTTAAATATCCAAACATAACTGCTATGAAAATACAAGAGCTTCTTTCCAGCCACTGTAATTTTTAAATGTTTCTATTTGAAACATTAGACTTGGGTCGGAGACCTATACCTAATCATAAGTGCATTTTATAATAATATTGTTGTTATTGACGGACTCTCACCCCTACTTGATTTTCCATCATCATCAAGCAATACTTGTTGGACGTAAGCCTCTTCTAATGCCACGCCACTGAGCTCGGTCGGCAGCTTTCCTTATCCATTTTCTTTAGGCCGCTTTTCGCAGGTCGTCACTCCAGATGGACACAGGACGTCCTACACTACGTTTGCCTTAGCGTGGTCTCCACTCGAGATCTTGTCTACCCCAGCGGTTGTCGGTTCTTCGGGAAATGTGACCAGCCCTCTACCACTTCAGCTTGCTTTTCCTTAGAGCTAAGTCGGTTACTTTGGTTCTCTGTGGGATCACTTAAGGTTTTTTTCGGGCAGTGAATTTTTTGTCCCTCTCATCCGTGATGAAGTAGAGCGGGAAAGATGTTATATCTCGGGAGTAAATTTCAAGGTTTTTATTTATTTGTAAGAAAACTAAAGCTTTGGATTAAAAAGTGTCTAGCCATTTTCTCAATTATAATAAGCTCTTTCTTCTCTTGGTATATCTTTGGTATCAGTTAGTGACGGGGTCTCTTTCCAATCAATGTTCTTAGCATAATATAGTGTTTCCTTTGATTTTATTTTCTATCGAGTGAATTCATACTAATCATGTTTCTGTGCTTACAAAGTACGAAATAATAATGTAAAATTTTGATGTGATACCAATTTCATAGCTCTGGGTTAATTATAAAACAAGATACAGACGTTCAAAAATGATCGAAAATTGCTCTCTCTACCTTATAATATTTGTGAACCACTCTGACTGTGAATATCCACGTTTTACATTGCACGTTGTGTTCGTTATTAGTTTTTAATAATTGTTCATTTATTAAAAACTAATGTATTACAGATTAAAGAAGGCAAATAAATTAAAGTAAATGTAATAAAACATAATTTTGTTTATGAGAAGTGAAAATGTGAATAAATTTTAAAGTTTGTGTTATGTACCTACCCAAGTAGGTCCATAACACAAACATGAGTAACATGGTCATGGTAATCGTATGTTAGCACTCAGCACTGAAACCGCTGAACGGATTTTAATGAAATTTAGTATATAGATATTTAAATTCAGGAACAGCACATGGGATACTTTTCATCGACATCATCCTTCATTATTGTTCACGCAGCTAATATCGTATAAAACATCCTCTAGCAGATTATTCATCAGTCGCCTCCCGACGAACTACGTCATCGACTTTATTCACTTGGTGTGAACTATGAACCCTTCGATTCAAAGCAATAACAAACACGGAGGTGTTCATTAGTAATTTGCTACCCAATCTGGGTTTCCTGGCCAGCCCTCGTGCCACACCTCGTGTCGTCAAACAAAGTGGTTTGCCTGTTCATGGGTTAAACACTAGGTAATACGTATAAAGCTTTCTAGTTCGGTTATCGTAGCGTCATTCGTGAAACATCACTTTCTAAAAGTAGGCGTAGGTATAGAGTAGGGTAGGTCTCATACGCCTATGCATATGGGTCACATTCTACCGAACAATAAAAAAAAAAAAAAAAACTAAACTACTTTCAAAATTAACTTTTTTATTTTCTTATTATAATAACTTTTAATTTAATAATCATCTAAAAATAGAATCAGAGATCAATCACAATAATAAAATGAAACAGTTGCTCATTTTGGTTTTATCACAACGACAGGAGTGATATGAATTTCGTCAAAAGTGACATAAATTTTCATAAAACTATTAAATTAGGTAAGCATACAAAAAAAACAGTCGTAATTGCTTTTGATGTTAACCATCTTAATATGTCAATGCAAATAATAAAACATAGTTAAAAAGTACTGAAAAAAAAACAAAAAAATCTACAGAAATGACGTACTTAATCAAATTGTTTCTGTAGATTAAACCAGAAACATTAAACAATTTGATTTTATTCGTCAGAAGAAGATAAAAAAAAATTGGTCAGTTTCAGAACATTATCTGAACGTTTTATATTAGTTATACTTTCTTTTAAAGGTTTGCGTTTCTTTATTTGAAACGTCTCATCTTCAGAAGAATTTCACATAATATGTTCGATAAAAATCAACAGAGGGTGTCGCTATTGGGTTCCTGTATATGTCATGGATTGGTTCTGGTGATACTGGCTGTGAATGAGTTGGTTTCATCAAATCAGGTCGAACATCATCTTGCTGTTTTTTATGAGTCAGGTAAATAAGCCCAATTTCATAATGTGCTCAAATCTGATCCGTTTTACAAACATTGCAACTTAATCTTCTTCCATGTAAGTTGATGAATTGATAAAGTACCAGTAAATGGTCTAGTAGTGCTAGAACTCAGTATATTCGAGATGTTATCAAAATGAGTGTCGTCGATTGGTAGAATAATAATACCGTTACATTTTTCTCGTAAGCAATCCACCAATGCTTCAAAATCTGGGATATCTCCACCTGTAGCTTTAAATACACCTGTTGCGCTGTTCTTTTGAAGCATCTTCCAATCCCATCAGGAGCCTTCTTCCCACGCCCGGTTTCACTATAGTGCCATATAATATTTTCTACACCTAGTCCCCTGCTTAAATATTTTGCAATTAAAAAAAACATGAAGCTATTTCAGTATCTAAGCAAAAATAAGCTATTTGGGTATCCTGCGGGAACCCTGTAACTTTTCAGGATGAAAAGTACCCTATGTCCTACCTCGTAGTATGAACACAAATCATAACCAAGTTTCATTTGAATTCATTCAGTAGTTTCGGCGTGATGCGTGGTCAAGATATAGACAGACAGACAGACAAAATTGAAAATAAAACAGTAACGAATATAAAGTAAAATATATTTAAAAAAAAACATTATACATTATAATTATTGGACCTTTTACAAGTTTACTTAAGTGTAGGTAAAAGGAAAAAGGTTTTATCACACAAAAAAAAAACAAATCATCACTTCTGTAGAAAAACATCACTTCTGTAGAAAGCTATACCAACAGGAGTGAGTTCTACAGAAGTGAAGTTTCAACATAAAAATACGTGAACAGTGCAAAATGTAAGGTTATGCAAACAAGATTCACTTGATTTCGATAATTAACCAACTTATTAACGAGGCCATAAGCAAATGATATTTTTAAATTGTTAACTTATTTTTTATTGTTGAGTACAGGAATGACGAATGAGCTTTGACACTGGTGTAGAACGCTTTTGTAACTTTTTTATTCCCTGACCCGCAATTACTTGCGAAAATATGGCCGACAATACCAAGACATGACATAGTAAAGGGTCGCTAGAGATAGAAAATAATGTTGTTTATTGAAAAATAAAAAGTCTACCATTTGGATAATTTATTTCTACAGGTGTGATTATTTTTCACGAACATTGTAGAATGTTAAATAACTTAGAAAATATTACGAGTATTTTTTCGTTCTTTTTACTAGTTGATCTTTTGTCATATACTTTACACATTAAGTAATTTGATATACGCCTAAAATATTTCTAAATATTTTTTAGAAACATGTCAATGTCATAACCTGTGTCGCGAACATTCTACAGGACGTGAGAAAACAAATTAACTTTTCTTTCCTGCTGAAATTAAAGTAAATTTGACAATTAATTTGAAATTTGTTAATCGAGATGTTAAATGGCCATGAACTTGAAAAAAATGGGTTTAAAAGTAGTTAAAATTTACCGATCTCTATGACATATTTCAAGTGAACCAAATTTTTGTGTTTCGGTAGAATGACTTTAAGTAAGTACCTTTGAGTTATTGTACTTTTATAGTTAGTATTGTATTTATCTAGTTAATTAGTCGTAACTTATTTTTAATTGTAATTAAATTGTTATTTTTGAATTAATGAAACTGCAATTCTTTGATGTGTCGCGTAAAAAGTAACATTTGTTTGTGATAATATTCATTCACGGAAAACAATTAAATACATTTAAAACAAGTATAACGCTAACCTGCTAGGATACAACCTGAACCTATAGCTAAAACTAAACCTAGGTTAGACTAGGTTTAGAAACTAGGTTTAGTTTTAGCTATAGGTACAAAATGCTGGCCTTTATAGATGGCAATACTCAGCATTGCCACACATAAATTTTCGCTTCTTCGATGGGCTCCTGGTTTCCACGGCCCTAGCGCTTGGACCGCAAAAGCATATAATAAATAATACTTTGTAGAAACAGTTGTGTTATTATCATTATATAGGAACATAGTAGAACTAACTGAGGATATCTAGAATGAGGGGCTCCTTATTTCAAGTTGTTTAAAAAGAGTTTCCTAATATAACAGTAAAAATATATAGGCAGGTAGGTATGTAGCAGCTGCATGCAAAACTGTATTAACTATGTACCTATGGCAGAAGAAAAGCCCATTTTTATCAATTTACAAACGAGATCATTTTACATATATATATATATATATATCTAATAATTTTCTAAAAAAAAATTGGATCACGGACGGGGTTCCGCATCATTTCGTGCTATTGCGTGGCACATGCCTTTAACCAATTCGGCTACCGTGACCAATAATACATCATCAAATATAATACATCACCATCCAAATATTTCGCTTAGTTTATAAATCCGTCTTACAGGGACGGTATTAACGCCATCTATTGACATTATTCTGGACTGACCAACCAAACACGGCTAATTGCCATTAACTTCGTGTCGTAAAGATAACGCTATCCAAATCTAATGTTTATATTTTTTAGCATTAACGCCTGCTTTAGTTAATTATTAGATATGTTCTCGCTAAGCAGGCGTTAATGCTAAATAATATAAACATTAAGACCATTTTACCTTTATTTAAAGCATAATAAAATATAACATGGAACAGACACAGACCTATTAAAAAATAAATAGTGTAAGGAAAAATAGAATATTGTTTATTGGTGCATTTACCCAATACTACAATCAGGCAGTCACTATCCGATGACAGTTATAGAGATGCGAGTAGGAACAAAGGTTATCAGGCGAGTCATTATACGTATTTCAGTATAGTGCACTAGTCTTTGCACGATATCATAAAACTGTTCAAGAAAAGAACTAAAATGTCGATATAAGTTGCTGACGTCATGTGGACTGATGCACCACAAACACGAGGTATTGAAAAATATTTACTGCACAATATTTTTTTAGCTGTGCCCGCGGCTTTGACCGTCTGGTCATTTCTCTGGGTTATTATTAACCTTTGTGTTATTCCAGAACCAAAAGTACCAATACTATCAAACTTCGGTCAGACGTCAAATGGTTTTTATCGATTGCTCGACTTCTAGTCATACCAAGATACCAAGTACACCAGATTTAAATCAAACGCTAAGCAATCCACCAGTGAAAACCGGATCACAATTAGTCCAGTAATTTCTATGTGATAAGCGATCAAACAGACAGACAAACACACATACTGACAGAAACGATTAAAAAAATGTTATGATCTGTAGTCTGTAGCTTACTTGAAGTACCCTAGACATTTTCTTTTTATTATCTTCATTGTTCAGACTGTTTAGTACTTACTGCTATATTAAGTTAGACATAAGTTTTGTTAGAATAGATAGATATAGTCACGAAAAGGAAAAACAGCATCTTTTATCCAGTTTTATTTTCTCCGCTAAAGTAGATATAATTATCTAATACCCTGGGGTTGTACAGTCACATTTTACTGTTGCTGGTTGTACAGTCACATTTTATGGCAGTCTTAGTTCTAATTAAGCATATAGAGTTTCGAGATTTCGTGGTAGAGAAGGATTTCTTTCAGCACCTCGCCAGTTATTAATTTATTTCTCAGTGTCCGGACATTCATCATCGCATGTCTGTGCTACGTCCTACTCGTGGAGTCCTGCCCTACTCTATTGCTCTGTCTATCAGCCCATCTATCGAATATGTATAATTATAATTGACTATGTCGCTCTAAGGATAAGCAAGCTAAAGTGGCAGTGGGCTGGTCATATTTCACGAAGAACCGATAACCGTTGGGTAGGCGCTTTCTTGAGTGGCGACCACGTTTAGGCAAACGTAGTTTAGGACACACTGTGGTCAGGTGGAGTGACGACCTGCGAAAAGCGGCTGGAAGAAAATCGATGAAGAGCTGAAGACCGAGCTCAGTGTAGTGCATTAGGAGAGGCCTACGTACAGCAGTGGATGGTGATGATGATAATAATGAACGATGTAGATAATGTATAATTATATGCTGTAGAACCGAATAACAATGCTGTATAATTATGTGCTGCTTGTTCAATTAGGATGACCAAACACGACACTCTTTAATGTCCTACAGATGCAGCAATATGTTTGTAAATTGTTTAGATTCACAGTCAATTTGCTCCTAATGTACCGGACCGATTAATTTTAAATTTGGTACACATATGAATAACGTGTAACATAAATAAACTGTATATATATACTTTTTGGGGCAAAACAGAAATTTTTAGAAAAAGTTTTGCAATCTGTACCGTATTTATAAAATTAGACGGCTTGTAGAGAGGTTTTATTATTAAATAAGTAATTTTAAGTAATAATCAATAAAAAAGTTATTTAAAAAAAAGCCTAGATAATGTAAAATGAGCTAACTACAGAACAATAATATACAGTTTTTAAAATTCGTGTCTGTCTGTCTGGATGTTTATTCACGCTTCACGTAAAAACTATTGTACCGATTGAAATGCGGTTTTCACTGTTGGACAGCTTAGGTTTTGACTTAAAATCTGGTGTACGTTCTTCATAATATCTCAATCTGATGAGCAGAAGCCGAGCAATCGTTAAAAATATGTTGACGCCTGAAGGAATTTTGAGAAGTGTGATATATTGATATTTTAGACCCAGGACCTTTTTTTTTGGTCATAGATTACTTTTAACCTAGATAAATGACCTCACATGAAAAGCCGCGGGCACAGCTAGTGTTTAATATATATCTATCTATTTGATATCACTCTATGTCACCGTAATCTGTCTAGTACCGGGCATTTTTATAAAATAGAAGAATAATGTAACTATACTCTTTAAGGAGTGGTCGGTACTGGAAGTATTATATTTATATCAATATTTATATTATAGCAATAAAAACGAAAAAGACTGTACAAAGAATATAATAAAAAAAGGTCTAGGGCACTTAAAATAAGTAACTGAACAAGATTATTACATTTTCTAAATCGTGTCTTTCTGTTTGTCTGTATGTTTGTTTGCGCGTCACGTTAAAACTACAGAACCGATTGGGATGCGGTTTTCACTGTTGGATAGCTTAGGGTGTGACTTAAAAACTTGGTATGTTAATCCGATGATTAGATGCCGAGCAATCGATAAAAATCTATTTGACAGCTGAACGAATTTTGAAGAAATGTAGTATATTGTACCTTAATGGTACTTTTGGTCATTGAATAATACGTATGGGCTACTTTTATATGAAATGACGACGCGGGCAAAGCTGCGGACATACCTAGTCATTATATATAACTATAACTATATAATATTAATACATATATCATTTATATACCTAACATAAATAAACCGACGATTTATCACTCACTTCACTTTTGCCAAATGATATGTTAAGTGAGTTCCTCTTTAAAATTCATGACCACTGTTCCTATTTAATCCTTACCTCTAGTCTATTGTATTAAAACGTCAATAAATTTGGCCATTGAATGACTTGACTGATTGATAGACGTAACGAGCTGAATATTTTAACCATTTGCTTATAATTATAAGGTGTTATGATGAAACTACAACTCTACTTACTAACTGTGGTGACGACCGCGGCCCAAAAATTGAAAATATTTAATATAGGCAGGTAAGTAAATAAAAAAAATGGGCTGGTAATATTAGAACCATAATTAATTCAGTAAAACAAACTGACGTCGTAGAATTTTCACACGTAAAATAACATTAAATTTATATGTATTGGATCTGGTTCTAACATTAGAACAATTTTAATCAAATGATCTCGAATCTGCATTAAGACCAGCAAAAATATAAATTTGTTCAACCTGTATCCTCAACACGTATTTGCAATGTATTGTCAACACTAAAGTAGTTCTCTTGTAACTATGGTGCAATCTGTGCCGCGGATAGTTATGGATCGAATAAAAGAATTCAACGCATAGCACATTTTTATGTTGCTCAAATTTTCTGTACGTTGCTCTTTCGAATTTTGTTTTACTTTTTGGTTTTCGTTGATAACAAATTGTAAAAAAAAATAACTTAAAAATTCAAATAATGTCGATGAATTTGAAAAACTCTGTTATACTAATTTTGTCAACACTGGCCTTCAAAATTTAGTAACACACTTATAAAATTAATAGGGTTTTTATTAAATTGCTTGGCTCCTACTCATCGGATTGAGATATCATGTAAACCAGTTTTTAAGCTATCCAACAGTGAAAGTCGCATCGCAATCGGTCCAGTAGTTTTAACGTGATGCGCGAACAGAAAGACATTAAAAGTGTGGTACTAAGTTTCGAAGGCCAGTGTATTTACAGAATCAAAATTATATCATAGCAAAGAGTTAAAAAAATACAATTTAAGAAAATATTTTTGGAACTATACCCAAATTATTTAATTAATTTAATTAGTAATTAAATAAATTAATTATTTAATTTATTTAATTACTGCTTTCTTCTGTCAATAAAATTAGTAAAGCTGTGAAAGTACGCGCACGTACAAGCTTACTTTTACAAGCTGTAGGTAGAGTATATTTATTTTACCGTTTAGTTTGGCCCTGGGACTGGGACTATTGGCCGTTGTCGGTGTTCCTTTTGCAATGAATACAGGATTTGCTCCCAGTGCAAGCCATAAGCAACAGCGTTTTGGGCGAATGACCAATTTCAGACTACAAGTGCAGATTAAACAATAATTAATTCCAGAAGTTCTTACCAACTTGGAAAATAGTGAACTGTTTTATGAATTCAATATTAGAGGCGGAAATTAGAGACTGACTTGACATTTCACCTAAGTTTCAATTATGGGGAAATATAAATTTTGTACTTAATAATCGTTTCAACAATATTTCTTAATAGTTATCTTATTAGATTTTACCAGTTACAAGCTTACAAAATACGTTTACTGGATATATTGGAGCACACACGCCGCGTTTCATCACATTTTACCCGGGAATTGGAGCTCAATTATTGACATTGATATAAAACAGCGATGCAATGTAGGTATCTGATGAGTAAATTGTATAATTACGTAGTAATTACGAATCGCGAGTAGAAAGCTAATCGAGGGGCTGGCGCGAGGTGTACATAGCGTTGCGCCGCAGTGGCCTGGCGGAGCGCGCGCGTACGCCGGTGTCTGTCGAGCCCGCTCCCGCGCCCGCGTCCGCTCGACAACCCGCCCGCCCTCGTTATAAAGCGGCGCCGCCGCGCTCACTCGCACGCAGTCACGGCCCGGCCACGCTCGCCCGTGCACTCGGTCTCCACGCGACACTCGCATCACACACAACTCATTAGCCCGCGAACAAACTAAGTGATAACATCCTTCAGTGATAATGGCAGAACAGGAATGGGGATACACCTGTGAAAACGGTAAGTTTGCTTGCTCGCAGAGCGACAAAGGTTAAGTGCGCCGACCGGTTTGTTTACAACAGCACGTGACCTCTCGCAACGTAAATAAACCTCAAGTTTTCGCTAAACTTTTTGTAAGTAAATGTAATGCCGCTCAACAGAAAATTAAAATTAACGGCGAATATTTAATTCTGTTGAAACTTTCAAAGGAGCAAATGATTTATTAGGTATATATACTCAATGATATTATATGCATAGAACATGTATTCTTATATATTCACTGGTACATAAATACCTACGTCTCAAAGATATCAGTAACGTAGATGTTACTATATACTTAGTATACTAAGCATTACAAAGTTACATTACGTAGGTTAAAATCTGAAAAAAAACTAGTTGGGAACTGGTAAGTGCGAGTTGAACTCGTGTGGAGAGGGTTCCGACGATGAATATATTATCTCAAATTATTGAGAGATTAACCATGTTTTTTTAAGACCATAGACTTCTTAAATATTTTCCTGTAATCTATAAGTACACATAAAGAACTATTTTTTAAATTTTTTCAAAATAATACTCTGTAGTATTTTCAACTATTTTTTTAAATAACTTATTATTATTATTTTATTTATTTTCTAATTATAAAAAAATGGAGATCCTCACAACATAGTAATATGATATGTACCTACCTGTAGATGTACAGTTAGCTAAAAATAGCATGTTATACGTTTTTATTTTCTAATTTGCCTCTCAAAGGTGACCCTCAAATTCAAAATAATTCATTTATTTACTTTACACGTCTGTGTTTGAGTCACAAAAATTCATATGTGTAGCAAATTTCAAGGAAATGGGTCCAGTAGATCGGAGCAAATTGGCTGTGATGGACAGACAGACACACGAGTGATCCTATAAGGGTTAAAAAAACGCAAAGAACCCTAAAATTACAAAGAAACACTATAATGTATAATGAATTATTACTGAAACACATTGTAATATATGAATTCCTTTCATTCATAAACCCAACACCTATTTTATTATATTTCATTTGCATTTTAAAATATTTATTTACTTACAAACAATTACAGATAAGAACTGAACTTTTCGAACTCGTCTGTTCTGGTTAACGCTTACCGTAATTTTCACTTTTACTTATCAAACACTAGTGGTACAGTACTTGTACTACTTGCCACTAGTCTGCTACAAATCGCAAATTATATTACTATGCGGCCTCAGCAGCTCCAGTGGCCTACATATGCGAACACATTTTTTTCACATCACGGGAACAAAAAATAGACGAATGACAAAATGTTTTGACAGCTCTCGTTGTAGGACGGGTTTTTTTGTGCTATTACTTATCGATGTACTTTGGCAAGTGGTAGCTCGCAGTGGTAGCTCTCTCGAGTCGCGTGCGGCGCCGGCTGGCCTACTTTAGTCCGTTCAGCAAGCCGGTTCTGCAAATGTAACTTCTTCCAGTTTTTTCGATCCACCCACTGACTTCTTTATAGGCGCCTCGGGTGAAACAACCACAAAGAACTTGTTGATACCTCGAGTGCGTGTTATACCAAGTAACCCAATAACTGTCATGAAAAAAATATATGACCAAAGCTACTTCGTAACTACCTCTAAAGAGGTCTACGTTGGTAAGTCCACAAACTTAATTCACAAACATTAAAACATAATAAATGTTATAATGAAAACTAACGTGGTTTTATAAAACCACGTTAGTTTTGTGTTTTTATGTATACATCCTCCTAAGTCCACCGGATGTGGTTGAAACTATACGTGAGTAATTCCCTTTTTTATCTTTAAAATGTATAATAAATGTTCCCTAACCGAAAATTCGAAGTTGTCTCAATCCTATAAACATCGATTAAAAAACGACTGCGAACAAACCTAAGAACAGATATAAGCTTTAGACTCTTGGTTTTGAAATATAAGATGTTGTCGAAGGCATCATGCATTTTATTTACCTTTTGACGGGATCAGCTAGGACCTGGTATCATGATGTCGGAAATACAATAGTTTTCTTGACAATTCATATATTCTATGTCACTCTCGTGATTAAGACGAATCCAATGATACCACATTTATCAAAATCTATCAAACCGTTTAGGCTGTAGGACGCGCATAAGCATCATACAAACATATCCACATATATAATGTATTTGGGACAATTCGCACCAATTACCTAGCCCCAAACTAGGATCCCTTTACTATGGGCACTAGACAACGTATAAACATACATAGATAGGCATTTTACATCCACGACTCGGAAACAAACATTTCTGCTCATCATACAAATAATAGATGGATGGATGGGCAGCGTTCGGGAAATTACGCCATATCTTCTCGTCGCAGATACCGCAGAGCCTCAAGACGAAAGTTTATAATCAGTGCGTGTTGCCAGTGATGACAAACGGCACTGAGGCGTGGTCGCTAACTATTGCTCTCATACAAAAGCTCAGAGTTGCGCAGCGTGCAATGGAGAGAGCTAAGCTCGGTGTTTCACTACGTGATAGAATTAGAAATGAGGAAATCCGTAGAAGAACGAAGGTTACCGACATAGCTCTCAGATTTTGCTTGTTGAAGTGGCAAGGGGCAGGCCATATAGTTCGCAGAACTGACAACTGCTGGGGAATAAAGGTTCTCGAATGGCGACCACGAACAAGCAAGCGAAGTGTGGGGAGACTCCCCACACGATGGACCGACGACATTGTAGCCATCGCAGGAAGTCGGTGTATGCAGGTGGCACAAGATCGCTCGTCATGGCGCTCTATGGGGGAGGCCTATGTTCAGCAGTGGGCTTCTAAAGGCTGACATGATGATGATGATGATGATGAGGATACAAATAATTGCACCTATCAGGATTCGAACCCGTGACCTTTGACATCAAAGTCAGGGTCACTAACCATTCGGCCAACCGGTCGTCAATAGCATAAAAACATAACCCGCAGTCGGGTAAAAAACAATGTTGTTAACATTATTTATCTACTAGCGGCGCTCCGCGGCTTGCCCACGTTTACATTTTTTCGCAATAACAAGTATCTTATATTTTATTCCAGGATCTAACTAAAGTATGCCTGGTTTCGTCAAAATCAGTTCAGCCTTTACAGAGTATAGTGGTAACAAACATAAGCACAGACATTCACATTTATATAGAACTAGCTTTCGCCCGCGACTATGTCCGTGCGGACTACTGTTTTTCGCGAAAAAAAGCAACCTATATTCTTATAGGATATTTAAAACCAATGCAAAAGTTTAGCACTAACGCTTTTGATGTTTTTTGACAGACTTGTTATTTCGTTTCCATGGCAACCGTTCCTTACAGCGAGTAATCTACATTTTCCAGTTTTCCTTTAGAAACTTATCATTTCCCGGTATAAAAAGTCCTATGTTTTATTCCAGGGTATAAGCTATCTCCATTCCAAATTTCATCAAAATCCGTCTAGCCGTTATCGCGTGTAAACACCCCAAACAAAGAAACAAGGATTTTCACTTTTAAGAGTATATATTGGTGTGATCAAGTGACTGGTTGTAGTAACAAGTGACTGGTTGTAGTAACAAGTGACTGGTTGTAGTAACAAGTGACTGGTTGTAGTAACAAGTTACTGGTTGTAGTAACATGTGACTGGTTGTAGTAACAAAGCAATTATAATACCTATTTAGTAGTTTAGTAAAATAATTTTGAACACAGAATTATGTATAATAATCTGGTAAGATAGCGGAATTTTATTACCTCTTGCTAGGTATGATCATCCATAAGCTAATATTATAAAATCGAAAGTAACTGTCTGTCGGTCTGTTCCTTTTCACGATTAAACGGCCGAACCGATCTTGATGAAGTGAGATAACAGGTATTTCTTTGAACCAAACTCTACTAAACCAATTTTTATGAATTTTATATGTAACGAAATTGGAGTTTTTCCCTTTCAACCATCCAAATCGTTTCAGAAATCTCAGAGATATGAGTGAAGAAGCACACAAAAAACAGACGAATTGTGAGTCTCTTCCATGAAATTTGATTTAAATAAACCCAGTAGAGTTATAGCCAAAAAGCACAGACATTCAGACATTCATTCATTCATTCATTATTAGGTTAATTAAAAAATGAATTAACACTTATAACTAATTATTGTTAGCATAATTAGTTATGAAGGCACATCGAAAGAATCGAGAGCGATGGTAGCCCATCGGTTCAATAGTGCAACTTAGAATGCAACTAAACCTGGTTCTGGTGGTTTCTAACATTGCTCTGTGCTTCGGAGGGTATGTTGACTAATAGCAGCCGTTAAGTCATATCAGAGGCCCTCGGGCAGCCTGACAAACTCTGATACCCGAGGCCAGCACTACCTCTAACGACAAAAAAAAACATTGAAAAAATGGGGCAAGACAGTGTGACTGTGAAACGTGCGTACCGCTGGATGGATGAAATGAAGTCGGCAAGGATTTGCTCGAGCTCCAGTCGAGGGAGGCAGGAGGCCGCGCAGGACAGGACAGACTTGGGTCACTGCACCATCCTCGTCAGTTAGTTTATAATTATGAAGGCCCTATACCCACTTTTAAAATATACGACTTTACGAAGAATAATTTAATTTATTTCAGCTCGTGTTAGATACTTATGTTCGTATCTACTTGTTTCTTTAATACTTGGATTTACATAGATTCTGCTTATTAGCTAGATTTCATATTTAAATTATACCGTGTATAATATAATGAAACCGCTTCACACCAGTAATTTTTCAGTGAAACGAATGGATAAATTTAAATGTTTAATCTTTTATGTAAAATGTGGAAAATAGTCAATTGTTCTACACTCAACCGGTAATTATACCTGTCACATTTAATTTTGTTTAATTTATACAAAAATGAAGCAATATGGTAAATGTCATGAAAGCCAGACTACACTTAGTGAAAAATCTACCTCTAATTAGGTTTATTAAAAAATTAATTAATTATCATTGATTGAATATTAGGGGCTTATTTCATCTCAATTTAGCTAAGAATTCCTAAAAATCTTGCTCACAGAACTAATGTCTATATATTTTTATATAATTATTCTATTATTAGCTTTTGTCCGCGGCTTAGCCCGTGCGGACTACAGTTTATCCCAATAAAAAGTATCCTATCTCATTTTCTATGGTTCAAACTATCTCCGTACCAAATTTCACCAAGATCGGTTCAGCTGTTTAGTCGTGAAAAGGTAAAAAACAGACAGAGTTACTTTCGCTTTTATAATAACTATTAGTACTATACTTTCTCCATAGTTGCTTCGATAATCTGTAATTGCTTCGTAATTTATTTTGATTGACATGAAATATGATTGTGCCAAGTTGCATCCGTAGTTTCAGCGTGATGCGAGCACAAAGATACAGAGCGAAAGATAAAAAAAAAGTAGTTTGGTCTCTATATCGTTAGTGATGTTTACCTCAATTATCATTTTCAAAAAATATGTACAGTTGCATGTTGCAATTGATTGAAGAATCTCGCGTCGTCAGTAATCCAAATTATTCATTTATAAAAATTATAAGTGAGATATTATAATATATGCACACGGGACATCATTTTTATCCCTAAATATAAAACTGATCTTTAGGTTTAGGTGGTTTGCGAAACCTACTGTTATATCTAATAAGTGTTATACGAGTAAAAAATATCTAAACTTAAAAAAAATGAAGAATTTTTTTAATCAATATATGTATGTCTACATTGATTAAAAATTTTAATGTCATGAAAATAAATGTCTATACTTATAATAAAGTAGTATGTAACAAATAGTCTGCAAAAAGAAGATCATTTAAAAAAATGCTCTAGGGCACACTAACTGTACAAGTGCAATAGGTATATTAACATTATATAAATAAATAAAATTAAATAACAAGAATATAACATTTAAAAAAAAATGTGTTTGTCTGTTTTTGCGCATCACGATGCGGTTTTCACTGTTGGATAGTTTAGGTTTCGACTGATGTGCTTGGTATCTCAATCCAATGAGTAGAAGCCGAGCAATCGATTTAAAACTATTTGACGTCTGAACGAACTGTATTGGTACTTTTGGTTTTGGAATAACGCATAGGATTCTTATATCCACGTTTTACCACGTGAGAAAAGCCATGGATACAGCTAGTGTTGAAATAAGAAGGACCAATAGCTATATTAATTTAATTTCTGAATGTCTAGCGTCTCGAATTCCGCAGGTGTACATCAGTTACGCTAACGAAGTTTGAAGTTCATCTTTGATTGGTTTTGTAAAGATAATATGTATTTTTGCAACGAAATTCGTAGGAAGATAAAATGTTATTAATTATTTGTTAAATTTGGTATAACGAGATAGGAAGTAGACCAAGTTTATCTCTGTTGGGAGAGCTATGGAACGGCGTTCTGGGGGTCGCAGGTTCAAGTTCTGCTTTCCCTTCTCTTTAATCTTATATTTATGTAGTAGATTTCAAACGCATTTAGTTAAATAGTGAAACTTCATCTTACTAATTTTAAAATAAAAATGATAGAAACATCATATTTTGAGGTCTGCTTCAGCTTTCAAAGTCCTTATTTATTACAGAAGTAAAATTTATTTTTGTGTCTGAGGAAACTTCCTTATTTATAGACATGCAATAAAAAAAAACTAATATTGGTTAATTTACGTTAACAAATCATCTCGGCGGAGAGGTGCAATCAGTTCAGAAATAATAATTATGACCTATGTGACCCTCGTTTTAACATTAGGGAAAATAACAACCTTAATACCACAGGCCCTGAGGTTGAAGTAAGGTTTATTTACCCGAAACATCCAAACCGAGTTACTCGACCGACCAATTGGAGACAATATGAATAATTTATATAATAAATAAGTAGTCTATCCATTTCATATGAATGAGGGTGCATTACCTAAGTGTTTCTTCTCAGGAGCGTATACATGAGGTATCTCACCTTGGAACGATTAACATAAACCTATTCATTTCGCAAGTAGGTAGGTATATAGTAAGTAGATATTAATATGTAGATACCTATACCTATGTATATAAGTTTATGTTGTGAAAAGAAACTAGTCTATAGCAGGAAATTGAAGAATTTTGAGACCGAGGTCGGGTATGGCTTGTCTAAAGAGCATATGCCGCGCAGAGGCATGCATGGCTGTTGGGTTCTAATTCCGCCCATTATAAAATAATGCATGAAATATTATATGATTTAAGAATAATCATAGATAATATCGTATTTCAAAAATATATTGCATGTTCCTAGGTTAATCCACAGGAAACACCAGAAAGAGGTGACCTGTGGTTAAAACGTGTGGAGCAAATATTAATTAGGAATAAAAGCCCATACTAAACAAGCCTGGTCCGTGTTTAATTACCTACACACCAACTATAAAAAATAATAGGTTCCTATGTTCATAGATAATTAATATGTTGTATAAGTAGTGCATATAGTATAGGAAATGCAAACCCGCAAAAAACGGGCCTGATATATATTAGTGTTGAGGGATGCCAGTATATTTTGCGGGACTTTCAGACTTCAAAATACTTTCACACAGTACAGGAGAGTACTGGTTTATTCTTTTAGTAGAATGGCCCATATTATTTTATACTTTTAGCTGCCTCAAGATGGAAACAGTTGAAAAGTTCACGGGATCTCTTGCGAAAACAATTTTCATAAATCATAACATAACTGGTTAAACGTTAAAGTGTCAGAAAAACATGCTTTAAGATAAAACAGTTAAAATAAATACAAGTTTTTCTTTGCACGAGAGCAATGATAATATCTCCTAATTAGTCAGATTATAGTAAATTAAAAGTTTCCTACACTATTTTATTCGCTTATCGCGGTCCTTATCAAAACACAGCTCAAAACGTAGGTAACATAGATTACTCATATTTTTATTTCAACCATACAAAATGTATCGAATACTTCCTAACTTCTGAATAAACTCGACCAGCTCTTCTACCTCAGTAGGTACCTACTGTACTTCAGTGGCATTATTATTCATATTATACTAGATACGCCCCGCGTAAATGATGATGATGATGATGATGATAATGATGATGGTGATGATGAAAAGTACGAACCCTTCTACGGCGAAGCAAGGGAAGCGTAATGAGTTTAACAGTCTATGTATGTATGTATGTAAGCATGTGGGTACATGAATTTTGACAAGCGAGGTATCAAGTCGATTCGTCTTCATCGTAAGACTGTCATAGGCTATTTTTTATCTGACCGTAGTTGGGTTTTAGTTTTTGAAGTAAGTCTTGTTGTTTACCCGCGACATGCCGTGAGACCCGCTAAAGGACAGAAATCAACTACTATTTGTATACTCTTTAAACAGAAGTATGACTGTCAGGCGTCTTTTGTTTATTCTTGAATTTCGAATTAAGCATCAAGTCATGCTTGAGTTCATTCAAAAATCCCATAGAAAAATGGACGTTAAGTTTTTCCCGAATTTTTAAATTTTCCGGGCATCTTTTCACATGTTTCTTTCCCTAAAAACCTAATTCGGCCTTTTAGGAACATATTACAAATAAAAAGTAAGTATAAAAATTAAACCCCGGCTACTGAAAAATCACGCTCTAAAATGTATGAAATAAGAAAATATTCTAATCTGAAATTGTTATGTACAAACTATTCAATACATATTTATCGTCTACTATATAAACAACTGACATGTAATATATTTTAATGTATTTAATACATATTCATAGTGATATTCAGAGGATAGCCGTGGTCGTATTTCAGACATAATAAGTTAATTTAAAACATTTAAAAAACGCTTTTATGTCGTAGCCATGTCATGATGAAACTTAAAACGGTCTATCACAATTAAATGCGTATACAAAATTTCGTGTCTATGCTATGCTATGCTGTTAACCGTGGAGGAATTCCCTAGACAGAAGCCAATCCGTAGTGTAGCAACCATGTCATGGTAAAACTTCGAACCGGCTAGTATAATATATAAGCGTACACAACATTTCGTGACTGCTGTAGACCGTTGAAGAGTTCCTTAATCTGGAGCTGTTCCTGGATGTCGATTCAGGTTATGCTTACCATAAAAATGCTTTGTCATCGGAACTGAATCAACATGCAAAAATTCAACTCCGTAGGATAAGAGAATGTGGTTCTCATTCAGCTTGCAAGATTTGACCTAAAAAAAACATACATACAGACATACATACATACATACAAATATTGCAAGTTAAATAAAAGCTTTTAAAAATAGACTCTTTTAGCAGTGAAAATAATACTTTTTGAGATAATAAACTAAATATCCAAACCAATATATAAAAGTGAAACGTCTGTTTGTTTGTTTGGGGAGCTTTCACGCGATAACGGCTGGACGGATTTTGATGAAATTTAGAATGGAGACAGCTTATACCCTAGAATAAAACATAGGATACTTTTTATATGGACAATTGGAAGTTTCCGCGGAAAAACTGGAAAATGTTGATTACTCACTGTATGGAACGGTTGCCATCACAGAATGGTCTGTGGTTGCCATGGAAACGATATAACAAGTCTGTTAAAAAACATCAAGAGCATTAAGTGCTGTACCTACTTTTGCATTGGTTTTTCATATCTTAGAAGAAAATAGGATGCTTTTTTTCGCGATAAACAGTAGTCTGCGCGTACGAAGTCGCGAGAATATTTTTAATATAACATAATATTAAAAACTACCCGTTTTTAATATAATGTTATATTAAAAATATTTACACATCATGGCAAAAAATGGTTAACCTGAAAATGTGTGTAAAAATTCCTTTTTTTTTTTAGATCTTCTCTACTGCAATGACTAAACCGTGAATAGTAACATATTTTGTACTAAAATAAAAGCTTATGATTTGTTTTGTTAAACCTGGAGTTATAAAGTAACATAAACAAAATAACATATTGAGTTACTAAACATGAATACATTAATAACAAGTGCTGTATAAAATACCATGATACAAAAATTTGACTTCAAATGGACTAACTAATAACTAAAAAAATACTACTGATCAATATTTGATACAATTTATTTACACAATTAATTGTATTCTTTCAAAAGTAAAATAATCATCTAATTCGGTTCAGAAATCCCAAGATATTAGAGAACATAAAGTAAAAAACAAATACATTTTCTAATAAAAAATACTGAATCAATTTTTAGGAAGTTTATATGAGACCACACTGAAAGTCTGCCCTTTTGAATAAAACAACAACCATCCAAATCGGTTTAAAAATCTTAGAGATTTATGAGAACACAAAATCAAATGAATTTGCTAATAAAACGATTTATTCTTGAAAACCTACGGAACCAATTTTGTTACGATTTATATGGGAACACATGGAGAGTATACCCTTTCAAACAAAAAAAAACTTTCAAAATCGGTCCGCAATTGACGGAGAAATCGGTGTACATACATAAAAAAACATACATATAGTCAAACATATAACCGTCTCCTTTTGTGAAGTCTATTAAAAAACTGCTTAACCGACATTGATAAAATTTAATTGAGACTTTACTGAATATCTATTCTTTCGAAAAAAAACAATGATCATCTAAATCGATTCATAAATACCGAAGATTCATAAGTATCTCATAAGATAACATACACAACACTAAAAAAATGACTATGGACGACTTCTTAAACCCCTCTTTTTGTTAAGTCGATTCAAAATAGCTCCTAAACTAAACTTCTGAAAAAATTAAATGCAGTATATTTAGGTAGAACAGATCATAAGCTATCATTTAAGCGTAAAATAATTAAGTGTTAACTGTTTACTTTTAAATCTAAAAAAGGTACATTATTTTTAACTCAACATTTACCATTTTCCGCCATGAAGTGTATTTATTTTTAATATAAAAATAATTATTAACCCAAAAAGTTTTTATTTCCTTAAAATACTAAGTTTTGTTGTCTAAAAGTCTTTTAGTTCCATAGACATTAATTATTAAAGACAATCAAATAATTTGTATATCTGAAAAGTAAAAAAGCTTCCATTAATTTAGTGAAATTTAGTTTTTAACACATAATAGTACTATTTTTTATTCAGTGACACTGTTAAAGTCTCCGAGTCTTGTATCCAAACAAATTGTTTATTGTTGAGATGATCCAAAGAATAGATAAATTATATAATTTATCGATGTCCGAAGGTATAACCCCGATAATCCTATTACAATTCCCATCATGGGTTTAAAAGCAGTAACTAATTATTCAGCGCAGCAATTTAAAATTATGTACCGGGTTATTACTTTATAATGTAGGTACGTGCAATTAAGCCTAGACGCATCAGGAATAACAAACATCCAATTACGAGTATGTACAACAATTCATGATGAATTCGTATGAATGCGGCGGCACGTGGCGTTACTGCGGATTTTTATGGTGTATAGGGGGTTAATTACTATAATTAATGTTGACTACCTTAATATTAATGTTATTTAGGACTAAATAGAGCCCTGTGACTCACAATAAATATATTAGGGACAATTCACACCAATTACCTAGCCCCAAACTAGGATACCCTGTGCTATGGGTACTAGACAACGGATAAACATACATAGATATGAATATTACATCTACGGACTGGGAAACAAACATTTCTGCTCATCACACATATGATTGCACCTTGCAGGATTCGAACCCGCGACGGTTTGATTTCGTATCTAGGGCACATAATAAATAATCTAGTGTCTCTAGCTACTAGACCAAACGGTCGTCAATAGGTATCTACCTACCCAACGCATGCCTATAGAAGCCTCCGTTGGCAGTACAGGTTCTAGTTACACAGCCATAGAAGTAACGAATTATAGTAGTCGCAAAGGAAGTATGTTGTCTGCTATTCGCTTCGCAAACTGCTATTTTTCAGGCGCAATCCAAATGCTGAAGTTGAATTCAGCATTGTATAACTGCCTCGCTCACTCGCTTACGGTTTTCTCATATTCTTTCCCGCTCTTACTTTATGGTGTTTTATCCCCACAGCAGTACCTGCGCAATCGTCACAGAGCCTAACTTCACTAACATACTCGTATACATTGGCTGCGACTCCTGTACCTATTTATGTACTGTTTTTACTCTGCAATTACGTAATATGCAGTATTAAATATTATGATAGTAGCTATGGCTAGCGAAAGTCAAACTGGAAGTTCCTACCTACCGAATAAAAATACTTCGTCGGATAACCTTAAAAGTATGTACAACTCCTTTTGATACTTGAAATGTATATTAATAGACTAATAGTTATATTTGTTAGGTTAATATTGTTTGAGTTCATTAGCCTAATGTTCTAATTCTACGTTGTTATTAAAACTGCTTTTTAAACAACTTTTGCCAGTCAACTTTTGAATAGTATGATTATTTCTGCTTCTTTTACACCTTCCACATTTTCTAGATTATGTGGATTATGTTGACAATATACTAATCAAAAATCTAGTAAGTATTAAGTACCTATAAAGTGAAAGTCTTAAGAACAAAAAACATAAAGCTGGATAGATATATTTAAACATTATTTATAGTATCAAGTATATATTGAACACCTTATACAACGTTTAATAACTTATACCCATAAATACTATAAATTATACAGAAGGACTATCTCAACTTTCGTTAGTCTGACTCTACCCTACTGTGAAAATACTTTGGCTCTATTTGATCGATCGATATTCAAAGTAAAATGAATAAGCCTGATATCTAATATAAGAACGATTGTAGCTATTGAACAAAGACGATGTTCAATAGATTATTTCCAAGACACTTGTAAATAATCAAAGGTGCTGTCATTACTGAAAAATGTTCAGGCATAACTTTCGTTTCGAAATTTGAATTTTCTGTATGTTTTTTGATCGATGCGCCGGCGCCGGGTTATCCGAAGTGAAATAAAAAAGGCTGATATTTAATTAGAGAAGAATGAAAAATGTTATTGCTATTGACAAAGATGATAAGATGACAAGCAAGACAATTGTAATGTGGAGGCGTTTCCTGTGCTGCGGTCTGCGGTTGTAATGTATTCTATGCTAGTAATATTGTATGATTGAACATTGCTTACTGTTGATGCCTAGGATTTCCTAGCCATAACAAAAACCAAACGGAAGAGAGTAATAGAGGTACATAGGAGAGCTAGATTCATAACAAGCAGCAAAAGTAGATTAAAAATCTAAACTAAACCCTTTTTATACGCTTTATATTAGCTTCACTTGTATGTTTGTATGTTTGTAACCGACTCCTTTGGACGCTATTTTGACCCACTTTAAACGGTCAGATTTCATTCAAATTTTGCACACCTGTCAAAGACCGATGACAATGCAATAATTCGAAGAAAAAAAAAGTAGAAAATAAATAATAGTTTAGAAAAACTAAAAAACACGCTTTATATAGAAAACCAAACTAAAAAATAGAAAATAAAATTTAATAGTGTAAATAAGAAAAAATGTTTTATTTAAAAAAATGCGTGGGGTGCTTTTTAAGATATTATCGAAATGATAATCCTTCTTCTCATATCTGTCAATGAAATATTTATAACTATTGACCCATGCACCCCACGATTTTTTAAATAAAACTTTTTTTTCTTATTTACAGTATTAAAATTTATTTTCTATTTTTTTAGTTTGCTTTTCTATATAAAGCGTGTTTTTTAGTTTTTTTAGACTATTATTTATTTAGATTTCCTTTCTTTAGAATGCGTTTTCGTCGTGTTTGAGCTACCCTGAAAGTTTCAGCCGGATGTGCTCGAAATAGTTGAAAGATTCCACCCGGAACGACCAACAGATAGACAGACAAACAAGAAAGTGACTTCATAAAAACGTGGTAAAATGAGCAAATTATTTTCTAGACACAAGGTAATCGAGAAGAAAACTTCTTGTTCTTAACTCTTATCGGTGGAGTGATTGTCAGCGTTTCTGATATACAAACTTTTTTTAATTTATACTCCTGATCTGATCTGTAGGTAAAAAAGAAGTCCTTCTAGGTTTGCCTCGTCCTGTCTTCCCTTCTATGATGTTTTTATGAAGTTGTCATGTCATTCCGAAGAGGTGGCGAAACATCATCAGAACAAATCAGCTTCCTAATAAAAAAATGGAATCATAATAACGAAGCATGTGCCAATATCTGACCTTGCTTAGAACCTAGGACCTAGAGCACTAATTTAGAAAGGCCGCAGGCAAACTGTTGGCAGATTTCCTGTTCATTCTTCATTAACGACTTGTGCCGACACACCATATTTACTTTGACAGCAGATTCATTGAGTTTGATCCTAAATTCCATTGTAAACAATGAACAATGTGATTGTGAGAGCGCGTGTGGGTGCGTTTGCGCTCGCGCCGCGCCGTGCGCCACAGAACATGTAGCAGTGGACCCTGCGACCGCGACCTCGTTCGTTTCATCTGGCCGCACGGAAATAAAGGTTATAACAGAACGGTCATATTTTCTGCGAAACAAAAAATTCAATAAGGAAATTAATTTGTATGACAGTTACACAATTTAAATAAATTATTTCATGTTGGAGCTAGTATTTCGTGGTGTTAACAGTTCGAACTGCAATTTTGCGTGCATTGCGATCAAGGTGCATTGAGTTATATGTACTGTACATTGTCAAGGTGTTGCAATTTTGTTCCTTAAGTAATATAATTCTAGATAAGGTTAACAAATTAAGTGCATATATTCACGATAGGTATGTATACTTACTTATATGTATAGTCACATGATTAACAATTAAAATAAAACTGTAAACGAAATCGTAGGTTGACATGACAGGTACCCATAGATATTCTACGGAAACTTCCTCACGAAGAGGGATGGTGTTATTGAGTTCACGCATCTTTTTTCTTGATCTTCAGAGTAGATTTGCGCCTTGAATGGCAAGCACAGCTTCTCTGAAACATGTTGAATTGCAGCGTTTCGTGAAGGCGACATGCGAGGGAGTATTAATACTGGATAAATAAATCTGTTTGAGATAAGCAAGGCCGAGGTCGGACTGACGCAGCACGCCGGGCTCCGTCTCGCAGCGAGACCGCGGCGGCAATCAGGCCGATTGATTAATCATTATTAACGTACCTACATGATAGGGCTACGAACGCACAAGCATGGGAATATCCTCCGTGTACGAAATTTTCCTTCAACGAAAGTAGGTTTGTCCACACCTGGTCAATATCTTTTCCCTAGTGCCTCATTGAGATATACAATACAATATGCGCACCTGCTAGCATACCAGTAAGAATCGAAAATAGCAAGATTGTTTATAATCATTGAATTATAATATGTAAGTACATACCTACTCGATGTTTATAATCAGGAAACGTTAATAGTTTCAACAAGCCATTAGTAGTATTCAGGCTACGCACGGGAGTACAAAATACAGTTGGCAAGACGACTGGTTGGCTGAGTGGCTCAGTAAACCAACGGTCGCGGGTTCAAACCCCGAAAGGTGCAAACGTTTGTGTGACGAGCAAAAACGTTTGATTCTGAGTCGTGGATGTAATATTCGTTTCTATATTTATCCGTTGTCTAGTACCCATAGTACCCTAGTAGGGTCTCGGTAATTGGTGTGAATTGTCATGAACATAAAATAGTGGCACCGGAAAATAAGTAGGTCGTAAGGTAACCTATATAAATAGTTACCAACACTTACATACAAATCATAAACAGGACCACCCCTTATCATAACGCGGGTGCTGTGAGATTTGGGAAAAGGGCGGCAGAATTTTCCTGTGCATTATCATTTATTAGAAACTTTTTCCCCAAATCACAAATTTCACGGAAAATCTAAGGAAAAACCTGTAGAAGCCGCGTTGGTTCCCTATTCTCTTAAGCAAATCGATCCACCGTTCGTTGCGCCGTTCTCGGTAAATGTTCAGCAGTGGCCCTATATCGGCTAATGATGATATAAATAGTATCATTAGGTTACGTTAGTAAATAATGATTTGCGATAACACACGATCCAATAATATAAACAGTTTAAAACATACTTACTCGAAACATTTATTTACGCAAGTGTTCAAACTAAATAAAGAATTCGCGGCGAAATGAAAATATAGATGGTGTATATTATGTAAGTATGCGTATGTATTTGCCTGTTTTATTTCACAAAACTGTGTTTTCTGATGTTAACGGATATCTGAGAATCTATGGATGATATCGGATTCTGCCATAGAATTATAAATCTACAAAGTATTACTATCAGAATAACATTTTTACATATATATATTTTTCCATTTCTTCTTAACATCTATCGAGGAATAAAGCTCATCAGCTCATGTCACATAGTATGAAGGTCTGGGAAAAAGTGATAGCGAGACGAATGAGACAGGAAAGTGAGATAATTCAAAACCAGTTTGGGTTTACGCCTGGACGAGGGGCAACGGATGCCATATTTTCACTTCACAACTGTGCGAAAAATACAGACATGCACATAAAAACTTGCACATGGTGTTCATTGACCTGGAAAAGGCATATTATGATAGGGTGCCACGTGAGGTTCTGTGGCGGGCCTTGAAAGAGAAACGAGTGCATGGGAAATATCTACAGTTAATACGCGCCATGTATAGTCGAGCTGGTACATACGTCCGGTCTGCAGCCTGCGAAACCGACAACTTCAGTGTGGCTGTAGGCCTGCACCAGGGATCGGAGTTAAGCCCTTACTTGTTCCTCTTGGTTATGGATGCGCTGACCTCGGACATACAGGAGGAGGCACCCTGGTGTATGATGTTTACCTATGGCATTGTGATTGTTGGGAAAGATGGATTTGAACTACAGAGCAGGCAGAGACAATGGCAAGTGAAACTGGAGAACTGTGGGCTAAAGATAAGTTAACAAAAACTTAAAAATAAAAAATAATAAATGTTAGGACCCCTTTGCAATATGCTTCATAATAAAATGTTAGGTCCTCTTTGCAATATGCTGGGATAGAAGTCTAAAGTTTAAAATTATGATAAACATACTTATTTATATACTACTAGTTGCGCCCCGCGGTCTCATCCGCAGTGATGATGACTGATGATGATGAAAAGTATCCTATGTGTTATTCCAGGACCTAAAGTATCTACATACCAAAAATAATCCGTTGAGCCGTTTCAGCGTGAAAATAACACTGACCTGAAAATTCCAACCAGATTGCTTGCTGCCTTACTGTATGAGTATATTTTATTCCCTGTATCAGTTTGATTCGTAGTTCCGTATAATTTAAGATGAAGCTTTTTCTCGAATTTCCTATACCGTACCTACATCTACCTACATCAAAGTTCCAAACTACTTTGATGTAGGTAGATAAACTAATCAGCGCGATGCTTATAATAAGTACATTCAATTGATTGATCGCAAATCAATTGAATACACAATAGAGGATGCAATTTCAGAAATATAAACAATCCCATTGAAAACACAGACACTTAAGACAGCAATTCCATTACAAAAATATAAACATGTTTCTTGATTGAGCATTTTGAACTCCTGTGCCATGAGAACCGTTGGACGATAGCCCTGCATTCTGTACGTGGATGCATGTCATCCGTGCACTGAACCCCTCAATTGACTAAATTGCTGGTGATACATACAGGATGGAGTACTACAACGTGTCATAAGCAACCCATAAACATCAGCAGCGATGGCTAGATAAATATTGTCATTCTCCTACCGTCCTGATTTAGCTTCGTTATTGCGCCTGTAATCTATCTATCTTCTATCTATGTTTAAAATAAAACAGTAAGTAACAAAAAGTATGTACAAATAAGATAATTAAAAAAAACATCTAGGGGACTTAAAATAAGCTACTGAACAAGAAATTACCGTTTTAAAAAATTGTGTCGTCTGTTTGTCTGATCGAGCATCACGTACAAACTACCGGACCGATTTTGATGCAATTTTTAATGTTAGCTAGCTCAGGTTTAGATTTAAAGGCTGGTGTACTTGATATCTCAATCCGATGAGTAGAAGCCGAGTAATCGATAAAAAACCCCGCTGAAATGATTTGGATGAAATAAATTATTGTACTGTAGGTCCTTTTGATCCTGGAATAAGATATAGGCAACGTACGTACTTTTAATTTAACACAGAGAAATGACCACGCGGGCAAAGCCGCGGGAACAGCTAGTTTTAAATAAAACTATTTTTCTCTGAGTTTTCATTTACAATTCACTATGTGGAGTTTTGAAATCAGTTCTTTTAGTCAACTACTTTTGCATTTTTTCTTTACTAGTGAGCTCTATTGTAGTGTTATTTTGAAAACATGCTCATAATGTACGCTTCTATTTTACCTAAATACTAAAATAGATTGAATAGTAAATATTTTGATACTTTGAGCATGAATGATGACCGCAATAATATGAAGTAGATCGATATTATTTTGAAGACATGCTCATAATTTACGCTACTATACTTTACCTAAATACTAAATTAGATTGAATCGTAAATATTTTGATGCTTTGAGGATGAATAATGACCGCACTAAAATGATGCTGATCGATATTATTTTTGGCGATTGTCATTGACTTCACGCATCCGGTGTAGAGAGAACGCAATTGGTTAAAATTACCGGTTTCCACTTATATTCCGTATAATGTACTTAAAATTTAAAATAACTGACATCAATTATTAACCTTCAACCGCAAAATCAGTTTTCGAGCCCAAGGCAAGGCTCACTCCGCAAATGGTGGAATGCATGTAAGTGTGCGTGTTCTGAAACAAAGAAGTTAAGATAAAACAAATGTAGTGTGATACTAAAAGGAATATGGTGATTCTTTTGAGGGCTGCTGGTATTTTGCCAGTTAGGACACTGTCGATTATAAAGAGACGTAGCATTACGAGGTTCCTGCTCCTCGATTCAGAACCTTTCGATACCGAACCGAATCGATTCGATATTGTGAATGAAAAATGTATTGAATTGAACGATTTCATACCGAATCCACAGAATAAATAATACCATATCGATCTACAACTGAATAATCGAAAGGTTCTGAATCGGGGTGCTGGCAAGCTCACCGGATAAATAAAATAAATTACTTACGGCTTTAAATAGCATCCCCGAAAAAAATTATGCACTTCATAATTATTGCGAATTGATGATAAGATAACCTTACATAAGTATCACGTTCGTTATCTAGTGCCCATAGTACAGGGTATCCTAGTTTGGGGCTAGGTAATTAGTGTGAAATGATCCTGAATATATTTATTTTATTTTTTGTTTATTTAAGGTACGGTACCATAAACTCTTACTTATTATCTGAAAATGCAAACAAGATGCAAACAATCTTAAGATATCGTCTATTCAAAGCTTACTTGCTAACAAATATTTTCAGTAGGTACTTAACGTCATTAAAAGGTTGTCATTCCCGGAAGTCATGAAACAAAACAGAGATTTATCAATTTAACGCTATAAAAACGTTTCTCTAAGCCTCGGCGACAGCCGGCGGGCGGTGGCGCTTTGATAAGATAAGATAAGGTTTGGATGCGTAAGCGCATCAGAAGAGCGCTCCATTTATGCCGGCACCCACTCACTCACCATAGGCGACAGCTAACGCTTTGTAAATTAGCCCAATTAGCAAGAAATACAGCCTTGTTTACAAAATTCTGATTTTATTTTAGGCGATTTACTCACTATAATAAGCAAAGTAGTAATGACAAATCAACTTCGGTTTTATTAAATTCTCCATAATTAGTAAGTTAGTCATGATTCCACAATAATGTCTGCACTTGATTACAAAGTGTAATTTATAGAAATAATATGTATCATTGCACGACCCACCTCAATAATACCTCAAGATGCTCTGTGAGTTTGTACTTAGCGCAATCTCTACTTGGTCTATCTTCTAAGTAGGAACAGGAGCATTGAATATAACTGAATTGATAACGTGTAAGAATTCTTAGAAACAATTCGTTAAAATGTATAATTTTTTTAATATTCTCAATTATTCGAATCATTTCCTTGTCCATAGGTCCTGCTACCTGGACCGAGAAGTTCCCAGAAGCGCGCGGCGCCAGACAAAGTCCCGTGGACATCACCACAACCCTCGCTTGCAACAGAGCCTGCGCGCCGCCACTGCTGTGGAAGTACTCCGTCAACCACCCGCGCTCCGTCGTCAACCCTGGCTACTGCTGGAGAGTCGATGAGAACGGCTACGATTCAGGTATAGACTACAGACAATACAAAGCCCCGCGAACATCATCACAACCCTCGCTTGCAACAGAGCCTGCGCGCCGCCACTGTTATGAAAATACTCCGTCAACCATCCGCGCTCCGTCGTCAACCCTGGCTACTGCTGGAGAGTCAATGAGAACGGCTACGATTCAGGTATAGACTATAGACAGTACAAAGCCCCGTGGACATCATCACAACCCTCGCTTGCAACATAGCCTGCGTGCCGCCACTATTGTTGAAATACTCCGTCAACCACCCGCGCTCCATCGTCAACCCTGGCTACTGATATAGAGTCGAAGAGAACGGCTACGATTCAGGCATAGAATACAGTCAGTTTATAAAAAAAAATGTACTTTGTAGTTTCACAACTTCGGCTATTGATGTAACTGTCTGTACCATGTGAGACCCCGCGATGTACAGTCACGAGCACGACATGTAAACAATGTTTCAATAAGGTACCCATACATTTGGTTATTACCTCAGCGTCGAGTCTTTCTACGACGACTTTATTGCCATAGCTCGAGGCCGATACAAGTACTGTTGAAAAGAAAAGCGAGTTTTAGTACATTTTTAGCAACAAAACGTGATACAAATAACTAGCTTAAAAGCTAAAAACACAAGCCTACTCGTACCCTGCCAAAAAAGAGCTTTTGCCAATAAATTATATACTGTTGGAATATGCTTATCAAGACCTTCAATAAATTTAAATTATGAAGCTTTTTTTCTACTTTGGAATGTTTCCATTCTGCCGCCATATTAAATGTTCTCTAAAAAATTGCCTGTTACTCGGGGGATATAAGGATTCTAGCGATACCCCATACGTCTATATCTGTTCTGGCATTTAAAAGTTATGGTTGAATAAAGAATCTCACATACATACAAACATACATGAATCCTAAAAACATTACACTCCTTTTTTTGTGCAGTCGTGTAAAAAGTTATGTGTGAGGAGGTTGCTATCTTTACACCTACCTATCACGTCTCGTGCAAGTGTTAGTTAAAGGTACTTAGGTAGATAGACACACCTACCCCACGTGTTAGACTATTTTGCGTCATTGTGTCTCAAACTGTCTGAAATTCACTTAGTCAACTTTGTTCGTATCAGCCTAGGCATGCTAATAAAGATAGTGGCTTATGTTTTCCATTATTTTTTATAGAGCTCTGTGGTGAGGCTCAAGAAAATAAACTGTAACTGAACTGAATAACAAAGGAAATTGGAATCGCAATCACGCTACAGGTAGTACGCACCTACAGGTGTTTTATTTCTCTATTTAGGTAGAGCTTACAGCTGTGTTAAACCACGGTAATCGAGAGTAGTTAAGTATCTATGGACACGCGAAATTAGCATAAAAGCAAAACGGGCGGTCCCATACCATAGCTAGGCGCATTCATGACAGTATGTGCAAGTACTTACTAGACTTCTATGAAACATTGTGTCTACGCAACTATGACTATACAAAAACCAATCAAATTTGTATGTAGCCAGTACTGCATATCCGGATATTATTTCATATATCCGGTTAGGGCACGTGAAAACGGACGCCGCGAATCCTCGTGTCGTGGCGCAACTACTTACCTATTTGTAGAGCAATTTACATTGCCATTGGAACTCCAGCGGCTCCCCTTGTGGTGAGTCATCGCGCGTCCCGCTCACACGCGACTCAATATTTCGGGATAATCAATGCTATCGTCTCAAAACCATCTGATTAGCATATCGAGTGATTGCGCATCGTTCTAAAATTGGAGAAGACAAAATGATTGCAGTTTTTATTCAAAACTTTTTTTTTAATTGCTATGTTTGTATGTACGTATGTAGGTGTGTATATATGTATTTATGTATGTATGTTTGTTTGTTTAGGTTAAATCTTGCAAGCTAAATTAGTAGCACTTCCTCTTAGACTACGGAGTTGAGTTTTTGCATGTTGGTTCAATTCCGATGACAATGCATTTTTATGGTAAGCATGACCTGAATCGACATCCAGGATTAGCTCCAGAAAAAGGAACTCTTCAACAGACAAGAAATTTTGTGTAAGCATTTTATTATGATAGCCTGTTTTAAGTTTTACCATGACATGGTTGCTTCACTCAGAGTTAGGTCCTGACTAGGGAACTCTTCAACGGTTAACAGCACAGACATACGCATTTAATTGTGATAGCCCGCTCTAAGTTTCACCATGACATGGATACAGCATAAAAGTTTTTTTTATGTGTATAAATTAACTTATTTTAAGTTTGCTCCGGAGCAATGTTCAATTTCAAAAGGAGCAATATTGGCCGAGCGTTATACTTCAGCAGCCAGCACTTTTGTAAGTTAGGTAATGTGCAGGATAATTTGTTTCCAATAAACGATATGCAATCCTGGACATGACGCAATCTATCGTTGCCTAACATTTCTACCAACGACAAAAGAACAAATACAAGAACTTGTTTACTTATTTTCCTGCTGCGTTCCTCATCTCTGCCTGCCGATAGCTTGTCCACAAATAGCCGCAAATTCTTGGTACTGATTGTTGTAAAACTGTAGTTATTAACCGCAATAAACAATCCTCCTTCTATTTTAGTCTTAACAGATGTATCCTTCACTCCTTACAGTGCTGAAAGGCGGTCCTCTAGGCCAAGACGTGTACAAGCTGCAACAATGGCACTGCCACTGGGGCGCCGTGAACGGCGAGGGTTCTGAGCACACGGTCGACGGGCGCTCCTTCTCCGGAGAGCTCCACCTGGTGCACTGGAACACCTCCAAGTACAACAGCTTTACTGAAGCGGCGGGGCAGGCCGATGGGCTGGCTGTTCTTGGAGTCTTACTCATGGTAAGTTACATTTGTGGTACTAACGAATAGACTTCTTCTGTCGCTTGCTTTTTCTACCTAGACCAGCATACTCAAGGAGCCCTTGTCTCTTTATAGTAAAACATTTTCATGGTCTTTCTTCATGCTCACAAGCCGTCTGTTAATGAAAGATTTCTATCAAAAGCCGTTTCATTTGAGTGTGTCAAACTTGCGCAGGTTATTTTAATAAAGATAATACTGTCACGGACAATTAGCTATCTCACATTCTACTGTTAAAAGATTCCATGACTCAGTAAATATCAGGTTTACTACATTCTCTCCATTCTTACGAATTTTTCCCTTAAGATAAGGATAATAAGTCTCATTACATACTCGTAGTTACAATTCATACCGACAGTTAGGCAATACAAAACGCTGTATTAAGAAACCACGCAATGAATTTTTCCCTACAGGAAACATAATAGTGACGTTATTACCTGCTTTCTGTCATTCTGTTATTGGTCCAATTCGGTACCTATTCACACCACAACCACATGACGTGTTACTCAAACATTACAATGGCTGACCAAGCAAACAATAACAAGCTTAAAAGCGCTGAAAAACACGCCTGGCCTGCCATAAAAGAGCTTCTGCCAATAAATTATATACTGTTGGAATGAGCTTATCAAGGCCTTCAATTTGATACCCATATTGTAAAATAAGAAGTCTTCTTTTTTTATTTGAAAATGGAGCCATACTGCCGCCATATTAAATGTTTCCAAAAAAATAAAAGCATATGTTACTCGGGGGAATGTAAGGATTCTAACGATACCCCATACGTCTAAATCTGTTCAGGCATTTAAAAGTTATGGTGGAATAAAGAAACTCACGTACATACATACATACATGAATGCTAAAAACAATACACTCCATTTTTGGCAGTCGTGTAAAAACAAGCCCCAAATATAGATTAAAAAACTAAACTAATAAGAGTTTTTTTTGTGTGAGCTAGCCTGAAAGTTTCAGCCGGATAGCTAATCAGGAAATGCTGAAATTTTAATTGCAAAATTCCACCCGTAACGACAGACAGATAGATAGACAGACAACAAGAAAGTGACTTAATAAAAACGTGGTAAAAATGTTAAGCTCATCAATACAAAACGCTGCAATAAGAAAAAGCGCAAGACATTTTTTCCCTAGAGGAAAATGTTATAATTGTGGCGTAAGTAGGTATCTTTATTTTCCTGTTATCCTGTCGTTCTGTTCTTGGTCCAGTACTTACCCACACCACATCCACTTGACGTTTGTTGCTCAAACATTACAAAGCTGACCAAGGAAACAAAAATAATGTTTAGTTCTAAGCAAAACGCTGCATTATGAAGTAATTTGTCCCAACAGGTAAATTTTATAACAGTAACCTTTAATACGCGGTCTCTGTCCTTTTGTTCTTGGTCTAGTACGGTAACTAGCCATACCACAACACAACCACACCTGTTGCTCTTACATTACAATGAATGACCAAAGAAAAAATTATAATGTTGTAGCTCAGTCAGATTAGAAAGTATGATGACATAAGAATCCACACCAATATATAAAAGTGAAACGTTGTCTGTTTGTTTGTTTGTTTGTTTGGGGAGTTTTAACGCGATAGCGGCTGGACGGATTTTGATGAAATTTGGAATGGAGATAGCTTATACCCTGGAATAAAACATAGGATACTTTCATCATCATCATACTTTACTCTCGAACGGCTGAACGGATTTTGATGAAATTTCGAATGGAGATAGCTTATACCTTGGCATAACACATAGGAAACTTTTCATCATCATCATCATCCCTCACGCGGGTGAAACCGCGGGGCGCTTCTATCCATAGCACACCAATATATAAAAGTGAAACGTTGTCTGTTTGTTTGTTTGGGGAGTTTTAACGCGATTACGACTGGACCGATTTTGATGAAATTTGGAATGGAGATAGCTTTTACCATGGAATAAAACATAGGATACTTTTCATCATTATCATCTTCCCTTACGCGGGTATAACCGCGGGCGCAGCTAGTTTCTACTAAATATAACTCTTTCAATACGTATAATAAAGCAATAGGAACGAAAAAGTCTGTACAAAGAAGATAATTAAAAAGGAAATGCTCTAGGGTACATAAAATAAGCTACTGAACAAGAATATAACATTTTATAAAATTCGTGCCTGTCTGTTTATCTGTCTATGTGTTGGTTCGCGCATCACGTAAAAACTACTGGACCGATTGCGATGCGGTTTTCACTGTTGGATAGCTTATGTTTTATCTTAAAAACTTTATATCTCAACCCGATGAGTAAAAGCCGAGCAATCGCAAAAATATTATTGACGGCTGAAGGAATTTTGATCAAATGTTGGTATATTGGTATTTTAGGTTCTGGAATAGCACAAAAAGTACTTTTAACCTACAGAAATGACCACGCGTGCGAAGCCGCGGGCATCAGCTAATGTAGTATATAGTATATTGTACTTTATAGGTACTTTTGGTCCTGGAATAACACGTACGCGCTACTATTAAATGATATGACCACACGGGCAAAGACGCGGGCACAGCTAGTATACCATAATTGGTGACTTGGAAATGGGTAGTGTAGGTACAATGTAGGGTTATGAATTGTTACAAGCTCAAATACATTTCCTGCATTCTTGTTTTAGCTACCTATCAATTCACTAATATATAGCAATAGATTCCTAATGTGGTTTGGGTACATTTGTTTTAGCTACCTATCAATTCACTAATATATAGCAATAGATTCCTAATGTGGTTGGGTACATTTGTTTTAGCTACCTATCAATTCACTAATATATAGCAATAGATTCCTAATGTGGTTTGGGTACATTTGTTTTAGCTACCTATCAATTCACTAATATATAGCAATTGATTCCTAATGTGGTTTGGGTACATTTGTTTTAGCTACCTATCAATTCACTAATATATAGCAATAGATTCCAAATGTGGTTTGGGTACATTTGTTTTAGCTACCTATCAATTCACTAATATATAGCAATAGATTCCTAATGTGGTTTGGGTACATTTGTTTTAGCTACCTATCAATTCACTAATATATAGCAATAGATTCCAAATGTGGTTTGGGTACATTTGTTTTAGCTACCTATCAATTCACTAATATATAGCAATAGATTCCTAATGTGGTTTGGGTACATTTGTTTTAGCTACCTATCAATTCACTAATATATAGCAATAGATTCCTAATGTGGTTTGGGTACATTTGTTTTAGCTACCTATCAATTCACTAATATATAGCAATAGATTCCTAATGTGGTTTGGGTACATTTGTTTTAGCTACCTATCAATTCACTAATATATAGCAATAGATTCCTAATGTGGTTTGGGTACATTTGTTTTAGCTACCTATCAATTCACTAATATATAGCAATAGATTCCTAATGTGGTTTGGGTACATTTGATAGCATCATCACTGGTGGAGTTTCGTTAAAGAATATCAAGTTGCCACATAGGTAACTCATTTATAATCATACTTTATCCTCAATAAACGCTAATAGATTTCGGATAAACTTTTTGCCCGCTGGCATTGATGAGCTTGATCATTAATACTACTCTCCGTCACGCCATTTTTTTATCTAAATTACTCAATTTATCTTAATTATTGTATTAAAATTCTAAGCGAAGATAACAATGTGCGTCTCTTAAATTAATATAAGGGTATATAAAACCTGGGCGAGACGTCTGAGAAATATGTTTATATGTATAGGTAGTACTATTATTTATTCTGTGGTATAGTTTAGTTATAAAGTAGGCGCAGCGAAAGTTTGTGTCTCGGAAGTTGTCTACAAGTCGCTACGCAAACTGCTATTTTTCAGGCGCAATCCGAATGTTGAATGTGAAGACAGCATTGTATAACTATCTCGCTCACTCGCATACGTTTTTCGCACATCTCGCTTTTACTTTATGCTATTTTATCCCAACAGCAATACCTGCGCAATCGTCACAGAGCTACTTCACAAACATCAAACATATACATTGGCCGCGACTACTTTATTTTTTAAGGGGCAATATTATGGTCCTCATTTTGCTTGTTTGGTAGAGCAAAGGGAAGTGGATAATCTAATCAACAACACCCACAAGCCCGATAATCAACGCAGCTTTGTTAAAGTTAATTATAAAAATAAAAAGGCTGGTTTGGTAATTCGTGTGGGTACTTTATGTAAGCAGGACGCCATAAATTATTATTGTCTGAAGGATATACCTTGTCATAGCTGTCGTACCATTCGTACTTACTAATAAAATTGTATCAAATCGGCGAATATTAAAGTTATGAATGTTAGTTAGGTACGTGTGTTTTTGTTTTATTTTTTATTAATTACTGGCAAATAAGCAGGCGCGGCCAAATAGGTTTGAGTTTTGAATATAAAGCACTAGAGATAGTAAAACTGCTATTTATTGTCAGGGAAAATGTAGGTAGAGTCCCGTACTAGACTTTTTTTATATGCGCATACAATGATAAGTAGGTAGAATAGGTTTTCTCCTGCTAATAAAGTACGTTAAATGTTTGGATAATAATATGATTTTAAGAATTTTTACTGGTTTCCGCCTCTATCAATAAAGCCTTATGATTTTGTGTCGCAGTGGACGAATGCGTTTTTGGAGCTATTAGGCTATTTTTAAAATATAGAATGATTAAAAGGTTTGCCATACACAAAATCTGCATTTGACGAAAGTAAATGAACAAATAAAAACTTTTATTTGCAAGATTTTCAAAAATAGTCTCATATATCCCGTACGGGATACCGATAGCCAACAGCTTAATTTGTAGTGTTGATGTTGATAGATATAGATTCAATTCAATTCAATTTCATTTATTTGCAAGAATATAGTGTTTACATAGATGGCAATTATATACAAAAGGTCCAGTACATTCTACCATGGTATTTATGGTGTGCAAATATTAAACAATCATAAAAACATTTAAAAAAACACACATAAAAAATTATAATATACAATTAGACTATCATAAAAACACTCTGTGCTGAACTTCAATATTTGGTTCCTATTTAATTAATGTCAAAATTATATGTCCAATGTCCATAATCCATAATAAATGTCAAAATAGAGAGTTACAAAAATGTCATTAGAAATAAATAGATAGATATTGTACATCAACTAATTAATCTTATCTATTTTATCATTAAGAAATTCGTTTATGGAATAGTATGCTTTAATGGTCAAAAAGTACTTCAATTTATTTTTAAAAATGTTAGTGTGTTGTATGTCTCTGATGTATTGAGGAATTTTATTAAATATTTTAGTTCCCATAAAAAGCGTACTAAGTATTCTTATACTTGGTAGTTTTACAACTGGCTAATCTCAGCCTATCCTTGTGTCTCTTGCTGTTTAAAGTCTCGTAATCATTAATATTTGTCTTAACAAGCAGAGCAGATTCGTAAATATATAGCGAAGGGAGGGTTAGAATTGATAATTTTTGGAAATATGGTTTGCATGAGACTATTTGTTGCAATTTGCATATTGCTCGTATGCATTTTTTTGTGCTCTGAAAGCCTTTTCCTTGTCGGTGGAGTATCCCCAGAATAAAATGACGTATTTTAGTGTAGATCCTACATATGCGTGATAGGCACTAAGAAGTGCATCTTCATTAGCAACTTTTCTAAGCATGTATAGAGCATATGAAAACTGATTCAATTTGGTACATATATGTTCAACGTGCGGTTTCCATGACAAGTTTGCGTCAATGTTAATACCTAAGAATTTTGTGCAATTAATTTCTTTAATTTGTTTACCGTCATAATTAATGTTTAGAATGTCAAATTTAGAATTTTTATTTTTAAATGTCATGATATTTGTCTTTTCAATATTAATTCTTAGATTATTATAGCGTAACCAGTCAATAATAGATGATAAAGAATTATTTATGCCAATTTTATAATCATTTGAATTATTATCCGTAAAAATAGCCGTACTGTCATCTGCAAATAATACCATGGGATGGTTTATTACTTTGGGAAGGTCATTTATATATATTAAAAATAAAAGTGGACCTAGTATGCTTCCTTGTGGTACTCCAAACTGCACAGTCCTACAATTAGATAAGTATTTTGTTCCAATTTTCGTATTCATATCTAACCTGGGCCCCGATTCTGTAAGCTATTGAACCGCGATAACGCAAGTCGATCGCTTGAAATTCTTTGAGAAATTTTCTTATTTACCACCTAAAAGTGCTGGAAGCGAAAATTTTGCTAAAATTTTCGTTTTTTGTTTTTTTTTGTTTTTTTTGTTTTTTATTTTCCATATTTTTATTTTTTGAATATTTAAAATAAAAACACTTCTAGCACTTTTAAGTGGTAAATAAGAAAATTTCTCAAAAAAATTCAAGCGATCGACTTGCGTTATCGCGGTTCAATAGCTTACAGAATCGGGGCCCAGGTTATCTCAGATAGCAGGGCTGAGCCATCGCGCGTCGTAAAAACAACTATTATTTATTCTGCGGTAAAGAATAACAAAACGAGCCGATCACAGATATACGTTACATCTAATTCAATGTATGATCATCGGATATTACTTACTTACATTACAAGGCAATGGCAAAAATATTATATTACCCACTGCTGGCCATCGGTGGATATTGTAATTGAACACCAATTTGTATTGACGACACTTGACGTCCCTTATACAGGCTGTATTATAATAACATCACAATTCACGGTATTTTATGAGCCAAAAGACGTCACGACATGAAAATGCGCCGATTTCACGCTTTTCGAAGAAACACATTTTGTATCTTATTTATCTTTCTTCATAATTATTAGATACCATTTTTTAATATAAAAATAATTTACTAAAAAAAACAACTTTGATGAAATAAGTATAAAATGGGACTACACTTGAGATTTACACTAACAAATATTAAAAAAATACAAATCGGTTCAGAAATTCCGAAAATATCAGTGAACAAACAAACAACTCGTTTGTCTATATTTGTCATTTTTATGGTTCCGTACCTCAAAATCAAAAAAAGAAACTTTGTTGTCCGTCCGCCCGTTTGTCTGTCAAGACCCTTTTTCTCAGGAACGCTTGGAGGCATCAAATTAATATCAAGTCTACAATCCTGGAGCCAATTGGAGCTGTGAAAAAAACAAACTTATCTATTCCTGTGATGGACTAACCTATTTACATACCTTCAAGTTTGTACGGAACCGTCAGTGCGCGAGTCCGACTCGCTCTTGGTCGTTTTTTTTCTTCACAATACTAATATTATGTCAATGATTGGAAGCTATCATTTTTGTTGTATTTATTACTGTACTTATAATAAAGCAGAAAGTAACAAAAAGTCGTAGAAAAAAATTGTTTGTCTAAAATACCTACTATAATGAGTTAGTGAACAAGAATATGTTTTTTAAATCTTGTCTGTCAGTCTGGATGTTTGTTCGCGCATCACGTAAAACTACTGGACCGAGTGAAATAGGATTCACTGTAAAATACGAATATCAAAACGTCGAGAACGAAGCCATGAAACAACTTTATGCGATACAAGAAACACTAAATGGAAAAGTATACTTCCTAAAATAACTAGAATAAAAGCTAAAATAACTAGTATATAAGCTAAAATAACTAGCTTAAAAGCTAAAATAACTAGTATATAAGCCAAAATAACTAGCTTAAAAGCTAAAAGAACTAGCTTAAAAGCTAAAAAAACTAGCTTAAAAGCTAAAACAGCAAGCCTGCCCTGCCAAAAAATAACTTATGCCAATAAATTATATACATTTGGAATGTGCTTATCAAGGCCTAATTTGATACCCATATTGTAAAATTCGAAGAAAAAATATATATTTCGGTCTTGAAAATGGAGCCGCAAAAATGAATTTAAAATAAAAAATATGTCTTGTTACTCGGGGGGGATGTAAGGATTCTAACGATACCCCATACGTCTAAATCTGTTCAGGCATTTAAAAGTTATGATGGAATAACAGTGAGGTAACGAAAAGAGAGAGATATATATATATATATATATATAAAATATATATATATATATATATATATATATATAATATATATATATGTAAAATATGTCTTGTTATCCCCCCCGAGTAACAAAACATATTCTTTTTTTTTTTTTTGGTATTTTAGTGAAGTAACGAAAAGAGATAGATATATATATATATATATATATATATATATATATATCTCTCTCTCTTTTCGTTACCTCACTGTTATTCCATCGTAACTTTTATATATATATAACACTAGATTAAGCCTACAAAATAACCATAACCATTATAATTATTTAGTTTTGTGTTTAACGTGTGTTTTTTGTATAATTTTTGCAGCTAATAAACTTAATTTCATTAAAAAAAAAGAAACTCACATGCATACAAAAATACATGACTCCTACCACTATTAAAATATACAAAATATACCACTATTTTGTATCTCAATCCAACTCTAGTGAAGTGGGTGGAGGGGTAAATGCGAATTACCCGTGCACGTTCACGAATTACCAGTGGGTGAAGCCAGTGGGTGCACGGGGCATGCCCCAATCTGACGAGTAGAAGCCGAGCGTTCAATAAAAGAGTATTTGATGGCTGAACGAATCTAATTTGGTATATTGGTACCTAAGTATTTTAGGTCCTGGAATAACACTGCAAAGTATACTTTTAACCTAGAAAAAATACCACGCGGGCACAGTTAGTATAATTAAATACAACACCTTGTACGACTCTATTTATTAGTTTTTTTCAGTATAGGTACCTACCTACTAAACAAACAACAATTATCCGTCTATTCCCGTTGTCCCCCACTTTTTGTCCACCAATGGGGGACAAAAAGTGGTTTAGATGTCCCCCAGTGGCGGATATCTAAACTAACCATGTGGCATAGTCCCTCACTACTTAACTATTATAATATTACTTGAGCACAGGTGTGGACTGCGGTGCTTCAGGCTTGTGCCCTTATTGTCACATCTAACAATGTATTTAAACCATTGTTTATTGTATTGTAATATTGTAATACTTCATCTCATACATGCAGGTATGGCCATGGTTCATTATTACACACAATGTAATGAACCATAACCGAATTCATAATTTAATAACAATGCGTGCTACGATTCTGAATTTTATTGATACGTGAAATAACGTAGAATTATCTAAGAGATTTATGTTTTATTTATTTTAATTAATACATAATTAAGTAAGTAGACCTTCTTATAAAAAAACGTTTGTGTATGTTGAGTTATTTGCTTAGTTTCATAACAAAATCGCTTCGTTATTATGGAAATAACTATCAAAAATAATGACATATTTGCTTCACCATTTTATAAGTGAATAAGTACTGACCTACCCAAACAAGGTACGTATTAATTATAGCACGTACCGTTCGTAACTACGGCCACAGAATAAATACTACGACTTCAAAATATGATTTTATTTAGGTAGGTACCTAGGTACCTATAATATGTAGGCTGCAAGTAAACCTTAAAATAAGTACTAACGCCATGATGTATAGAACCATTAGGTGAAGAACCTTTCAGAGTAAATAGCAGTTAACCTTTAAACAGAAGGCATTGTGGTTAAATTGTACCTATAACATAATGCTCTTAAATATGGCGATTACAGTAGGTACCTATACCTACTAACAGTATAAACACGAATGTAGGTAAGTAAGTATGTTAGTTCGATACTTCTACATTTCTTCCTACCATTATTTTGCGTAATATAAAAATTAAATGTTTATGCCTACGTAACTATATTTCTATCTAGCTGTGCCCGCGGCTTTGCCCACGTGGTCATTTCATTTAAAAGTAGCACATACGTGTTATTCCAGGATTAAAAGTACCTATAAATAACAATATACTACATTTCATAAAAATACGTTCAGCCGTCATTTTTTTTTTATTGATTGCTCTGCATCTAATCATCGGATTAAGATACTAAGTACCCCAGTTTTTAAGTCAAAACATAAGCTATCCAACAGTGAAAGCAGCATCGCAATCGGTCCAGTAATTTTTACGTGATGCGCGAACAAAAAACAAACAGAAACATTGTACAGTTTTTTTGGTACTTACTGCTTTATTATAAGTGTAGAACTTATTTTGTTAAAATGATATCTTGCTAAATTCATTATCGTTAGTCACTACGGCTACGTGAGGGCAACCTATTACCGACTGTTATTGATTAATAGCAGTCGTTAAGTCATGACAGATGCCCTCGGGCGGCCTGACAAGCTCTGACAAAAAAGGCCAGCACTACCTCATACGACAAACAAACAAACTCTACTACCCGCAGTTCTTTACCTGGATTAAATTGATGATAAGTATTTCGTTACTATCATGTGACTGCGGCATTAAACTTATCAAAGGTACTGGGTATGTGTTCATAGCGATTATATCAGATTTACCTATCTTGTAGTGTGCCATAGAGATTTGTGCAGTTAGGTTGCCATTTTGATAATGCGTCTACTTTGCCTCGGACATTTCATTTCAGAAGTTTTGTTTTAACCCCAGAGTTTCTAACCCTTTATTTTGATCACTGTCAAAAATAAGAAAATGTCTTGAATGCTTTCAAAAGTGGCATCTCATTAATATTAATAAATGCGAAAGTAACTCTGTTGTCTGTTCGTTACTTCACGACTAAACTTATCTTGATGAAATTTGTTAAATAAATTATTCTGAAGGACTGTTTACCGCAGAAATGTGTCCACGGGGGCAAATCTAGTAGAATAGGTGTAGGTTGTATCGAAGTATCTTGCGCTAAATTCATGAGAGAACGGCGAGTGTGCAAATCCAAATACTTTTTCTTGCGACTGTATTGTCGATTATGGTATCGGTGTGGTAACCTTTGGAAGCGTTCTCTCGGCTTCCGCGAATTTAAAATTTAACTTTCACTTTGTGCGGGCCGGCGGGCTCTGGCCCGTACGCATGTGGCATGTATAGCAATAACTAATTCATCATCGCTCTTCAATTGTAATGCTAAAAATAATTTACGAGAATACCCACCGTGCTTCCTATACTATGTCCAACGGGGCTACTATCTGCCTATATCCTATATGAATAAGCGAACTGTGCCCGCGACTGCCCGCGTGGTCATTTCTCTGGGTTAAAAGTAACCTATGTGTTATTCCAGGACCAAAAAGTACAATAAACTACATTTCATAAAAAAAAGTTAGAAATAGATTTTGATCGATTGCTAGGCTTCTAGGTACTCATCGTATTGAGATACCAAGTACACCAGTTTTTAAGCCAAGCTCTAAGCTATCCAACTTTGAAAACTCCATCTTAGTCGGTCCAATAGCTTTTACGTAATGCGCGAACAGTTTTTTTATATATTCTTTTTCAATAGCATATTTTATGTCCCCTAGAGTTTTTTTTTATTATGGTCGCTGTAGTTTTTTTTTTTGATTACTGCTTTATTATAAGTATAGAAAAAATAGATAGATATGAAAAGAAAAACAAGTACAAATAGCATGCAATGCATAGGTTTTAACACCGTGGTACAACTATTTCATCCCAGCTTGGATAGTTAAGAATAGTAGGGATACGGTATCTAATGCTTATCGTAAGAGGTGAAAGGGGTTCTTCAGGGGTCAGAGACGGGTCTGTAAATGATGAGAGGGACTGTTGACCGAGTTGCTGTGGGTGCCGGGGAAGGATGGGCTGCGTGGTCTCTTCCCGGTAAGGAGAGTACCTACGCGACCCGTGCTAACTTGGTTGCTACGGATGAGACTGGATTAGTTAGTGCTTGCGTATAGCCTACGAACCCGACTACAAGATATTGCTGGGTTGTGGATCGTCCTCCTCAAATCCTTCATGGCCGGAGATATTAGGATCATCGTTTAATGCTGCCCCGGGACGAGCTAAGTTTATGCTAGGTATGTCTCTTAATTACCTTCTTGGTATGAATAAAGAGTTATTGTATTGTAACGAGTAGTGCGAGCAGGGTGCCATGTCAGCGCAGTCCTTTGGAGATCCCGCGACGCGTTCGCCGTTTAGTCGAATGTAAATAAAAACCCACATAAACCCAGCTGCCTGTCTAGTATCGATCTGAAGAATTCGCTCTCATCAAAAATAATAATATTGAAATAACTCAGTTACACATATTATAGGAACATAAAACAATGACGTAGTAAGCCTATATAACTGAAACCTTTCAACTCAGTTCAATCCTTTTAAACACGTTGCGCTAGCATTAGACTTATGTGCAAGTGCTAAAGATACAGCGTCGCTATGGGTAGGTATCTAGTCTGTTCTTACGTCCTATATATCGGTTACACGTGTGGATACTTAAATTCTAGAAAGTATTCTGTAGAAAGTATTAGTATTTCTGTCAATAACAATTTGTAGATACAAACTTACAGTAGTAACCATTCAAAACAGCTGTACAACTTTTAATACATAGGACGTCAGCGCCCCTTAGGTTGCAGGTCGGAATCTAAATACAATGAGTCGCATTTGAATATTTTCCTCGCGAGACTGATGAATGTCCAGTAAATAAGCGGACAATAGCGCAGAAACACTACAATAGAAGCAAAGCCTTAACGGATGAGGCCCAGTTAGGCTCCGAATACAATACTCGGCACAGCAAGGATCGCATCAAATTGTAACGTCCAAAAATTGTAATTCTATTAACGTAGGTATCTCGACTTCCTCTGTTTTTGTTTATCTTATTAGACCTTGAATGCCGCGATAGCCTTGCTCTTGACTGGAGCTAATCGCAAGGGTTTTTTTTTGCAGTGTGGCAGCAAGCACGAGGAGTTGGACAAGGTCGTTCGGCTTCTGCCGTACATTCAGCATAAGAACGATAAGGTGACGTTTTCGGAGCCTCTGGACCCGGCCAAGCTGCTGCCGGCCCGGCACGCGTACTGGACGTACCCGGGGTCTCTCACCACGCCACCGTGCACCGAGTCAGTCACGTGGATCATCTTCAAAGAGCCCGTGCAAGTTTCCGCAGAACAGGTGAGGAAATTTGAAGTGGTCGATAAAGGTTTTATTCTTGGGAAACTTGCCGCCACTACTACAAAGGCGGCGGTCAAGTTTAAAATTATTCATACACTATCTACTAGTACACAAAATTGTACAGTATCACTATATACCTAGACTGAAGTCATTATATCTGGCAAGTGGCAGTAACTAGGTTTAATTCAATGTAGAACTAGGTCACTTTTATATCAACGGTTAAGTATAATTTATTCTTCTGCGAATCTAGTAATTATTGGTTTCGGTCGAAACGTTTTTCACACGACCACAGAATCGAGAATCCATGGATCATGATGAAAAACAGTAATTTAAAACTACAAATGATTGGTTCCAGCTGGCACTGATGCGGAAACTGAAGTGTGGCGAGGCGTCGAGAGACGTGGAGGCCTTGGAGCTGCTGCACAACTACCGGCCCACGCTGCCGCTCGGCAACCGCGAGCTGCGCGACCTAGGCGGCAACTAGCGGCAACTAGAGGCACCTCGCTGTCGTACGCCCTTCTGACGCAACTCTCGTACCAAGTCCTGTGGCAAAGCCGTCGACGCTTCCAATTTCTTTGTGACAACCGGGTGACAACTCAGTGAAGTGGGTGCAAGGGCAGTTCTTCCATGCAAGGTGTTTAGTTGAAAGTGCTAAGAAAAATGTCTGCGTACAAAACTAACAAGACAATCGAAACTGATAAAAACCAGACTTCGAACACAACTAAAAAGAGGCAAAAAAATAAGTGAGAATAGTTGCTAACCAACTTTAAGTAGTTAAAGTTGAAACTAAAAGATGATTTTCAAATACCCATTCAATGATACCCCACTTAACATAGTTCGTTGACTTATTTTTTATTTTTCACAATACGGCGTCTGGTTGTCGCCATATTGAATTTTGATTATTGTCATGTCTTTATTAGCACTCGCAAGATTAAGATAAATCGACTGACGTAAGAATCATCAAGATCGGTCCACGCGTTTGGTTTATATAGAACAAATATACATAGCCTAAAAACACAATACCCTCCGCGCAGTCAAACTTCGTAATTTAGATATTTTCGACTTAAAGACGAATGATAAATTATTTATGCCCGACTGCCCGTAACCCTTCGCTAAAAGATATAATCTAAAAAGAAAAGTTATGGGAAACTGTCGACAACTTTTATTCTTTTGACTACATACTGGATTTGTTTGGTAAGAATACACACAGATACTTGAGACCTACTAAGTCTAGATCTAGACCGAGTGGCATAACGTGTGTGTACCTACACCACCGCTGACACTGAGTTGCTCTTCCAAAATTCGTGTGCTAATCGCAACCACTGATGTCGCGACTTATATAGATTTGTTTCCGAGTGTCAGCGTGTATTCTGTCCATGTCGCCATCGTGCAGTCGATACTTAGTCAACCGACCGCTGTCGCGTGGTAGGTACTTACAGATCTTATGAATAGAGTATTCCAAATTTTAAAAACCTGATCGGCCCAAGGATAAATCCTGCTAGTGAAACTAGAAAAGTCTAAAAGTGGCCTTTTGAGCGTTTGTTAAGTAGTTTCATAGAATCTCATCCTCGTTTCAAAAACATTAATTTTAATATTACATATGATGTAGCAAAGTACATTATTTTTCGCATTTTATTATACTTACTTACTTAGTACGTAATAAATAAGCTAGGCTATATAATAATAACAAATTATACATAATTATAAAATATTCAGTAAAGTCAAGTGCCTCTATAGGTATGTATTAGATACTACGAATAATAGATTAGATATCATAATGAACTTACTTATCCACATATTTTTGTTTTATGTAACTCTATCAGATTTAGTTTAGCTTGTTCCCTGAAAGTAACAAGATAGATAGATAAGTCTTTATTGTACACCACATAGAACAAAAATTAAAAAATATCTAAAAGATAGATTCACAAGCTTTTACAAGGTACAGCACTTTGATTTTAGTGTCAGAAGATAATGAATGGAAGATGTTTAATCTTATTTAGTATTTACATATCGTGTAGGGTTCCCTTGACTTCCGAACAAATTAGTATTTTACCATATACGTAATGGATATTGCATTGTTTTATAGTTTGTAAAAATCTCGTGCCTCGAATGAAACCGGCCCAGTTATGTTAACTGTGCTTTAGTTTTAAGTGATGTATTTATAATTAATCTCAGTAAAACAGGTAGCTTATACTAGTAATAAAAATATTATACATTAAAAATTAATTTTATTTTCACATTTTTATATTCGGACTTTTATATAATAAAATTATAAAATACTTGGTACAAACAGGAGGATAACAATCATTAAATAATAATAAAATTGTTCATGATAAATGTCGTTGCTCCTATAATAATATACATCTAAAGGTACAACTTTCTTAGACAGGGACTGCTTCTTTATTTCGAAACTAGTATACCTGGCGGCACGTAAGTCTAGCGGTGAACGAAACGCGGCGGGAATCTTGTCACAGTCAAAGTTTATATAATGTGTTAAAATGTTGAATACTTTTTATCCCGAAAACTGTCTGTGCCAAGATCCCCGCCACGTTTCGTTCACCGCTAGCTATAACTTGTCCTTAGCATTTTAATAAACATTTTAATAAATCAATCTCATTTTGGCAGAAGTCGAGCACCATTTAAGTAACATAATATGATAAATAAAGTGATTGATTTGTTCTTATAAATTGAAGAAGAAAAAAACAACATTTTTAGCCAATCAATCAAATCACGATATAATTAGTCTAATCTAACAGGCAGTCTAAACATATCCAACTGCGCAGGGGAGTGAGACGGGGGTGTTATATTATCCTCGGAACTGTTCACTAATGCGCTGGAAGATATGTTTAAGACGCTAGGTTGAAAAGGAATAGGCATTAATATCAATGACGAGGCCATCTCTCACTTACAATTTGCCGATGATATCGTCCTAATGGCAGAGTCGCTGCAAGACTTGTTGTGAAAGTGAGCTGAACAACCTGGTTGATGCTTCTCGACGCATCGGTCTCGGAATATCTTGTCTACTACCTTGCTCGCGGGCGCCAAAGCTACCTCGAGCACTACCACGCGCATACTGCGCGTGCGCACGCTTAGCAAGCGACTGGATTTGATAGATAAGACCAAGATCATGTATAACGATGTTATTGACCCGGAACCGATTGCAGTAAATTGTTCTTGAAGTTGTCCAACAATAGGACAAAATATTGCAATTAAGTAAAAACAATTTTAAGAAGGAAGCCAACAGAAGAATTCAGCTGGGTTGGGCAGCATTTGGCTTCGTCAAGTCTTCTCGTCGTCCATAGCATAGTGCCTGAAGACAAAAGTCTTCAATCAGTGCGTCTTACCAGTCATGACCGGTGGAGACGAAACGTGGGCACTCTACGGAGCTACGGAGAGAGCTATGCTTGGAGTTTATCTAAAGGACAAGATTCTAAATGAAGTGATCCGACCGAGAACCAAAGTAACCGACATAGCTCTAAGGATAAGCAATCTGAAGTGGCAGTGAAGTGGGCTGGTCACATTTCCCGAAGAACCGATAACCGTTGGGGTAGCTCTTCTCGAGTGGAGACCGCGCTTAGGCAAACGTAGTGTACGACGCCCTATGGCCAGATGGAGTGCGAAAATAGGTTGGGAGGAACTGGATAAAGAGAGCTGAAGACCGAGCTCAGTGGCAAATATAAGGAGACGCCTAAGTCCAGCAGTGGACAAGAATAGGTTGATGATCATGATGATGAATCTAATCAAATAATTTATCAGCACAATTTTGTTAGTTAAAAAATTTTTACTTAAAGACTCACTGTCTTAACTGAACTTAGGTTGTCACCAAATAACTAATATAGCTATTGAATATAATTGCTAATGACAAAATCGAAATCGAATACAAACAAGTTCATACATCTAGCGACACTCCTATAGCAAATTACTCGTAGTAAGTATTAGTTAAATGAGTCACTATGGAAATGTTTACTACTAATAATAACGCAAAATCAATATTAATATACATTAAACAATCAAGATGTTACAGTATTCTAGTTCAAAGTGATCTCCAGAAATACAAGTTGAGCCACACTTTACTCCGCAACTTTAAGAATCAGAAAATAAAATATAAACTAACAAGCCCAAATTAATAAATTATATACAAGGGCATAGCAACCGGGGGCAAGTATAAAAAGGGACGGCGACTTTCCACTAGCCAGCTGGTTTTCGTACTTTCCACTGGCCAGCTGATTTTCATACTTTCCACTGGCCAGCAGATTTTCATACTTCCCACTGGCCAGCTGATTTTCGTACTTTCCACTGGCCAGCTGGTTTTCATACTTTCCACTGGTCAGCTGATTTTCATTCATTTTCATACTTTCCACTGGCCAGCTGGTTTTCATACATTGTCATACTTTCCGCTGGCCAGCTGATTTTCATACATTTTCATACTTTCCACTGGCCAGCTAATTTTTATACATTTATGACGCGCCGGGCCGTTCGCCACCCGGTGACGCACCAACGCGGCCGGTGAAAAAACGCCCAAAGGCTTTTCAGATTGTTTCTTTGTAGAAACACAAAAAAAACCAGGGCAATTGGTAAAAATAATTGTGATAAAAATGTAGATTCATGCTACCGGCTAGACCCAATTTTCAGGATATTATTATACTGGGTTGAAGTTAGTTGTTCTACATACAATTGTAACGAAGCCTTACGACGAATGAAATCGTCTCGTAGCCTCCCAACCCCGTCTAGCTGAGCAAATGTCTCTGGGCATGATATTATAACAAGAAGACTTCTTAACTGCGACAAAAGTATCAAATAAGAATCAAATTAGTGACCTAATCCTGCTTATCTAGGCCAAACTGTTATGATTTCCGGCAGGTGGCACTAAGTGTATGCAATTCTTCTTAAACACTAGTTACGAATTTATACTCGTAACAATAATATAAGTATCACAATATCACATGTATTTAGATAACTATTTATATAACCGACAATTACTTTTGAGGTACCCAGTCAAACGATTGGCGAAATTTATAATATATGTATTTACTAGCTCATGCCCGGCATGCGTCGCAAGCCTTCAATTCTTGTATATAATTATTTCTTTCTGTTTTTTATGCCAGGAATCTTTCACGCAAGTGTCAACAATGTGCTATCCGACATGCACTTGTCCGGTTTTTATTGCAGATACCTTCACGCAAGTACCAATAACAACTGAACAATGTTTCAACTTAATCCGAAGACGAACAAGAATACAAATAAACAAACATTCACTTTATTGGTACGATATGCGTCCGCTGTCCGGTTTTCGAACCGCGTCGCTGACGTGCATGCGGTGAACGTTCGGCCGTGAATACGCGGTTATCGTTCGGTCCCAGCCACCTTATTTAGCCGTATAACCAATATACTATAAAATAAATCAAAATTACTAGCTTCAATAAGTTTACTCTATAATTTTTCTAAAGGAAAAAATTGTATTATGGACGGGACTTGAAACCGCATCATCAGCGCCTCTTCGCGGCACTTGCTTTTGCCAAATAATTCAATAAGTTTGATAGGAATATTCAGTAACTATTTTATTTAGTCTTAATCGTTCCACTGCAGTACAAAGGCCTCCATGTCATGTGAATTAAAGAATATATTTTGACCACATAATGGACATGTTTCCATTACTGCCCAGCACGGGTTCCAGACGGCGATGGCCACTACATTTATTTTTTTGCCGTTTCGCATCGGCGATATGCACCTACATATCGCCGATGCCGCGCCACCCAACAGTGGAAAACGCCCAATGAATACTCATGCTAGACAGTTTTAAGTTATGTTATCAATCAATAAAATACCTACAGCTAAACAATAACAAATTATATAAAGCTGGATCTTTTGATATGTAGTTGTGATGAGAGAACATTTTATTGTTTATATAAAAGCTATAATGCCTTGAATCACAGGAAAGCTATATTTATTTAGACTAAGCCTCAAGTGTAGCGCCATAAATATCTATATAAAAATATTAATTTCCAATACATTAAAAGTACTAGGTGGGATCAAACATTTCTATTAAATTATCAATCTCAAAACTGAATAAGATCTTCACAGGACTGGTGTTTCCTATCATCATCGCCGGTCTCAGCGTCGTAAAATTCTAAGAATTTGGGCGACGTTTTCCTCTTCGGTGGTACTGGCGCTTCGTCTAAAATACCCGTTGTGCCCAAGGACTTACCTTGTTCGGTGAACTGTTTGACGTCATCTGTGTTGTTGGAGCGCCGGACGCCTGGGGACAGTTTCATTCGCACCGGAGGACTGGGCGCCGCCCGAGAGTACGCTGGCCGGTTATCAAAAATTGAATTGTTTACTAACGAAGCACTATCAGGCAACAACGCCGAAGTCTTACTTCTCCCTAAAGCGAACACGTGAGTTGAACTATGCTTTTCACTTGGAATATCTTCTGTGTAAAAGGTTGTCTTTTTCGAAAACTGGTCACGGATGTGTTTGTGAGCTTGGACGTCCGATTTGCTCCGCTCCAATGTGAAGCCGTTTGTATGGAGATGGCAGCTGAATGAGCTGGTGTTGACGGTGCAGGCTGGGGTGGTCGAGAAGGGGATGGCAGGCGCCCACAAGCAAGCACCCTCGTTCCTTGGCACTAGCAGCAACGGATCCTGGAAGAAAGAGAAGAGGAGTGTTAGCAATAGAGAAGATTGTAGAAGTGCATAAAACAAGACATTATATCGGAGTCATTTATCCGCACGAGCCGTAGGCGAGGGTAGATATTGATGTCTAGGATAAAATGCCTTAAAACTGGTTTTGTTACGAGGCATGCCTTTTAAGTTTTGTCGTTTGAAGAAAAAACACAACTAGAACCTTATAGTACTTTTTATTGTTTTCAAAGTATTCACCGCGTAGCTTAATACACTTCCATTCGCTCAAACCAGTTATTATAACATTTATTCCACTCTAAAGTGGGGTGTTCAAAATGGCTGACTTGAAAGCGTCGACTGCTTCTTCACCGGACTGGAACCTTTGACCACGAAGACTTTTCTTAATTTTAGGAAATGTAAAGAAATCGTTAGGGCTTAGGTCAGGGCTGTATGGAGGATGGTCAAGAATTTCTACTTTTTCCTGCTTCAAATACTCAATCGTTTGACGAGCGCTGTGTGAGCTTGCGTGTCGTGGTGCAGGATGATGCGTCGCTTTGAGTTAGATTTTCGAAGTTCGGCGATGACTTGTGGTAAACAAACTATGGTATACCACTCTGCGTTAACCATTCTACGATCTTCAAGTGCAATAGTCGCAACATGGCCGAACTTTTCCGAGTTTTTCCAACGAACGTGGCCACCATCTTCTTTGAAGTGCTTCAAGAACGAACAACTTTAGTCGGCTTTGGCTCGTCTTGAAAGACCCAGATTGTAGATTGTTGTTTGGAATCAGGATCGTAGGCATAGATCCAAGATTCGTCACCAATGATGATGTCGTAGACGTGATTTGACTCTCCTCGGTTGAACCTTTGCAGAGTTTTCTTACACCATCTGACGCGGGCCGCCTTGTGATCGTCGGAAAGCAGATGCGGTATCCAACGTCAAACTAGCTTTCTCACACCAAGCGTTTCATGCAAGATCTTCTGAATGGTTGTCCCTGAGATGCCTAATAGAGCCTCTATCTCTAGATACGTCACATGATGATCTTCGAGAATTAGTTGTCCCACAGCAATGATGTAATCTTCAGTGAAGGCGGATTTTGGGCGTCCTTCGCGAGATTTGTCACTAACACTAGTATGTCCACGCTGGAATTCTAAATACCAGCGTTCGACAGTTCACAGACATGGGGCTTCATCATTGAACACAGATTTTAGCTCTTCAAAACACAGAAGCCGTGTCAGGCCTCTTCTAAAGTTGTAGAAAATTATTGCACCAACATTTTCCAAAGATTCATTTTCGTACGTAACCTGACAGATTCCAGTCGACGCTGCGACCAAAGAGTATATAAATACTACGTAAGAAGAGACGGGACTGACGTATATTGGAACAGATGTTGTGAATTTTTAAAAAGTACGCTGAGAATAAGTGCAACATAATAAAACTAATGACCATAGGTAATAACACTCTATATCGAGCATGTTAGCCAACATGACAAACAGAAAAGGATGTCTGCAAACATAGCACATTTTTATCGATATCGATATTTTGAGAAAAAAAACGTATTAGGACTATTTTAATTTATATGGGGTTTATAATAATAATGTTTTTTCTAAGCATGTGGTTTTTATTACATACAAAAATAATACATTATATAATACACAACACAATTTGTGTCTTTTTCCCTTAAAATAATGTCTAATCTTCCTTACTCCTTACTTAATATTACAAACTAGCAGTGGTCCGTGATTAATAGCAGTTAAGGAGTAGCAATTTTTTTAAATTGGGTTGTTTCTTTTTGTAGTCGGTGTTTCGAAAATGTTAGCCACAGAAATATTTAATTCATGCAGCTTTTCGATCGGTATGTATGTCAAGTCCTCTTTATCGGTCACTTGTATCCAGTTTTTGCACCTGAAAATAAGTTTTTTAATGAAAATTAGAAGATTAAGCGGTTTTAGGCTACGCGACATTAGGTATTCTAAATTTATACTTTTACTACGTTTACTATTATATAGCGTGGAATGCAGAAGGACTTAGAATAAGATTAGGAACCAAATGTCGAATAACGGGTTAGAAAAAATATCGATAACACCGGCACCGCACTAGTGCTAGCAAGGCTATGTTATTTTGTTGAATATTATGAAAGAAAAATCATTATTTTCTTGTACCTAATAGATTACCGAATATATTTACCACTTACCTATCTTTATTCAGTGGAAATTTAGCCATAAATGTTCGTTTTTGACCCATCGCTCTAACAGATCGCAAACCACAAATTTCGCAAGTTTTATATCATTGCATAGAAAACTTTCAAACTCAATCACACTATTATTTATTTAATGTAGAAACAAACACCTTCAAAGCATTAAATACATCAACAGACGGTAATTATCACAAAAGTAACTTGCCTAATAATTTTGTAAACAAACTTAAACCACAGAACACATATTCATAGCGAAGGCGTGCAAGAAGGTCATGCATATAGTGAAGTAGAAAATGATAGCCGCCATAGAAATTAGCCCACGTTTGATACAACAGTTAGGAACAGTTTTTTATTAAGCTGTTTCGCCTGACTGGCTGCGACTAAACAATAGCATTAATCCTAATACTTTCAACTTTTTGAGATTCAAAATTTAAACACATTCGAATATAGAACAGTTCCAAATTCAAAATTGCCGGGAAATATGGAAACGACAGAACTTAAAGGCATGCCTCTTAGACGCGTTTGTATACAATATATCCATACCAATATATAAAAGTGAAACGTAGTCTGTTTGTTTGGGGAGCTTTCACTCGATAGCGGCTGGACGGATTTTGATGAAATTTGTAATGGAGATAGCTTATAAAAAAAATACATAAGATACTTTTTATCCCGGAAAATTGTTAGTTTCCACTGGAAAACTAGAAAAACTGGAAAAATGTTGATTACTCGCTGTTAGAAACGGTTGCCATGGAAACGAAATAACAAGTATGTAAAAAACTTCAAGAGCATTGGTGCTATACCTACTTTTGCATTGGTTTTTAATATCTTAGAATAACATAGGATGCTTTGTTTCGCGATAAACAGTAGTCCGCGCGGACGAAGTCGCGGGCGGGAAAACTAGTTCACAATATAACTTGTCCACTATTCAGTATAGCCGCCGCTCTTTTCATGCCATTCCCGTAGGCCCTATGACAAGCGCATCCAGGTTTTTCATGCTATTCCCGTAAGCCCTGTGACAAGCGCATTCAGGTTTTTCATGCCATTCCCGTAGGCCCTGTGACAAAAACATCCAGGTTTTTCGTGCCATTCGCGTAGGCCCTGTGACAAGCGCATCCAGGTTTTTCGTGCCATTCGCGTATGCCCTGTGACAAGCGCATCCAGGTTTTTCATGCCATTCCCGTAGACCGTGTGACAAGCGCATCCAGGTTTTTCATGCCATTCCCGTAGGCCCTGTGACTAGCGCATCCAGGTTTTGATTACCTTCAAAGTAATTTGAGTAGGCATATAGATAGACTAGCTTTTGCCCACGGCTTCGCACGCGAGGTATTTTTTCTACTTGTGGTTTCCTTAAATATACTTACTGTGTGTTCAACTAATTGACAGTCGCCAGAAGGTTATAAACATAGCTGAGGGAATATGTAGACGACGTTTTCCTCTGGCGCTTCTAACGAATGAAAAGATTCAGTTCATTGTATAGGCTTAATAAATAGAGTTCTGTTTGGACTCTTTAGGTACGGAACCCTAAAAATTACTTACTCGTGGATATGTCTTTGTTTATAAACAAAGACATATATGATACTAGTTTTCCCGCCCGCGACTTCGTCCACGCGAACTACTGGTAAACTCGAAAAAAAAGAACCTATGTTCTTCTAGGATATTGAAAACCAATATAAAAATAGGTATAGCACCACTCTTGATATTTTTTTGACATACTTGTTATTTCGTTTTCATGGCAACCGTTTCTTACAGCGAGTAATAAAAAAAACAGTTTTTCCAGTTTTCCCGTAGAAACTTACAATTTTCCGGGATAAAAAGTATCCTATGTTTTTTCCAGGGTATAAACTATCTCCATTCCAAATTTCATCAAAATTCGGCCAGCCGTTATCGCGTGAAAGCTCCCCAAACAAACAAACAAACGGACAACGTTTCACTTTTATATATTGGTATGGATTTCTTTTTAAGATTTGTCCGTATGGCCAACACAATCGATATACTGTGACATATCTTTCAACCCCTATCTCGTAGGGACCCTTTATTTTTCGGAATAAAAATTATCATAATTGTATCTTTATTATGCCATGACATAACATTTCAGGATTTCATCAGTTTCGCCAACACTATCGATTGGTGAAATTATATTTTTACATAACTTTCAACCCCTATGCCGCAGGAACCCTTTAGTTTTTTGGTATAAAAAGTATGAACATTGAATATAAACTATGACCGTGTTAAGTTGCATCAATATCCGTCCAGTAGTTTAAGCGTGATGCGTGTTTATTTGCATAAATTTCAACCCCTATCCCGCGGGAACCCTTTAGGTTTTCCGGATAAAATCATTCTAAATGTTAATCCATAACATCAGCTATAAACTAATGTGCTATGTTGCATTAAAATCCGTCCAGTAGGTGATGCGTGTTCAAAGAGACCGACAGACAAAAAAAAACTGTTTTGGTCTGCATATCCATAAACCATTTTGTTTTTATTGATCGGGCGAGCGCCAAGCGTCTCCGTTTCAGTCTCCGTTTCAGCTTGGGCAAAAATGCTTTCGTATGTCCGGCGGATGTCCGAATGTCCGCCTGTCCGGCTGCTCTCCTCTACAGGTCGCATTTCTCAACCGATCTAGATGAAACTTGGTATACAGGTTAAACGATTTTTTAGCATTTTTAGTCGTCGGGGATTTTTGATTGCAGCGGTACTTCCTCCAAAAAGGGGCAAAAGAGGGCTACTGAATATCTTCGCTTTATAATATCCGATTTCGAAGGTACTTTTTTTTATTTGAATGTAGTAACTTTAAAATGGTCTCACAAAAAATTGGTGAAAATCTGGTAAGGTTATTCGGCGTGATGAGCAGAATAGCTCCTCAAAATGCAGTAAGTTGCTCACTTATACCTACTTATACCTATACCTACTAGGTAGGGATTAATGGAGCACCTTGGTTATTAATGTTAGTTTTACAATAAGGTAACTAGATGGCGCTACTGTGCCCCGCTAGTATTTTTCTTAAAAAAGTTTGAGCTCGCGAGGTCTATAGCTCACAGAGCCACTAGTTATAAGTATTGGTAGAAGATATATATATTTACTGAAGAATTGCTCTAATAAAATGATATATGAAAACGATAGATAAGTGCGTCTATGCCGCGGCTGCTTTCAAGAGAACGAGAATGCAGGATTTCTAAACCCAACTCATTAGTATATGGTATCACCTTAATAATCTATAACCAACCACCCGTCCCGAGAGCACCTACCCAATTCCTATACACATGCAAAAGAGTTGCCACTGCTATGTAAGAGGCAGCTCGGGGTAGCGAACGGGATGTCTAGTTCAGGCTTTACCGAATTGACAAACTGGTTTACCTTAACCTACCTACCTAGGTAGGTACATGTACAATTCTGTTGCATCTCAATATATATTTTAATAAACTGAGAGACGAATCGTGCAGGTCAGTCGCAATGCTGATGATAAGCGTCACGCCTGCCCGTAATAATTGCTGTGCCAGCCATCCTGAACTTTGTATTGCATAACCTTGGGCAGCACTGCACTGCCTCGTCACCCTGAGACATTTGTTTTAAGTCACATTGCCCAGAAATTTCGCTGGAAAAATGCAACAATCACCTATTTCTACGTACCTAAGAAACAGTTTTTTACGCTCATCATATTATCACTCCGAATAAAAATGATATAACCAATTTGCGACAGATTATCTGTAGGAAAATCTATCGTAATATCCAAAGACATCAATCAATCGAATCGCAAACAGCTATCAGATTATTAAATGCTGAGCATCGCGAGTACTTACAGTACAGACATATCGAACTAAAGTTACAATTCCCTAGATAACATTAGTTTTACTAATTCGCAAATAATAAACTAACCCGTTTTGTTTTAGCTAATTGGCGGAATATTATTACAATATATAATATTGAATACAGAATAACAATAATTTGCAGCGTTAAGTGGACTGGCAATACACCGAAGTGCTGAGGTTTCTGAATGACGCAACACCGCGACTGTGAGTATCCAAGTACAAAACCAGCAGTCTTAACATATCCAATTGCAAAGGGGAGTGAGACAGGAGGATGTTATATCCCCGAAACTGTTCACTAATGGCTTGGAAGATATGTTTAAGACGCTGGATTAGAAAGGAATGGGCATTAATAACAATGGCAAGAACATCTCACACTTACGATTTGACGATGATGTAGTCCGAGTCGCTGCAAGACTTGCAAAGTATGCTGACCAACCTAGATGATGCTTCTCGACGCATCGGTCTTGGAATGAACATAGATAAGATCAAGATCGATCATTTAACGATCTTGTTGACCCGGAACCGATTGCAGTGAATGGTGTACCTCTTGAAGTTGTCCGAAAATATGTTTACTTTGGGCAAATATTGCAATTAGATAAGAACAACTTTGAGAAGGAAGCCAACAGAAGAATTTAGCTGGGTTGGGCAGCATTCGGCAAGCTTCATCTAGTCTTCTCGTCGTCTATACCACAGTACCTGAAGACAAAAGTCTTCAATCAGTGCGTCCTACCAGTCATGACCCACGGAGCCGAAACGTGGACACTCGTTACGGTCCAAACTAGTTAATATAAGGTCGCTTAGCGAGCTATGGAGAGAGCTATGCTTGGAGTTTCTCAGAAGGACAAGATTCGTAATGAAGATATCCGACGGAGAACCAAGGTAACCGACATAGCTCAAAGGATATAAGCAAGCCAAAGTGGCAGTGGGCTGGTAGCATTTCCCGAAGAACCGATAACCGTTGGGATAGACGAGTTCTCGAGTAGAGACCACGTTTAGGCAAACATAGTGTAGGACGCCCTGTGGCCAGGTGGAGTGCCGAAAAGCGGCTGGAAGAAAATGGATGAGAGCTGAAGACCGAGCTCAGTGCATTAAGAGATGTCTACCGTCCAGCAGTAGACAGATATAGGCTGATGATGATGACAGGTGTCAAAATGACAGGTGTATAAGTGGGAGGTGTCTTCGTGGCAGGTGTCTTCGTGGCAGGTGTCTTCGTGGCAGGTGTCTTCGTGGCAGGTGTCTTCGTGACAGGTGTCTACGTGACAGGTTTCAAAGATATAGATGCCAACCTTAGGGGTGCAATAAGGAGGGTGGCCAAGTTTGCACGCGGGCGAAGCTGCGGGGCACAGGTAGTGTCCACACCAATATTTATAAAAGTTAAACGTTGTCTGTTTGTTTGTGGAGCTTTCACGCCAAAACGGCTAATCAGACCTTGATGTTTTTTTTTAAATAGGTACTGTACAATATAGAGACTAACATAGGATACTTTTTATGCGATAAAATGGTAAGTTGCCACGAGAAAACTTGAAAATTACGATTACTCACTGTGAGGAACGGGTTTTGCCTTTGAAACGAAATAATAACAAGTCTGTCAAAATGAATCAAGAGCGTTGATGCTATAGCTTTTACATTGGTTTGAAATATCCTAGATGAACATAGGATGCTTTTTTCTAAAAGCTAGTTAAAAATAAAAGTAAAAATATATTAATGTATAGCGATTGTCATACAAGCGAGAACTGGCCCCGTTTAAGATGACAAACATAGGTCTGTCGGAACACGAACTAAACCAATATGAGGGAACGATATGAATGCTGCGTTGCCAGCCCGCAGACAATTACATCGCGTTTATTATAGTGAAACGCGATGTAAGATACAAAGTCCTATCTTCCACTACGAATAAATAATAAGTCAGGAACTCTAATTCAGAACAAATGTCACAATAAAAGTGCCCCTACTTCAAACCAAAACGACGTAAGATTCAAAGTACGAATCACTTCCGAGGTTACAAATAGACATGCTTGGTGATTGGTTTAAATTCAGAACGAAAGCAGGGATTGGTTCACGCGCGTAATGCAATGTCTGCTATGACAGCTGAGTCATAGCGGCGTGGACGATGTTATGCAATAAGTGGACCGGACCAAGTCAGTAATAAAACAATATTACTGTACAATGTTTTTTTTTTGGCTCACTTTTTACAATTCATTAAATTCTTTGTCCCACGAAATATAATTAATTTATTAAGTTTTTGTCCAGAAGACATTAAAAGAGAATCTTTCTTCGCAATGTAGTGAAGACGGATTCTGAGAAATTTAAAACGGAATGTCCTCCTGTCAGCCTGTGAATTTAGAGCTGAGGTTCAAGTTCAGTAAATTATTTTTATATATTTCCATAAACTGTCAGGCGTTTGGGTTATTGTTGCAACGGCCGTGGTTGCGGATCACTCCAAAAACAACTCAATATGATCTTGGCTTAATATGGTTAAATAAATTTCTATATTTGTAACTCTACTAGCCGTGCAAAAAGTAATTTAAAACTTGAACTATGAGGAGTCCTAGAAGTCCAGTTTTGGACTGAGTTTTGGTCACTGGTTTCAAAGAGTTAGTATATGTTGTTACTCTTTGTCCATTTACTGTTCGAGTTTTTTTTGAGTGCATATTGATTTAGAGACCTTTAATATATTTTTCGCTTTGATCCAAAACGTCATGTAGTTTTTCTTTTACTACCACTGAAAAAGGGTGTTTAAACCCGTATCGGTCGGTCTTGAATTTAGTATGTCGAAAAGGTTGTTAAACGTTTCTAAAAATCTAACAGTTGCATCTGTTTCTTGAAAATCAGGCATGTTTAACTGTTGCGAACCAAACTTAATCGCATCAGCTACACTTTGACTTAAGGTTTGAATCGCTAGTTTCACGTTCATGATATTATTTCGAAAGTATAGATGCCGATTTGACAATTTATTCCCAAAATGCAATCCAACGATATCTTGAACATTTTTCAGTTTCGGCAAATGTGCACACTCAATTTTTTTTCTTGTTTTTATCTACGAGTGTCTTTTTCGTCTAATGTGTTACGCACAAGTTTCACCCTATGAAATGGATCTAATATTACAACTACTGGGTCTCCGGTAGATGGGTGGTCAAAAAACGATTTTGAATTGTTTGTGTCTTCAAAATTGCAACCCAACATCTTAGCCGTAGCGATGTTAGATGCACAGCCATCAAAGATCAAAGTAACTTTTGACCTTTTCCTTTTAAGGGCTAAAACTATATCGTCCGAAAAATCATTCAATGCAGTATTTTCTGTAGTATCGCCAAATCCATTTTTCTTCAATTGGGATAAAATATTTTAAGTGAAATATTCTTCATAGTTAATCTTTTATTTGGGCGTTGTAGATTTCTGATCTGTGATAGTCGTTATACTGCCAAAATAGTTTTTTTCTTAAATTTTGCGTTAAAATGTGTGTTTTAGGAGTATTCAGAGCAGATTCAATATCTGACGATGGTATATTTATCGACGTAACGCATGATTCTCTTTCTTCAAAACTAAAGACTTCGGTTGAAATAATATTATTTTTTTATTTTGTTTTTCTTGGTTCTTTTTCTTGGTTGGTAAGGTTATTTTCAGGGGAATAATATCAACACTGAATGTAATGACGGTGTTGTTTCCAGGAGAATAATATCAACACTGATGACGGTGTTGAAGACAACACCGTCATTACATTCAGTGTTGATATTATTCTCCTGAAAATAACCTTATTGAAGATTAGTTTCAAATCTATGAAAGACTGTCTCTAATTGAAATAGATACACATATACAGCTAAAATAAAAATTCCTATCAAACCTAAATATTAAGTGCAAAAAATAATAGTGAAATCTTACAAGTTTTTGTGCCTTATTCCTTGAGGGTTTGCATTATTTGTTTTTTTGAGCAACTCAGGAAAATCAAACACTTCAAAATTTCCAGAAGGTGAATTTTTATTAGCCTGAAAAATTAAACGTGCTTTAATTCGATCAAACTATGAACTGTTTTTTTAATGCTATTGTTATTCCCATGAGTCGAAAAAGCCGAACCTATATTACATACCAACTGTAATCGTTCATTATTATTTATTTGCTCATTTTGTTTAGTATTCTCCTAAATCTGTTGACGTTTCTTAGGTATGAATCATCTGCGTGAAAAAATAACAGCTTAATTTCAAAATTTCATCGAGTAGAAATTAAACTTTAGTGCAAAAATTGACTGACTTCATTTTGCATAGTATTGATCATCGCGGTTTGATAATGTATTTGAACGTCTTTGAATATAATTATAATTTTGCAACTAGTAGTGAAAAGTGATCCCTGGACATTTTAATCTTGTATGGCTCCTGCACCACTTCACAACACATGCTGTGTGCTCGCTTGCATGAAAAATGTACGACTGATGACGCGCTGGACACGACTTTTAAGCCCCACCTACTTGGGCACGACTTTTGTTGGGTCATTTTATTAACGCTGTTACGTTTCCTGACTTATTACTTATTCGTAGATCTTCCAGATAACTTAAATATCGTATTGCTACTTGGCATCTTAATAGCTCATTTTGAAACAGACTCTATTAATAAGCATAATTAATATTACGTTATATATGGGTTTTTTACACGATAAGCATATGTCTGTATATATAGAAGATGTCTTTTTATTTTACAAAAGATATGGGATTTGTTTATCATTTTTTAAATGTATATGCACAGAATATATGATAGTAGTACGTACATATATCCAAAATAAGGATGAAGATGGCGAGAGCTGAGGTAACAGCGCAACTGGTAGAGCCCCTGTACGCAGAAGTGGCCCCAAAGGATGAAGTACAAACAAATTTAAAAATATTTGGGTTCTAAAACATTGATGTTCTAAAATTTTAATATGTATTAAATCTCGTTTAATTTAAAGGACAATAGAATTTTATCTTTAAACATTTAGTAGTCTTTTTACTACTAAATGTTAAAGAAGTATTCAATGAGAACGGTAACCTACAAAAGACTAATGTGTCGTGCCTTTTGTTAAAAAGTTATCGATATAAACATAAAGTTTATATTTAGAATTACAAATTGATAAGTTTTAGTAAAACACCATCGCCGTACCCGTTGACAACGAGTTGTATATAAGTTGTAGTATTATCAATATTTTCAAGGTTCTTATCGTTTGATTTTGTGTTATTAAGATTTTATCACAGCAGAGCTGCAAGATATAAAACTCGAGTGGTGGGCTATCTTCGTATAATTCCAAAAAGTTACATAAAATTGTCTAGTGCTGTTCAGTAACGTTGCTTCCCATCATCATGGAAGTAGTAAAAATATATGGCCTTCTGGCTTTTTTCCTGTGTGGTCTAGTTGACAATGCAAAAGCTGCTGCCCGAATTGACCCTTTAGTGGAAACAGATATTGGATTAATAAGAGGATTGGTGTCATCCGATGGTGAATATTCCATGTTTATGGGAATACCTTACGCTAAAGTAGATGAAGATTTTCCTTTTGGGGTAAGTGATTTGAAAAAAATATATAAAATGTCATTACGCAATTCTTAAATGCGTGGGTTGCGAATTTAAAACAAGATTGTTATTTGACAGGCCTCTACTCCACATCCCGGGTTCGAGGAAGTTTTCGAAGCTTACGACGACTCTGTGGTATGTCCCGCAGTGGACGAGTTTAACAACACAGCCGTGGGAAGTCTCGACTGCCTCCGTTTAAATGTTTACGTGCCCAGCAGTGCTAGCTCAAGCAATCGTCTGCCTGTGTTAGTTTGGATCTACGGCGGTGGTTTCGAACTAGGAAACGGCGGCAGATATATGTACGGACCCAGTTTTCTAGTACGACACGATATCATTCTAGTAACTCTCAATTACCGTTTGGGCCCCTATGGGTTTCTGTGCTTGGATACTCCCGAGGTTCCAGGAAATCAAGGCCTCAAGGATCAACTGCTTGCTTTAAAATGGGTCAAAAGTAACATAGAGTCGTTTGGTGGTGATACTAATATGATAACTGTATTTGGAGAGAGCGCCGGGGGAGGTTCGGTAGATCTACATTTGTTCAACAATAAAGAAAATCTCTTCAACAAAGTTATCTTGCAGAGTGGTTCTGCTATGAGTGCCTGGATCGCTACAGAATCGGATCGTACAGTTCCGTTGAGAATAGCGGAATATCTGGGGTTCTCTTCCAGCGACGTGGGAGAGGCTCTATCTTTTCTATCGAAAGTCGATACAAATTTGGTAATAGCAACCACATCTGCTTTAGGTATTTTATATAGACCGTGCGTTGAAAAAGTTTTTGATAATGTCGAAAGTTTCATGACTGAACACCCTTATAACAAAGAAATACCGAGAGTGCAAAATGTATCAATTATCATCGGTCATAATAGTGACGAACAAATCATGTCTATTGTGCAACCGCCCGTGGACCTATTCCGTGACTATCTACTAGAGTTTTTTGATTTTGAGGAGGGCCAACATGCTGAAATGGAACAGTTAATCAAACAATTCTACATTGGCGATGAAGAAGTTAACGATCAATCTGCCTGGTCAGTAAAAGATTTTGATTCTGATTTTCTGTTTAACCATCCCGTACCGAGAAGCGTTCAAAAATACCTTGAAAATGGAGCTAAATCTGTATATCAATACATGTTTTCCTACACTGGAGGAAGAAACTTTATGAAAACTAGACTGAACATAACTATTGGCGGTGCGGCCCACGCTGATGAGATAGGCTATCTATTTGATCAAGAATACATGAAGGATGTAATGTCACCTGAAGATCAATTAGCTGTTGACCGAATTACAACATTATGGGCCAACTTTGTAAAATATGGGTAAGCAAAAAAACTTATTTCGGTATAGTATAAGTAGACTCTTAAATAATTGTAGTTTATGAAACGTTTGCATAACGAGGGTTATTGATACACGAGAAAGAGTTTAAGCATCACTCGAGTGTTTTGAACTTTTGATACCCAGTTATGTGCGGTTTCATACACTACTTTATCTACTTTACCACTCATGCAAAAGGAACTAACATTTTATGGAAAAAGAACTGTCGTAATTTGGACTTGATTTTGTAGGTAAAAGCTCATTTGTCATGTTCGTTGCTGTTTCCGTTATGTCAGGTGGAGACAATTTTTTCTCACTAGCACTGCTATTTTTAATCAGGATAAAACTATTGATCAACAAAAACACTTAACACATTAAATTGGTTAGTTACTAATTAAATGTAAAGTAAATTACGCGCCAAAATCCAGTTCACAGCGAATTCGCGCGCATACGGTCTAACACGCGCCGCCATAGATAATAAATGGCGAAAACCCTCGTCTCTTTCAAACCAGTGCTTTTATGGGAAAATAATAATATTATAACTTTGTTTAGTTCTAAAAACAGTGTTATAATAGGTTTTTTTTCTTATTAGACGTGCCGTACGTAAAGTATGTCATTATGCACCATTTTTGAGTTCATAATCCGGATTTTACATAATGAGTGTAGATAAATATTATAATAATACATAATCGTTCAATATTTCAGAAATCCAACTCCGGAGACATCTGCACTGTTGCCAGTTACTTGGGAGCCGGTAACTGAAGACGAATTGTTCTACTTAAACATCGACTCGGAACTAAGCCTACAACAGAGACCTTTCCATGATAGGATGACATTTTGGGACCTCTTCTATGAATTAAACAGACAATTTCTAAAAGGCCTATAAGGGAATGAATTAAAAAATAAGTCATTTTCTACAAGTAAAATTAAAAAAAAATACAATCAATAATAATAATTAATACAATAGGTACATCATCATTTTTGCACTTAATAAGAAAACAGTGTTCAAAAACTGTCAATAAAACAGGTTTAAAAAAAACGGATTTGCAAAAGACTGTATTTTTTTAGATAAAACTGTAATTAAATCTTCGTTTGTCTTTAAGCTAGCCAATAGGACTTCAAAACTAAATATCACAACCTGCAGAAGGAGAAAGAAGCACATGTCGCTCACATCCAAACACTCAAAAATTAATTCTATAATCTCCATAATAGTTCAAGGACGTCGTGGATTGAAATAAGGAATATACCTACGTTCACAGATAAGTCGGGAGTCCGAAGAGTACCTCCTGGGCCTTGTTATAAGGCGGGGGAATCGTTTGACATGGAAGTCCTTCCATAAGAAGGGCAAAACCATATGCAAGCATATGATCGCCGATTCATTAGCGTTATAAAATTAAAACTCTGCATCATTTCGTTCTAAGTCCTATAATAAGAGCACCCGGGTATCCGGTTCAATACTGTTTGTTTGTTTGTCGTATGAGGTAGTAGTGCTGGCCTCTGATGTCAGAGTTTGTCAGGCCACCCGAGGGCCTCTGACATGGCTTAACGACTGCTATTAATCAATAGCAGCCGGGACCGACAGCTTAACGTGCCCTCCGAAGCACGGAGCGATGGAAAACAGTACATAACTTAGGCAAGTCATTGGCGCGGAGCCTAGGATTGAACCCGGTATTGTTGGATTCTAAGTCGCACTTTAGAACGGTTAGGCTACCATCGCTCTACTACTACCAATCTACAAATAACCTGCCCTAAAATTGCAGTGTGCATCTGGAAGTCTTCACTCCAACAATGAAAAATATACACTTTTTGGCAAATAAACATGCTAAAACTTCACTGTTTCTCATACTGCTGGTGACAAAGATTAACCGTTACAGACAGACGGTGGAAAGCTACTTTGTTTCATACTATATATTGATGTACAGACATTTTGTTACGTACTGCTTTATTATATGTATAGATATAACATACCTTTCCAGTTATGCTGTAAACTTTTGATTGCAGTGTATGGAGCCTACTCCGCATATATTCATAAGAGCACTCTCTTAATTTTATCACCCAATGGATCACGTTGTCTTCAGCTCGCGCTGCGAACACGTGCCGCTTTTCCGGTTCATCTCTGTAATGAATATACGTAAATTTGTTTAAAATATATTTTGATAGCCACCTTTATTTGTTAGAAATTAAAATCATTTTTTCGCCATATTTTTTTTTCGCCATGTATTTTACAGCCATTTTATTCAGACACTATAAATACTACAAAGTTGAATGACAAATAATTGCCAAATGATGCAATAACAAATAATGAATTGTCTCCCAGGATAATCATCAGCTTACATTACAAATAGAGATTCCAATACCGGGATGTATTTATAGTCCCGAGAGGGTTAGTAAATTTTCTTCCTAACCATCACACCATTGTGACAGAGCAGTGTGAAGGTTAGTCGGTCGCGGATTTTTGCAATAACTTGAAATTACAAACCAAATTAAAAATTGTAACTTTTAAACTTTCGCGATTCGAACACATAGTTAAGTATTTAAACGGAACGTCGAGGTAAATAAATAGTAAGTTTTCAGCGCGATTAAGTCCCGTTTATATATTTAACTACAAATTAAAAATTTATATAACCCCCGTAGCTAAGAAGCATCTCGATCACATCAGCTTTCAAACATAAAAAACCGCAATCGGTCCATTCGTTTGGGAGCTACGATGCCATACACACACGCACCCTAAACTTAAAGCACCCCTCTCTTTTAAAACGAAAGGAACCTACCTGCTGTTTTATTTGAGCCATTTGTGTTGGGACATCTGTACACTGACAGCTTTTGAAACTCAAAAACTGATATGACAATGGTACAACTGAACTTACATAAATGAAATAGAGAATGAAAACGGTATGCTCTGCCCGTGTTCCATCTGTATTGATGAGTTCTCCATAACAAACACCCCCGCTGGAGACTTGGTGTCAAATTTTCCCATTTCGCTTATTTTGAAATAGAACAGGTAGTTGTTTATCAGCCGAAACCATCTTTCTTTGAATACTGAAAAGGAAATATTACAAAATAAATCTTTCATACGTTTTTTAAATAGTTTCATTTTTTTTATAATATAATTTGTAACCTTGGGTACACCTTGTTTCGCATAATTTTGTTTCACCGAAAATGTTCAGCATCTAGTATTTTCGCATAATCGTACATTGGCATGGTTGTTTTCTGCATTGTCATATTATAACATGGCATTGTTCGTTAGACCTTTCAGACGTCAGCTTTGCCCAGCAGGTTAAGAAAAAGAAAAAATGAAAAACTTTGTTCGTCATATAGTCATCACCTCCCCACCCTTATCCCACTATTATATAAAAGCAAATGAAGAAAAGTACATGTACCGACCCCTTTTCGGTACATGTCGGGTACATGTATTCGGTACATGTATTCTCTCTATCAGCCATTATCTCATCCCTTATCCTCCTCATCATTATCCCTTCTTAACATGTCATCTCCCATACAATCCATCCAAACTTTTTTTTGGTGTTCCTCTACGCTTGTTACCATTCACGTTCATTTTTAACTCTCTCCTCGTTACATGAAATACGTCTCTCCTCATAACATGCCCATACCATGATAACTTTTTACTTCTCAACTTTTCAGTAATTACTTTCAAACTTTCTAACTTTCTTTCCTAATTTATCCATTCTCGTCACTCCACACATCCATCTCAACATTCGCATCTCTGCTGCATGCAATCCTTTTTTCATGTGACCCTTTGGTGGCCCAATATAATGTTTTTGCATAATCTTAAATTGGCAATTATTTTTTTCTGTATATTGGTTTGTCGTCATAATTATTACTTGCTCTAATTTTTATTTGGCAAAACATAAATGTGGAAGTCATAATAATTGAATCGTCTCTTAGTCGTATAATACCCTTTAATACAACATGCATACTCGGCTCGGGTGATGTCCTCCATTCACCCTGGAGGTGGACATCGCCCGAGTCATTTTATTTGGATGTCCTAAACAAAATTTTAATTTATAAGATTTATATCAAAAAATATATAAAACACTGCTATACAATACCTACCAAATTCGCTGGCACGAACCTGCCAGGCTGGAGCGTAGCGAGCGATGCTCACGAAGTGGAAGTCTTAGCAGGCGAGCAGGGTGGCAGGAATGAGAGCACACAGACATCCACTTGGTATGAGTCTGCCCTACCACCTTTATGAAACTCCAAAGCGCGGAGCCAGAAACTCGCAAGGAGTTCCAATGCGAATGTATCGAAAGGATGACGAAGCGATAGTTTGATTCTGGCGAGAGCCTATATAAAATTATTTAACAATAATATTGTATTGTGTTCACTAATGCCCTGGAAGATATGTTTCAGATGCTGGATTGGAATTAATATCAAGTGCGAGAATATCTCTCACGCAGTTTAATATTTAAACGGGACTTAATCGCGCTGAAAACTTAATATACGAAGACTTCTCGTGACCACGATCAATGCAACTTGATCGAAAAATCAAGGTAAATAAATATTAAGTTTTCAGCGCGATTAAGTCCCGTTTAAATATTTAACTATGTGTTCGAATCGCGAAAGTTTAAAAGTTACAATATCTCTCACGATTTGCCGATGATATCGTCCTAATGGCGAAGGCGCTACAAGACTTGCAAAGTTTGCTGACTAATGTAGATGATGCTTCTCGACGCATCGGTTTCGGAATGAACATAGATAAACCAAGATATTTTTTAACGATCTTGTTGTCCCGGAACCGATTGCAGTCAACAGTACCTCTTGAAGTTGTCCAACAATAAGGTTACAATTAGGTAAGAATTCAGCTGGGTCGGGCAGCGTTCGGCAATCTTACCACAGTGCCTGAAGACAAAAGTCTTCAATCAGTGCGTCCTACCAGTCATGTCCTACCTAGTCCACAAATTTAAACACAAATTCAGAGCGCTATGTAGAGAGCTGTGCTTAGAGTTTCTCTGAAGGATAAGATTCGTAATGAAGATATCCGAGGGAGGATATGTGACCGACATAGCTCTAAGGATAAGCAAGCTGAAATGGTAGTGGATTGGTCAAATTTCCAGAAGAATCGATAACCGTTGGGGAAGACGAGTTCTCTAGTGGAGATCACGTTTAGGCAAACATACCTGCGAAAAGCGGCTCTAAGAAAATGGATGAGTAGAACTGAAAACCGAGCTCAGTGGCATTAGTAGAGGCCTATATCCAGCAGTGGACAAATATAGGCTGATGGTGAACAATAACAAACATACGTAAAAATAAATAATCTGACTTTTGTAACTATGGTTGTTATTTAAATCAACTGTGATTTGAAAGGAAGGACAATAATTAACAATCTTACTTTTGAAAATGTGATTTAGGTAAATGAAAAAAAAGTGAAATAATAAAGTGAAACGTATTCGGAAAAATAATAATAGGAAATACGAATTTCGTCTGTATGATAAATATTCATAACCTTAAATATTCGAATAATTAAAATTTCAAATTATTTTATCATGTACCATTTTTTGGAATGACAATAGAATAAATAGCCTATAAGCATATAATCATAGCAAAGTTCTAATCATAGGCAAAATCTAGTTTTTTAAATGTTATGTGTAGTGTGTTTTATATTTTATTAGCAGTATTTATTCGGACGAAGTATTTGTATACCAATAAAATGTTATGTTAAGATTGTTATGCGTACAAATTATATGTGAGACAATTTTAGAGCTATGGATCAGTATGCTTACAGTTATTATGCGAGAAAAAATATGCTATACAGTTATTCGAAATTTTCGTTATGAGTACAGATGAGAATGCTTTTTTTTATTAAACTTTAAATCAAGTAGAAAAAGTCACCACAGCCACTTTTGCTGATGAACGGCAGTTCTCGCCAGTAACACAAACCCAGCAAGTGCATCCGCAACTCTCCTAAATGGACTGGATGAGATGACCGGACTTGCTACAAAAATGGACAATTAAAGCCAGTTCAACAAAATCAGTTCAAGTCACTTTCACCCTCAGAGAAGGAAACTGTCCTCCAGTCTAGCTAGAAAATGTGACTCTACCACACAAAGACAATGTGAGATACATGGGACTCCACCTGGACCGCCGCTTAACCTGGAAGGACCACATCAAAACCAAAAGAGAGCAACTCAACCTTCGCTACAAAGGTTTATACTGGTTACCGGGCTGGAACAGCAAACTGTTGTTGGACAATAAACTTCTCATTTATAAAAGCATCCTTAAACCAGTCTGGATGTACGGTATCCAACTGTAAGGCATCGCTAGTAACTCCACATATCTATGCTACAAAGAATGCAAAACATAATTCTGCAATCAATAAGCAATGTGCCCTGGTACATACCTAACTCAGATCATGATCACCTTGAAATGAGCCCAACCACCACTTAGACTAGAAGGAGACGAATGGGCCAAAACAGCACAAGAAAGGGTAGAAGCATTCGCGGATCACCTATCTAATGTGTTTTTGTGTTTTTTTTTTTGTTTATGTGTGTTTAATTTTTATGTGTTATGTGTTTTATCTCCTGTGTACCTACCCAATGACGGTAATAATGAAGATCCAAGCATCGACGTCACACTCAACCAAGACTTTCAGCTGGACCTTCCTATAAAACCAACTAACCCTAGAGAAATAAAAAGATTAATAAACAAATTATACAATAAAAAAACCCCGGGGTTTGATCAAATAACCAAAGAGGTACTGATTCGACTCCCAAGGAAAGGATTAGTTTTGCTCACTACTCTCTTCAACGGCATCATGAGAGTCGCCCACTACCCTAGCATATGGAAGATCTCCCAAATCATCATGATTTATAAAGACGGTAAACCCTTGCACGAAGTCAGCTCGTATAGACGAAAGTCATTAATGAGAGATCAATAATCTCAGAACATCAATTTGGATTCCGACAAGAACACGGCACTATTGAACAAGTGCACAGAGTTGTAGATCAAATAAGGAAATCCCTAGAACACAAATAATACTGCTCCGCAGCGTTTCTAGACATCCAACAGGCTTTTGACAAAGTGTGGCAAAGTGTGTCCTTCTATGCAAAATCAAAGAACTACTACCACACCCGTTCTTTGGAATACTTGAATCTTACACCTCTGAAAGAATATTCCAAGTCAAAGACAGCAAGTATACTTCCAAATTTCATGAAATACATGCAGGAGTACCTCAGGGATCAGTACTGGGCCACGTCCTGTATACTATTTTCACATCAGACTTACCGGAAACACCTGAATTAGTCACAGCCACATTTGCAGACGATACCGCCATTCTCGCCAGTAGCAAAGATCTAAACAAAGCCTCACAGTCCCTTCAAAATGGACTAGACAAAATAGAGTGTTGGCTGAAAAAGTGGAGAATCAAAGCTAGCGTCTCGAAATCCACCCAAGTCACATTCACTCTCCGAACGGGTAACTGCCCACCCGTCCACCTAGGAGATACCACACTTCCACACAGCGACTCTGTAAAGTATCTGGGTATGCACATAGACCGAAGGCTAACTTGGAAGAAACACCTGCAGAAAAAAAGGGAAGAACTCAACCTCAGGTACAGAGGACTGTATTGGCTGCTTGGAAGGAATTCCGTTCTAAGCACAGATAACAAACTGCTTATCTACAAGGCCGTTTTAAAGCCTATCTGGACTTATGGAGTTCAATTGTGGGGATCAGCCTGCAAATCCAACATTGGAATTATCCAGAAAGCACAGAATAGACTTCTAAAAAACATCACAAATGCCCCATGGTTCATAAGAATGGATCAATCACAATGTTCACAAGGAACTTATTGTTGATACTGTCACCAGTGAAATAAGGAAATACTCAACAAAGTACAAAAAACGCCTAGACAACCACCCTAACAGGCTAGCAGCTGAGCTTACGATTATAAATTATCCAAAGAGGCTCAAAAGACAAGATATCGTGGAACTTGATGTTCAATGAAAAGGAGAAGAGATTAATGGACCGCTCCTCCTCAAAACCATACAAAGCTAACAAACCTGCTCATGGTCAAGGCCTGATAGCAGATAAAATAAAAAAAAATAAAAAAAACCTTGAAATGAGGACAATCAAGGAAGAGATCAGAAATGTCACCACTACTTATCAAGACCGACTAAGGAGGCACCCAAATATCTTGGCTGTCCAACTGACCAGCCCTTGCTATGCGCCGAGACAAATAGAGTTCTTTCCCCTCAATAGGGAACAGTTCCAAATAAAATGAGGAACGTCTCCACTGGGGGACACACTCGTACTCACCAAAACACCCTCAACAGATCTGCTAAAAGTGCTACTGATTGCAGATGAAAACAGAACAAAAAAAAACTTTAAATTATGACTTAAAAAAATAATATGAGCCAATATAGATCCGTAACCTTAGTGTTTTATTTTGATCAAAGAAGAACACTGATGTCTTTTCTACTAATTTGTTTTTTGCAACCATTGTATCAATTAATGTTTTTAGAACCATATATATATTTTTTATCACTGTCTAGGCAATCATTTGACCACGATCTCACCTGATGGAAAGCGATGATGTGGTTGAAGGCACGCTTGCCTAGTAGATACCTATTCACTCTTGACTTGAACACACCTGGGTTATATTTTACCGGAAACACTGACGAGGGCAGGGCGTTTCACTCCTTAGAAGTTCTTATAATAAATGAAGAAGCGAAAAGCTTCGTTCTTGTGCGAGGTATTTCAACCATAAAAGGATGGATCTTTGCCGATCGTCTAGTCGTACGGTAATGGAAAGGTGATGGGGGAATCAGATTGTGCAGTTCTTGTGCACACTCTCCATAGTGCAATCTGTAGAATACCGACAGACTTGCGACCTCATGTCGATGCGCCAGACTTTGAAGCTTACTCTTTACCAGAGTGTCATCTCCAATGAGCCTCATAGCACGTCTCTCAATTGAATCCAAAGCCTCGAGCTGATACTTGGCAGAACCGTCCTAGAGGTGGCAGCAGTACTCCATACAAGATCGGACCTGACTATTGTAGATCCTTGCATGTCAAGCAATCATTTAATTAATTGACATATTTTTATATTATTTGATTTATAAATTGCATTTTGTTTTTTTCATTAATAACGACTGATTTAATTAATTGACATATTATTATATTATTTGATTTATAAATTGCATGTTGGTTTTTTTCCATTAATTTGTATTTTAATATTTGTATGCCCTAAAGGCAAAAACATGTGAACAACTTATTATAATAAGATCTTGCATGCTGATTTGTATGTATACCATGTTTTAATGAATAAATTATCTTTATCTTTAAACTACATGAGCCCGCGGCATTACCTGCATGGTCACTTCTCTTGGTTAAAAGTAACCTTTGTGTTCTTTCAGGACCAAAAGAATCTACAAAGTACAATATACAGCATTTCATCAAAATTTGTTCAGCCGTCAAATAGTTTTTTATCAATTGATTTTAAGTCAAAACCTAAGCTATCCATCAGTGACAAGTAAAAATTATCATAAAAATACAAAAACCCGATAGTGTGACTGTACTTTAAGTGTATTGAATGAAATTTTAAACAACTCAAATGCTATGTCGGGGTTTTGCTTTTCAGCAGCGATAGCGGACGAACGCAATGCAATGCGAGCTGACTGCCCGCAAAAGTAATAGTAAATAAATTTAATGTTTCCTTTTTACTTACATTTTTTTTTTTAATAGTTGTAATTGTAACATTGGAGTATAGTACTGACATAACTTGAATAATCTAAAAATATAACATTTTATAACAAGTTTAAAACACAATTGCTGCTGTTTAGTTTTAAGAATTATATATTTTAGAATGGTTTAGTTAAAGCCCTTCATTTTGATACCACACTCAATAGGTTTTAGTAATCTTTTGTTCCCTTGTACAATATGGTAGCTGTAAGCCACCATATTAGTTTTCTTGACACTTCATATAATAATACCACTCTTGTGACTAAACAAAACCAATGAGACCTCATTTATCAAAATCCATCAACCATTTAGGCTGTAGGATGCGCCTAAGAAATGTACAAACAAACAAACATTCATACAACCCAAACACATAGCCCTCCTCAGTCGGGTAAAAACCGCATTTTAATTGGTCCAGTAATGTTATTGGGATAGGAAAACACAAATTTTGAAATGTTTTATTGTTGTTCAGTAAACTAAACTGTAGCTTAAGGTAAACTGTAGTTGCTATACCGTCGATTTTGGGGGTGGGGAGGGGTGGAGAGTGTAGGGGGGGAGGTAGGAACCCCCCCTTTGAAGGAAAAGTTGCGCAGCCAACCCCATTCCTGTTTTTTTTTATCCATCCTTACTTTCAAATTTATTTCTGATGACATTGATTAAAGGTGAGGATTGGATGGGGGAGGTGAAGGGCTACCCCCTGCTCCCCCCCCCCCCTGCGTAGTCCCTTACTTTATGAGATATTCCAGTTTTAAGTTTATTAAAAATTGCCCAAAGACTAGGGTAGGTTAGGTTAGAACACAACTACACATTGCGCGAGCGAAGCTAGCGCCAAAGTTAATTTACGTGTGTTTGGCAACAGCTGAGTTTTAATGAACTTAAAACTGACATATCTCATAAACCAAGCATCTCCGCGGAGGGACAGAGGTACCTGGGAGTAGCCCTCCACTTCCGCCCCCCAGCTTTAATCAATGGCATCAGAAGTAAATTTGAAAGTAAGGATGGAAACAAAAAGAAAAAAAAAAGGAAAGGGAGGGCTGCGCAACTTTTCCATCAAAGGGGGGGTTCCTACATCCCCCACTAACCCCTCCGCCCCGCCAAAATAGACGGTATAGCAACAACATTCCTGCCATTGTATGCTTTCAAATCTTATTCCAAAAATATACTAAGCGAATCATTTACATTATACTAAAAGGTTGAGTCACACATAGGGAAACAATCTATAAATAACTAATTAACCTGGACTGGAATGTCCCATGATACCATATTTTCGGTGCGCAAAATTCACAGTACTCACCTGCCTGATTACGGTAACTGCCATTTGAAACCTTCTTGTAGTTTAATCTCCCTTCTATCGCACAAGGATGATCGCTCAGTTGAGCAAGTTCACGAATATTGCATTTCATTTGTGTGGTGCGAGTAAACACCTTTTGTGTATAAATAAGCACATATAGTAAAGCAAATGTAAAAATGTTCTATCTATATACACTGTTTAACAATATCCACGATTGCTAAATAATAAATAGCAAATAAATAAATAAATTCCTAATTTATTTCGAAGCTCGGTATCTCGATTTTATTTTACTACAATCAGTCATTCGTTTTGAAGCAAATGCCAAAATTAACAGCAAAAAACGCTTTATGTCTACGTACCCTGCGTTCGAGATGATGATATGGCGTTGTCGGCAATTTCGAAATGTACATTTTTAACAAGCCGTTTACTTTGGACATTTTCAACACTTTAAGCATTTTTGCAACTTTTGACACTTCCAATCTTTGCATTCCTTTCCAAAATGAATGTAAAACGACCCTATCCCTCACGGTATAAAGTCGATTTTCCAATGTCAACATGTCATAAAAAACTTGCAAAACGAACGGTGATCGAAAACGTTCAGAACGCTAATTTCGCCCAAAAATGGCCAAACGGAACGCCAATTGTGATCATATTTAGCGTTTTTAACAGCTATTTTCGCCAATTGTTCCAAAGAAAACGGCCCAGTAGAGTAGGAACCAATCTTTATGGCGGCTGAGAAGTAAGGCGCAAAGCGCTGCGCAATAGCTAATTTTAGGTGTAAGCGGGCTTTGGAGACGTGAGAGGCCGGGGCACACCCTCCCGCTAGCCCAGCGCATTGCGCGCGCGCCGGCCGCGGTTGTGCTTGTGTGCACGCTACATCCGTACGCACATGCATGCGATTCTGTTCAAGTACAGTCTAGTTAGTTATTTTAAAGTTGTTTGTTACCAACCAATAGAATCCACTAACACGATATCAGCATATATTCCGATATTAATATTATTGTGTTGACGTATGTTAACATAATTTCATGATTGGTTAAAAAATAATGAATAGGTTAAAGCGTTAAGTGTCGACGCTAATTTAGCTACTAGAAACATAGCTATAGGTATAACATTTTTTTATCATTCCATTATTTGTATGTACTTAACACATATAATTTTTCAATCATTACATTATTTTCATGCGACATGTAAGTAAGTATGGTTTATATAGTTTATTAAATATGTATGTAGGTATATTCATTTTTATTTTGCATGATTTATTGTATTGTTTTTCACAACCGTCCTTTTTTTTCGTAATTTCTGTCCAACCAAAGGTTGTCTGGAAAAGATCGCTGTTAGCGATACGACCACCCGTTTTGCCTATTTTTATGTTAAATTCTTGTATATTTGTTCCATAATTCTGGTGTAATAAATTGTTTCTTATTATTAGCTTGTTCTACAAGTAGGTAGTAAAAAAATTACTGTAATAATTGCGAACCTTACTGTACCAGTGCGAAGTCACACTCGCAGCGCGCTTCACAGCCGCCATTAAGATTGGTTCCTACTAGTACGTACATAATTTTTTTGATCACATTTTGTTGTTCGGTTTGGTTTGTTGGCGAAATTAGCGTGCTGAATAGTTTTCGATAACCTTTCGTTTTGCCTCAAATGACATCAGCAGTGCGATTACGTAATGTTGATCATGACGGTTTCGAGCCATCAAATTCAATAATGCTTTGCGATAGAGTCGAAATAACTATGAAAGAAGTGATAATCCGATTGTAACCAAGTTCTGTAATTGGGCCACTGAAATGCCACTTTGTAACGTAAAGCTACCTAGTCAGTGACGTAAAGTAGTTATAAGGTCATTTAACATTTGGTTTGGTTTGGGAAGGAACTTTGATGAAAAATTGCGTGTTGAAAATGTTCAAACTACTTAAAAATAAATATTTCGAAACGGTTCAAATCACCTTTTTAGCCAAACCGAACTTAGCACTGAATGCAAAAAATCATAGACGCGAATGTAGTTACGGAAAAAAAAACAAATTTATGAATGACATTGAGTTGATGACATTCACTGCTGTTTGAATTTGATTGTTGAGGTATTTTTTGACAGTAGTGATATTGCCTTTGCCATGGTGCATCATGGACATTTTTAAACCGATTTCGGCAGCCCGATTCCATAACTTGGCTTCAATCGAATTCTCAGTATCGCAGCCACTAATGCCTTGCGATAGAGTCGAATTTGCTATGAAAAAAGTAATAATCCGATTGTAGCCAAGTTATGGAATTGGGCCACGGGTCTTTCTAGAGATTACCATCTTTCTATCGGGTTCACTACGCTACTTCGAAATCTGTGCAGCGGACAGCGGATCATATTTTGTTGATCTTCATGACTGTCAAGATGTGTGGGATCAAGTATTGTATTCTCTTTGTGTAGGATCTTCATTATTATTATACTTTAAACTACCGTAGCATTACAACATCAATACAAAACTGTTTATAGTAGGTACATTGGCACTAAATATAATCAAAAATACACATTTGAGAATACTTGGTACTTAGCATGTGTAAAACAAATAAAAAAAACGTGAACATTGCTTGATACAAAACATTAGTGTAGCCCAATTATACAATATCATTTATGAAGACGCTATTAATTGTCCCTAAATGAATGCGGTAGAAACATATTTCACCCATTAATACGGTATGAATGGTCTTCCCATTCTAAGAATTATATGTGACGTATTATTCGTTACCAATACCATGGCATGTAGTGCTACTTTTTCTTGTAATCTGAGGTTGTACTACGTTTAAGCGTCCTATCATGTGTTTGTATTCGTGGAAAATAAAAATAATCGCAACTAAGGTATTTTCGCCTTGCCATAACTCACTTTAAAAGGATATTATTAGCGTTTCTCCTCCTGCATAGTGCATATCTACATGGCAAGCTAACGTATTTGTTTTTTCCGGCTTTGATTTTGGAATTCCGGCTTTCGTCTTTGATTATTTGCCTTTCTGTTTCGGAGCTTCAGATCTTTTCCCGACTGCTGGCAGCACTAGCTGAGTGACGCTCACGGCAGTCGCAACGCGAGTAGCTAAAGAAAGAGAAGTTAATCAAGGTCACCGCTCCCTTAACGCCCCGGCGGCGATCAGTGGTTTGTCCTAAACTAGAGGTCTGACATAAGATCCTTAGGAAATATAAGTCATAATTTTACAAAACTAATTACACCATTCGATTTCTATATCAAAAAGTAACAAATATTAAAAGAGCGTTTTTTAAGACTGGGCTTATAGTTTAGGAGTAAATCGAATAAAACGGGTTTTCATGTATGGGAAGTCACATATAAATATGAATATCTCGTGATTTTAGCAGATTTTCGTTCTGGAATTTTAATGCCAGTATCTTATCATTTTAAGCCACGTTTTCTTCAAAGACACATGGTGCTATTTTTTGCACTTTTTGAGATTTTTAAAAAGTAAAAAATTTTTATTAAAAATCTGGTCAAAGTGAACATTTTTAGATAGTATATTGGCTAAGATCAGTGATTTAATTAAAAACAAACAATATGTACTTATGTTTTTTTATATCAAAACCATCAATCAAAATAAAATTTACAAAGTTTACGTTTACACAAATAATTATATAATAATTGAGTCCACTTACCTACACATTAAAGAGCATTGTCAGATTATAATACACATACTTACCTATATTAAAATCCTAGTTAAACTTTATTAAAATTAATAATATATAAAAGAAATATGAAAAAATAGATACAGCTGACCTACGAATTTTTTCAGTGCATCTTCTTGACGATTCGATAAATCTTCGAAAAATTTTTGAGGAGATTTTGCAGTCGAAGTTGTTGTATCTGATTTAGATGGGTTTACCATCTCAAGAGTTTCTTCTACTACAACTTTGTTTTTCTTAAAGCACTCGGGCCAATGTATTTCACAGCCAAGCAATTCTGTATTTTTTGCATGTGTTTATCAGCTATTCTTCACGATTTGATCCATCCGACATTTACCCGGGAACAAAATTGACGACACCAGTTTTCCAGTTCTTTCTCAAAGTTGAACATTATTGCTTGATTTTAGAACACTGAATAAATGACTATAGTCTTGAAGATCACTATGCATAAATTCCATTTCCCTCGATCTAATTTCTTCCTATCACCTCTATGCAGACGATTTGCAAATCTACTCTCAGACTTCACTTCAGAATTTACCTTTATTATTGATATGGATTAAGGCTTTTGGCCTTCAAATCAATCCTGTCAAAACACAAGCAATCGTTATCGAAAGCTCACCTATGATTTCTAAGATCGATTGGACCTCCGTTCCCCCCGTTCTGTTTGACGGTGCAGTGGATTCGTTTAGCGATAAGGTGAAGAACCTTGGTATTGTGTTTGACAGGAGCTGATCTTGGGGACCAAAAATAGAGTCTATTGGTCGTAAACTGTATGCTTCCACTGGATCCCTGAAAAGATTGCGAAATTTTCTGCTAACAGCCACTAAAATTTGCCTTGCACAAACACTCTTACTTCCTATTCATGACTATGCCGACGTTTGCTATCTTGACTTCAGGGAGGACCAGCTACATAGACTTGAGCGTCTTCAAAATTTCTGTATAAGATTTACTTTCGCACTCAGCTCAAGTGGCTTCCTATAAGTCTTCGCCGGAATTCTAACATACTATCCCTATTATACAATATATTATTCAATCCCACCACTCCACAGTATCTCAAAGATCGCTTTGAATTTCTCCATTGCTCCCATTCCCGTTCTCTTAGATCGTCAGAAAATCTCACACTAAAAACTCCAGTGCACCGTAGTATTTTTTATGACGGTTCTTTCACAGTGCAAGCTGTACGACTTTGGAATGCCCTTCCACTTCCAATAAGACGAGCACAGTCTCTGACAACTTTCAAGCTGTTGGTTAAAAACTTCTACTTATCTGAAGACGTGCCTTGTTGATTCGAACTTACAAGTATTGTGTGTGTAGTGTAGCTGGTATTATAGTTATACGTTTATTATTATTGAACTTGTATATATGTATATTTATTTATGTATCAATAGTATATTTCTTGTGTGTAGGTATATATTTTTATTTAGTAGGTAGTTATAGCCCCAGCATCATCTAAGCATCCTATCTTTTTGACCGCGTAAGCAATTGTTGCATAAACATTACTGCGCCCACGCGCTATACTTCGCCCGGCGCGACAAAGAATTTGATGATACACAATGGTACTGGTTAGTTTTAAGCCTTAATCAAGTTAGTCTGTAATTAGTCGCCTACTTGTTCAGACAATATAATCGTACTTCAATATAAAATTTGTATTTTTAAAAACAAAACCCGGGCACTTCCCAGTTTGACTGGCGCAGCCTTGTGGATTTTTCTCAAAAAGTTCTCGACGGCTACTGTTAAGGACTCTTTCGTTGTAGCTAAAGACTCTTTGTTTAGTGTTAAGATCATGTTTTTCTACATTAATTTTAAAAAAGGAAGAAAAAGACAGTTGTGTCAGAGTTGCGTCAAAAGCTTGGTTTTATTTCACCTATGTCCATATTTTCCTTGATTTTTCCCTAATATTTTTGGTCCTCGATCCGTCTTTTAACACAAAATGATAACCAGGTCAATGACCAAGCGTTTGGCGCATCAATTGCAAGATTTTCCGCAGGCTCGCTCAGACTCAGGTGTACCCTTTGTGGGTGGGCTCGATCAGTCCTCAGTTCCGGACTACGGTACGATCGATGCCACATCTTCACCCGCCGCACATAGCCCTGAGCCTGAAGCACAATTGCCACATATGGAAAATCGCGCAATGGATACTGAACTCCCTAAACCTAGTTCTAGTTCCAGGTCGCGTAAGTCTGAATCGTCGCGTTCGACATCCACTGTGAAGGCCCGCAGGTTGGCCGTTGAGGCACAAATTGCGCGACGGAATCTCGAACGCGAACACCGTTTGATGGAACTCGAACGCAAACACCTTGTCATGGAACTCGAACGCAAACACCTTGCCATGGAACTCGAACAAGAACGTAAGCTAAATCAAAATTAAAAACGAGTGGAGGAGCTAGAGATGAGAGCGAGCCTGGCAGTTCAAGAGGCTGAAGAACGTTCTCTTCATTCGGTTAGTCAATCCTTATCTAGAACAGCATCTTGGGTCCACGATGTACGGAATCGTGAGCCGGCCAAACGAAACATGAACCTCACGCAGGAGACTACTATGCCCGTGTGTAACGCGAAAGGTTCTAGTTTGCCAACCCAAAATTATAACACGGATCCAAAAGCGGTAGTAGGTTCTGGTGAAACCCAATTCTACACACCACCCATTAGCTGTAGTATTCGTAGTACCGCTGACCGGCCAAATACATCACATCGCAATTTGGAACCTAATGCTGAAAATCATCTAGTTCAAAATCATCAAAATCTGGTGAAAAAACAGATGACATTTCATAATCCGACAATGTCACACAATGACTTTGCTTGTCCAACAACATCAAACAATGTCATGTCACTTATGAAACCAACCTCCACAACTAAGGAGTTTGTACACTCACCACCAAAAATGAATAATATTCAACCTAGTAATATGAACATCGCCAATTCGCACAGATATGCTTATAAACACGTTGAACTGACGCCTTTTACGGGACAAGCCATAGAATGGTTGATGTTTAAACGTACTTATCAGGACACTCAACATTTATTTTCACCCACAGAGAATCTTGCTCGCTTGCGGGGTGCGCTTCGTGGTCGCGCCCTTGAAAGTGTTTCTGCGTTGCTGTACACGGCTGACAGACCTGAAGAAGTTTTGAAGATGTTGGAACAGACCTTCGCTCAGCCGGAGACCATCGTACTCCACGAGATAGCACTCGTGCGAGGTCTGCCTAAAATAAGTTATGACCAAAGAGATCTCAATTCATTTTCTTGTAGACTACGTAACTGCATAGCTGTCATTAACAATCTAGGCCAAAGAGAGTATCTATATTCCGTAGAGATTTTTCACACAATTCTTAGTAAACTGACACCAATATTGTATAGTCAGTGGAAAGACTTTGCTTATCGTTGTGACCAGTCTATACCGAAACTGCAAATACTGTCACAGTTTCTTGATATTGAGGCAGACAAACACAATAGGTTCGGGCTTGTCGTTGACTATTCGAGGAAGCCTGGTACTTTTCCTGTTAACAGTAATCCTGCTCGACGTGAGAACGTCCACGTCGCATCTACAGGAAGTAACACCAATGCTGAGACGTGCCGCTACTGTAAGAACAACCATAAATTATCTGACTGTAGAGACTTCAAAGCTCTTAGCTTAGATAATAAGTGGCGCTGGTTACGTGAGGCTAAGATTTGTTATAAATGCTTGAAATCTACGACTCACCGTTGGAAAACTTGTAGGATTAGTCGTTGTGGAATCGACGGTTGCGAGCGCTTTCATAATCCCTTACTGCACTCAGCATCTATACCACACGTGTCTCATACTGTCGAGAAGTCTGCGTTGTCATGTGACGTCGTAAATAATTACAGCGATACTGAGAAAGCTGTTACTATCACTAACACCACTGAATCTATTTCATGCGATAAAGACTCGCATAATAAAGTTTTCCTAAAGATTGTTCCAGTCGAAGTAAGCGGTCCTAACGGAAAATTTAATACATTTGCGTTACTTGATGACGGCTCGACTACAACTCTGATCGATTCTGAGGTGGCACGTCACATTGGAGCCACAGGACCTTCAGATTCCATCAGGGTAGAGGGCGTTGCCGGCATGTCAACTTTGAAGCCGATACAATTGGTAAATTTTTCTATTAAGGGCAGAGATTGTTCCGAAGTGTTTACTGTAAATAATGCTAAGGCTATGGACACACTTTCTCTTTATGCACATAATGTTATCAGCCATAATTACGTTTCACAACACTCTCACCTTATAGATTTAGTTGATCAGCTTGTCCATGTAAACGCGACTCCTAAAATTCTTCTTGGTGCTGAACATTGGTATTTAACAGTCAGCCGCGAACTTAGAGAGGGTTCCAAAAATCAACCCGTAGCTACCCGCACAGCTTTAGGTTGGGTTCTATACGGTAAATCGAGTGGTTGGACTAAAGCGATTCATTTTGTGAACCACGTTTCTCTCAATGACCATTGTGATTCAAGCGACTCTAGGATGGACGAACTGATCAAAGACTATTTTCGTCTTGATTCCATAGGAATTTCGAAGGTAGAAACTTCATGTAATGAAAATGATAAACTTGTTTTAGACATTTTAGAATCTACAGCCAAACGTCTCGCACATAATAGATATGAGGTAGGTTTACTGTGGCACAAAGAAATTCCTGATTTACCCGACAGTTACCCTCACGCTCTTACGAGATTTCTTGGTTTGGAGAGACGTATGGCTCGAGATTCAGATCTAAAAAAGGCTTATATTACTTTTATCAATGGAATGATAGAAAAAGGCTACGCTGAGGAGTGCCCTAGAGATACTTACCACGACACGGCTTATGTAGTTTCACAAAAGACTGTTCGATGGTATTTACCACATTTTCCAGTTGTACATCCTCAGAAAAAGAAGCTTAGAGTAGTTCACGATGCAGCTGCGAAGATCTCCGGTGTCAGTCTAAATTGTCTATTGTTGCCGGGGCCCAACCTTTTGCAGTCTTTACTCCATATTTTGTTTCGTTTTCGCGAGGGACGGGTTGCCCTAACAGCCGATGTAAAAGAGATGTTTTCTCAAATAAAAATTAGAGATGAAGACCGTGACGCTCTACGGTTTATATGGAGAGAGGACAAGCGTTGTGAGATCAAAGAGTACAGAATGACTTCTGTAATTTTTGGCGCTGTTTGTAGCCCATGCACGGCCTTGTATATTAAAAACAGGAACGCTCAGGAATTGCAGAGGTCATACCCGGCAGCAGCTGAAGCCATTATCAACGACCATTACATGGACGATTATTTAGGTAGCCTTGATGACGATCAGGAGGCTTCGCAACTTGCATCTGATATTATTAAAGTTCACAAAGCAGCAGGAATGGAAATGCGTCAGTAATTGGAAATTCGTACCAGGCGGTCTGAATATCGCTGATGATGCAACAAGATATAAGGATCGTAATACTGACCTGAAGCGTTGGTTCTCCGGTCCTAATTTTTTACTCTTGCCAGCCGTTGAATGGCCTAAAGAACCATCTGCTTCAGAAACTATATCCGCTTTAGAAGAGCTCAAATCTTCTAAAGCGCTAGTAACTCTTACTATTCTGGAAAGTCTGCCTTCACCGGTGACACCAGAGCCTACACGTTTCAGTGTGTGGCTACGTCTGGTGCGTGCGACCGCGCGCGTTTACCAGTGCGTGAATAAGTTTCGGACGATTTTGGAAAAGTTACGACTTCTAAATTCCAACTCTTTTTCTGATAATTCTCCTTCTACAGGAGATTAATTGTCTTTACTCGCTACAGACTTAGAGAAAGCGGAGCGTATTATCTTTCGAAAGTCACAGATAGATAGTTTTGGCCCAGAAATATCTCTCCTGCATGACTCCAAACCCTTGCCTAAATCAAGCAGGCTATATTCACTGTCTCCAATGCTTGACGAAGACGGACTACTGAAATTGGATAGTCGCATCAAGCGCATGAAGGACATCGATTGCGAGACTGTATTCCCCATTATTCTCGATGGCCGCCACCCAAGCGTGCGCCTTCTTGTTCGCCACTACCATGTCAAAGCTGCCCATGGATTTCATGAACTAGTCTACAATGAGTTGAAGCAGCGTTTTTGGGTTCTTAGATGCAGAGATGCTATAAGAATGGTCTCTAGAGAGTGCCAATTTTGTGTGAAGCGAAAGGCGACACCTCAAGTTCCACCAATGGGTGATCTTCCAAATGTTCGACTTGATCATCACAGTCGACCTTTCACCAACGTGGGTCTCGACTACTTTGGCCCTTTAGAAGTAACAGTTGGACGCCGCCGAGAAAAAAGATATGTGGCCCTTTACACTTGTATGACTACACGAGCAGTCCACCTTGAGGTTGTACCATCTCTTTCTGCTGATTCTGCCATCTCTAGCTTACGACGTTTCATGGTCCGCCGCGGAGTCCCGAGAAAGATATTGTCAGATAATGGCACGGCATTTGTTGGGGCTAACCGTCATTTGTTGGAGTTTCATAGTCAAGCTGTGGAAGACTTCGCTGCAAACAATAAAATTGACTGGTGTTTCATACCTCCAGCATCCCCGTTTATGGGAGGTTGTTGGGAACGGCTCGTGCGTACCGTAAAAACTGCCCTTTTTACCACACTGAAAGAAAGAGCACCGAGAGAAGAGGTTTTCCTGACACTACTTTTAGAAGCGGAAGCATTGGTGAATAGTAGACCGTTAACCTATGTCACAAAGAACGAAGAGCTGCAGAGTTTAACTCCTTTCAGTTTCCTACTAGGATCGTCATCCAACCAACAGCTCCCGGTACAGTTGGATGATGGAGTATTCTGTTTGCGCAAGGAGTGGCAGAAGGCGCTACGCCTTTCAGAATTATTTTGGACAAGGTGGCTTAAAGAATATCTGCCGACTTTGAAACCCAGGCGCCCCCAAGGAACCGAATACAAAAAGTTAGAAGTCGGTGACGTGGTGCTCATAGTGGATCCAAGCCTTCCAAGAGGCGTGTGGCCTTTGGGCCGTGTGCTAAAAATATTCCCAGGAGCGGATGGAGTCGTGAGAGTGGCTGATATAAAAACAAAGGCAGGGATTTTGAGGAGACCTACAAGAAAGCTGGCAGTTATTGATTAGGTGGTGTAACCCAAGGGTTACACGGGGGGGATGATGTTAAGGACTCTTTCGTTGTAGCTAAAGACTCTTTGTTTAGTGTTAAGATCATGTTTTTCTACATTAATTTTAAAAAAGGAAGAAAAAGACAGTTGTGTCAGAGTTGCGTCAAAAGCTTGGTTTTATTTCACCTATGTCCATATTTTCCTTGATTTTTCCCTAATAGCTACTACTATCGTAAACCCCAAAATCGGTTCGCGAGTAGCGTTTAGTGCGAGTTCACGGAAATACCGAACCAAATAAATACGTCTCCCGTGGGAAACCCGAGTGTGTGTCTGTGGTGGCTAATCAGACTATATGGGATCGAGCGGCTGGTGAGTAAACCTTTTCACTTCCCGTTTTTCATAATCCCAATCTATTCCATACTTTAAATCCAAACTCCATCGTTGGTCTTATAGCGCTCTTGCAATTTTATCTGATTTTGTTTGCACTAAAATAGGCAAATCGTTTCAGTATTAGTATTTTACGTTGTGTATAGAATAAGTTAATTAAACGTATAAAAATGACTACCCCAAAACAAAATAAAATTTAGACAATTCCTAAAGAATTTTTGTGTTTAATCCCTAAGTACGACGGGGATGAAAAATTATTAAATTTATTCATTTCCAAATGCGAATATATGTTAAGTGGTAGTAGTATTCAAGGAAATAGTGCACACCAATTGTATATTTTCCATGCCATCACCAGTAGGCTTTTTGTTAGAGCTGCGAAACTACTTAGCGACAACCCAAATATAACAACATGGGTACAGCTAAAAGAAATACTTACGCAGCATTTCGGCGACCCGCGCTCGGAAGAGTGCATAGCTATTGAACTCGAGACTATGAAATTAAAACAAGGGGAAACATATATTCAGTTTTGTCAAAGAATTCAAAACATAAGAAGTGCTTTATTCGCGAAGGTTAACAGACTGTCAGATGAGGGAATCAAAGCTGCCAAAATGATAATATACAATAATACAGCTTTGGACATATTTTTGTATAACCTGCCGGAAGATTTAATACGCATCGTACGTTTGAAAGGTTGCTCTGACCTTGAACAGGCTTTAAGTATCGTAACAGAAGAAGTGAACTTTCAGTGTCAATACAACGCTAAAAATAAACTTAATAAGCAAAACATAGCATCACAATCAAATTCACAAAATGCATTGAGACCATTGGCCATGGCTCAAGGCTTTATTAAGCCAGCATTTACAGCGCCGCCAAATAATAATTTTCGATTTGGCAGTCCCCAAAATAATAACTTTAAATTCGGTATCCCTCAAAACCAGGGATTTCGACCACAATTTATGCAGCCACATAGATTCGTGGCTCCCCAAGGTCAATTTAGACCCCAAAATTTCAGCAGAATTTCGGTAGAGCACCCTTCCAACAACCGTGCGCACCTTTCCAACAACCGCGCGCACCTTTCCAACACGGCGGATTTAAATATGGCATACCTCAACAGCAAGGTTTTAAGTTCGGAATTCCGAACCAACCTCAAGTGAACCCCAATCAACATAAATTTGGTAATTCAAATCAACGTCAGGAGTCTGGGCTTCAAGATACCGATGTATCAATGCGCACCGCCCCCGTGAGACAAAACATGGTTTCAAATGACTTATACTATATCGAAGATCCAAGTCAAGGTCAGGAATTCTCTCTTGAAAATAACTATGAGAACGATTATAATACGTACGAAATGTGTAGTGAGTATGCAGCGTCTATATTGGCAGAGGATTGTCACTACTTAGAAAACTATGAAGTCGTTGAACCTGCAATTCAGGAGCATGACACTGAAAATTTTCAGGAAACAGCCTCGAAAAACCGAATGACATTAATACACTTAAACTACTGTGACAGCATTTTAAAATTGCCCCATATTGAGATCCCGGAAATAAATTCAAAGTTTCTCATAGACACCGGAAGTAGTCGATCTTTCATCAGTCCCGCTAAAGCCGAGGAATTCTTCCGTGACTACAAATACTACGAAACCTTCAAGGTCATTAGTATACATGCTCAGAGCATGCACAACGAAGTGATTTTTATCCCATTGCTAAAAACTTTCAAAAGCACACTACCTCAAAATTTTATATGTATGACGCTCGATATGACGGCCTAATTGGATCTGACCTATTAAAAAAATTTGCGGCAAACATTGATATGAGAAACCAAATTTTACAAACTCATAACGCGGCCATTCCTATAATTTATAACCCGCCTTATGAAATCAATATACCACCACGATCTGAGACATGAGTGCGAATTCCCGCGAACTTACAGCACGGTGACGCCATAGTAGACTTTGTACAATTTAATGAGGTATTACGTACGCTGACGTCTGCTATCTCGATCTTACCGAAGAACAGCTGAATAAGCTTGAGCGTTTACAAAATGTTGCTATAAGGTTCATATTTGGCTTGCGCAAATTTGACCATGTTTCTCACTTTCGTGCAAAGCTCAAGTGGCTACCCATTCGCCTTCGCCGGAATGCTCATATCCTTAACCTTCTTTATAATATCTTGTTTAATCCTTCTACCCCGAGCTATCTTAAAGAACGCTTTGATTTCCTCTACACATCCAACACCTTCCATCTTAGATCATCCGAAAATCTCACCCTCAAGCTACCTTAGCATTGCAGCACTTTTTACGGACGTTCTTTCACGGTAGAAGCTGTTCGTCTGTGGAATAAATTGCCTGTTTCTATACAGCGTGCACCATCTTTGGAAGTTTTTAAGTGTCAAGTGAAGAGGTTTTACTTGGAAGTCTAGCTAATATTATGTTTATTATCACGTTTGTCATGTTGCTTGTATTACAGTTTCTTTTGTTTTTATCATCTCGTATTTATATTTGGGTATTTATGTATTCATATAATATATATTTATTTATATATGTATGTATATATTGGAAATGTATATTTGAATGTATATTGTAATAATATTAATCATAAAATAGTTTTAGTATAATTAGAAATTATATTTACTATTTCTCACTAAGTAGTATTTTTTATATCATAATGCACCCCGTCCCTCACAACTATAACAAATCCTCTCCATCCAAAGGTTGCCTGGAAGAGATCGCTTTTAGCGATAAGGCCGCCCATTGTACACTTCTGCTATTGTTCCTTTATTTTTTGTTGATTTTGTTTGTGGTGTGTGCAATAAAGAATTTATCTATCTATCTATCTATCTATCTATGCCTACCGCCCTCGTCAGGTGCGACATATTCTTCGCCGACACTGTCTTACAAAATATTTCGGATGAGGAAGCGACCATCACATTAAGTGACCGTGTATTAAAATGAAGTATGTGAGGTGAATGTTACGATGGACGATTGTATGATTGACGATGTTCTTAAACAAAATTTGAGTAAAATACGTACAGAGCACATGAACAAAGAGGAACGCGACGCTATATCCAAGCTTTGTTATGAATATAGAGATATATTTTACAGCGATAAACTGCCTCTGTCAGATTGAAGTTGGAGATCGAAACTCCTCATCAGATCGAGGGCCCACTCCGAGACAGTTGAGAACGAGTTGCTGCCCTCCTCTCCGGGTAGCTGATGTCCTCTTCAAGTTGCTGCCCTCCTCTCCGGGTTGCTGATCTTCCCTTCGAGTCGCTGTCCTCCTCACCGAGTGGCCGCCTTCCTCCCGAACATTTCCTGTTACTACGATAGAAAATTTACCTCACTAACCTAACATATTAATATATGCCTATTTAACATAATTAAATATAGGAAGCCTCCCCTTATAGGATAGGAATGCCTTCAACTTGATAAATTTAGGGAAATCTGATAGGAAGGCTTTAGAGTCCAAATTCTTTAACCTTTAGGAGTCTGGTCTTAAAATTTATTTCCTTTGACTGATTTGGGTAATTCTATAGATTACCTCAATTATCTATAGCTCATTCAAGATAGTCTTTGATTAATAGAGTACCTAGAGGTAAACCTCCCGTTTTCCTTCAGCAGCCCGATTCCATAACTTGGCTTCAATCGAATTCTCAGTATCGCAACCACTAATGCCTTGCGCTAGAGTCGAATTTGCTATGAAAAAAGTGATCATCCGATTGTAGCCAAGTTATGTAATTGGGCCACTGGTTAATCTATAAAGATATCTTGGAGTAATTCTGTAATTTTAATAAATAATTATAGGCTTCTTGCTACGTACCAACGACAGTAAGAAATGTCTGTTACTCTATGCTCCGTACTCGTGCGTTCTAGCCATAGCGTAGAGAGAGTAATGAGTCATAGCGTGGATCGTAGACGAAGAAATCAATAGACACTTGGTTGTAGTGCCACTTGTGAGATATAACGATAGGTGGGTGTGCTGCCATATCATAACTTTTACCCTGAAATCAAGCAATCCCAGATTCATGATAATATTATAGACTATTGATACCCTCGTGTCTTGTCATCAAATTTAAAATCAAAGAGTATTTTTGTTACGTAATTTTTGTTTGTTGTAACGCACTAAATAGCCAGGTTAACGTCTCATGCTCATGAGGTTTTATGCCACAGAATAAGTATCAGAATGGATGGAGCTTATGCTTGGGTAGCATGTCCTCTTTATGTTGGTGTGAGTTCCCATATCTGCATTAGTGTGCGTGAGTAGGGAAGTGATCGCTAGTGCCGACCATATCGATAAAAACATAGCTAAACAAAACTGCAGAATATGAAAATATTATTTATGCTAAAAATATTTACTTTACAGAACATGGAAAAATAATTTCATAATACTCATAAGTAGCAGTTTTTCAGTGTTGTTATCATAATAATGTTTAACGTTTTCAGACAGATTCATGTAGTGTTAATTTGACTGTATTAAATCAAGCTGATTCTAAACAGAAATTACGAATATAAGAAAATACTATGACTTCTTATTTTTTGGATTCTATGGACATGGTAAGGCAAGTTATTAAATAATATAGTTTAATTACGAAATTAATTTAATAAATACTTATCACATTGACACTCTACAGGAGCACGCTATAATATCTACAATAAGTTACACATGACTTTTGCTAGGCAAACCACATAGAATACTTACAATAATACGTAATAGGAACTCTAAAGAGACTTGCATGATTTCCGCAGACGACAGACTAAAAAAGAGGCTAACAGCATATCGGTTGTTATCGTATCAGTAAAGATCCTTATTATTTTGGGGTTCGTGGCGACATACATATTATGATAGATGATTACCGATAACGCATTCCGTTAATTTGCTTGTACAGTTGTGCCCAATATACCCCAGTCAACATCCTTCCTTACAAAATATCATCCAAATCCATTCAGCGAAAGAAGAATAAACGGTCAATGTTCCACTTAACAATATTGATTAGGCAAGCATATGGATTTAGCAAACATTGACAAAGTCGTATTAGCGCTGTAGGAACATCACTAGTCTGGAGGCGGAAAATAATGCATTTAATTAACTTAGATTAAAGCTTTAAATGCTTAGTTAATCATCACCACGAGGTAATCATATGATGTTAATTAAGTGTATCCTTAATTTCAAATACATTTTTGCTTAGAAACTTCGATAATTAAGATAATAATAGCCAGTAAAGACATATCTGTGAAATGATAATTCCGGATCTTTTACTCCTCCTTTTGTTGTTCTTGAAGCATAAAATACAGCACAACACGACATAGTTTTATTATTTAGCTAGAATGTCTAGTCGTCTAGTAAGATATTTCACTAGAATTACACTTTATATGCACACAGGTTGCAATGTTATGGCCTCCTAGGAGGTCAACAATCGGCACGAGGCACACGGACAGTGCGAGGTTTCCAATCTTACAATAGCTTTCTCATTCACTCAAGGGGACGATCCGTGTAAAAGACAAAGAAAAAAGACAACGTGTAAACGAATGGCCGGACTGAGCGGCAACGTTTTATAGCTCTATCCATTCTGTTACTTAATCTGTGTTTTATGCCCTAAAAAGTATAAATCCCCATCCATAATTTTACAGCTATTCCTCTAGAGTGGCAAACCATTGACATAGGACGATAAGACTTCATACCCTCTAATGGCCTTAATGTAGAGGTAAGCGTAATTCACAATCTTGCAACTGTAAGATAGCGCCTTACCTCTACGGTCCATTAGTCGTAGACTAAGGTTTAACTGAAAGTAAGGTAATTCATAATCTTGCCTTACCTCTACCAGCCATTTCTTTCTTGAGGTCCTTCTATGGTTATAGATCTCTCCTCTGAGCATTACGTCATAGCGTAGAGCAAAGAGGTAAGACCTATCTCACTCTAGATAAGCTTTGATTTTGCCACCAAGCGTTACGTCATAATATAATGCAAAGAGGTAAAACCTCCTATGTACCTAATCGTTACGTCACCCAACGGCGTAACACGTAGATACCTCCTTTAACCCCTGCGTTACACGACAGTACCTCCTGCCTTTAGGAGCTCCGTAGTAATTCCGTCCTTACCCGGGGCTTTTCCATTTTTGAGCTGTTTCAGAGCCATCTCGATTTCGTCAAGGCTGACTTCTGGCAGCTCTTCGGTATAGTGGCGGGTCAGAGTGGCCCTGGAATCCTCGATATCAGGTTCGGGTTGCGACGCGTGTGACACGTATAGTCGGCCATAGAAATCTTCAACTTACGCGAGAATCTCCGGCTTAGAAACGACAACATTCCCGTTTGATGTGGTCAACTTCGTCAGATGGCTTCGACCAAGTTGTTGTACGAAGACTTTTGACCCTCGATTTTGCTCTATCACTTCTTTCATAGCGCTTACATAGGAGCGTCGGAGGTCTCGCCATACCAGCTTGGTTATTTGCTTATTCAAAGCCCGCTGTCCTGACGAAGTGACTGCTGGATCTTCGCGTCGTTTCTCAATGAGCTGCAGAGACTCCACCGAAAGTTTTGATTTCTTGCCTGTACGTCGCATCTCGCAGAACTTCGTTCCCTCTTCCCTCAGGATTCCCACCACTTGCTCAAGTTCCTTGGCAATGTCAACGTCAATTGTGCTTTCCAAGGCAGCGAATCGGTGCTCCAGTTTCAACTGGAATGTTTCACATCCAACACTCACTCCTCACTCACTCCTGGTTTTAAACCTAGTGATCACAGAGACATCTCTGAATAAGCGCTTTTTGTCCGCTATAATGAAGTCGATCTAATTTTTCATCACACCATCGGGGCTTTGCCACGTCCACTTCCGTTGGGGCTGCTTTTTAAAGAATGAGTTCATTAAAAACTTCTTTCTCGAGGAAGTTGACTAGCATTTGCCCCCTGTGATTTCTGCTGCCAAATTCGTGTTGTCCTACTACCGACTCGCTGCATGTCTGTACTCCCACTGTAGCGTTGAAGTCTCCCACGACAACATTGAACTGAGCTTGGAGCTTGGAGCTTTGTGTTGTGCAAGGCTTTAGATATGCCTTCGTACATATCATCTACCTGAATAACCTTGAGGCTATATAGCTCTCGGTTAATTTCATTACGAGGTACGCAATCCTATTCGAAACACTGGAGATTTCTACAATATTGTCAGAGAGGACCATATTGACAAGAAACCCGACACCGCCTTGAGATTGCTGGTCTCCATACCTGAAATACATAAGGTGGCCCGATTCCAAAGTTACGGTATCCTAAGATACTGGTATCAAAATTCTAGAACGAAAGTCGGCCAAAATCACGAAATATTCATATTTATTTGTGGCTTCCCATATATCAAAGACAGTTTTATTCGATTTACTCCTAAACTATAAGTCCAGTCTCAAAAGACGTTCTATTAATATTTATTACTTTTTGATATCGAAATCGAATGGTGTATTTAGTTTTGTAAAATTAGGACTTGGTTTTTTTAAGTATCCCATGTCCGACCTCTGGTATAGGGACAAACCACTTTTTCCCACCCGGGGCGTTATGTGTGCGGTGAACGTAATACATAACCTATTACGATGGTTTGCGAGCAGCGCTGTAGCCGCTGAATTGGATTATTACCGAAATCCCCACCAGAACGTCCCCACCAGTGGGGATTTCGGGAAAACGCTCCTGTCAAAGTAGTCATTTTGCATTGTGAAATTATGATTTTGACACGAGTTCAACGGCAGAAGCGCTGCTCGCAAACTGTCGTATTAAGGGACCGTTCGTTTTGTAACAATTGGCTAACCTATTAACTGTTAAAAACGCTAAATATGATCACAATTAGCGTTCCCTTTGACCATTTGTGGGTGAAATTAGCATTCTGAACGTTTTCGATCACCGTTCGTTTTGCAAGTTTCGGTGACATGTTGCATAGGAAATTCGAATTTATACCGTCAGGGATAGGGTCGTTTATCATTGAGTTTGGAAAGGACTGGTAGTGTTGTCAAAAGAGGCAAAAATGTCAAAAGTGTTAAAAATGTTCAAAGAAAACGGCTTGTTAAAAATGTACATTTCGAAACTGCCCACAACGCCATCTCATCATATCGAACGCAGGGTAAGTGGGCTGAACCCACGGTACGCCGTTCGTGTTGAAGCTAATGGATAAAAAATAACAGTTAAAAACGCTAAACATGTTTCGATCACCGATCTTGAATATGAAAGTTAAATTTGACATCGAAAAAGCGACTTTATTCTGAAACCATATATTTATTACAGATATGACCATAGGGTCGTTTTTCGTTCGGTTTGGGTAAGATCTATAGTGAGAAACATGGCACTCCAAACTGCCCAAAAACACCAATGCTTCAACTCGATTGCGGTTCATGTGCGGAAATGTGTGGCTTGAGGTTGAGGAGTAAAGAAAATAATGAACACTGTACTGCAAACCAGTATTAGTTGAAAGAAAGTATCACCAAACCATGGATTTATTCGTAATCAACAGGTATGACGATTTCTGACTAGATTCATTCATCCAAGTCAAAGAATAACATCATTGATTAGTGTGGCAAAGATGTTGATTGGAATCCTCATGCCTCTCGTTTAGGTCATGCCTCATGGATGTTAATTAATAAAACTACTATTAGACCACCCACGCTAGCTATAATCCAAAACTTCATCCTTGGTAGCACATTTTAGAGCTAGGTTGTAAATTCTCCAGTTTGTTTATATGTAAAAGTACGTAGTATTTTGAAATAAATTGATGTAATTCCAGCTCAGTGTTGTTCTCATAAAAATCTGAGCTGCCGTAATGTCACAGTCTGGATTGGCGTATTTTAAGGAAAAAATTATGAAATTGCCGTATTTAATTATTTATTTAAAAAATGACTATTCCTCATTTGTTTCTTCTCCATAAAGATTTCTTATTGTTTCTATTACTTCAGATTCATGTTTATCTAGTGCGTACTTGTCCTTGCTTCTCGTATTACACATGTCGCGCGAAACCTTAAACTTCGTACAGTTTCCTTGATTTTGAATGAGTTGTCTTGCTCATAGAGTTTTATTTACAGTCATGTTATCAATTTATTTCGTATCTTGGTCTTCATTGTTAACTTGGATGAATATCTCTTCACAGTCTGCGTTACTGTGAGGTACTCCAGTAGAGTTTTCACTTTATACGGATCTATCAACAGCAGCAATCCAGTTTTTGAATAAATCTTCACTCTCCCATTGTTATAGATACTTCTGTTTTATATGTTTACCCTTTTATGTGTTTTTTGGCAAAGAAAAGCCTTCAGAGTCACATTAGCTCATATTGTAAACTATTAATCACAATTAAACTAAACACTAAAATAACTAATTAGCTGAATATGGAATTATTACCCTCGCAGCCGTAACATTGGTTCAATTAAATTACGAATGAGTGCTAGATTATATTCGACTCGTAGATGAAACAATTCACGTTAGTAGGAGTACGTTGTCTCATTCATTTTTAACAAAGGTGAAAGAGATGGCAATGGATTTCCGTGTCGGGATTTCCTCGTCTGTGTTCATATAAGTGGCATCTATGTATGTTTCATTTCATATATTACTAGTGAAAAAAATGGTTTCATTTCAATCATTACGCTAGTGAAAAAACGTTTCGTTTCACCTGCAGCCAATTGCCGTATTTTGTGATATGGCAATGAGAGGCCTGCCGTATGCCGTATTTTCAAGGGGAATAAATGTGGATTGCCGTATAATACGGCAATTGCTGTATCAAGAACAACGCTGTTCCAGCTGTACTCAGATATGTCAATTAACACTAATCTCATAGATATCAATTAACCCACTAATTAAGCTACAAATTGCTTACGTTAAATGCTTGATAAGCGTTGATTAATATTTCTAGGTGTCAGCTAGGTAGGTTACCTACAAGTTTTTTATGAGCATAGACACAGTCTTCTCACATATATTTCTGCTTTCGCAGGTATAATGAAATAAATGAAGATGTTGACATTGCTGATCAGGAGACAAATCAGTTGGAAAAACTCAAACAACTTATCGAGGAGAGGAAGAATGCCTATACAAAACCTAAAACACCTGATGTTATAAAGTTAAAGGAACCTAAGGAAGAAAATAATATTAAAATTGAGATTGTAGAAGAAAAGGAAATTGAAGTTGAACTCAATGAGCCTGTAGCTAAGAGACCAACAAAAGAGCGAGTAGGAAGACCCTCTCATGAATTCAAAGTTTTAGGCATCAATGATTTTGAAAGAAAAGCCAAGGTAAGTTTAAGACAGCAGCCTCCCCAAGTGTCATTTTATAATTCCTATGATTCTAAAAATGACTTTGTAAACATGATGATAAACCAATATAGCCCATGGTACATCATGGGCACAATGGTTGAAGAACAACACAAAAGAAGAAGTCATGATTCCCCTATTAATGAATGGTTAAGGTCCTCGGGAACAGGCTAGTGTTTTTGGCAATGATTGCTGCAATTGTATAGCCAGTGCAATAGGTTATGCAGAGTGTATGTTGCAGTACTTTTTGGCCTAGTTTACAATTGTGGCAATTATTAATCCCATTTCCGGGAACCTTCAAATAAGAATCTTAGACTTCATCATGGGAGATAGTGGTCTAATGCTATCTTATTTAGCTAGACAAAAGCACATGTACACATGACTGAAGCTACGCTTGGGGTGTATATTGCTTTGCCTTTATAATATGAAGAAAATTCTATTTGCAAATTTTCTGTTGGGATGTGAGAGCAGAAGACTTTTAACCCCTGCAGTGTCCATGTGTGAACCGCAAACAACCATTAGTGCATTGGACACATCGGGTGTTAACGTTACAATAAAATAAAGTCACAAGAAATGAAATGAAACACATTATAATTTGGCTCAAGTAAATGGATGAAGTTTTGTTCAAAATCATGATCTAATTGGGTCAAACAAATTAGAAGTATACATGTACATTTTGATTTATGTGTTTTTGTAGATAAATGACTTCATTTTGAGTTTAATGTTCATACATGGACACTGTATGAACATTAAACTCATGTTTGTTTCTATATAAGGAGACCTTTAATTGGCTGTTTAACACTACACCTTTATATATGTTTATTGTACCTATTAATATTGCTGTTGGTCTTCAATAAATAAATAAATACAGAGTGGATTTTAGTGATAGGGCTGGAAAGGCCTTAACCACTGTAGGTACAGGAATATGTTCTTATGAGACTGTCCTTAACTTTTGGTTTTATACTGCATACACAGATTTTGGGAAAATGTATATTGTACAGTCAACAAGAAAATGGGCTATTTACACAATAACTTTTTTTTATGCAAATTGGTTCTGTTCCATAAAAAGATAAAAGTCTCTATCAGACCACCTGAGTTAAGAGACTAGAAAGTCAGAAATCAATGAAAACCTATCCACATATTTTTTACGAACTGAATGTAGCGTAAATTTATCAAATAGAATTCAAAAATCATCTGAATACAAACTTTTCATAAAAACTTCTTAGGAAAAAATATTCAAATATTAAAACTATTTTGTTTTATTATTTTTTCCTAGTGAAAGTAGGGCGGTTGCACTCCGCAACAAGTACAAATATTATACCTAAACTTCGGGGCCGCAATATTAGGGTTCATTCAGTAGTGTCAAGCGTGCGCTCGATGAGTTGTGCGCCGTGTGCTCAACAATAAAGTACCTACTTATGTAAACTTACGTAAAGTTTTTGTCTTATTTTATTCTTTTTCTTAATTATGAATACCAAGGATAAACCTGGAAGGTACTGCATATTCTAGCCTGCACGCAATGGTTGAGCATCTTCTAGGTAAATATAATTGAAACTCGCTGTGCGAGTTAAATTGCACTTTATTGCGTTGTAGTGAGAGTTGCTATGTATTTAAATGACTACTCAGTTATCCTTCTGTATCTGTACTATTATTTATTCTGTGGTGAAAGGAAACTATGAAAAGTTTGTAAAACCCTGCGTTCAAGATGATATGGCGTTGTGGGCAGTATCGAAATGTATAAGTTTTCTTTGAACATTTTCAACACTTTTGTAATTTTTGCAACTTTTGACACTATCAATCAATCCTTTCCAAACTGAATGAAAAACGACCCTATCCCTGACAGTATAAAGTCGATTTTCCTATGTCAACATGTTATCGAAACTTGCAAAACAAACGGTGATCGAAAACGTTCAGAACACTAATTTCGCCCACAAATGGCCAAAGGGAACGCCAATCATGATGAACTAGGAATGTTGTTTGAATTTTATTTTACTCATCCACGTTCGTTACTTCCGCCTAAACTGTAAGTCAGACCTATTAAATGATAAATGGTAAAATTAACAAAGTAAAACCCCACGCTAAACAAACCCTACCCAAATTGAACTATTGTAAAATATAAATGAAATGAAAGCTAAGGCCTGGAGGCCAGAAAAAGACACTTATATATTTATATATGTATAATATATATAAATATATATACACACAATAAAAAACCCCACGCTAAACAAACCCTACCCAAATACAAGTATCGTAACAATTATATATTTATATACATATAATATAAATACACAATAAAAAACATATACCTTGATCCAAATACCAAACGTCTGACATCAATACGTGTTTTGCCTCTGCACGAGGCATCTTCGGGTGATGTTGACTCATCGAGTGCTGTACTGAGAGTGACTAAGAAATGGTGACAAATTCCCTTAAATAGGCTACGCGCCTGAGCCAGTGCGACTCGTCGAGTGCTGTACTGAGAGTGACTAAGAAATGGTGACAAATTCCCTTAACTAGGCTACGCGCCTGAGCCAGTGCGACTGCACTACTGCATCGCCGCGAACCTTACTGAGCCGGAATGAATCACTTCGAATTCACAAGGTCGCGCCACTATTGCACCACATTTACGATTACGTCATCGCCGCCTGTTACTTGTGACGCATTTCCAGTGAAAATACGCAACAAAGGTGATGAAACTAAGTTGGTTTGGTTGTTCAATAATGTATACCTATTATTGTTATGTCTTAAAATTGATAATTGTTCCAATACACACAAACGCAAACCCTTGTCGCAAACGTGTAAAATATTATACGTATTAATCCGCAGAGAGTGACCGGACGCGATTAAATGTTTAGCAAAATGGGACTGCTCTGGATGACTATTCCTATACGCGGGCTTATGTTCTTTAAGCCTAGTTACAAATTTCATCACAAACCAACTTGTAAACACCGGACTTTTTGTGGTTCTCCATCCGGTCTTTACCATTACAAAGATGACAAAGATTGTTATTAGTTCGAAACGCTACTTGAACGTTGTTTTTCCTAAGCAAGTTTGCGATTTTATCCGAAACTGGTATGACAAATCAACTATAAGAAAGTTTTTATTTCATGTTAAGGTTTTTATTGCAAAATAATGAAATAAACTACATACCATTTCATTGCTTGTGAAATGAAATGGTATGTAGTTGACTATCTAAAAAAACCTGACTGTTAACCAGTTAATATTTAATAGAGATACGCCGAACATGGATTTCTAAACTGAACCGAATAATGAACATTGTTCGGTTCAGCGATCACCGAACCGAATGTTCGGCCGAACTATTGGGTTCCGTTTAGGTGCGCTTTGCCGCACTAAACACGTTTAGTGGATGTCCGAGAGGCGCCTGGCCGCCTAATGATATGAAAACCTATGTATTTTTATGATGGGCATCATCACATTTTAGTAAAAAATAAATAAATCTCGTATGATTATCGTACAATCAATCGTTCGAAATTAAGCCAAAAACTTCGTAATCTGGGATCAGAGTAGAACCCCAGGACCCTTCTGCAATCTTACCAAAAACAAAAGGCTACTGGGGTGGAGCTATTAATTATAATTAGATTGTCATTAATTTTCTATTTGATCGTGTTAACTGAGATTGCACAAATACATACTTTAAAATCCTCCAACATTGGCCCCTTTTTACACTATTTACCCTAAGTAATTATGGCGCTCACGGAGAAGTTTATGGTTACGAAATTTGCACCACTTTCATACACACTACTTTGACATAACCTGTTGACTAAATGAAAGGGGTTAGAAACTTCTTTTGTACCAGTGTTAGCCAGTATAAATAACGTAGATTCCTATCAAAAAATGAAAAAACGTTAATAGACATAATATTTATTTAGAAAAATCGATTTAAAGTTATTTTTTGTATGTGGTTAAAGATTGGAAGGGTGAGTAAAGTTGGAGGATTTCACGGTACTCATTCACTATTATTCTAATTGTCACCATAAAAACTGTCATCAATGTTAAATATATCAAGATAAAAAGTATAAATACAAAAGTTAATTTTAAAAGAGAAATATAAATAATTTAACTATCTATATAGGTAAGTACATAAAACTAATATGTCACATACATAACCATGCCGAATACGAATAATTAACGAATATTCGGCGCATCTCTAATATTTAATACCAACCAGTCACTCTTATCAAATTGATGTCAGATAGTTCGATTATATCATAAGTTCCTTGTCATATTATTATTATAGTACTAACTGCAACACTCAGAGAGCTTCATTAAATCATTATTATTACCATTGCAAAAGTTACTTGAGGTTTTAACTATTGATAGTATTGATAATACTATGAAAAAATTATAATGAACAGTACCTCAGATTCATTGTCAACAACCTCGCAATCACACATTACATCAATAATTCATCATCATTTTCATTGTCTCGAGTGAATATGGACCTTAGTCAGTACTCAGTACACTACGGCAAATGTTGATCATGGTTATAAATGTACGTTAAAAATAGCATGTAAAATTATAGGTATTACCTAAATTGCCGCTACTTTGAAATATCTCTATTTCTTGGACAGTTAAAATAGTGTCAAGTGATAGGAAAACGTTAAATTCTAATAAATAGCTCAGTTTTTTTAGGACGATTTTAAAAAAATATATTAAAAAAGTGAAATAAATAATGGTGAGTTTTGTATGCAACTAAGCCATAAGAGTAGCAGGATGTTCTACTGAAGACAAGCACCATAACGCACCTGCCCATGCCAATTTTTGTTAACCAAAAAGACTATAGAATTACTGGGTAACTAAACTTTTCTTGAAAGGAACTTCCTTTTCAGAATTTACAAGAAAAACGAGCAAGAAAAAGAGACCCCAATTTTACAACTGAAGAAAAAACATTACTAACCGGATTGGTCTTTAACAAAAAGCACATCATTGAAAGTAAATTAATAGATGGAAAGTCTATTGCCAAAAAAAAGGAAGCATGGGAATTGATAACCCGACAATTTAACCGTGAGCCTTATGTACACAAGGTTTGATGGTTTTCAATAATAAGTTTGCAATTATTTTTTTACTTATGTCTCCTTTGAATTTATATTTTATATTATTTACCTCAAATATTATATTGCAGCGTGATGCCATGATTCTGAAAAGAGCATGGGATAATATGAAAGCCGCTAACCGTAAGGCGCGTTCTGCGGGAAGAAAGACAGAAACAAATGGAGGGCCTCTTGATTCTCCACAGCCAACACGAGAAGGAGTAGAAGAGGTACGTTTGAAAAATAACCATCTATTCTTTATAGTAAAAGGTAAAAATTACACGATTAATGAAAAGATTTGCAAATGGCGGCGAGTCGTGATATAATAGTCACCGTGACGTGATAACTACCTAAAAGAACCCAACATGGACCACTTACGCCATCTGTCTTTGATTTCTCGCAACACCATAATATCTATACTTATAATAATGCAGTAAGTACCAAAATATCTATCATATGGCCATAGACCACTGTACATTACTCCATACTCTAGACAGGCTGGTAGAGATTAGTGACTAGGGTACTTAAAATAGGCTACTGAACAATAATGCAATATTGTTAGAAAAACTGGTCTGTATGTTTGTTCGCGCATCACTTAAAATGTACTAGACCGATTGCGATGCGGTGTTCACTGTTGGATAGCTTAGGGACTGAAAAACTGGGGTACTTGGTATCTTAATCCGATAATTAAATGCCGAGTAATGGACATTTAATTGACAGCTGAACGAATTTTGAAGAAATCTAGTATGTTGTACTTTATAGAAACTAACTCGTATGGGCTACTTTTAAATGAAATGACCATGTGGGCAAAGCCACAAGCACAGCTAATCTTAGAATATTATTATTTTGTCTAGCTTTGGCCTTTTGGTGTGCATGGACTTCTTTTTATGGCGATAATATATATGCTACCCCAGGGTTCAATCTCCATAGCAAATTTTATCAGTATCAGTTCAGCCGCTCAGTTGTAAAAAGGTAACAGAGAGAGTTGCTTGCGCTTTATAATATAAGTATGGATATGCAAGCGATATATTAGAAATATCAAGTGTGGAATAACCTACAGTTATAATAGAGCAGTAAGTCATAAAAAGTCTGTAAAAAGAAGATAATTAAAAAAAGATGTACGGGTAACTTAAAATAAGCTACTGAACAAGAATATATAATTCATGAAAATGGTGTCTATCACTGTCCGCGCATCATTCAAAAACTACTGGATAGCTTAGGATTTGACTTAAAATCTGGTATACTTTGTATATCAATCCAATAGGCAGAAGCCACACAATCGATAAAAACTATTTGACGCCTGAAATAATTGTAATGAAATATAGTATTGTACTTTACAGGTCCTGAAATAGCATGTAGGTTACTTTTAATCCAGAGAAATGGCCACGCGGGCACAGCTAGTATACACATAAACATAATCATCTTTCATTTACAGACTGATCCATTGCGCTCATCTGAATTAATAAATGCTTACAACAGTGATGGAGTTGCCCACCAGGACGACTCAATGGAACTGAGTGAAGGAGACTCTTTCCAAACTGAGGAACCAAGTGTCCCTGTTGGAGAGATGCACACAGACTCCGAGGACAGAGATGGTAATACATGGCTTAAAACTAACATGGTCACAAACACTAGAAGTATAAACAATAGAAACGGGATACTATGGTACAAGGTACTGGAATCGCGTGTTAAAAAAGAGTGAGAAAGAGGCTACTTAGACCATTTAGTCTGCTAGTAAAAACTATTCCACCCGCAGTTACTTCAGTTATTCCGTGAACATGGCGCTTGCATCAGTGCCGAAATATGGGGAACTCAATACAAATAGTATCGATGGTAAATATCCCGTTTGTAATCTTTATACTTCTAGAGATGGTAATATCGATAAGTACAAAAAATATAACAAATACTTTTATAACATCAAATAACACCCCGAAAGTAGTTGCCTATAATAAATTAATAGGAGCTATTATTACCTAAACTATAGCAGCAGTAGTTAAGCCAAGTCAAAGGCCTTCGGGCGGCCTGAAAAACTCTAACACCAAAAGCCAGCACAACCTCATATGACAAATAAACCAAAAATTACATATATTTGCCCACTTAATTATTTTGTTACCTTGTTGTTACCTATGTACACTTTAAAAAATGCTTTCAGATAAGGTCGAAGATATTGCAAAGCAATCTGGAACACAAGCAAGAAAAGCAACTGACTATATAAATAAAGAGGGAGCCCTACGAATAAAAGCACTGGAGTTAAAAAATAGGGTTGATTTAGAAATATTACAAACTAAGGTATGTAACTGTAAGAGTGCAATAAATGTAATATATTTCTTGGACTCTAGGAGTATATTATACTACTAGCTATTTTTATTATGGATTGCTCGGGTTTTACTCATCGGATTGAGATACCAAGTACACTAGTTTTTAAGTCAAACCCTAAGCTATCCAACAGGGAAAACTGCATTGCAATCGGTCCAGTAGATTTTACGTGATGCTCGAACAAACATACAGACAAACAGAAAACACGATTTAAAAAAATATTTATGTTTTATGTACCCATATTATTTAATTATCGTTTTTGTACAGAATTGTTCGTACTTATTGCTTTATTATAAGTATATATTACATACCTATACATAGATAATCAAGCTAACCGACTGTTCTCTGGCATTATAATATATTCATTTTATTACAGTTATAAAATAAATATCTAATCAACATTTATTTTGTTGTTATTTGCAGCTGACCTCAGAAGAAATTAAGAAGAAGACTGCACAAATGGATCTAGAAGCAGCAGAAGTCAGATTAGAAGCAGCAAAATTGGAACTAGAATTCCAAAAAAGGCGCTTAAATGCCAGACTGGCTCTGCAACAAATTCAGTTATAAAATCAATTATAAGTAAAACAAGTTTCAACACATAATCTGTTTTTACATTCGCAATTAACTTAAAATTACAACTTATTCAATACAAGACGTGTTTTAATTACTTATAGTTCAAGCGCTGGTATAAAAAGCCCAAAGCGAAAAAATACTTCCACCACTTGTGTTGTAAATCTATAATTTATGACACCTTGAAAATACTTCCACCACTTGTGTTGTAAATCTATAATTTATGACACCTTGAAAATAATCTTTTAACCCATATTTAGCAAAAGGACGAAAATAAAATAACATACGTGTAATCGCGAAAGCGTAAATAAAATACCACGTAAGCCCTTGTCCTTCAGGAACTACAATTTATGTTAAATATTATCCATCATATTCCATTTCATTCACAAAAGCAAACTACTACAAATAGTTAAACATTATGCGTCTCTGAGTGCTGCAGTAAGCAAGGCGATAAGGAGATTGCTTCCCGATAGTAAGCATAACAGTATAATTATAGTAGTATAGTAGCCCTTATAATACAATAATTTCAGTGCCACTCAGGATTAACAAAACTCTGTGGGGCACTGAGCTTTTGACCAGGAACTCTGGCAGCTACGATAACCACTAAAGGTAGGAATAATTGTTCTAAGATATCCACCTAATAGCAAGCATACGAATGCATTTGTGGATTTTCGAAAAATCGATATCATTTACCAAAAATCGACAACATGTCTATCTGCTTAAATTAATTGGTTAGCGTAGCTGCCTTAGAGATTCCTGATAAAAAACTTACCAGCACTAGCCGTAACTTAAAGAACAAAATTTGTCGGTTTCAGGTGTCCAGAGTTCTTCCGTACTGGCTATCCCACCCATACAATGTGTCAACAGATTTACAGAACCTAGACTGTGATGTTGACTCTCTAGACTGGCTCCATGCCACACTGAAGTCTACATTGTTGAGCGAGGGAGTGACACACTTGTTTCCAGTGCAGACACAAGTCATACCCTTCATTCTGAAGGAACACAAAATGCCATACCCTTTCCAACCGCACGATATATGTGTCTCGGCACCCACTGGCAGTGGGAAGACATTGTCTTTCGTCCTGCCGATTGTACAGGTATGAAATTGGAATAATTTTAGAACTGTAGTACGAGTTTTTATAGTTTTCGAAAACGAAATGTAGTTTTGTTAAGTTCCATACATTTACTGCAGTTCTTGCAAGTTTCCGCTAGAGGCGCTGCCAGTAAAAGTATAGAAATAAACGAAACTACATTTCGTTTTTGTAAAATATAAAACTCGTACTAGACCCCCTGAATCATACCGCTTATTTCCATTACGTTTACACGATCAACATTTTATTTTCAGATTCTTATGAATGAGGTTGGATGTGAGGTGAAAGCTTTGGTTGTCCTTCCTGTGCAGGAATTAGCAGCGCAAGTTGCAAAAGTCTTCAAGAGATATTGCACCAAGACTAGCCTCAGAGTTGCCCTGCTAGGCGGTTCTGTACCCTTGCATCAGGAACAGCAGAACATTGTTAGATACAGTATGTATATTTTACCCTGTACCAGTATTCGCCTCTATGAAAGTATTAGTATAAGCCTTTATTAAAGTCGATTCTCTACCATTTCAGCGGAATCGTCAGGATGGATTAGTGACGTAGACATCATAGTATGCACTGCAGGAAGATTGGTTGAGCATCTACAAAACACTGAAGGGTTTTCTCTGAAACATCTAAAGTTCTTAGTAATCGATGAAGCTGACAGAATAATGGATCATATTCAAAATGACTGGCTCTACCATGTCGACAGAAATATCAAATTAGGAAATGAGCTGATGTCAGGCCGAGTTTCAAATTTAAATTGGCACGCGCTCAATGAACAGAGGACTCCTCCTCATAAGCTGCTGTTTTCTGCAACTCTGTCTCAGGATCCAGAGAAGTTAGACCAGTGGGGGCTATTTCAACCCAAGCTATTTTCAGCGGCACCAATCACAGACTTTGAAGATGAAGATCAAATTAGATTATATGCGACACCGGCTGAATTAACTGAGAACTATGTCAGCTGTGAAGCTGAAAACAAGCCCCTTGTTTTATATCACTTTTTGGTTGACCAAAAATGGGACAAGGTTTTGTGTTTCACCAATGCTGCAGAGGCTGCCCATCGACTAGCAGTCCTGCTGAATACATGGGGAGGAGATAAACTAAAGGTTGCTGAATTATCTGCATCTTTAGATAGGCCCACCAGAGAGGCTGTATTGAAGAAGTTTACGCAGTCTGAAATTAATGTGTAAGTTCTATTTAAATGTATTTGACAAATCGACAAATCTTTCTAAGACAGAGTAAGGCTGGCGCTGCGGCTACTTCGGATGAGCTAAAACTGCGCAAGTTTGCTAACCCTAATTGTAGTGGTTACATATTTGTGCCGTTTTGGGTCGAGACAGGGGCCGTGGGCATGTGGAGCTCAACTTATTTTGAATCTATTTGAGATCCTGTTTGAAGCGACGAGCGACCGAAAATGTTGGCTCTTTGAATTAGCATTGCAATTATTGATATATTCCTAACTGCCCCATTAATGTCCCCATCAATGGGGCAGGTGGTAATTTAATTTCCCATCGGCCCAAAAATAAAAATTCACCGGCCCCATTGGCGTGACAAATAAAAGGCCAACTAATTCGATTTATTGTGTTCAAACAGATACGTTTGCAAGGCTAAAAAAAAACACGAATGTAAAGGCATACCCTACCTACCTATGTAAAAGAAATATGTTCGCGGCTTATGGGTGGGCCAAGTGCCACCCTGCCGCCTTAGCCTACTGTCACAGTAAAGTATCCGCCGTGACGTGGACACAAAGTGAACAACGGTACACATCCTTTTGTTTACGGGGACAACGGGAGTACTCTTTATTCACGCCAATGGGGTAGATAGGAATTTATTTGGGCAGTTGGGAATATACGCAATTCATCGAGGTAACTCCGCAAGCATGTTGGTAGTGGGCTACACTTTGAGTACCTACTCGTAGAAGTTTTTGTAATGACATAGTCCGCATAGTGTAGTCCAACTGTTTTTAGTAGGAACTAGCTGCACCCGCGGCTTTGGTCATTTCTCTAGGTTAAAATAACTCTATTACTATTACAAGACCTATATCAATATACCAACATTTAAACAAAATTCCTTCAGCCGTCAAACAGTATTTATCGATTGAGGTACTTATTAATGTACCTCAGTTTTTAAGTCAAAGCTATCCAACAGTGAAAATCGCATCGCAATCGGTCTAGTAGTTTTTACGTGATGCTTGAACAAACAAACATACAGACAAACAGATAGACAGACACGATCAAAAAACAAAAAAACGTGTTAATACCCTTTTTAAGCACCCAAGCGCATTTTTTTATTTATCTTCTTTTTTTACAGCCTTTTTCGTACCTATTGCTTTATTATAAGTATAGATATATGACTGTGTCAATTTGCATCAAAAAAACCGTCTAGTAGTTTCAGCGTGATACGTGTTCTTTTAAATAAGTTTCAACCCCTATCCTGCAGGAACTCTTTAATTTTTCGGGATGAAAAGTATCCTATAACCTACCTCGTAGTATGAACTCAAATCATACCAAGTTTCATTTAAATTAATTAAGTAGTTTCAGCGTGATGCCTAGCCAAGATACAGACAGACAGACAAAAAAAAACAGTTTTGTCTTCAGTATCGAATATAGAGTATCATCCAAAATTAAATTTCAAAATATCTTCAATGTACAGAATTGGACCCGTTACAGTTTTATTATAAGTATAGATTATTTTTCTGTAGCTTATTTTTAGTACCCTAGTTTTTTTTTTTTAATATCTTCCTTTTACAGATGATGGTGCTTTATTATAATTATAGATTCCCTTCACTTTTGGGCAGAATAATAAAAATATGTGTTTTATTACTTTATTTTAATCATGCCTATAAAACAGTTCCCTGACATACCTACTGACTGACTGACTGACTGACTGACTGACTGATAGACAACGCCTAGCCTAAACCGGTGCACCTAGGTATTTGAAATTTGGAGGAAGTTTCCTTGAGTATCCTAGAGGTGAACTGCGGAAGTATCTATAAACTGTAAAACATGAATACCAACTCTAAAAAAATACCCATATCCTACCTCGTAGTATGAACTCGAATCATTCCAAGTTTCATTTCTATTCATTCAGAAGTTTCGGTGTGATGCGCGTCCAATATACGGACAGATAGACAGACAGACAGACAAAATTGCAAAAAATACAGTTTTGGCTTCAGTACGAATAATAGACGAGCATCCATATTTTTTTTATTGAATATCTTCTACGTCCAGAATTTGGACCCATATTCCGCAGGAACACTTTATTTTTTCGGTATAAAAAGTATCGTAAATTTTCACTCATCATAATATAAACTATCACTGCGCCAAATTGCATCAAAATCCATGCAGTAGTTTCAGCGTGATACGTGTTTTTTTTAAATAACTTACTACCTCTATCCTACGGGAACCAAAAATATTTACTAAATATCTTCAATGTACAGAATTGGACCTGTTACAGTTTTATTATAAGTATAGATAAAGGCACTCGCCCATATAAAAAAAATAAAACATTTATGATGACAAAAAATTAACGATAATGACTATTATTCTACTGCACATACGTACTGTATTTGCATTTGCATCATCATCATCCGCAGTCTATTATCCCAGTGCTAGAATAAAGCCACAATAACCTTGCTATGCTATCGAAAGTTCACGGTTTTAATGTATACAACTTCATATTGCAGCCTAATCGGAACAGACGCCTTAGCAAGAGGCATTGACGTGCCGGATTGCAATTACGTTGTGTCCTACGACCCGCCGAGGAACATCAAGACGTACATTCACAGAGTCGGTCGCACGAGCAGGGCAGGCAGAGTCGGACAAGCAGTTACTATATTGCTTCCTAATCAAATCAATCTGTTCAAGGTAAAATAATAAGTATATTATCAATTATTATTGTTGTAGTCAAATCATTATAACAAAACTAGTACAATTTAAAAATTTATATAACCCCCGATTCCCCACCCTCCTCCTTACTAATAAGAAATATCTCGATCACACCAGTTTTCAAACATTAAAATCGTTCCATCCGTTTGGGAGCTACGATCGTCACCCCATTTCCCCCACATTCCTCCTCCCTTCCCATTATAGCTAAAAACCATGTCTTGTTTATCTCAGCTTTAATACATAAAAAACCGCAGCTAAATTGGTCCATTCGTTTGAAAGATACGATTCTCAACCCCCTTTTCTAAACTCCCCCCCCCCTCATATAGCTAAGAACCATCTCGATCACATCCGTTTTCAAATATAAAAAAAACCTCATCAAAATCTGTCTATTCCTTTGGGAGCTACGATCCTCACCCCCATCCTCCCTCCCTCCATTCCCCCATTATAGCTATGAACCATCTCGATTACCCCAACTTTCAAACATATAAAACCACAGCTAAATCGGTCCATTCGTTTGGAAGCTACGATTTTCACCCCCCTTTTCTCACCTCCCCCTTCCCCCCTCCCCATATATCTAAGAACCATCTCGATCACATCAGCTTTCAAACAAAAAAACGCATAAAAATCGGTCCATTCGTTTGGGAGCTACGATGCCATAGCAGACACAGACACACACACAGTGATACACACCCTAAACTTATAACACCCGTCTCTTTGTTCGGGAGTTAACAAGCTACACAACTATGAAAACCGCATTGCAATCGGTCCAGCAGTTTTTACGTGATACGCCAATAAAGTTGTTTTTACGATTGGATTATGTCTCACTATGGAAATTTATTTAGGGTTGACGCGAGCATAGAATGCATTATCTTGGTCGGCTATAGCTAGTCATTTAATTTTGCTAGTAAATTCGTATTAAGAGGTTGAAACGAATAGAAAAAAAATACTGTCATTGAACCTCATAACAATTTTAAAATACCTATTTAACGAGACCCCTCCTCTATGTTTTCTTCTTAACTTTTCATGTATGAAGCCATACATGAAAAGTATATCATCATCAGCCTATACTTGTCCACTGCTGGACGTAGGCCTCTCCTAATGCATGCCACTGAGCTCGGTCTTCAGCTCTCCTCATCAATTTTCTAGGTCAGCCGCAAAAAGCCAAAAACCGCGAAAAGTATATGGCGGTTATAAATATCATCAATACATTAGCCAAATTTCAACCTCGTACTGTTAATAGTGACTGAATAAAATAGCTGTGACATACAGATAGATGAACATGACGAAACTATAAGCACAGTATCCATATATCTATAATGGTTCCTTCCTAGTGACTTTGACAACAAGAACAACAATGACCTCTGGAGAAAATAATTCGAATAAAATCTTATTGTTTCGAATTATATTCACATTAAGTATATGATAATTTTCTAATGGAAAAATTTGGATCTCGGACGAGATTCGAATTTGCATATATCCATGCCTCTGCGCAGCACATGCCTCTAACCAATTCGGAGATGCATAGGTCGCGGTAGCCGAATTTTTCCGCTAACTTCTGAACCCGGGACGGTAACGCCATCTATTGGCAGTATTTCGAACTGACCAACCGAACACATTTAATATTGAAGTCGTGTCTGAAATATAACGCCTCCCAAGTCTATTTTTTAACCCCCGAGCAAAGAGACGGGTGTTATAAGTTTAGGGTGTGTATCACTGTGTGTATGTGTGTGTGTCTGTCTGTCTGTGGCATCGTAGCTCCCAAACGAATGGACCGATTTTGATGCGTTTTTTTCTGTTTAGAAGCTGATGTGATCGAGATGGTTCTTAGATAAAGGAGAGGGGGAGAGGGGAGATGAGAAAAGGGGGGTAAAAATCGAAGCTTCCAAACGAATGGACCGATTTAGCTGCTGTTTTTAATATTTCAAAGGTGAGGTAAACGAGATGATTCATAGCTATAATGGGGGGGTGGGGGAATGGGGGTGAGGATCGTAGCTTCCAAAGGAATGGACCGATTTTGATGCGGTATTATGATTGAATACTGGTGTGATCGAGATGCTTCATAGCTAATAATGGGGTCGGGGGTTATATATATTTTTTATTTGGGCAGTACGTCAATTTACGTAGACATTTAAAATCCTGAATCCATTATTTATTCTGTGATCCCGACCCACTACTTTGCTACACCTCTTGTACCTAGACTTAACAGTCTTTTTTCTTCTAATTTTCAGGGTATCCTAAAATCTGGCGGCAAAGCGGAGATACCAGCGATTGTTATCGAGCCAGAAATTTTGAGCCATCTCTCGGAAAATTACGAACACGCTATGCGGGAGGCAAAGAAGTTTATTTATTCTGAAATACACACGAAAGTTCAAAAATCTGTTGAGTTAAAACGGAGGTTCAAGTCAAAGACGCAAAAACAAAGAAGGAATAAGTGAATAAATCAAATTATATTTTCATAAACATAAATTATGTATTCAATGACTTGTGTGTATACTTTTCATTTCCTTTATCTATCTCTTTTTGTGATCAGTGACCTACATAGGCAACTTGCTTCCGGAACAATAGGTACGCTACGAAATGGCTATGAGCAATGTACGAGCAAAAAAAAAACAAGAATATTAGGGATGCCCATCCCTAATATTCTTGTTTTTTTATTGAGCATTTCTCAACAAAAAAAAACATTTGTCAAATCTATACTTATAATAAAACTGTAACAGGTTCAATAACAGGTAACGCCCAAGTCCTGCCCAAATCCGAAACACCCAGAGCGTTCAGGTGGAACTCCAAAATCGCTTCCAAATCCTTACCGAAGTAGGGAGTTTGCTATTTGCCGCCATTGGTTTTGTTGGCTGGCGCGCCACCCACAGATAATCACTCGATAAAACCCTGCAAAATTTGAAAAGTCCTATTTCTGATAGAAGTATTTGTAGGCTAGGTTTAGCTTAATTCTGCCGCATAGTTACCGGTTTCCCGGTATTAGTGTTGGTTGTGGGTGCGCTTTAACTGTTTAGTGAATTCCAAATCCTTCACGACCTTCAAGAGCACCCGCAACGGGAGCGCGATGGCAATCACTCAACCTCACTCCTTAGGGAATCAGCCTGCTGAGCTACGTTCATAAACGTTGCTTGATCTCATAAAACGCGTAGGTACTCGAGCGACCGTTACGAACGTAGTCGTGTGAGAGATAAATTAACCTTTGCCACTCAACAACAAATGGCGCATTAATCAAAATAAACACACCACGGACGTAGTATTATTAGTAGACGTAGTATTCGATGTAGTAGTATTATTAGCGTTTCCTTTATAAAATGGTTCAGGGTGCTTAGGGAGTGAACATACTAAAAGTCCTGACGGGCTGGAGGTGAGCCGAAGTGGGGAGGGGGGCACAAAGTTCTTACTTTTAGGTGTTTCACTTATATGTCAAAAACAGTGTGTTGTAAGGAAAAGATTACTAAGATTAGTCAAGGAAAACCATATAACATATACCATATACCATATTGTAGTATCGTAAGGGAAAAGTTGAGGGAGAACCTTCTCTCAGAAAATTTGATTGTTTTGCTGAGGAATTGCCTAGAAGGAAGGAAGGAAATTGCCTTTCTGTACCGTGGACAGCATTACCTCCAGATAGATGGCGTCGCTATGGGTAGTCCAGTGGCCTGTTCTGGCCAACATTTGGATGGAGCATTTTGAGAAGGCCATAGATCTACAATCGTTTGCGGTGAAGATATGGAAGCGTTATGTGGATGATGTTTTCTGTATCATGAAAGTCAATGAACAGACAGCGGAACAATTCTTGGGTCATCTAAACTCGATCCATGGCAACATCAAGTTTACCTATGAACTGGAGGTGGAGAAAATGTTAGCTTTCCTGGATGTCAGAGTGTCGGTGAGACCTAATGGCTAGTTATCTCATTCTGTTTATAGGAAACCAATACACACTGACAGATATCACAACGCCTTTTTACATCACCACCCGCGGCATTTACAATCAGTAGCCAGATTACTTTTAGACAGAGCTCATGCCCTCTAAACCCTGAACATTTGGATGCCGAAGTGTCTCATGTTCAGGAGGTACTCAAGCGAAACGGATATGTGGTGACCAGACATTGGCGTCCTAGACGCAGATATAAAAAGAGTAAGACAGCCGGCTTTCATGCCTTATGTAAAAGGAGTGACGAATAAAGTCGGTGCTTTATTAAAGGACTTTTCTATCAAGACCGTATACACTCCTTTATCCAAGTTAGCAAGGCATGTTAGAACACCGAAAGATGTCATTCCTTTTCAAACTCCTGGCGTATATAAGAGATATTGCAGCTGCGGTAGTTCCTACATTGGACAAACCAAGCGTACTATAGCGGAAAGGGTTAAAGAACACATTGCAGCTGTAAAGAACCGCCAGATAAATAAATCTGCAATGGCTGAGCATTTGCTCGAATCGGGCCCTAATCACTGGATTGAACTCCATGACCCGAAGATAGTGTAGTGACGTTCCGTGGAGAGGTCCACGGAACGTCGCTACTACTCCAGGATTGTACGTGAAGTGGTTGAAATTAAAAAGTATCCCAATTTCAACCGAGAGGATGGTTTCAAGTTGGCTGCGTCCTGGAATCCCGTGATAAGCAAGTGCTCGCGTCGCGGTTTATGTCAGAAGATATCTGCAGATGTCGTTAGTGTCGTTTGTCGTGACAATTCTGAATTTTTACAAAACCAAATGCGGGTAGTTGGAAACAACGCTCGCCCTTCTCGACGCTGACACCCGCTACTTCAGTCTTCTGGTGACCACGATCAATGCAACTTGATCGAAACGTCGAGGTAAATAAATATTAAGTTTTCAGCGCGATTAAGTCCCGTTTAAATATTTAACTATGTGTTCGAATCGCGAAAGTTTAAAAGTTACAATTACTAAGATTGATAAAAATTTCTACAACTTTTATTCTATACACTTTTTCCTATTTCTCAACCATTTTCATGCTACAAACTTTGGGAAAGTGAAAATAAAAGTTATTCAGCGTGATGGGCTTTACCTGATGTAAAAATACCGCCTTCACCGTGTGGAGGTACTCCCAGCTTATGTTACTAACAAGCAAAAAATATTTTTTTACATAATCCCCCCCTCCCCCCCCCCATTATAGCTAATAATCTCGATCACATCATCTTTCAAACATTAAAAACCGCACCAAAATCGGTCCATTCGTTTGAATCACACACCCCCTTTCCCCCCATTACAGCTAAGAACCATCACGTTAACATCACCTTTCAAACATAAAAAACCGCATCAAAATCAATCCATTCGTTTGGGAGTTTCGATGCCAAAGATAGACACACGGATACAGTTAGTGATACATACACACCCTAAACTTTTAACAACTTTTCCCTCTCTTTGGAGTTTGTGAGTTAGTAAAATAGTAGAGTTTATAGTTCAGCTAATGTTCACATCAGGTAATGCCCATCATGCTGAATAACTTATATTTTCACTTTTCCAAAGCGTGTAACTCAAAAACAGTTGAGAATTTGAAAAAAGTGTAGAATTAGCTTTCAATTAGTCTCAAAATCCTTTTCCCTATAATGCACCATTTTTGAGATATAAATAAAAAGCCCAAAAGTGGGAACTTTGTGCCCTCTCCCCACTCTGGCCTGGCTCACGTCAAGACTTTGAATTATGTTCTCTTCCTAAGCACCCTGAACAAGTTTCTGAAGGAATCGCTTAGTGTCACTGTCCACGGAGCGTAGCTACATAGACGCTTCAAAATACGCCAAACAGCTTGAGCAGCCCAGCGTACTGGACCCGTTCCACGAGGCGTATAACACACGTATGACGCTTACGTTATCAATCAATTGTGACAATGCCATCGGACGACGAAGACGTTATTTTGGCATATTACTACATTCGAAGTCGCCGAAGACGACAATTATATTGGACGCATCCGTATATAGAAAAAAAACATCAAATGTAGATTGTTCGTAGCGGCAAGAGAAATGGCCTTTTCAGGTATATCTTTTCTAGCATATTCAGCAAGATTATTGTTGTACAAACACGAATATTTTTCTAATATCTGAACAAATTTCGCAGCCGTTCCCGTCATCTTTATAAAAACAAACAGTGCTTTCGCTCCATGGCGGCGTATGACATGCGGTATGGCAGGCGGCATGAAGCCTGCATGCAGCGACGCGAGCGCGACGTTGCCGCTCCGTCGACAGAGTTTCATAGTTATGTATGCAAGCTGTGAGCAGGCGTACACCAAGCGTATGTGGTTAACTCATTCATATAATAAATAATAATCGTAATTATAATACTTACAGATATATATTTATAAACATTTATACATATATATTATTTACGCGAATATAAACCTATTAAAATATAATACTGAGAACGCGCGCGCACCGGGTGCTTCGCCCCACCTGACCTTGACCGACGCGCGCGCTGCCTACGTGCAGGCAAGCCTAGCGACGCGGGCTCCACAACAGACATTACCGTTCTGGCATTCCGGCGCGAAGCTAGTGTCGCATCGCTCCTCGCCCGCACGTACGCGAACGCGTAAACTCATTGTTTGCATCCCTATGTTGTATTGTTTACCTTTTATATACATCGAATTACTTGAAGTAGTGTAGCAAACATTATTTAAACGTACATAAGTGATTACTGTGCTTGATGGACATTAAACAGGTGCAAGCTACTGTCTATTTCATTGCATGCGGCATTTCCCTTCTACTGGACTATATTTACCCCCTTTGGGGACTATACTGGTGACCCTCAAGAGCACCCTTAGAAGATGAGCAGCAGCAGCAGCACTGACACCGGAGACACGGCAATTACCTCAAGACCTGAACAAGACCCGAGTAGCAGACAACACCAAAAAAAAAGATGTGAGCGCATTTCCACGGAAGAACGTTTTTCTTCTCCAGAATTATTTAGAGTGGGCATCCGGATTCCGCCATTTTGGCCCGAAAAACCAACAATATGGTTTTCCCAAATTGAGGCGCAATTTACAATGTCGAGAATAACAGATGACCTAACAAAATTCAATTATGTTCTTTCGAATCTGGACAGACAATATTCCGTCGAAGTAGAGGATGTCATAATAGCGCCCCCGGAGACTGGTAAATACGAAAAACTAAAACATGAACTAATTAAACGCCTCCCCGTCTCTAAAGAAAAAAAAGTAAAGCAGTTGCTACAGATGGAGGAGTTAGATGATCGCAAGCCATCCCAGTTCCTGCGACACCTCCAGAACTTAGCGGGACCAACAGTCCCGGAAGATTTTGTCAGGACCATTTGGACAAGTCGTCTACCGAGCAACCTTCAGACCATCATCGCATCGCAGGCCAGCCTCTCACTCGCTGACCTAGCGGATCTTGCTGATCGAGTCCACGACATCGCACCCGCGTCACCTAACGTCGCAGCGGTATCCAGCTCAAGGACAGACGCAATGTTGGAGATCATGTTTCGGCAGATTTCGGAACTCACGAAGCAGGTTAGTGCACTTACTGCTGAAGTTGATCGATCCCGCCCTCGCACAAGGCAGCAGACACACCAGCGCGGCCGTTCACCGTCAAGGAGATCAGATTCGAATTATAGGAAGTTCCGTCTGTGCTGGTACCACTATAAATTCGGCAGCAAGGCCTCGAAGTGCATCCTCCCTTGTGACTACAAATCGGGAAACGAGAGGGGCAGTCGATAATGGCGACTGAAGATTGCCCTATCACCACTGGTCGCCTGTTCGTGACAGATCGCAGATCAAAAGTCGAATTCCTGATCGACACAGGGAGTGATTTATGCGTCTACCCCCGGTCTGCACTCCGCGAGCAGCGTACGAAGACGGACTACCAACTGGGCGCGGCAAACGGTTCTACAATCAACACCTACGGATATATACAGCTAAACCTTAATCTGGGCCTTCGTAGAGACTTTACGTGGCGCTTTATAGTAGCTGATGTGACTAAAGCAATAATAGGTGTAGACTTTCTTTCACATTTTAACTTGTTTGTAGATATTCGTAACAAACGTTTGATAGACGGTGTAACTAATTTGTAAGCTGTAGCTTCAATTGCTGTTAATGATAGCCTTATTTCGAGCGTCAAGGTCATGTTGGGTGATAGCAGGTACCATAAACTTCTCTCTGAATTTCCAGAAATAACTCGGCCGTCAGGTACTCCACCCATACCTAAACATACAACCGTTCACCATATTCGTACCACTCCTGGACCCCCAGTGTCATGCTCACCACGCAGACTTGCACCAGATAAGTTAAAAATAGCAAAGTCTGAGTTTGAGGCAATGCTTGCAAATGGCACTGCCCGTCCATCAGAGTCGCCTTGGTCTTCACCCCTGCACCTAGCTCCCAAAAAGGATAATGGCTGGCGTCCTTGCGGTGACTACCGATTACTAAATTCTAGGACAATTCCAGATAAGTACCCTATCAGGCACATACAGGACTTTGCCCATAGTCTATCTGGCTGCAAGGTATTTAGTACCATAGACCTTGTTAAGGCCTATAATCAGCTCCCTGTCTTCCACGAGGATATCCCGAAAACGGCGATCACTACACCCTTCGGACTCTATGAATTCCCGTTTATGACTTTTGGCTTACGAAACGCAGGCCAAACTTTCCAAAGGTTTGTCGACGGAATGACCCGAGGCTTAGACTTCTGTTTCCCGTATTTGGATGATTTTTTGGTGTATTCCGAGTCAGAGCAGGAGCATGAATCTCACCTCCGCCAACTGTTCACTAGGATGAAAGAATATGGAATGATTATAAACACCGCCAAATGCATCTTCGGAGTAGCAGAGGTTACATTTCTGGGCTACCATATTTCTCAAAATGGAACTAAACCTTTGGAAAGTAAGGTACAGGCTATAAAGGAGTTCCCTATTCCTAAAACTGCCAGGCAATTGAGGAGGTTCTTGGGATAGATAAATTTTTATAGGAGATTTATACCTCAAGCTGCCCAAACTCAAGCTCCTTTAAACGCTTTATTGACCGGTTCTATAAAAGCCTCTCAGTCAATTGACATAAGCGGGGATTCTTTGAAAGCCTTCGAAGAGAGTAAAGAAAGCCTTTGCAAGGCAGCATTGTTGGCACACCCTGACTCTCAGTCTAAATTAGCTCTCGTCACTGATGCGTCTGATGACGCTATGGGCGGAGTCTTGCAGCAGCTGAAAGACGGGCATTGGCAACCACTTGCCATTTTCTCTCGTAAATTAAGCCCATCGCAACGGAAATACTCCCCGTACGATAGAGAACTTCTAGCAATTTACGAGAGCATTAAATATTTTCGACATTGGTTAGAGGCAACACACTTCACGATCTTTACAGATCATAAACCCCTGTGTTACGCATTTCATGAGCGCAAGTCCAACTGCTCACCGCGGCAATACAGGCATCTAGACTTTATTTCACAGTTTTCAACTGATATTCAATTTATCTCTGGCTTAGAAAACGTGGTTGCAGATACACTATCCAGGGTCAACGAACTTCAAAGCCCAGTGGATCTTGAAGTACTAGCCAAAGCTCAAGAATCAGATTCTGTGCTAGACCATTATCTAAGCGAAGGCAAAGATACATCTGTGCGAATAGAAAAAGTAAATATACCTGGGAGTCGCCTTGATCTGTACTGCGACGTCAGCACACCGATCCCCAGGCCTTTTGTACCTCAAAATTTACGCAAGAAGGTCTTTGACTGTATACAATCGCTTAGTCATCCAGGTGCTAATGCCAGCGCAAAATTAGTAGCACAGCGCTACGTCTGGCCACAGATGAGAAAAGATTGCCGTGAGTGGTCTAGGGCGTGTTTACCTTGCCAGCGCTCAAAAGTAAATCGACATGTCTGGTCACCTTTAGGCACTCTCGATTTACCGACGGCGCGTTTTAAATACGTTCATCTGGACCTCGTCGGCCCGTTACCTCCGTCTGGCGAAATGCGATATTGTTTGACAATGGTCGATCGCTTCACGCGATGGGTTGAAGTTGTCTGTATTCGCGACATCACCGCGGAAACTGTGGCCAAGGCATTTTTATCTGGGTGGGTAGCGCGATTCGGCTGTCCAACTGACATCACCACCGACTGCGGTTCTCAGTTCACTTCTGCACTTTTCCGGCAACTTTCAAAGTCCATAGGCTTTAGGCATCGGAAAACAACTGCTTACCACCCTCAATGCAATGGACTTGTCGAAAGATTCCATCGACAATTAAAAGCTGCAATCAAGTGTCATGGAGATAGCAGTTGGGCAGAATCTTTGCCACTGATATTACTCGGCATACGAAGTTCATTCAAGGAAGATCTTCAGTTTTCCTCTGCTGAACTCGTATACGGCGAACCGTTACGGCTCCCAGGTGAATTTTTCGGCCATAAAGTTGACAAATGTACAACTGATTTAACCGATTTTTCGGCCCGTATCAGATCATTTGCCAACAACTTGCAGCCAGTACCAACATCACACCACTCAAAGAATAAGATCTTTATTTACAAAGAACTATCATCTTGCTCGCACGTATTTTTACGAGAAGATGCGTTGAGAGGTGCCTTAGAACCGGCGTATACTGGTCCCCATGAGGTGATCGAACGCCATCCTAAAGTATTTAAAATACGTGTCAAAGGAAAAGTGTCAGTCTCAATAGACCGCTTGAAACCAGCCTACATGCTGACCGACACATCTCAAGCCACACCGACATCAAATGAACAATTAAGCCCCACACCCGAACCCAAGGTAACCACTACCCCAGTGAACAAAACTACTCGTTCTGGGCGGCATGTACGGTTCCCCGACTTTTATCGCCCGTAGGCACGGTCTCTCGGGGGGAGTGATGTGGTTAACTCATTCATATATTATATAATAATCGTAATTATAATACTTACAGATATATATTTATAAACATTTACACATATATATTATTTACGCGAATATAAACCTATTAAAATATAATACTGAGAACGCGCGCGCACCGGGTGCTTCGCCCCACCTGACCTTGACCGACGCGCGCGCTGCCTACGTGCAGGCAAGCCTAGCGACGCGGGCTCCACAACAGACAGTACCGTTCTGGCATTCCGGCGCGAAGCTAGTGTCGCATCGCTCCTCGCCCGCACGTACGCGAACGCGTAAACTCATTGTTTGCATCCCTATGTTGTATTGTTTACCTTTTATGTACATCGAATTACTTGAAGTAGTGTAGCAAACATTATTTAAACGTACATAAGTGATTACTGTGCTTGATGGACATTAAACAGGTGCAAGCTACTGTCTATTTCATTGCACGCGGCATTTCCCTTCTACTGGACTATATTTACCCCCTTTGGGAACTATAGCGTATAATGACGAGTACGCGTCTATGAAGCTACGCGTCCGTGGACAGTAGGCCTTAGCTGCTCACGCACTCTACGCCCCCTTTTGGGAAATTCGTTAATCAATCCGTCAAATTCATTAATGCGTTGGTTTATTAAGCGATGGTGGCCTAACGGTTCTATAGTGCAATTTAGAATCCAACGATACCGGGTTCAAAACCTAGGCTCCGCACCAATGTCTTTTCTGAGTTATGTGCGGTTTTCCATCGCTCCGTGCTTCGGAGGGCACGTTAAGCTGTCGGTCCCGGCTGTTATTGATTATTAGCAGTCGTTAAGCCATGTCAGAGGCCCTCGGGCGGCTTGACAAACTCTGACTTCAGAGGCCAGCACTACCTCATACATGGATATATGGGTTTCTCGTCTGTGTGAAATCGGCATGGTGGCCGGCCCGGTTAATAGTGCGTTAAAAATAGTGCCTTTATTTACAATTCTACAATCTAAAGCAATTATTTGATGGAAAGCTGACTTCTGTTACCTCGAAGTAAACTGGCAAAGTATCAGTGATATTGCATACACAGTGGCATATAACAATTTCTTAGGTACTGAAGTACCTAAGAAATTATTGTAAAATAGGAACTTCAACCAACACTTGAAAAATATAAGAAAATGTTAAAACTTTCATTGCGCTCCTGGGAGTTGTAGGAAGATCTTCTGACTTCACTCCACACGCTTCTATCCTCTTCCGTTTCCTAGGAGTCAAATTCAGGTTTTCATTTCTGTGTTCACACAGTTTTCTTTTTATCCACCGGTTGATAATATATCGGATATTCTTCAAAAGTTATAGGTCCTGCATCTGTTTTAAGTTTCTTTATTGACAATCCAGTCACAAAGCTGGATATATTAAAATGTTTCGAGCAAAGCCTGGAGTATTTAGTCGGCTCCCAATTTTCGCGCCTTACCGCTTTTATCCACTGATTTCTGATTTCCAGACATTTTGAAAACCTACAACAAAACATTTTATTTTTTTAAGTTAAATACTTATTAATAACTAGCTGCGTCAAATTTTCCCACCACCATCACCCTTTCTTCAGGAATGAAATTTCAAATAAATCCCTCCTTATTGCACCCATGAGGTTGACACCTGTCAGTTTGACACCTGGCACTTTGAGGGACCACTGTACTTGCTTGGCCCACGATTTAAGGAGGGAGCGGGGAGAAGGGAGGGTGAAGAACCCCCCTGAGAGTAGGGGGCTAGATCTTCCCAGCCTCTGAGATATGTTATTTTTTTCTTGCTTCGCTTCGCTTCGCTCCCTCCTTCGCTTTGCTCCCTCCTTCGCCTTCTAACCTAAAAAAACAACACTTAACAGTAGCGTAAAATTAGGGGGCTAGATCTTCCCACCCTCTAAGATATATTTTTTTGCTTGCTTAGCTTCGCTCCCTCCTTTGCCTTCTAACCTAAAAAAATAGCACTTAACAGAAGCGTAAAACTTCGAAAAAAATAGCAAAATATATATATTACAAAAACATATCTCAGAGAGGGGAGAGATCCTCCCCCTCCCACTCTCAGGGGCGGTACCACTCTCTCCCCCCTACCTGTTGCCCCCACCCGCTTTCCTAAAATCGTGGGTCAAGCTGGTACAGTTGTGCCCAATATACCCTAGTCAACATCCTTCCTTACAAAATATCATACAAATCCATTCAGCGAAAGAAGAATAAACGGTCAATGGTTCACTTAATAATATTGATTAAGCAAGCATATGGATTTAGCAAACATCGACAAAGTCGTATTAGCGCTGTAGGAATATCACTAGTCTGGAGGCGGAAAACAATGCATCTAATTAACTTAGATTTAAGCTTTAAATGCTTAGTTAATCATCACCACGAGGTAATTATATGATGTTAATTATGTGTATCCCTAATGTGAAATACATTTTTGCTTTGAAACTTCAATAATTAAGATAATAATAGCCAGTAAAGATATACCTGTGAAATGGTAATTCCGGATCTTTTACTCCTCCTTTTGTTGTTCTTGATGCACAAAAAACAGCACAACACGACATAGTTTTATTATTTAGCTACAATGTTTAGTCTTAGCAAAGATATTTCACTAGGATTACACTTTATATGCACACAGGTTGCAATGTTATGGCCTCCTAGGAGGTCAACAATCGGCACGAGGCACACGGACAGTGCGAGGTTGCCAATCTTACAATAGCTTTCTCATTCACTCAAGGGGACGATCCGTGTAAAAGACAAAGAAACAAGACAACGCGTAAACGAATGGCCGGGCGGAGCGGCGACGTTTTATAGCTCTATCCATTCTGATACTTAATCTGTGTATGTGGACGTCCAAAGTCGTTCACTAACTCCGGGGCTGTGTTCACTTACACGCTCGAATCATCCGCAGTGCGATTACGTAATGTTGATCATGACGGTTTCAAGCCGTCAAATTCAATAATACTTTGCTATAGAGTCGATTTTGCTATGAAAAAAGTGTCAATCTGATTGAAGGCAAGTTCTGTAATCGGGCTGCCGTGCGACTATAGCTCGATCAGCCGGAGTTAGTGAACGACTTTGGACGTCCACATACAACTGTCAAGTGTCAGTTTCATACTATTCCTCCCCTCCACTACTATTTTTCGGAAGGGGGGGTTTTTTTGAAAATATTCAAAATGTGATGTAGAGTTAGATTTTATTCTCAATCTTGTGTATCTTCGAGTGTTAATGTGTAATATTGGTGGAATATTAACCATTAGGTGTTCGTTAACGTACACGAGTGCGGGCAAAAGAATCAAACGCAGAAATAAATGGCATTTTGTGATTTTTCCAAATCTCCCTCGGAAGTTTCAGTAAATGTCCACCATTTTACTGATTCGTGACTTTGACAATAATTGACTGTGACGTGACATTACTTTAAACTATAATAAGGTAAAGACCCCAATTATGGACAGTATAAGGACAAAATTTTGTCTTTATGGCCGTTTCTGACAATGTAATGAAGTTTATGACGTATAGTACGAAATAGGTGAAGGTCGTATGTTTATTTCATATGAATATGACTCAAAAATGATGTTAATTCAATAAAATAATTAGATATTGACAAATCAAAAACGTAATTTTTTGATCCAGTAATGTACAAAGAAAATCTAGTGATGGACAACCATTTATGGACAGTCCCCAATGTTGGACACCTAATAATGGACAGTCTCCAATGTTAGACGCCTAATAATGGACATAGAAATCTAACAATTTAAATAATGAAAGATAGCTCTAAAGTTTAGAACTGTCAAATTTAGTTTTAGGTTTAATTGGTCCACCAAGAATCGACACCAATGTAGATTTATTTTTAGTCTTTATTAATCTATATGTTCCATACATATTATCTACTAAAAATTATAAGACAATAGTGAAAGAAATGGAGAGGTATACTCGTAGTTCTATTTTATCACACACATTTTAATCTTAACCAATGTCATGTATGTAATTTTAGTAGATATATTATTATCAAAAATAAGTAGAAACTTTATGACGTAGCTACATTGTCATTAATATCATAAATAAGATGTACCTACCTACATTTACTCGTATATATATAAATTATAATAAAGCCACCTTTATGAATTTCCCGTAAAAAAACATGGTACATATTTCATAGGACTCTTTAGCTACATTTCGATCACGCCTGGAAAAATTTCCTTCTCATATGTTATAATTACTAAAACTCTCTTAGAAAGCTTGTCAGTTAATGGTAATTTTCTTAGAGGTTAATTCTCGGATTCAGTGCTGGAAGTGGAATCATGCCTAAGTTGAGGGTACCTGATATTAGCCAAATAAGTCTCGTCTGAATAATCGCTCTCAGCATATTGAATTTCAGTATAAGTCTGTTCTGAAGAAGTACCATCAGGCTCTTTCCTTGTACTTTTACCTTTCTTTGCTTTAGTTTTTTTTAGAGTCTCCTCTATTATTTTCTTATCTGCCCTATTTTGCTCTTCTCTCCTTCTATTCTAACTGTAGCTTTCTTTTTTTGTTTTCATGGTACTTAATCCACGACTAACTCATTACAACTGAAGGTAATTTTTATCTTAGTTTGGGTTTCTTCCCATTTTGTATTTCGTCTTCTTCTGGCCAAAATGAATATCTTTTAAATGAAGATGGTATGATCATTTTCACAGAGATTTCTTGCAATGAGTCAATTGTGATATTAGTGTTTTTCAATGCTTCTATACTTGGAGGGTTTGATTCTAGTTCTTTGCGAGGCGTTATTTCCACAATAGGTATTATAATTATGTCGTCTATCTTGCCATGTGAAGTCCCCGGTGTACTTATATTAATGGTTTCAGGCTACTTCAGCGTTGGAGCAGGAGCTACATCATCAGCGGCTGCAATTTCTTCAAGCAATGCAATATCATCAATTTCGAAGTCCATAACAGGAGGTGCAATTTTTTCAAGCAATTAAATTTCAGCCATTTCAGAGTTATCACAGATGTGTTGTTGGTTTCGTTTTACGCAGCAACATAATTTTTCATATAAGTCCATAGTACGTACAGAAATGTGTCCTCTGCTGGTAAGGGATCAAACAATTCGTTTAAGTTTTTGTAATAAAGCTGCTTGAACAGATCTAGCTTTTCGTGCCGAAACAGTAGGATTATTTATTTTTCTAGGTGCTAAAGGCAATTACTTTGGGAACTCTCTAAAGTTTTAGGATGTCGTGAACGGTGAAATTTGATGTTTGTTAAATCAACGTAGCTTGGCCCAAAAGGACATAAACCAGCGCCACGGAACCCATTTCTGATTGTATCTTCTGTCAGTGTTTCAAGGGCAGTTTTCAAAACCGGAGCATAATGACCCTTTTTGAAATCTTGTGCAAGGTTACGCATCTTCCAATTTGTTACTGCCTTTTTCCACGAAGCTTTTAAAGATCTGAAACCGGCAAGGTCCATTGGCTGCACGATTACTATTGGGGTTCAAATTGACTTCTATTCTATGTTTTACACATAAATTGGACAAATGCAATGAAAAAAAGATTTGTGGTGCCAGTTGGCCCGCTGCATTGCCTGTTATCATTACAGTAAGATTGTCTTTTTCATTGCCTGAAGAACTATAAACATGCTTTTCTCGTTTTTTGAGCCAATACCCTCCCTAGCTTTGGCAATAAAAAGAACGCACTTTCGTCGGTATTAAATACCCGTTCAAGTTCTTCTAAAACGGACAAAAAATCTTTATCTCGTAAATCTTCAACTTCCTTGAACCACCTTTCTATATCTTCTTCTGAGACATTGTCACGAGCCGTAGTAAAATTCTACACTGTTATTTCCGAGATGGAAGGATTTTGTTTTAAAAATAAATTGTACCACTTCTTGCCGCGCCTGTTGTTGAAACGAGATTCTTGTTTTTTATCTGTAATTATGCGTTGTACACTTTCCAGTAGTTCGTCTTTTGTTATTGGAATGTGCTTATTATTAATGTCAATTATCAATTTTTCAAGAATTGTTTCATCTTCCTTTTTTAGATAGGTTGATGGGCCCATGGAACAGACGACAGGACTTATCTCTGTTATTTTATTAAGCATTGTTACACGTGGCACCCCAAATTTTAAGGCAGCTATTGCCACTTTTTCCCCTTTCTGGTCCACATCCACTGCATTCTTCATTTGTTCTGGGGTGTATTTTTTTGAAGCCATTTCTGCAGTTAAACAATATTTAATTTTAATAAAGAAATTATAGAGTCCATAATTGGATTGTATGAAATACCTAGTAATGGACACCTTATCCATTACTGGTACGAAATCTTTTAATAGAAAATAAGAATTATATTTCTAAAGGGGGGGATAGCACATTAATAAAATTAAGTTGAACAATAGTGTGAAAAATAATATAAATTTCGACATTTGTCCATTATTAGAGAATGACAAATTTAAAATCCAGTAATGAACATCTTACGCGCACATGTAAAATTTAAACAGATACATTAATCTAATAACACAACACATGTCGTAAATTCACCTACAATACCCTGAAATAATGTATTATTTCATTTGAGCAAAGCAAATACTAGGAAATTCAAATATTTGGTACTCACTGTCTAAGCGATGGCTACAGTAAAATGGGATTTTTATTGATGGCGCCGCCCGAGCTCACATTCCTCTTCGTTATTTGCAAACAATATGGCCGAATGCAATGAAATGTCATATTAAGGAAGCTAGATAGTTGTAGTCTATGGGCAAGTATCGGAAGTGCGCGAAATTTAAATTTTCGACCTTATTAATGTAATTTGTTTTATTTTTTGTCCATCACTGGGGATTTGTCCAACACTAGGTTATTTACCTTACACTTGACATTGGCGAAATTGCTAGTAGGCCAGTGCCTCCGCAGAAGCCATCCAATAAAAAAAGATGAAGATGACCCAGGGGAACGCCCGACGACGCCGTGAACGATTTCGAGTGTACGCGCGGGTGATCCGTGCGTCCTCCAACGTCTAAGTGAACGGGCCCCTTATGATCGAGCGATAATCGCACGGATGATTAGAGCGTGTAAGTGAACACAGCCCTGGATTTGTCAATTTTGACATTGACAATGAAGATTTCCACTCGCTCGCAGACTCGCACAGCCGTTATTTTTATTTATTCAAAATTCAAAGAAAGAAAACGATTCAGATTGTTTCCAACTTTTCATAATCGCAGATATATTTCCAGAAATATGTACAGTTTCTCCTTTCCATTCTAGACTTATAGTCTAGACGCAAATTTATGTACATACCTATTCTTCATATTGTATGTCGCGGCACTTCATTTTATAAAAAGTTTTAAGTCCCGCAGTCGAGACGAAAGAACAATGACGGTCATACAGTCTACCTTAAAGAAGTTAGTGTTGGAAAGCACGAATCAACTGCGAGCGAAGTTATTTTACCCAAAATTAGTAATATTTGGAGATGCAACCAGTTTCCGTATAATGGATTTGGGAGGAAAAACTGATGACCACCCTGATGGAGAAACACTGTATAAATTAGATGATGAGTTAATGGACTGTGCTCTGCAAGATCACTTCCTTTGGATAACTCTAAAATCTGGTGAATTTTTGGTGACAGACTTACTAAATGGTTCTCAAATAAAAATCGTTGTGAATAACTATTCAAATTTGAAATTTCATGAAATAAATGCCAGGAATTTCTTTTTGAAAAGTGATGGTGGTGAATACCTGATAGCTCCATACAGCACGGAAGAGCTTACAAAACAAATCAAAGAAGGTCAATGTGAACTCAGCGCATCACTGAAGAAAATTAATATCAGCATTGAAAATGTTAAAGATTGGCAAACCATTATAATGAATGGATTAGACTTCAATATTGAGGCAGGAAATTTAATAAGTAGATGTCAGCTTACTGGTCAAGAGGAAAAAATCTCATCAGAGATATCTTTGTGCTCTGCCTTATCTTGGGGAGACCATATCATTTTGGCTGAAATATCAAAAATGTGGATTGTTGATTTGAAAAGTTCAAGGATTGTTTATGATTTTGGAGATAAAAAGTTGAACTATGTACCTGTAATGGTATACAACAACATTTTCTACTATCTTGCAGGCAGTGAACAAGAGGTAATATTTTTTATTAATTTGGAGAGCAAATTTACAGCCTTATGAACTTCTGATCATGAACATGATTTATTGTTAGTAAAAAAAATATAGAACACCCCTCAAAAGTGCCTTAAGGATTAATAGGTAAAAAAAATAAGTTCTACTTAGGGATAACTCATTTTCTTAATATTAATATTTAAAATTAATTTATTGTGCTGTGCCTGATGACCAGCCCCCGGATTCAGAACCTCTCCATAACTTGGTTGACATTTGATATTGTTTGAATAACATACAATCCTATAAATTTTCTATTCACAATAACCAAATCGATGATGAACTTACCAAAATCAACATTGAAACTGATGTCATACGATACAGCTATAACTACAGTAACGCAATTCACTACGCAGTTATCAAAACAGTTTCCTAATGTTTTATTATTTTCTTTGGTAACTTATGGAGAGTAACATAGCATCCAATAGAGTTTGTTTGGGTTTTCAATGGCCTACGTTTTTGGGATGGGATGGTGAAAGGGGGCGGTGAAATTAAATGAGAGGAAGGGAGGAGTGGAAGGGGGAAACTGAGAAGGAAAGTGTGGAAAAGGGATGGGACTGGGAAAAAGAGGGATTAGGCTCTACTTTCCAAAAATTACAAGTAGCTAGAAGGCTGTTTTTTTTTCTAAGGTAGGCCTACACATAGGAAGCTTAAATCTGAAATGGCTAATGCGATACCAAATAGTTTTTGAGAAAAATATAAAAATCACTAAAATTGCTAATAGACAGTAATTTTCTCGACTTTGACAGTTTATTGACATTGACAGTGAAAGTTCACTTTTTGTCAGTTTTGGCCTATAAGTGACAGTAATTATGTCATTTTCACAGAACCGACACAGTGCACCCAACATGAGTAGTTTAGGTTCTAAATGAGTCACAGAACCCACATAGAGCACCCCAACGCCACCTGTTCTTGTGGTCCCTACCCCTAGAGTGTACATAAAAAGCGCGAAGCCAGAAGCTCACGTAGGAGGTCCTGAGTGGAGCTAGCCCACGAGGCTGGAGTGGAGCAAAGGGAGAGGTGGCGAGCCGGTGACATCCGTAGTGGAGCGTAGATCGAATGAGCGAAGCGACGATCAGGGGCAACCTCGCGAGAGTTCTGGCGAGAGCCCACTCCGGAGACAAATGTCCATTCCATTTCATAGTTTATATTACTTTAAGGGTGCAACCCTAGGGTAGGGGATATTGATGCGGGATTTTGCACCCTCCCCACCGCTCCATGAGTATTTTTTTTACATTTAAATAAAAAAGAAAACTCAATCCCCCTCCTAGGGAGAGTACTCCACCAACAGCTATAGCCATATAGTATACCAAAGCCATGTGTGTTTCGTTCTGATATGATAAAATAAAAAATGGTAAGGGGGGTCCGGAACTATTCTTTCGCAGGGGAGGAGGACAATCATTTTCCTACATGTTAAAGTTTATGACAGCCTCCATGGCTTAGTTGGTAATGAGTCGACTGCAGGTTAGATTCTCAAGCAGGGTAATTATTTTTTGTGTACCACTGGTATTTGCACTATCTGGGTGTTTGTGGCGCCATAAAGGGGGGGGTTCGCAAGTGGGATTACGGGATAGGGTAAAGTAGGCGGAAGAAGCGCTGGGGGATGTTGTATTTTAGTTTTTCATACCCCCTCCCCCACAACCCACATACCCCCGCACCTCCGCCAACTACACCCCCTTTCTCGCCCTCAGCCATGCACAACATAACAGCACTTTTCCTTCCAAGTCCCTTAGTTCCTACCCCACGCATACTCTACCAACTACTTGCCCCTGCGCCCCCGTTCCCCAAATCGTTTTCCCGCACCCCCAGCTATATCCCCAACCCAAACCTGGGTGCAGGAGGAGGGATGCGGGATTTTATTTTTTTATGAACCACCTCCCCTGACTACATTCCCCTCGCCCCCAAACCCCTTCCCTCGCACCTCCCTTACCTATATCCCCCAACCTGCACCCCATCCCTTCCCCACCCTCGGCCGTGCGAAACACCCCCTCCCACTCCAAGTCCCTGATGTTTACATTAAGTTGAATAATCAAATAGCTTTTAGTGAGTTGAACAAGAGAAATGACACCATTATTTAATGCCATAACAGTGCATCAAGATTTTTCCAGTAATTTTCTTAAAAGAACAGATGAAGCTTCAAACAAACAATCTCTTAAACAAAAAATCCTTGTAAGGATGGGTAGTCACTACATCTCACCTCATTTGTTTTCCTTTTTATAATGTAATCATGTATTTAAATAATATTTATTCAACATTACAGGTGTGCGTGTGTGAGGCCCGAATTTCCACATTAACTGCATCGGAAAATGATTGTAATCAGGATTTTACAAAGAAGTTTGCTGTGGCAGCATCATCCCAAGAATCACTAATTGCAGAGCTAAATTCCATGATTGATTCACTAATTGAAGAAGGTAAACCAGCTCCTATCACTGCTCAGATGCAATCACTCTTTGATAACATTGAGGCCTTAGATGTGTTGATAGATGCTGCTTTAAACCTTTATAAATTCAACAGCATGTATAAGCCAATTTTATATACACTCCAGAAAAGAGTGTATTCAAAAAATGATGATAAATTGATTCACAGAGTATCAGATGTACTTATTAAACTAGATTTGATGGAGTATATAATTTTCAGAGATAATAATTGCTATCAAGGTGTTAATTTACTAGAAATGAATTGCAAGCAATTATGCATTACATTTATATCTAAAATGGATTTTGATATTGCTTCAATTTGTTGGTTAAAATATTCTGAATTGAAATTATCACTTTTATCTCAGGATATTATTGAAATTTTAAATGCCATACCTTGTAATACAAAAATGAGTGCTATTTTAATATGGTTCAAAAACTTTGTTCCATCCTTATTAGAACAAAACCCATTTTATATAGACTTGTTTGTAAGATGGGCAATGGAAAGAATATTTATTCTTGAACAATCTAGTTACTGGCCCAAGATAGGGTTAAAGTTTATCGAAGAAATAGCAATTGTTTTAGAATCATCCTTAAAAATAATATGTGTCAGGCCTATTTCTACGGATGATCTAGATATGTTAAAAGACAGAATAAATTATATACTAGAACTGAAAGAAAAATACAAGATAAATATGTTATTGAGTGAGCTTAGTTCTCAAAGCCCAAGTGAAGTTGCTCTTATTATGCTGCGACGTTGCTATACTGAAGATCTTGAAGCTTTCTTGCAAGATTATTTACCTACATATGCAACTCGTCATTTGTTTGATATGGACGAGGTTTTGCGAAACTTTGTCGAAAGTGAAACTGCTAGTAGTGGCGGTACAGTTGATGGAGTTCGCTTAGAAATCATTCTGAATGCCTTCCGCTCTCTAGGCAGTAAACTAGATTGTTTGCTCAATGTACTAAAAGTACTAGATGTTCCTTGGAGTTCAAATGTTCTCCAACTAGCCATCAAAGCAGCTGCATCAGCAACTAAAGATTTTACTGTTTCTGACTCAGACCACATCCTGGCTCAAGAAATACAAAAGGAATTAAACTATGCAAATGTAAAGGTGGTTTTGAAAAAATATAATTTTCCTTTGACATGTACTGAATATACACTGGTCCTGCATAAATTAATAGACTCCCCCATTGTCGACTTAAATGACTTAAAAGCTATAACTACAGTTATGTCTTTCTATGCAAACTATGGAAATGCTCTGTACATCTACAAATGCCTCGAAAATTGCGATACAAGATCAGGTTTAGACTACTTCCATAATTTGCCCCTTAAGGAAAAAAATATTGTTATTAAAACAATTCTGACCAAATATGAACAAATAATAAACGGAAGTTCGTCTAATAAAATGATAGAGAGAAACTACATAGATTTCATGAAAGGTACACATATGCTAAATTATATTCAGTTACGTAACGTTGATAATCTATATCATTTGAAGAATTCTTACAGCATTGAATTGAACATGAATAATATTTATATTGAAAGAAACTGTACGCACAAATTTAACAATTGGTTGCAAAACAACAAAGAAGCCAGGGCCAGTTCTGGTTGCGGTGGAAGCATGACTCGCTTGATACCAACGAGTGAAGTAAAACCCTCATCATTGCTAACGTTGTTACGAGGAGTATCTGCGACACATAAAGTACGAACTTTTGTGGAAAGTTTGATAAAGTCACATTCAGGAAAAAAAAGCAACAGTGAAGATGTCTCTTCAGTTTTAACTGAATTCAAAGATGGTAAAAATAACCTCTTACTGCTAGAAGCTTCCAACATACTTATTGAACTCGTAAACAAGTGTGAAGAAGAGAATTTACATGAGTTAATTAAACATTTATCGATATTAAATGCTCTTGTACACACTAATGTTACAGTAAAAAATCTAACAATTGCATGGAAATTTAATTACGTATTCTTACCAATATCATCAGGAAATGCTATCAATGAATTTATTGACTTTTTCACAAATATATCGAAACATAACAATTTCGACAAAAAAATGTTGGACATCCAGAGTAAATGTGATTTTATTCCATTTAGGATTATTTCAAATGCGGTCACAAATATAGATATCAATGATGCCTTGACTGAAAATATACTAGGTTTTAAGGACAAAGTATCTAAAAGACTATTGTCAAGAGTTCTTGCAGCACAAGAGTTGGACGAAGTTTTAACCACAATTTTACTTGTTCTACTGAAGGACTTTGAAAGTGACGACTATGATTTCTGTGCTTTAGAGCTTCTAAGAGGCCAAAGTGAGTCTTTATCGCCTGCTCTTAGCGCATACTTGTCAACCCCTGCAATTCGCCGACTCTTTGATACTTACATACAAGGGAGCCCGGTCGCATATCCTCCTCAATATATACTGAAATCTAAATTCAACATTAACTTGTCGGAGATAACTCTA